>CM061142.1:153193213-153793213 GCA_030789695.1 Scilla litardierei
ACTCAAGGAGGAGCAAAAGCTTCATATCAATGTCTGAAACTTTCGTTTCCAGCTAAGAGACTCGCTTATTTAGCTGAACGAGGAGAGCGTCATCGGACGAAGCAGGAGGTGGAGGAGAGAATGGCTCGGCAACAAACAAAGTAGTGGGTTTAGCCTCCGTAACTGAGGGAAGAGGGTCAGCGACCAAAATTCCCAAATACTCCTCAGAGGACAATGGGCTCACTGGTTCCATGACGATAGATCGACAGAAACTAGAGCACGAACGAATCGAAAATTGAAAGAGATACCTAATCCACGACAATCGACGGAGAAGGAGACAACCGATTGGGAAGAGTGATAGGTGATTGGAGCTTCGAATCGACGAAGAAATCGACAGGAACGGTTGGAATTCGAAGGAAAGAGACGAGGAAAGTCGATTCGGATGAGAGAGAATAACTGAAATGATCGACGGCCCTTGAGTTTATAAGGTGGGGTCAAAAGATTCTGGGCCATTGGATCGATAGATCGACGGCTCAGATCGAGTTAACGAACCGCCACAGAAGTTGACAGTCGACTGATGAACAATCATCAGCCGATTGGTGGATAGGATAGAGATTGGCTTGGGTTGACAGACAGTCGACTGTTTAGTATTTCACAGTCGCCTGTTGGAGAGACAGTCGCCTGTAACTTACACAACAGTCGTCTGACAAAGAATCAAAAAATATGATGATAAAACAGAGACATCTCAGGATTTGGACAGGCGACTGATGACCAACTTGCAATCGCCTGTCGCAGAGACAATCGACTGGAAATTGTCCATCAGTCGCCTGTGCGAAAAATACAATCTGCAGAAGAAAAACTGAGTTTGGGCAGGTGACTGTCGAAGGAAGGACAGTCGTCTGTCCTGGTCCAAAAATGCACATTGAGGTTAAAATCCAGAGGATTGAGACAACTCACCCTAGGACCTATACTCTAACATAACTCAAATCAAGAAATCAATATCAAATTATTTTAGATTAACATACGAATCACGTAAATTAATCCAAACAATCGAGATCATAAAAATCTCAAATACATCTCTTAAAACAAATATATGTGAAACATATAGTTTATCAATACAAGAGAAGTAAAATGATGATATGAGTTCAAGCATGATATAACATGAAAGTATGAACTCCTACAATTCAGATTCACCCATAATCCCTAATTCTCCACGCAAGATGTCGGTGATTTGTTTTTGGATTTCAATGTACTCTAAGATGATGTCCTTCTTAGCTACATGATCATTAATAAAGTGGTGTCTCACATCTATGTGCTTGGTACGGGAGGATGTATCGGATTCTTGGAAAGACAAATTGTGCTTTGGTTATCAACCATGATAGGGCAAGTATCACGATTGACACCATAGTCTTTAAGTGTGTGTCTCATCCAAAGAACTTGTGCACATGCAAGACCCGCGATAATATATTCCGCTTCAGTCGTGTATAATGATACTGAGTTTTGTTTCTTGGAAAACCAAGAAACTAGGGAATTTCCTAGAAAATGGCAAGTGCCACTAGTACTCTTCCTATCGGATTTGCATCCGGCAAAGTCGGCATCACTATATGAGATTAACTCATATGTGCTAGACTTAAGGTAAAGTAAGCCATAATCTAGTGAATGATTGAGGTAACCAAAAATTTGTTTAACCGCAATCAAGTGTGACTCTTTAGGTCTAGCTTGATATCTAGCATAAAGACAAATAGAAAACATAATATCGAGCCTACAAGCGGTTACGTAAAGTAAACTACCGATTATACCACGATATAGACGAACGTCTACATCTTTCTCGTTCTCATCCTTGTGTAGATGTGCTATCGTACTTATGGGAGTCCTTTTGCTTGAAGGCGATTCATCCCGAATTGCTTGATAAGCTCCATGGTGTACTATGTTTGATGTATGAAAGTTTCATCCTTCATTTGCCGAATTTGTAGTCCAAGGAAGTAGTTGAGCTCACCCATATGGCTCATTTCGAATTCATCCTTCATAGACTTAGAAAATTATTGGCAAAGATTAAAGTTAGTAGAACCAAATATAATATCGTCTACATAAACTTGAATTAATAGGATGTCATTTTCATAGTCTTTAATGAAAAGAGTTGAATCAACTTCACCCACTTTAAAACCAAAATCCAAAAGAAAGATTTTGAGTTAGGAGCTTGTCTCAACACATATAGCGCTTTCTTAAGTTTGAAAACATGGTTTGGAAATTTTTCATGAATGAAACCTGGTGGTTGAGAAACATAAACTTCTTCATTAACAATACCATTTAAAATGCACTTTTAACATCTATTTAAAATAACTTAAAATTTTTATGAGATGCAAAAGATAAAAGCAATCTAATAACTTCTAACCTAGCTACGGGGAAAAAAGATTCTTCGAAATCATTACCTTCCTCTTGCCGATAGACTTGAGCTACTAACCTTGCTTTATTCCTTCTGATGACCTCATTCTCATCGGTCTTGTTCTTGAAAATTCACTTGGTCTCAATCATTTGGTAACTACTTGGAAGAGGAACGGGTTCCCAAACTTCATTTCTCTCAAATTGCATGAGCTCTTCTTCCATTGCAACTATCCAAGAGCTATCTTCACACGCTTCTTGGATGTTCTTTGGCTCAATGGTAGAAACAAATGCACAGTGAGAGAATTCATCAATTCTTGACCTCGTTCGCACACCCACAACAATATCTCCAATAATTTGGTCATGAGGGTGATTACGAACGGTTGATAAGCTTTGGGAATTCCTGCATCACTTGGAACATCTTCAATAATTTCATTAGTATTGTTAGTCTCAATAACAGAATCATTAATTTTAACATTACTAATGGAATCACATAAAACATCTACACTATCATCAACAACATGAGGAATATCAAAATCTTCATAAAATTATACGTGTAGTGATTCCTCGATCGTTGAAGAGGTTTTGTTGTATATCCGGTAGACTTTACTACGTGTGTAATATCGAACAAAAATTCCTTCATCGGATCTTCGCTCAAATTTATCTAAGTTATCAAAAGTGTGCTCAATAAAACATTTTGAACCAAAAACACGAAAATATTTAACTTGTGGCCTTTTATCATAAAATAACTCAAAACAAGTTTTGTTTGTTCGGGGTCTCACTAGGATCCTATTAAGCACATAACATGCCGTGTGCACCGCCTCCGCCCAAAATTATATTCCAAGATGACTATCATGGAGCATGGTACGGACACACTCTATTAGGGTCCTATTCTTTTTCTCTACAACACCATTTTGTGGTGGTGCACGAGGAAAAGAAAAATTGCGAGTAATCCCGTTTTCGTCACAAAACTTGGCGAATGATTCATTCTCAAATTCTCCTCCACGATCACTACGAATAGTGATAATGGTACATCCTACGAAATTTTGAATCTTCTTTGCAAATATATAGTAAACTCTTCAAAAGCTTCATTCTTATTAGTCAAAAATAAAACCCAAGTAAATCTAGAAAAGTTGTCAACGACAACTAATCCATAATGAGCATTACCTAAAGAGGCGGTTCTAGTTGGCCCAAATAAATCTAGATGAAGTAATTCTAGGGGTCTCTTAGAAGTTATGCCTTCTTTAAGTTTGATAGATGATTTACCTAGTTTACCTCTTTGACAAGAATCACAAAAGTTTTTCTTACTAAAAACAATTTTCGAAAAATCTTTTACTAGATCATCCTTAGCTAACTTAAATAAGTGCTTAAAATGAACATGACCAAAATGGCGATGCCATAATAGTTGTTCATTTATATTAGCAACTAAGCAATGTTCTATGGTTTTAAGCAAGCTTAAATAATAAATGTTTTTATGCCTAATACCGGTAAATAAAATATAAGAATCCATATCTACAATTTTACACATATCGTCTACAAAGTTAACTTGTAACCCTTGTCACAAAGTTGACTAATGTAGATAAGGTTATGACATAAACCACTAACTAAATAGACATTTGTAATGAGTGGGTTGGAAGGATTACCGACTAAGCCTACTCCAATGATGGTTCCCTTTTGATTACCTCCAAAGGTGACCATTGCACCATCCTTGATGCTAATCACTTCGGAGAGCAAAGTGGGATCTCCCGTCATGTTTTTGGAGCAACCACTATCGAGTATCCATCCTTTCCTTTTAGAGCCAGTACGACTTTTATTGCTCTCTTTTTTTTTCTTGGGTACCTACATGATATACCATAAGCTCATGGTATCCAACCTTTGTTGGGTCCAAAGGGATTAGCCCTTTGGAAGCCAAGTCCAAGTGGACTTTCGCTTCCCAACATAATTACCACTATTTATTACATCATTAAAATAGGAGTCAACATAAGCATTCCTATCAATTATGCTAGTGTTCTTAGGACCCCAAATTGTGTATGTTTTGGGTGTCCTTTTCCTAGTTGTATGCACATTTGATTGATTTCTATGTGGTGCGTGCTTCCTAGGAGCATGAGTTCTAGCATATGAAGATGGAGGTGGATGAGTATTGGGCATATAAGGATTGTATGCAAAATTAGGAGCATGCATGTTATATGCAACATATGGAACATGCATAACATGAGGTGGATGAGCATACATGGAAGAATGATGCGTATGAGCATATGAACGTGTAGGGACACGTGCATGAGTATTTCTCATGTGAGGGTTGTTGGATCTGGATCTTAGCCTAGGGGTGAATATGCTAATAAAAAATTCTCGTGCATCACACGAGAAATCACATGCAGTTAATACTCATAAGCAGGATAAATAAGAAGCAATCACAGAATACATGCAGATATACAATGGTTCGGTCGTCCCACGACCTACTCTAGCCCCCATGCAAATACTAGCATTAATATGTTCTTTTTGTACAACTACATTGGGTCCTGAGCTCACTGTCCCCACCTAGAACATACCACACTCCCCGAGTGCAGAACACTACTGTTGAGTATTGGTGTTTCATACCAATCTTATTTTGATGATGATCACAACATTATGTCGTTGCTAATGAATCTCATGTCTTAGTCTCTCAGTTTATTTCAAGGATATCCTTCTTGGAGACTAATCACTTGGTGTAAGGATGGACATCATGTGAAGAAGGGCCAAAGTTTGGACTCAAGGAGTGCCAAAGCTCGGAGATGATGGAGGGCAATCAAGGCTTCATAGATTGAAGACTTAGACTCTTAAGAAAGCATTGTAATCCATGTAATTTACTTTATTGCTTTCTCTCTCTTTTGAGTCTAGGGTTGATGTAATGCCTTGCTAGATGGTTTGCTCATTCATGCACATGCATTTAACCATCTTAGTGAACCTTAGGATTATCATAGAATCCAACCCAATAGGTTCACTCTTTCCTTCAGTCGTCTGATGAGGGAAACACAGTCGACTGGGTGATTTCTAGTCACCTGTAGATCCTTCTACAGTCGCCTGATATGCACTGCTCAAGTCAAAATTTCTATTGACTCAAACTTGAGCTTTACGCACAGTCGCCTGTCAATCAGTTCCCAGTCGCCTGTATATTTACAGTCACCTGAGATTTGGTCAACAGTCACCTGTCTAGCGTAAGTGCAATCTCTGCATCTCTCTGTCTTCTCTCCATACTTTACAGTAGTCGACTGATGAAGAATGTTCAGTCGCCTGACTATTTGACAGTCGACTGTATTATTAACATCAGTCGCCTGTGCGTAGAATTGGAGAAAGAGTGCAGCTCTCTGTTTCGATCCATCCCCTGCAGCAGTCATCTGCTGAAGGATTTACAGGCGCCTGTCCTGTTTGTCAGTCGACTGTATTGACTTCGTCAGTCGACTGTCCTGGCTCAGATTATAGCCGTTGGATATTTTCTAGCCGTTGATCAGTCGACTGTCTTATGATCATCAGTCGACTGTTCCTGTCGTTTTCACCCAGTTTCTAGCCGTTGCTGATTTGATTATTTGGCTGTTTCTTTGGGTTTTTGGGCTTGATATAGGATTCCTATATATATGAGTGTGCTGCCATTCTTGAGAACTCTTGACAACATTTGATAAACTCTTGATTCTATAGAAAATCTCAAGAGATCAATAAGCCACTCTCAAGCTCCCTTATTTCCCTCTATTTGAGCATTTATCTTTCTTCATGCATTGAAGTCCAGCTCAAGGGAAATCATCCAAGTGCTCTCAAGCATATTCCAACACTTGGAGATCCTCTTCCATGCCTTGCATTTATTCATGAGTAAGCATCTCAAGGCATAGGTAAGAGTATTTACTTTACAAGGTGTAAATTGTTTTCCTATTTCTCTTTGTGGGATTAGGACACTCTCTTTGTGGGAGTTTCTCTCTTCGTGGGAGGTTGTCTCTTTGTGGGACTAGGGAATTCTCTTTGTGGGAATTAACTCTCTTTGTGGGAGTTCTGGTGTCCTAGTGTAGGGCTAACCCTAATTCTCTGAGTGGGAGTTAGTGATTCTCTGTGTGGGAGTCTTGATCCTTGTGTAGGAATGGTTGGGTCCTTGTGTAGGGCATAAATCCTCTTTGTGGGGTATCTCCTTGTGAGATTTGTATTCACTTCTCTGTGTGGGAATATAGTGAATATTGGTGTGGCTGGATGTGCCCAAGTTTGGGGAACCAGGGTAAAACTTTGTGTTTACGTTTGGATTGATTGTGCCATTTAATTCCTCTTGCATTTATAATTCCGCATTTGCAAGTTAAATTTTATTTGGACAATTTTATTGCCATTACACTATTCACCCCCTCTAGTGTGTGTTGTTAGTATTGTAAGGGTTAGACGATCCCTACAATTGGTATCAGAGTGAGGTTAAAGCATACTGCAACGATGGCATTCAATGCCTCATCCGCGTCTCATGAAGAAGGTCACTCAACCGTTCGACCCCCGCTCTTCAACAGAACCAACTATCCTAGTTGAAAGATCAGAATGATGATCTATATGGAGGGTCAAGACCTATGGGACATCACGGAGGTGAAATTTGAGAAGCCCACTACTCCTGCGGCTTCAAGGACAAAGGCGGAGAAGGACTCAATCAAGTTCAATGCGAGAGCTATGAATGCATTACATTGCGCTCTCTCTGCTAGTGAGTTCAACCGCATCTCCATGTGCAAAACGGCGAATGATATTTGGCACACCTTGGAGATCTGTCATGAAGGGACAATGAAGGTAAAGAAATCTAAACAAACTGTGTTTAGATCTAAATATGAAATGTTTAAGATGCAGGAAGGCGAAAGCATTTCAGAGATGTTTACAAGGTTCACCGATATCGTGCACGCTTTGGAGGGTCTCGGGAAGACGATTTCCCAAGAGGATCGTGTAGAGAAGATCCTAGACTCTCTCACACCTCGTTGGGAGTCAAAGGCCAACGGAATTTTGGAGTCTTATGAAACGTCCAAATATACCGTTGAGGAATGCATTGGAAATCTCATGGCGTATGAAGTAAAGTTTCAACACAAGAAGGAGATTCATCCAACAAAGCCTGAGAAGCTAGAAAAGCAAAAGGGGGTTGCATTCCATGCCAAGGAGGAGCCAATCAAGTGGAGGAGGAAATTCCATCGAGAAGCTCATAGCGAAGAAGATGAGCAAGAAGATGCAAGTGGAGAAGAAATTGAGGATCTTACCGAGCAATTCAAAGCTTTTCTCAAATGCAAGCAAGGTAAGTCTTTGTCAAAGTTTGCCTCCAATTCTAATAAGGTTGCTACTTGTTACACTTGCAGTGAAAAAGGTCACTTGTCCACCGAATGCCCTTCCAAACCTGTCATGCCCCGCTTCCCTAAAATGGAAGCGAGACGTGAGAAGGTCCGCACAGACGTGGAGCTGTGAAGCTACACGCCTAATAAGCGTTAATAAATCATATGCAGGTCCCTGTAACCACGACAGAACAAGATAATAACGCAAGGAGATACAGAAATAAAATCCCAAATCTCAGCAATGTCCAAACCTTAAAATTAAGTTCAACATCCAGAAAAGCCACCAGGCTAAAGAAAGAGTCTAGGCCCAAAACATGGCCAACAAAAAGCCAACACGGGACAAAGTATTGGTGCTATGCACCAACAACCAAAGCAGTCTAAACAACAACACAAACAGTCTCTACGACTGATCGCCCGTGTCCTCAAACTCCTCGATGAATGCGGGCTCTGACTCAGCGTCAGCGAACACCATGTCCTCAGCAACAAATTCAGGCTCAGGATCTAACATGTGTCACCCAAAAGAGTAAAAGGGGCACATGTCAGCAAGTCTAAAAGACTTGGGCAAGGAAACTGAAGGAAGGTAAACTAGCAACCTAGCAGTTATAGTATGCATGACATGGCAATTATGGTATGAGTGCACAAGTAAGACATGGTGTAACAATAAGTGCAAGAGAACAATTATCATGGCATGTCAAGAGTAGCCAAGCTACTAACAATCTCAATCTTCTCACTAGTCACGTTTCAAGTTGTTTGTAGATGTTTACGCCTTACAGCTGAACTGTTGGACATTCACACTGAGTGGCCGCTTAACACTACCCCAGAACCCAGAGTTTATGCCTTACAACTGAAGTTGCTGATCGGGCAGACTCCCAGTTGAATGGCCGCTTAACCCTTTCCCCGTCCACATGTAAACAAGCCAGGGTCCCTGCACACGATGCTCAGTAAATGAGCCAGGGTTGCCCCGCACAAGAGCTTGTTTTTAGGTTCACAATTTGGCATAGGGTTGTGCCCGCTAAAAGCAGGTGCCTAGCCTCAATCAATTCACTAGGTGTAGCGGTGCTATGCAATCACGGAAACATTTAAAGAATGCAATGACATGACAATTAATTCGCGTAACGTTAATTGAAATTAAACATGACATGGTAGTACTTATGCAACATGATAAATGACGGATCTACCTTCGTTGTCAAGCTAGATCATGAAATTGCGCCTAGGCGAGTATCATTTCATCGCCTAGTCTCTTTTACGCCTACAACAAGCAAATGGCCTAAAACATGGCCTAAAACCCTAAGTGGCAAGTTGTTGGATATGGAAGACGTTAGTACACCCTTGTAGGGGATGTACGAGGGAATACGGACCTCGAACGTCACGTACACGAAGTCGTGTGCAAAGGAAATATGTTCCCTTGCGGAGAGGATCTCTAGATTGATGGGAAAGTCGCATTATATGTGCATAAGTGCATGCGACATATGGCTAATAAAGGGGTAATATCTTAAGCTTATGTTGTACCATGCATATGGTACAACTTAAGCTTATAATATGCCATGTACGATGGTACACCTTAGTTAAATTATTCCAAAGGAACAATTACTCCTAAAATAACTACCTTGGGGGCTATAAATAAGACCCAAGGGTTAGCCATTTCCTTACACTTTTGCATGGCATTCTTGCATGCATTTCATTCTAGCGAAGCTCTGCCGAAATCCTTCCTCTCTCTTTATCCAAGTTCTTAATCTAAAAGTAGAGATTTAGATTGTGGATTTAGTAGCCTTACTCCGTTCGTGAGAAGACTCGATCCGTCGTGGCGAATCCGAAGGCGAAGTTCTGTGACTACCGTGCCGCATACTCAAGCGTAAGTCTCAACTTCATTTATTGATCCTAACTCTGTTTTGGCAGGATCCTACATTGGTATCAGAGCCATACGGGTTCGCCCCGTCGAAACTATGAACGAGTCGTTGTCTTTTTCACGAATGGGTATCCTACCATTATGGATATGGTAGGAACGCTTCGTGACGGAGAGAACGTAGCGGTTGTTCTTTTCACGTTAGGGTCTCCTATCATTACGGATATGGTAGGAACTCTCCGTGACGGGAAGAACCGACCGTTCACGTAGTATGTTATTTTTCATTTTTGGCACACGGCCATTAGAAAATAACCACTTTCTCGACGAATGGGTGCTTCATCGACGAACGGGTGCTTCATCGAGGAAGATGATGGTAGTTATCTCCATCGGAGAAGATGGATTTTGGTGCATGTGCACCATGGCCAAATGGGCTATGGAGGCCATGCACACCCCCTCCCCATGCGGAGGGGGTTGGCTACGGCCAATAACCACCGCGACCACCCCCTCAAGGGGGAGGAGTGCATGCGGCCACCCCATAAAAGGGGAGACCGGCCATGGCCGGTCAAGGCCAACAAGCCATGGCCAGGCCATGGCCGGCCGGCCACGGCCAGGGCCAGGGAGCCCTGGCCGCGGCCAGGCCAGGGCCAGGCCGCCCTGGCCGAGGCCAGGGCAGGGGCCCTGGCCCCGGCCGGGGGCCTGGCCGCCCTGGCAGAGGCCAGGGCAGCGCCCTGGCCTCAGGCCAGGGCCTGGCCGCCCTGGCAGAGGCCAGGGCGGGGGCCCTGGCCCCGGCCAGGGGCCTGGCCGCCCTGGCAGAGGCCAGGGCGGGGGCCCTGGCCCCGGCCAGGGGCCTGGCCGCCCTGGCAGAGGCCAGGGCCTGGCCGGCCCCGGCCCTGGCCGGCCCCGGCCCTGGCACAGGCCAGGGCCTGGCCAGCCCTGGCCTCAGCCAGGGCCTGGCCAATGGCCGGCCCTGGCCGCTGCCAGGGCCACGGTCGGCCCTGGCAGCGGTCAGGGCCTGGCCGGGGGCCGGACTGATCGGCACTGGCCGGGAGTGATTCAGAGCAATTTTTTGGTCGACCAATTTGGGTGTTTTGGTCGACCAATTCGGCAAAATGCCTTGGTCGAACATGAACGTGCCGACTAGCCCATACGGGGCCAAACGACAGTCGTCTGAGCCAAAATTCTCTCATACGGGGGGAAACGCCTGGATCCATACGGGAGCCAACGACGATAGTTTGCAGAAAAATCCCCAAAAGGGGGATCCGACCTTGGCACGGCTACGGCTCATTTCTGACAAAATGGTCAGGAAGTGCCAAATATTTCACTAGTATCATAAGGGTACTAAGTTGAAATATACATTTTTTTTGAAAAATACGTTTTCATACGTTTTGAAAAATACGTTTTCAAAAACGCTTTTCCGCTGCGAAGTACTATAAGAGTACTAACATTTGATAAAGTGAGGGAGAAATATTGAAAGTTACTCTAGATGGTGATTGGAAACATAGTGACCTTTCCGATTCTAGAGTAACATCTTCAATATTTTTCGAAAGTAACTTATCAAATTATGAATATCATTCCAAGTGGGAGTTGATTTTAGAACTATCCATATGGGATATTCTATTATCATTTCAAGTGGGAATTATATCTGAAAAATACGTTTTCAAACTCGTTTTCCGCTGCTAGTACTATAAGAGTACTATTGTTTGATAAGTGATGGGGGAATATTGAAGGTTGTTCTAGATGGTGATTGGAATCGAAGAGACCTTTTCGATTCTAGAACAGCATCTTCAATATTTTTCGAAAGTAACTTATCAAATATAATATAATTCCAAGTGGGATTTGAATTTTTAGAACTATCCAAATGGGATATTCTATTATCATTTCAAGTGGGAGTTATATTTTAAGAATTTTTATGCAATGTTTTGATCAAACCTTCGGTTTTGTGTCTTTTGCAGCATTTTAAAAGTAAAATATCTTCCGCTTCAAAGAATATCGTCGCTGAGTTAAACAGAGGTGAAAAACTCAACGGCGATAATTACAAACTTTGGTCCATCAGGATACAATACGTTTTAGAGGAGCAAGAAGTGCTCGAAACTCTAAAGAACGTAATGATTGAACCCGAGTTGGGCACTACGGCCCAACACAGACGAGACAAGGAAGCTTTTGATGCTTGGTCTCGGAAGAATAAGATAGCACGCATTACGTTATTAAGCAGTATGGCTGATGACATAATGTGCATCTTCCGGGAACATGACTTAGCCATGGACATATGGTCCAAGCTTGAGGAGAAGTTTGGTGGCACATCAGTGTCCAAACTTCGAGCCTTGACTATAAGATTTGATTCATATAAGAAATGTCCAGATCATTCCATGGGGAAACATCTGCGACATATGGCGAATCTAATCTCAGAGTTAAAGGATGCAGGTCATGTGCTCACAGATGAGCAACAAATCCAAGCAGTCATACGTTCCCTACCAAATGGGTGGGATCAGATGAAGATGCATGTCACTCATAATGAGAGCATCAAGACCTTCAACGATGTTTCCAAGCACCTCGAATTAGAGGAAGAGCGGCTTGCGGCTGACAAGCCAAGTGCAGAAGTGCACATGGTTGCTAGTTCCTCACACGGGGGAAAGAAACGTAAAGATCGTTTGAAGTCTTCTAATAAACGTAATAAGCAACCTGAGTCTACCAAGGAACCCAAACATAAGGGTGGGCACAAGAAATGGCACAAGAAGAAAGACTTGAAAAGGATCAAGTGCTTCAAGTGCAACAAGCTCGGTCACTATGCTCGTTCGTGTACGAGTGGAAGTGACGAGGTGCCACCGACCACATAACAAGGGACAGACGGTCCTTCGTGGAGTATCACCGGATACCCCAAGGAATGAAGTGGATCAATGTAGGAAACAACACACGTGTTGAAGTGAAAGGCGTTGGGACTCGCAAGTTAGTCTTGGACAACGGCCGCACTCTCCTACTTCATGATGTTCTCTTCATTCCATATATTCAAAGGAATATTAAAACTGTGGTCAATTTAATGGGTCTTGGTTATAGTTGGTTCCTTCATGATTGTAAATGGACCTATTTTTGTAATAATTCCTTTATTGGTACTGGGTTTGTATTTCAAAGGATTTATTGTAATAAGTACAATGTATGGTTCCTCATGTAATGAAAATTTCCTTGTGACAAATTCTTTGACTAATGAGTCTAATATAATTTGTTGGCACACAAGGCTTGGTCATATTGGACCAACGCGTATGGATAGACTTGCCAAACATGGCCTTCTATCCAATGTTTCAAAGGTTGAAATGTCGACCTGCGAACATTGCCTTATGGGGAAATCTTGTCGCAAGCCGTTTGGAACCGGCACAAGGGCCGAGGTTCCATTACAGCTTATCCATTCGGACATATGTGGTCCGATAAATGTCAAGACAAGACGCAGAAAGTCCTATTTCATCACTTTTATTGATGATTTCACCCGATTCGGACATATCTATTTGATATCCCACAAAAGTGAAGCTTTGGCTTGCTTTAAAAACTATATGAGTTTAGTGGAGAATCAATTAGATCGCAAGATTAAGGTCTTGCGAACCGATAGGGGCGGTGAAAATCAATCAGTAAGTTTTAAGAAACTTTGTGATGAAAAAGGCATAGTACATCAGGTAACTATGCCTTATACTCCTCAACAAAACGGTGTTGCAGAAAGGAGAAATAGGACTTTAATGGAAATGGTCCGTTCAATGATGGCGCAAGCTAACTTGCCAATCACCTTTTGGAGTGATGCATTATTGACGGCCGCTTTCATTTTAAACCGCGTACCCTCGAAATCAGTTAGCTCCACTCCTTATGAGTTATGGAACCAAAGGTCTCCTGACTTAAACATTTTGAAACCTTGGGATTGTGCATCCTATGCACATATTTCCTCCCATAAGTATGGCAAACTTGGGCCAAGGGGAAGGAAATGTATCTTTATATGATACGCAGAAGACTCCAAAGGTTATGTTTTTTTTAGTCAGGAAGACAATGGTGGGCTAATTGAGTTTGAGTCGAGGGATGTCACTTTCTTGGAAAACAAGTTTCCAAGACAGGGCGAGATAAGTCAGGACTTTTCTCTATTTGAGATTTATGATCAAGACGGATTACCTCATTCGAGTGGGAGAATTCTTGGTGAAAACGAAAATACGTTTCAACCTTCACCAATGGATTATACGAATGACGATTATCCTATTCCATACGGGAATAATGATCCAAGTGGGAGCAATTCTAATGATATTCCAAGTGGGAGTGATATTAGAATTGATCTAAATTCGAGTCAACAAGGACTTGAAGAATCTCAAATACGACGTAGTAGTCGTACAAGGTTGGCTCCTCTAAGATTTGAGGATGAATTTCCGAAAACCTTTATGACTTTACTACAAGAAGATGACGAGCCTGCTACTTTCAAACAGGTCGTATCTTGCCCTGCTAAAGACAAATGGATGGAAGCGATGCAAGAGGAGTTAGAATCCATGAAAGTTAACCAAGTCCGGGACTTAGTTGACTTACCCAGAGGACGTAGAGCTATTGGGAACAAATGGGTTCTCAAGATCAAGCATAAGGCTGATGGCTCTATTGACAGATATAAAGCTCGCCTTGTCGCGAAAGGTTTTACGCAACAGGAAGGGATAGACTACAAAGAGACCTTCTCACCTGTTGTGCGTTTTACCTCGATTCGCCTGATTCTGGCAATGGTAGCTTGCTTAGACCTCGATTTACATCAAATGGATGTAAATACTGCCTTTCTCAATGGAGAATTGGACGAGGAGATCTATATGGAACAACCAACAGGGTTTGTAAAAGAAGGAAACGAACATAAGGTTTGTAAACTTCATAAGTTCATATATGATCTTAAACAATCCTCGAGGCAATGGTATATACGATTTTATAAAGTTATCAAATGGTTTTACCATACTTGATGAAGATGACTGAGTATATATCAAGAGGATTAAAAGCAAGTATATTATCATGTCTCTATATGTAGATGACATTTTAATAGCCGGAAATGACAAGGGCTTTGTAATGAGTATCAAGGCTTGGCTTTCATCAGTATTTAAGATGAAAGGCATAGGAAAAGCCGCATATATCCTTGGAGTTAAGATTTCAAGGAATCGTTCGAAGAAACTTCTTTCTCTTTCACAGGAGACTTATATAAAGAAGGTTCTAGAACGATTTAATATGCAGGACTTCAAGTCCATTGATATTCATATAAGCATATGCGATAATTTATATCTGGAATCGTGTCCAAAGAACCAAAAGGAAAAGGAAATTATGGAAAAAGTTCCATATTCCAGTGCAGTTGATAGTCTTATGTACGCTATGGTGTGTACGAGACCGGACATCTGTTTTGCCGTTGGAAATGGTAAGCTGTTACCAATCCAATACAGGGCAAGTACACTGAAAAGCGGTTAAGAGGATAATGTGTCTTGTAAGATCAAACACATTGATATCCGATACGAATTTGCAAAAGACTATGATAAAACCAAGAAGGTAGACATAAGGTACATATCTACGCATGAGATGATAGAGGATCCGCTTACGAAAGCGATCCCCAGAAATGTGTTTTATAAACACTTATCATCCCAAGGATTGCGTAAAGAGCTGAGTTGTACCAAGATATATTCCCATGTCTGAGAAAGATCAAATTTGATAAAAGAATAAGTTCTTTTTCAAACATTGCATATGAATCTCTTAAGAAATGTTTGTGTAGATTTTTGAAATCTCAGCTGAATTCTAGTTTGTCGGACAGATTGAGGTTGGCTCTCTCACATGAGCAACTGCCTTATTCTATCAGACGGATGGAATAGAGATGAGACCTGTTTGAAGTCAAAATCATCAGACGGATGATTTAAGAGTCATGACTTAAACAAAATGGTCGCACGAAAGATCTGCATCATATGGATGCTTACAAAAGATCTAAGAGGATTTTTTGAAATCCTATCTGTCTAAATGCGGGATGTGAGTCCAAAGGATTATTTGAGTAGAATAAGGGACTCAAAGTCAGACATTGTGGTGTCTGATCATCATCCTTACAACATCATTGAGACATACACTCCCTGGGAAAGGAGCGATGTTGTAATACGTGTTCATACCACGTATGCATTACGACCACTGAGTTAGTAGCAATAGTGTTTGCTATTATGTGAGACTCAAAGGCCATATGGGCCTTAACTCTTACCCTCAAGGACTCCAATTGGTTCCTTTAGATTTGACGAGATGATCGCTATCTTAGCGTGTTACTAATGTGCTATGATAATTCGGCTCGGTGGGGCACGTTAGAAAAGCGAATCAAGTCAAGATCAGAAGGTTCGCAAGAAGAGGAAGATTGATTTCATATTCACATTTGGACTTTAATGATTCAAAGCTGGCCAGCCAATTGTGATCCAGATGGGATTCAATTGTTGAATATAAAGTATAAGAAATGTGAAGAAATAATCTAGGGTAAAGCATGCGTTGAACTACTCAACTTTGCACCTTCGAGGTCGTTGTGTATCTCTAACAAGTGCACAACAACAGACTCTACGCGCATGACGGTCGCACGGTCTATTTCTCGGTATGATAGATGAAAGAACTAAGAGAAAGACGTTCTCTTACAATCCCCTCAAGTGTGAGTGGGAGATGTTGGATATGGAAGACGTTAGTACACCATTGTAGGGGATGTACGAGGGAATACGGACCTCGAACGTCACGTACACGAAGTCGTGTGCAAAGGGAATATGTTCCCTTGCGGAGAGGATCTCTAGATTGATGGGAAAGTCGCATTATATGTGCATAAGTGCATGCGACATATGGCTAATAAAGGGGTAATATCTTAAGCTTATGTTGTACCACGCATATGGTACAACTTAAGCTTATAATATGCCATGTACGATGGTACACCTTAGTTAAATTGTTCCAAAGGAACAATTACTCCTAAAATAACTACCTTGGGGGCTATAAATAAGACCCAAGGGTTAGCCATTTCCTTACACTTTTGCATGGCATTCTTGCATGCATTTCATTCTAGCGAAGCTCTGCCGAAATCCTTCCTCTCTCTTTATCCAAGTTCTTAATCTAAAAGTAGAGATTTAGATTGTGGATTTAGTAGCCTTACTCCGTTCGTGAGAAGACTCGATCCGTCGTGGCGAATCCGAAGGCGAAGTTCTGTGACTACCGTGCTGCATACGCAAGCGTAAGTCTCAACTTCATTTATCGATCCTAACTCTGTTTTGGCAGGATCCTACACAAGTTTCACTTGCCTAGCACCAAGGATGACGACCAACGAGGCACGTCACAAAATGTTAGCTACGGGGGTGAGATCGCTGCCATGGCAAAACAATATTAGAACAACATCCAACCTAGTTTTATTAGGGTTTAACAAAAATCACAAAGCAGGTTATGAGAATATTAAAGGATCGATTCACTACCGTATTGGAGCGTAAGAACGATGTCGAGCAAGCACGACAACGGAAGAACGATCCGAAGAACTAGGGCTCAGATCTGGAAATGGGGAGAAAATCTGGAGAAATGAGGTTTTTGGGGGGTTTCCGACGGCCTAAAGCATGAAGGCCGACCTAATGGAGGGGGAGAGGGGCTCTTGAGGAAGGAGGAAGGGCTAGAGGAAGGTTGGGGAAGATCAGATGTCAAGGGGGAAAGAAAATGGCCAAGAGAAGAGAAAGAAAGAAAAGAAACGAAGGGGGGTTTAAATAGGAAAAGTTGCGGTGGCTGGGCAAACCCTAGGTTTACGCCAGCGGTTAGTCGGTCAAAGAAGAGTGGTTGACCGATTAGTTTGAGAACTAGTCGGTCGGTCGACCAACTGTGACCGACTAACACCAAACAGTAACTCAAGTCGACAAAATGGTCAATGAATTAGTCGGTTAAAGAACAATGGCTGACCGACTAGTTTGCAACCTAGTCGGTCGAAAACGTTCTTAGACCGACTAACGATAAACAGTAACTTAGGTGAAATTTATCAAAGGAACTAGTCGGTCTGAGAGCAAATTCTGACCGACTAGTTTCACATCTAGGCGGTCGGTGGTTGTTCTTAGACAGACTAAGAGTAAACAGTAACTTCTGAATTATTAATTCAATGAACTAGTCGGTTCCAGTAGAGTTCCTGACCGACTAGATCGGAATCTAGTCGGTTGGTCCCCCTTCTTGAACCAACTAACGTGCACGGAAAGTCTCGAATCGAAACGCGAAGTTATAGGAAGATTCCTACGGCTTCTAGG
Organism: Scilla litardierei; assembly: GCA_030789695.1. Lineage (NCBI taxonomy): Eukaryota > Viridiplantae > Streptophyta > Magnoliopsida > Asparagales > Asparagaceae > Scilla > Scilla litardierei. Next base: position 153,210,958 of record CM061142.1, read on the forward strand.
ATCAACCTATCTCTAAGATATGAGCGATATGAAGCTCGTCACGAATGACTTACTCCAAAACTCAACGATCCAAGGAAGAAGCTAGAAAATCACAACGAAACGAACGAAAACGAAAGCTACGGAGACGGAAACCACACATAAGGAGAAAATCCACCAAAACAAATATATAATATAGATAATCCAAATACATGAAAACCAGTCGTTACATCCTCCACAACTTAAGAAAAATTCCGTCCTCGGAATTTCCCAACACTCACGTGTCCGGGAACAAAAGTGGGTAGCGCTCTCTCATCTCATCCTCTCTCTCCCAAGTAGATTCTCCTGGTGAGCCGTGTCACCACATCACCCTCACAAGATTGACAACCTTGTTCCGGAGTGACTTCTGACGCCTGTCCAAAATCCGCACTGGCTGCTGGTCATACGTCATATCTGGGCGAACGGTGATCTCCGAGAAATCCACAACATGAGATGGATCACTAATGTATCGACGCAGCTGCGACACATGGAAAACATTGTGAACTCCTTCCAAAGACGGCGGCAAGGCCAAGCGGTAGGCTACCTTGCCAACTTTCTCCAGAATGTCAAATGGTCCAATGTATCGCGGGCTCTACTTCCCTCGCTTCCCGAAGCGAATCACACCACGATTCGGGGAAATCTTCAGAAACACATGGTCGCCAGGCTGAAACTCCAAAGGACGGCGATTAGCATCCGCCCAATGCTTAAAACGGTCCTGAGCAATCCTCAACCTCTCCCGAATGTTCTTGACAACATCCACAGCCTCCACAATCATCTCAGGTCCCAACAGCTCCCGATCACCAACGTCATCCCAACTCAATGGCGATCGACATTTCCTCCCATACAGCGCGACAAAAGGCTCCATGCCAATACTCGCCTGGAAGCTGTTGTTGTAAGAAAACTCCACCAGATGTAGACGGTCCTCCCACGAACCCTTGAAATCCAACATGCACGCCCTCAGCATGTCCTCCAAGATCTGAATCGTCCTCTCAGACTGGCCATCTGTCTGCAGATGGTACGCCGTGCTGAAACTCAGACGCGTACCCAAGCTCTTCTGCAAACTCTGCCAGAACTGAGATGTGAACCTCGTGTCTCTGTCCGACACGATGCTCACAGGGACTCCGTGAAGTCGTACGATCTCCTGCACGATTCACGTTACATCACTATCTAAACTAGGAAAAGGAAATAGAAACAGAGAGTAGAAGAATTTACCTCCATGTATCTCCTCGCTAGCGCTTCAGTGGACTGTCCCACTTGGAATGGAATAAAGTGTGCGGATTTGGTCAATCGATCTACGATCACCCAAATCGCGTCATTCTGCTTCGGACTCCGAGGTAGTCCAGTCAAGAAATCCATAGTGATGTGTTGCCACTTCCACTCCGGAATCGGAAGCGGTTGTAGCAACCCTGCCGTACGCTGATGCTCCGCCTTCAGCTGCTGGCAAACCAAGCACTTGGCTACACTCTGAGCCACACTCCTCTTCATACCATGCCACCAAAAGTTCAGGCAAAGATCCTTGTACATCTTGGTGCCACTAGGATGCACAGAATACGGCTAACTGTGTGCCTCCACCAACAATTCCTCCCTGATATCCCCAGCTGGCACACACAACCTGGCTCCATATCTCAGCGAGCCATCCTCATGAATCAAAAAGTCAGTCCGCAGACCGGCTTCTACCTGCTCCCGAATCTTTACCAGCTTCAGATCTCCAGCCTGACCAGCCTTGATCCGATCCACGATCGTCGACTGTATCTGCATACACATCAACGAAGAAGCTTCTCCAGGAAGAATGATCTCAACACCAGACCCGCAAAAATGCTGCTGCAATCTCCACTGCGAAGTCAACATCATCACCGCTGGAAGCCTACTCAGCGCATCCGGAACCACATTCACCTTGCCAGGGTGATACTGCAAATCAATCTCATAATCCGCCATGAGCTCCAACCATCGACGCTGTCGCATGTTGAGCTCCTTCTGAGTAAAAATATACTTCAAGCTTTTGTGATCGGTGAAGATCTTCACTTTCTCACTCAGCAGGAAGTGCCTCCAAATCTTGAGCGCAAACACGACAGCAGCCAACTCCAAGTCATGCGTCGGGTAATTCTTCTCATGAGTCTTGAGCTGACGCGAAGCATATGCCACAACATGCCCGTGCTGATGCAACACACAACCGAGACCCTTGCCAGAGGCATCACAAAAGATCTCAAATCCTCCGCTGCGATCAGGCACAACAAGAATAGGGGCAGTCATCAATCTCTCCCTCAGAACACCAAAGACATTCTCACAATCACCCAACCAAACAAAAGATACATCCTTCCGCGTCAATCTGGTCATCGGCTCAGCAATACGGGAAAAGTCCTTAATGAAGCGCCGATAGTAACCAGCAAGCCCAAGGAAACTCCGGATCTCAGATGCTGACTGCGGAACAGGCCACTCTCTGATGGCCTTAATCTTCTCGGGATCCACTGAAATACCATCTCCAGTCACCACATGCCCGAGAAAAGCAACTCTGTCCAGCCAAAACTCGCACTTCGAAAACTTAGCATACAACCGATGCTTCCTCAAAATCTCTAACACCGTCCTCAAGTGCGAGGTATGCTCCTCCTCCGACTTTGAATTGATCAGAATGTCGTCAATAAAGATAACGATAAACTTATCTAAAAAGTCATAGAAGATCAGATTCATCAGATTCATGAAAAGTGTGGGTGCATTGGTCACACCGAAAGGCATAACCACAAACTCGTAGTGTCCATACTTCGTCCTGAATGTTGTCTTCGGAACATCTTCCTTCTTCACCTTCAACTGATGATAACCACTCCTCAGATCCAACTTCGAAAACACTCTCGATCCTCCAAGCTGATCAAAGATATCATCGATGCGAGGCAACGTGTATTTATTCTTGATGGTCACCGCATTCAACTCCCGATAGTCCACGCACATGCGACACAAACCATCCTTCTTCTTCACCAGCAGCACCGGTGCTCCCCATGGAGACACACTAGGATTGATATAACCCTTCTGCAAAAGCTCATCCAGCTGCTTCCGCATTCCTCCAACTCTGCTGGAGCCATACGATATGGCGCCTTCGAAATTGGCTGCGCTCCCAGAATAAGATCAATCGAAAATTCGAGAGCTCGATCGGGTGGCAATCCAGACATCTCCTCGGGGAAGACGTCATCGAAGTCCCGCACTACTGCTGGCCTCTCCAGCTCCATCTGCATAGCCATAAACTCCACCAGTCTGGCCCGAAATCTGACAGGGCCAATCGAACTGCTACCCCGGCTGAACTCAAATACTAGATGTCCGAGAATCTCGAACACCACCTTCTTCCTCCGACAGTCGATCGTAGCATAGAAGCTCGCAAGCCAATCCATCCCAAGGACCGAATCATAGTTGATGATGTCATGGACAATGAAATTAGCGTAAAGCTCATGTCCACAAACCACCAACGAGCAAGAACTGCAACCATGATGCACCGAGACCACGCCATTTTCTGTGACGATATTCCAACTCTTGGAAAGAGGGGACGTCGACAAGGAATGCTTCTCCATGAAGCTCCGAGAAATAATGCACATCGATGCACCTGAGTCAAAGAGGACTCATGCAGGAAATGTGCACACCAAATCATACCTACAAACAGTCTAACAATCAAGCCCTAGTCTAGCAAACAAATCATGTGCAAGTAACCAAACATAATCTAACAAACAAAACTAACTAAGAAGGAACAGCTAGATTAAGGATTACCTGTGATAACCTCATCCACAGCCTCGCTCTCCACAGCGGTCATCAGAAAAGCCTGCATCCTCGGCGGAAAAGCCTGCTGGAAGGCCTGCCTCTGAGGGACAAGAGCTGCTCCACATCCAGCAGGAACAGGCGCTCTCTGCTGCAACGGCTGTGCTGCAACAGGTGCCCTCCGCAGCTGATTCACATGCCGACAATCCCTAAAATAGAGGCGAGACGTGAGAAGGTCCGCACAGACGTGGGCCACCAACAAAACCTGTCTCGCCCCGCTTTCCTAAAATGGAGGCGAGATGTGAGAAGGTCCGCACAGACGTGGAGCTGTGAAGCTACACGCCTGATAAGCGTCAATAAATCATATGCAGGTCCCTGTAACCACGACAGAACAAGATAATAACGCAAGGAGATACAGAAATAAAATCCCAAACCTCAGCAATGTCCAAACCTTAAAATTAAGTTCAACATCCAGAAAAGCCACCAGGCTAAAGAAAGAGTCTAGGCCCAAAACATGGCGAACAAAAAGCCAACACGGCACAAAGTATTGGTGCTACGCACCGACAACCAAAGCAGTCTAAACAACAACACAAACAGTCTCTCCGACTGATCACCCGTGTCCTCAAACTCCTCGATGAACGCGGGCTCTGACTCAGCATCAGCGAACACCACGTCCTCAGTAGCAACCTCAGGCTCAGGATCTAACATGTGTCACCCAAAAGAGTAAAAGGGGCACATGTCAGCAAGTCTAAAAGACTTGGGCAAGGAAACTAAAGGAAGGTAAACTAGCAACCTAGCAGTTATAGTATGCATGACATGGCAGTTATGGTATGAGTGCACAAGTAGGGTTGTGCCCGCTAAAAGCAGGTGCCTAGCCTCAATCAATTCACTAGGTGTAGCGGTGCTACGCAATCACGGGAACATTTAAAGAATGCAATGACATGACAATTAATTCGCGTACCGTTAATTGAAATTAAACATGACATGGTAGTACTTATGCAACATGATAAATGACGGATCTAGCTTCGTTGTCAAGCTAGATCCTGAAATTGCGCCTAGGCAAGTATCATTTCATCGCCTAGTCTCTTTTACGCCTACAACAAGCAAATGGCCTAAAACATGGCCTAAAACCCTAAGTGGAAAGTTTCACTTGCCTAGCACCAAGGATGACGATCAACGAGGCACGACACAAAATGTTAGCTACGGGGGTGAGATCGCTGCCATGGCAAAACAATATTAGAACACCATCCAACGTAGTTTTATTAGGGTTTAACAAAAATCACAAAGCGGGTTATGAGAATATTAAAGGATCGATTCACTACCTTATTGGAGCATAAGAACGATGTCGAGCAAGCACGACAACGGAAGAACGATCCGAAGAACTAGGGCTCAGATCTGGAAATGGGGAGAAAATCTGGAGAAATGAGGTTTTTGGAGTTTTGGGGGGTTTCCGACGGCCTAAAGCATGAAGGCCGGCCTAATGGAGGGGGAGAGGGGCTCTTGAGGAAGGAGGAAGGGCTATAGGAAGGTTGGGGAAGATCAGAGGTCAAGGGGGAAAGAAAATGGCCAAGAGAAGAGAAAGAAAGAAAAGAAACGAAGGGGGGTTTAAATAGGAAAAGTTGCGGCGGCTAGGCAAACCCTAGGTTTACGCCAGCGGTTAGTCGGTCAAAGAAGAGTGGTTGACCGACTAGTTTGAGAACTAGTCGGTCGGTCGACCAACTGTGACCGAACAGTAACTCAGGTCGACAAAATGGTCAATGAATTAGTCGGTTAAAGAACAATGGCTGACTGACTAGTTTGCAACCTAGTCGGTCGAAAAACATTCTTAGACCGACTAACGATAAACAGTAACTTAGGTGAAATTTATCAAAGGAACTAGTCGGTCTGAGAGCAAGTTCTGACCGACTAGTTTCACATCTAGTCGGTCGGTGGTTGTTCTTAGACCGACTAAGAGTAAACAGTAACTCCTGAATTATTGATTCAATGAACTAGTCGGTTCCAGTAGAGTTTCTGACCGACTAGATCGGAATCTAGTCGGTTGGTCCCCCTTCTTGAACCAACTAACGTGCACGGAAAGTCTCGAATCGAAACACGAAGTTCTAGGAAGATTCCTACGGCTTCTAGGATCAACCTATCTCTAAGATATGAGCGATATGAAGCTCGTCACGAATGACTTACTCCAAAACTCAACAATCTAAGGAAGAAGCTAGAAAATCACAACGAAACGAACGAAAACGAAAGCTACGGAGACGGAAACCACACATAAGGAGAAAATCCACCAAAACACATATATAATATAGATAATCCAAATACATGAAAACCAGTCGTTACAAAACCCATTAAAGAAACTTACAAGGGTAAAGGGAAGAAGCATTGGAAAGGAAGGTCCAAGTCCAAAAATCACAAAAAGGGACTTGTCGGGACCTTTGATGATTCGAGTGAGGATACTTCTAGTAACGAAGAAGAGGATATAAAGGAGGATGCTCACGCATGCTTTGTAGCCATGGACGTTCCTACTCCAATTCCCTCCAGATTAAACGAAGAAGAGTTGGATGCTTGGCTTGACGCATACAACTCCTATGAGGATTCGCGCCTCGCGGCTAAGGAGGAGAAGTCGCCATCAAGCTCTTGCTAGAATGATGATGATGATGTTGTTGAGATCGAGGAAGAAAAGATCTCATTTGAGGAGCTCAAGTTCAAATTTGACTTGGCTTCCGAAAAGGCTAGTAAGTGCATCAACTCTTACAATAAATTAAAAGCAAAATATAAGAGTGCTAAGAGTAGAATGCATAAATTAGTTATTGCTAGTGTAGTTCATGATGAAAAACATGTTTATGACACTTGTGAGAAAGACACACTTCTTTCTCAAGTTAAGGAATTGAGCATTTCTAATGAAAATCTCATTGCTCAAAACCTTAGCTTAGATGCTCACATTCAACAACTTACGTTGAAATGTGAAGAGGAGTCCCGGAAGCTCATAAGCTTTGTGTATTCTAGGGATTCACTCCACGATTTGTTGGAAAAACAGCATCCGGTAAATCATATAGGAGGTTTGGGTTATGTTCAAAATATGGTTCCCAAACCCACCTCTAATTCTTCTTTTGGTGCGAATTCAAGAAATGTTGCTAAAGCACCTAAGAAGAATCACCATGCTTTCTTGTACAACAATAACACCAACAAGAAGCATGTAGATCACAAGGTGATGAGGAAGAATGAAGAATCTTCATTTTTTGCTAAGAAGCAAAATCCTCATTCTTTGCATGCTAAGAAACTTGTTTCTACACCTAAGCATGCCACATCCTCCCCTCTTGCTAAGGCAAAACCTTTGCCTAGGAAATCCTTGAGATTATGGATTCCCACTAAGGCTAGTGTGCAAGAGAGAGATAGTTACATCAACTCTCTAGTTAGGGATGTGATCACCTCGTGTGATTAAGTTAGGAAATCAAACTCCTCTTCGGTTTGGTTACCTAATGTTAGGTTCCTCACACATTTGCATATTGCATGGGTATTATGCTTCTATGTTTATTTTAAGCATACCCATTGATTGTGTGTGTTTCATGATTTTGAAAATATTTTTCAAATCTATTTCTTTTCATGAAAATTGGGACCTTGGGGTTTATTGACATGCATGCATGAACCATGTGTATGTCAATGGGGGAGTTAATATATTATATGTTTGAATTACTTTAAGACATATTTTGACTCTCATTTTGGAGGTTATTTGAGATCATTATTTATATTTGGTTATTTTTGGTCTCAAACCAAACCTCTTGTTTATTGTCAACTTGTTTCATATCTCATTTTTTTGGCAATACCCGTGTGTATCTTTGAAGCTTGATTTTTCCATATCTATTGCTTTGATACACTTATGGCCCATTAATTAAATGGTATTAGATCCTAGAAGTCATAAGTTGACCATTTCTATGATCTAGGGGGAGCATGGGATAGTGAATTGATACCCACTAAATTTTATATTTGGTATCATACATATCTTTCTTTTCTTGCATATTGTCACTTCTTGGTTAAGATGATAGAGGGGGATGTTTTTGATGTCCACCTTTTTGACGATGTCAAGGGGGAGAGATATATGCATTATGTGATCATATCTATAGGGGGAGAGATATATACATATGCATATGGGGAGATATATCTCTATAGGGAGAGATATATGGGTTTAGTTAAACCATTTGTGTTTGCATGCCTTAATTCTTTGCAATTGGTTTATGTAACACATGCCTTTTATATGTCACCATGTTGCTATTGGTTTATGAGTATTTACCTTTGTGTAGCTCATTATATAATTGGTGCATATAACTAGGGGGAGATTATTAGCATTGTGCTTTAATTCTTTATGATTTACATAATGTGTGTCATCATCAAAAAGGGGGAGATTGTTGAGTATTGGTGTTTCATACCAATCTTATTTTGATGATGATTACAACATTATGTTGTTGCTAATGAATCTCATGTCTTAGTCTCTCAGTTTATTTCAAGGATATCCTTCTTGGAGACTAATCACTTGGTGTAAGGATGTGCATCATGTGAAGAAGGGCCAGAGTTTGGACTCAAGGAGTGCCAAAGCTTGGAGATGATGGAGGGAAATCAAGGCTTCATAGATTGAAGACTTATACTCTTAAGAAAGCATTGTAATCCATGTAATTTACTTTATTGCTTTCTCTCTCTTTTGAGTCTAGGGTTGATGTAATGCCTTGCTAGATGGTTTGCTCATTCATGCACATGCATTTAACCATCTTAGTGAACCTTAGGATTATCATAGAATCCAACCCAATAGGTTCACTCTTTCCTTCAGTCGTCTGATGAGGGAAACACAGTCGACTGGGTGATTTCTAGTCGCATGTAGATCCTTCTACAGTCGCCTGATATGCACTGCTCAAGTCAACATTTCTATTGACTCAAACTTGAACTTTACGCACAATCGCCTGTCAATCAGTTCTCAGTCGCCTGTATATTTACAGTCGCCTGAGATTTGGTCAACAGTCACCTGTCTAGTATAAGTGCAATCTCTGCATCTCTCTGTCTTCTCTCCATACTTTACAATAGTCGTCTGATGAAGAATGTACAGTCGCCTGACTATTTGACAGTCGACTGTATTATTAACATCAGTCGCCTGTGCGTAGAATTGAAGAAAGAGTGCAGCTCTCTGTTTCGATCCATCCCCTGCAGCAGTCGTCTGCTGAAGGATTTAGAGGCGCCTGTCCTGTTTGTCAGTCGACTGTATTGACTTCGTCAGTCGACTGTCCTGGCTCAGATTGTAGCCGTTGGATATTTTCTAGCCGTTGATCAGTCGACTGTCTTATGATCATCATTCCACTGTTCTTGTCGTTTTCACCCAGTTTCTAGCCGTTGCTGATTTGATTATTTGGCTGTTTCTTTGGGTTTTTGGGCTTGATATAGGATTCCTATATATATGAGTGTGCTGCCATTCTTGAGAACTCTTGACAACATTTGATAAACTCTTGATTCTATAGAAAATCTCAAGAGATCAATAAGCCACTCTCAAGCTCCCTCATTTTCCTCTATTTGAGCATTCATCTTTCTTCATGCATTAAAGTCCAGCTCAAGGGAAATCATCCAAGTGCTCTCAAGCATATTCCAACACTTGGAGATCCTCTTCCATGCCTTGCATTCATTCATGAGTAAGCATCTCAAGGCATAGGTAAGAGTATTTACTTTACAAGGTGTAAATTGTTTTCCTATTTCTCTTTGTGGGATTAGGACACTCTCTTTGTGGGAGTTTCTCTCTTTGTGGGAGGTTGTCTCTTTGTGGGACTAGGGAATTCTCTTTGTGGGAATTAACTCTCTTTGTGGGAGTTCTGGTGTCCTAGTGTAGGGCTAACCCTAATTCTCTGAGTGGGAGTTAGTGATTCTCTGTGTGGGAGTCTTGATCCTTGTGTAGGATTGGTTGGGTCCTTGTGTAGGGCATAAATCCTCTTTGTGAGGTATCTCTTTGTGAGATTTGTATTCACTTCTTTGTGTGGGAATATAGTGAATATTGGTGTGGCTGGATGTACCCAAGTTTGGAGAATCAGGGTAAAAATTTGTGTTTGCGTTTGGATTGATTGTGCCATTTAATTCCTCTTGCATTTATAATTCCGCATTTGCAAGTTAAATTTTATTTGGACAATTTTATTGCCATTACACTATTCACCCCCCCTTACTGTGTGTTGTTAGTATTGCAAGGGTTAGACGATCCCTACAACTACTAACCTAGTAAATGCTCGATCTTGACAAGTCCCACTTGTCAAGACCCACCTGTCTAGTCCCAGACTAAATAAGTCCCAAAAGAACACAAAAACGGTAAAGTTTTCCCTACAGAGATTTATACACAATCGCAAATATAATGGTAACGTAAAGGGTTCAGAAATGCTCAGATTGTGATGGTGTGTCGTCTCTGTCGTTCAGCACGACGTCAGTTTCAATCTGGAGTAAAAGGTGTCTCGATTTGACTCCTGGATATCAAGTTGTAGTCCTTTGAAGTGGGGTGTACAAATTGATCTGTGTGAAAAGAAATTCCAGTGCAAAACTATAATACTGCAGTCTGTGCACCCAGCAACTCACTTCAACTTCAATCCACGTCAGAAAAACCTATTTCCTTTCGTTTTCATGCAAGCCCATCCACGTCAGCACGTTCTAATTCGTTTCGTTCACAGCTCGGAGAGAATTCGAATGGAGCTCGACTTCGCGACGACTCGATGGCTCCTCTTAGACGGCAGCACTTCGACGATGCGGGATCTCGTCGACTTCTTAGACTTCGGCAGCGACTTTGACATCGGGCTCTCCTGCAGTAACTCAATCTCAGCGACGAGTTCACGTCGACGACAGCAATCGACTCCGACGCTAAGTCGACTTCGACAGTAGCACCTTGACGACTGCGGCAACTCAACTTCATCGTCCGACTCGACAAGTACAACAGAGGGTGGAAGATCGACTCCGACGACGATCTTGGACGACTGTACGAGCAACGCTACCGATGCATTTTCTCCATCGCAGCAGTGATTCACAACAGCTGCAAGAGGACGTCGACGATGGTGCATGGCTTGATAGGAACTCCGACAGCTCTGAAGATGATCGGTGCTTGGGGTAGTGGTTGTCGCCGACAAGGGTGAACAGGCTTATGCTTGAGGAGAACTTGATGTGATTACACCCTTGCGAAGATGATGACGCAGCCCTGGATGATGACAATGGCTTTTGCACTTGGATGATGAAGTGCGAAGGTCAACGGCGAGAGCTTTGGTGCAAGACCTCCTTGTGCACAACTTCCTATTGGTTTCTCCTTGATGGTGGCTTGATGAAGCTGATAGGAGATGGATCTTGCGGCTTGTAGGGCTTTAGGTGCTTACAGTAATGGTTAGCTTTGAGGGGTTATTTGCGTGAGTTGCTCTTTTTGGAATTTTGCTTTTGGCCGTCGCCTTTTTTAATGTGTGCCACACTTCTTTGCCTTGCAGTTTTTGAATATGGCCGGCTTCTTAAACCCTAGGAGAAGATGATGTTTAAATATGGAGTTGCTAGGGTTTTAAGCTTAGGGTGCGACAATAGAGGTGGTTGCAAGGGAGAGTCAACTTTGAGCAAAAGCTCTGGGCTTGCGTGTTGTAACGACCACTTTTCGTGGTACGTTGTTCGTGCACGTGCTTTTGCCCGTGCACGTGTTTGTTTTAGACTTTGTTTGTTTGTGAACACTTTCGTGTGATATGCCGTTGTGAACGTCTCTGAGAGTATTAAATAGTGGCACTATCTTGGAACGACACTTCTCGAGTCGTTTTTCCACAATTTAAACTTACTCGATGAGACGTGACGATTTTCACTTTTGACGGGAGACGTTTCTATTTTTAGTTTCGTCATCCGACATCGAATTTGAGATCCGTCTTCTTAGTTAGCTCACATTCGTCATCACGATCACCCCAATATTTATTTTATAATTTTTGGAGTTCATTTGACCACTTTAATATTTTTAACAAGTTTTATATTATTTTTAATAATTAATTTTTAAATTATTTTCGGCCAAATAAAATTTATTTGAGTTTAAAACGTTTTAAAGAATTTTTGAGCCAATTTCCAGCTCATTTGGACCAAGTCAAATCCTAGGGTGAGTTGGAGAAGTTGAATTTCAAATTTTAAATTATTTTAAACTTCTAATCCTATTAGATTTAGCCCTAGACCAAGTCAACCCATCTACACTATATAAGCAACCCCTAGGAAGTCCTATTTTCGCAAGAAATTAGCCCTAGCCTCTTCCAAACTTGAAATTGGACGTTGCGACGATTCGTCGCAACGTTGCGACGTTCAGCAACCGCACGACCGAAGGAAATGGCCCCGTTCCCCCGCTCTGACCGAAGCCCCCGCCCGCATCCTAACCGCTCCGCACCGCTGCAGCGACCGCCTCTCCGTTCCCTCGGTCTGACCATCACTAGCTAAAGAAAGGGGTGCTAGTGATGAAGATCGATGGCGTTACATAATCATGATTTACGTCCTTGCGGTCCAGCGGACACGGCCAGGGAAGTGACTAAGCCAGGATCACTTATGCCCAGTCTAGCCAGGTTGATCCAACAGACTTTAGCCAAGCACATTGACCAGATCATGGTCCATTGAAGGAAGCTTATCATTTAAATGTGTGCCATCAACAACTGAAGGAAAGGTGATGAAGTGGGTAGATAATCCAACCAACGAAAAATCACTATAACTGCTAGCAAAAGAGGGTACTAGAGAGGTATAATCAAGAATGGAACGCGAATTCCTAAGCAAGGGTTAAGAGTTCAAAGGAAGTCGAGAGTTCAATTTGAGTATTTTATATTATACATCCTGATCTTGCTATAATGTTCACGAGGTAGTTAGCGAGGACCTGCGTTGGGCCACCAAACTTGTAACGACCCGCTCTCGGGGGCCCGTTACTTATTTGATAATTGCGCAGGTTCTGCAGTTAACCAGTGAAGTCAAAATAGCCACGATGCAGAGATGTACAAAAATACCCAAATAGTGTCCAATTATTACAATCCATACCGTACAAGATGTCCCAACAGATAAAATGACAGAAGAAAAGTACACAACTGAAAATAGCTCTGGAAGCTGCGGTCTCATGGTCGAAGTCTGGCGCTATTAACTCAAGAGCATCTGCCTCCATACGTACGTTGTCTGCGGTGCCACGGAAATGGAACCGTAGGTAAGTCACAACAATTCTAAATAAAGAAAGAGAGGTACTGTACAAGTATGACAAAGCAGACCAAAGTGAAAGTAAAGTAAAGTATGGTGCAGTGACTGTACAAGTGTAGAAAGTAACGTGCAAGGAATGCGTAAAGTAAAGGTGACTGTACTGGCAAGTAAAGTGCATGTACTGTAAAGAAAGTAATTGTGCAAGTTACACTAGAACTACGTGACTCAAGTCGGAGAGTACAATATGTGACCGTTCAGTTCGTCTCTTGCCTGGGTGCTACCCAGACGAATGCCGGTACCCAGGCAGCAGTATGGTTTGCCAAAACGCAGGCAGCAGGACAGGGCGCCAAAACACAGGCGACAGGACAGGTAGACCAAACTCTAGTCACTCCCGTACTCTCGCAAACTATGAGTTACCCCAATACCCCAGTGACGTGTCAAGTACAAGTTCTTCACAAGATTGTTCCACATGTTAGTCACACCAGGTCAACTGGTTGACTTCCTCATTGAAAACCAGCAAGTAGGATAAAGACAAGTCCAACACCAAAAGCTGTTACTTCCGTGCTTTGAGCACGTGGTAGTGTGGCTAGCACACAATTTACCCAAGTTGAAAGTTGGCAAGGTAATATTTGGTAGATTACTTTCATTTTAGTTCTCTAGTTTGGTTCAAGTCAAATAGCCGTTCGAGGCTATAAGTGGTGAAGTGTCACAAGTTCATACAAGCACAGAAGTCTAGTTTTCTAAAGTTAGAATATGTCGTGACTTACAATTTTAGAGCTCGTCGTGGCAAGACGAGGTTGGAGCTGGAAGAGCTGGTGCACGAAGATTGGTACCTGCAATCACAAGAAACAATCGGTTAAAGCACACCCTATTTTCTATTCAAATAATCTGATCGTTTTGATTTTTAAAACTGATTGAAACGTTGTCGAAAAGCGTTCTAAATTTTTATATAGACTATATATGGTGAAAATAATTTTACTGCAAGAAGGAATATTTTTCTGAAGATTATAGTAATTTTTAGGATTTTTAAAAGCTCAAAAACAATTTAAAATCTGTTTTCCAATTAGTAACGTATTTATTCCACAATTTATTCTGGATGCAATCTACATCGAAATGTTGCAAATGAGGTGTCAAAACGACCGTCTCAAAGAGTATAATAACATATATTTTTCTCATATTTTAGTTTACGTGAAAATAACAAGTTACGCATTTTTGAATGAAAATCACGTATATAACTTTTAGGGTTAAAAATTAATTCTGAGAAAACTAAGCGTCGGATTGAGACGAAACTAGCGCCATTGGGTCCAGAATGTCATTTCTGATTTTCTAGAGGTAGTCACACATTTTTCTTGGGCTTAAATAATTACTTATGGATTTAAAACCAATAAACCCTAATTAATAATTAATATAAAATACGAAAATACGGATTTTCGGCATATTTACAAGTTTGCCATTGAGTATATTACCGATGCTTCGACGTATGCAGCTGCATGCGGGGGTTTCTTCGACGTCGACGGCCGGGGGGGCTCGGAGGGAGCGGCGACGGCGACTACGCCGGTGGTGGGGGCGGTGAAAAACTCGACGACGGCGGCGTAGCTCGGCGGAGGCGGAGGCGGCACCTGTCGTCGTCGGCGTGCTCGAGGCTTCGAAGGAGGGAGGCGGACGTCGTTGGCATTGAGCGAAGGAGCGACGCTCGGAGTCGCCGTGTGCAGTCGGAGCAGCGGAACAGCGGCGAGGGAGCGGCGCTCGGAGGCGAGGACGACGGCGGAGCGTCGGGCGACGTTACGGAGGCGGGGCGACGTCAGCTCCGGCGGAGGACAAGCGTCGGAGGGCGGTGGCACACGGCGGAGTCGGAGGTAGGCGAGCGGGGTCTCCGGTGAGGCGCTGTCAGCGGGGGAAAAGTAGGGCAAAGGCGGTCGGGGAGCTGCTGCGAGGTGAACGACGATCGGGGATGGGCTTCGAAGCGTCGGAGGAAGGCGAAGGCGGAGGAGGAGCATGGGGGCGATGGCTTCGACGTCGGAGAGTATCATCGGAGCTCGGGGATGCGAAGAGCTCGGTGGCGTTCGTCGGCGAGGCTTCGCCTGAGCTTGCGGCGGTGTCTGCTGCTCCGGAGTGGGAGGAGAACGACGGAGAAATGAGAGGGAGAGGGCTGTGGAGGCGCTCGAGGGTTGCCGTCGATGCTCAACGACGGTGTTTGCGTCGCCGTGGAGGAGAGGGAGGGGCTTCTAGGAGGAGGGATGGCGAGGATGCTTCGGGGGTCTCGTCGGAGCTTCGTCGGCGTCGTCTGGGCGACGGCGGAGGAGGGGGAGAGGTGGCTCGGCGGTGTGGAGGTGAGAAGCAAGGGAGAGAGCGAGAGGCCTGGGTTGGGTTTTCGAATGAAACCGTGGAGAGAGAGAGAGAGAGAGGGGGGTCTGTGTGTTGAAGAGGAAGGGGAGATGCCTGTAAAACATTTATAGGGTTAGAGAGAGAGAGAATGAGAGGGTAGATGGGATTGGTTGGGGGAGTAGATGGGTAGCTGAGGGTTACGGGTAGGGGGTAGATACGGTTAGGGTAATTAATGGGATTAGGAGGGTAATTAGCTATAGATAAACTCCATTAGTAAAAGTCATTTGTGAAAATACAAAAGTGAAATTATGAAAATGCCCCTACTAGTAAACGTGTCCGAAAAATTACGAAAACATACCCACGGGATCGTATCGGCGCGAGGATCGCGAATACGAAGACCGTTACAGGATTTGGGCTACGGAAATACTAGTTTTTGGCCAAAACGTTTAGAAAGCGGGTTTGCGGGTTCTCTATTGAAATGATATCAGAAAATTACGAAATTAATGTGGGAAGCCCCAAATGATGATAGGATGCTACTGCAGAAGTTTGAAAACGTTTTGAAGACGTTTGTATAGAAAATAAATTCATTGACCCAAAACTGCAATATCTGAAAACGAATTTTTATCAGATCTTTTAGAGGTATTTGACGAAATCTGATTTTACCAAAATACTCCATAACTAGTCTGGTACTCCAAAATATTTTTATAGGAAATTTTTGAAATCAGTTAAAACTCCTAACAAACCATTATAAAATACAATTAAAATTGAATTTACTTTAAATACTTAATTTAAATATTTTTGGAAAAATACAGGCCGTTACATTCTACCCTCCTTAAAAATAATTCCGTCCTCGGAATTTAAAAATATTTTTTTGAAACAAATAATTGATAATATAAAGAAGCTCAAGCAAATAAATGAAATTTAAAAATATTTTTTTGAAACAAATAATTGATAATATAAAGAAGCTCAAGCAAATAAATGATAGAAAAGATAGTAATCTTTATAAATCAGGTTGTAAATAACATGAAATGTGATAAGAAAATAAGGGATGTGACTAATATATATTATCACCATAGCTGCTTCAGATTTATCAAGTAGGCGAAACATAAAATAATGGCATTACTCGGAAATGATAATGAGGATGATGATGACATCTGATCGAACTTGGGACATAAGGTGATAAGCCAGTAGCAAGCTATTTAAACCACATAAAATGGAAGAACATAAGGTTTATTCGTGCTACTAGGTCTTAATCAAAGATGTCGCTCATAATATAGCACGTATCGACTAATCCACGGGTACCAACACCATCAATTTCCATAATGCCCAACCACATGCTAACGTCCAAAACACCGCCCAAAGGTAAATACAAGGCCAACACTCTAAGTCAGTACTCACTGCCAGCATTTCTTCCGTCAATCTCCATACTATCACACAATAAGGCAGGATCCATGCTCTCATCCAGAGCCAAGCACAAGGCCTACATCCAACTTCAACACCCAAGGCCAATATCATACCAGTAACCATTGCCATCATTCCTTCCGTAGACCAATACCTGACATTCGCAACACCCAACATCACCCAACAAGTAAATAACCAAAAACACACTTTTCCGCAAACCAAAAGGAGTAGACGCAAGAGGAAGCCTAGACGGGATCTCATCCTAGGTGAGACCCAAGGCAGAGAGCTCAAGAGAAGCCCAAGGATCACGGCTTCCCAAGATCTCAGCCACGCAGCGGTAGCGATGGTGGCGGCGAGGGTTGCTGCTAAGCCCAACAGACCCCAAGGTCGTCGGCGGGCCATCGGCGGCTGGCGATCTGCGGCGGCGAGGGCTCCGACTGGTTGGCGATCCATGGCGGGGAGCTAGGGCCTACGGGATGGAGCGAAGTGGAAGCTGGCGGATCTTCGGGTGAGGCTGGCGGATCGGAGATCGGAGTGGCGATGCGGGGTCCGATCGAGCTCGCTTGGGGAAGAGGCCGGGAGGAGGAGGGGGGTGATGTCTGAGGGAAAAAGGGAAAGCCACGGGGTGGCTTGCGGAAGAAGGAGCGGGGTTAAAAAGAGAGAAAGGGGGCACCGAAGTCGGGGTTAGGGTAGGGTAGGGTTCGGCGGGCACGGGTCTCGAGGGGGGAAGCGGACAAACGAAATAAAGAGGGGGGAGGAAGGTGGTCGGTGGAAAAGGAAGTCAAACCATTGTAGAGAAAAAGACGGGTACAAGATAGAAGTAGGGGCTAGAAGAGAAATACTAGCTCAGAGATGAAAAGACGCAAACAGCCTACACTTACACGTCAGGTTTGGCTCGTCTCAAAATCTCTTAGCACCATCCTCCAATACTTCTGAGCGTCCTTCAATTCGCGTCCGTTGTCGAATTTGACTTCTGGTGATCGAAAATTGAATGCTACCCTCCTTAGAATAAACGTAGCTAGAGTTCAGGCGAACTAAATGCGATTTAGGAAGAAGTAAAATAATCAGGAGGCCATCACTAGCTAAAGAAAGGGGTGCTAGTGATGAAGATCGATGGCGTTACATAATCATGATTTACGTCCTTGCGGTCCAGCGGACACGGCCAGGGAAGTGACTAAGCCAGGATCACTTATGCCCAGTCTAGCCAGGTTGATCCAACAGACTTTAGCCAAGCACATTGACCAGATCATGGTCCATTGAAGGAAGCTTATCATTTAAATGTGTGCCATCAACAACTGAAGGAAAGGTGATGAAGTGGGTAGATAATCCAACCAACGAAAAATCACTATAACTGCTAGCAAAAGAGGGTACTAGAGAGGTATAATCAAGAATGGAACGCGAATTCCTAAGCAAGGGTTAAGAGTTCAAAGGAAGTAAGGAAGACCTAATGAAGATGGTAATAAGGACACTTCACCCGTATATCCAATACAGGTGAACACTCGAGACATCTCGTACTCGAGAGTTCAATTTGAGTATTTTATATTATACATCCTGATCTTGCTATAATGTTCACGAGGTAGTTAGCGAGGACCTGCGTTGGGCCACCAAACTTGTAACGACCCGCTCTCGGGGGCCCGTTACTTATTTGATAATTGCGCAGGTTCTGCAGTTAACCAGTGAAGTCAAAATAGCCACGATGCAGAGATGTACAAAAATACCCAAATAGTGTCCAATTATTACAATCCATACCGTACAAGATGTCCCAACAGATAAAATGACAGAAGAAAAGTACACAACTGAAAATAGCTCTGGAAGCTGCGGTCTCATGGTCGAAGTCTGGCGCTATTAACTCAAGAGCATCTGCCTCCATACGTACGTTGTCTGCGGTGCCACGGAAATGGAACCGTAGGTAAGTCACAACAATTCTAAATAAAGAAAGAGAGGTACTGTACAAGTATGACAAAGCAGACCAAAGTGAAAGTAAAGTAAAGTATGGTGCAGTGACTGTACAAGTGTAGAAAGTAACGTGCAAGGAATGCGTAAAGTAAAGGTGACTGTACTGGCAAGTAAAGTGCATGTACTGTAAAGAAAGTAATTGTGCAAGTTACACTAGAACTACGTGACTCAAGTCGGAGAGTACAATATGTGACCGTTCAGTTCGTCTCTTGCCTGGGTGCTACCCAGACGAATGCCGGTACCCAGGCAGCAGTATGGTTTGCCAAAACGCAGGCAGCAGGACAGGGCGCCAAAACACAGGCGACAGGACAGGTAGACCAAACTCTAGTCACTCCCGTACTCTCGCAAACTATGAGTTACCCCAATACCCCAGTGACGTGTCAAGTACAAGTTCTTCACAAGATTGTTCCACATGTTAGTCACACCAGGTCAACTGGTTGACTTCCTCATTGAAAACCAGCAAGTAGGATAAAGACAAGTCCAACACCAAAAGCTGTTACTTCCGTGCTTCGAGCACGTGGTAGTGTGGCTAGCACACAATTTACCCAAGTTGAAAGTTGGCAAGGTAATATTTGGTAGATTACTTTCATTTTAGTTCTCTAGTTTGGTTCAAGTCAAATAGCCGTTCGAGGCTATAAGTGGTGAAGTGTCACAAGTTCATACAAGCACAGAAGTCTAGTTTTCTAAAGTTAGAATATGTCGTGACTTACAATTTTAGAGCTCGTCGTGGCAAGACGAGGTTGGAGCTGGAAGAGCTGGTGCACGAAGATTGGTACCTGCAATCACAAGAAACAATCGGTTAAAGCACACCCTATTTTCTATTCAAATAATCTGATCGTTTTGATTTTTAAAACTGATTGAAACGTTGTCGAAAAGCGTTCTAAATTTTTATATAGACTATATATGGTGAAAATAATTTTACTGCAAGAAGGAATATTTTTCTGAAGATTATAGTAATTTTTAGGATTTTTAAAAGCTCAAAAACAATTTAAAATCTGTTTTCCAATTAGTAACGTATTTATTCCACAATTTATTCTGGATGCAATCTACATCGAAATGTTGCAAATGAGGTGTCAAAACGACCGTCTCAAAGAGTATAATAACATATATTTTTCTCATATTTTAGTTTACGTGAAAATAACAAGTTACGCATTTTTGAATGAAAATCACGTATATAACTTTTAGGGTTAAAAATTAATTCTGAGAAAACTAAGCGTCGGATTGAGACGAAACTAGCGCCATTGGGTCCAGAATGTCATTTCTGATTTTCTAGAGGTAGTCACACATTTTTCTTGGGCTTAAATAATTACTTATGGATTTAAAACCAATAAACCCTAATTAATAATTAATATAAAATACGAAAATACGGATTTTCGGCATATTTACAAGTTTGCCATTGAGTATATTACCGATGCTTCGACGTATGCAGCTGCATGCGGGGGTTTCTTCGACGTCGACGGCCGGGGGGGCTCGGAGGGAGCGGCGACGGCGACTACGCCGGTGGTGGGGGCGGTGAAAAACTCGACGACGGCGGCGTAGCTCGGCGGAGGCGGAGGCGGCACCTGTCGTCGTCGGCGTGCTCGAGGCTTCGAAGGAGGGAGGCGGACGTCGTTGGCATTGAGCGAAGGAGCGACGCTCAAAGTCGCCGTGTGCAGTCGGAGCAGCGGAACAGCGGCGAGGGAGCGGCGCTCGGAGGCGAGGACGACGGCGGAGTTACGGAGGCGGGGCGACGTCAGCTCCGGCGGAGGACAAGCGTCGGAGGGCGGTGGCACACGGCGGAGTCGGAGGTAGGCGAGCGGGGTCTCCGGTGAGGCGCTGTCAGCGGGGGAAAAGTAGGGCAAAGGCGGTCGGGGAGCTGCTGCGAGGTGAACGACGATCGGGGATGGGCTTCGAAGCGTCGGAGGAAGGCGGAGGCGGAGGAGGAGCATGGGGGCGATGGCTTCGACGTCGGAGAGTATAATCGGAGCTCGGGGATGCGAAGAGCTCGGTGGCGTTCGTCGGCGAGGCTTCGCCTGAGCTTGCGGCGGTGTCTGCTGCTCCGGAGTGGGAGGAGAACGACGGAGAAATGAGAGGGAGAGGGCTGTGGAGGCGCTCGGGGGTTGCCGTCGATGCTCAACGACGGTGTTTGCGTCGCCGTGGAGGAGAGGGAGGGGCTTCTAGGAGGAGGGATGGCGAGGATGCTTCGGGGGTCTCGTCGGAGCTTCGTCGGCGTCGTCTGGGCGACGGCGGAGGAGGGGGAGAGGTGGCTCGGTGGTGTGGAGGTGAGAAGCAAGGGAGAGAGCGAGAGGCCTGGGTTGGGTTTTCGAATGAAACCGTGGAGAGAGAGAGAGAGGGGGGTCTGTGTGTTGAAGAGGAAGGGGAGATGCCTGTAAAACATTTATAGGGTTAGAGAGAGAGAGAATGAGAGGGTAGATGGGATTGGTTGGGGGAGTAGATGGGTAGCTGAGGGTTACGGGTAGGGGGTAGATACGGTTAGGGTAATTAATGGGATTAGGAGGGTAATTAGCTATAGATAAACTCCATTAGTAAAAGTCATTTGTGAAAATACAAAAGTGAAATTACGAAAATGCCCCTACTAGTAAACGTGTCCGAAAAATTACGAAAACATACCCACGGGATCGTATCGGCGCGAGGATCGCGAATACGAAGACCGTTACAGGATTTGGGCTACGGAAATACTAGTTTTTGGCCAAAACGTTTAGAAAGCGGGTTTGCGGGTTCTCTATTGAAATGATATCAGAAAATTACGAAATTAATGTGGGAAGCCCCAAATGATGATAGGATGCTACTGCAGAAGTTTGAAAACGTTTTGAAGATGTTTGTATAGAAAATAAATTCATTGACCCAAAACTGCAATATCTGAAAACGAATTTTTATCAGATCTTTTAGAGGTATTTGACGAAATCTGATTTTACCAAAATACTCCATAACTAGTCTGGTACTCCAAAATATTTTTATAGGAAATTTTTGAAATCAGTTAAAACTCCTAACAAACCATTATAAAATACAATTAAAATTGAATTTACTTTAAATACTTAATTTAAATATTTTTGGAAAAATACAGGCCGTTACAATTGGCCCGCATCCGCCTCGCATCCAAGCGCTCCGCATCGACCCGCCTCGTCGCCCCGCTCCGCTCCGTGCCCGACCGAAGGCCACGCCCGCAGCGACCGACGATCGCGACGTTGCAACGTTGCAACATCGCCCGCCCCGCATCCAAGCGCACGACCGACGCTCCCGACCGGTCTGACCGAGAGATCTCCCCGCCCCCGCTGTTGCGACCGACCCAAAACGCTGCACAGCCCCGTTCTCTCGCAGCGACCGATAGAATCCCCCGCATTGGCTGAGTACGACCGAGAGCCACTTGTCGCAACCCCGCATCCGTCGCACCGCTTGCCACCGTGGGCCCCCCAAGTTCTCCAGAGGTATTGTGGGTCCCCCAAAGGCCCCTAGGACTACTATGGGCCCCACCTAGGTGCGTTCTCTTTGGCGACTTGCCGCGTACGACGTCGTCGCACGTCGTAGCCCGTCGTCGCACGTGCTAGCTTTGGAATCTGGAACCGTCGCCCCGGTTGAAGCTCCGAATTTTCCAGCGAGGAATATATATTGGAATCAGGACTTGGAGCGCGATCTATTATTCCAACCCCCGGTGTCGCTACCCGACGCCGGTGTAGCTTTCGCGTCGTGTTGAGGTAACGTTTTGCACCCATAGGACCCCCAACCCAATTGCATGCTAATCAAGACTAAAAATCAGTATTTTAGAGTATTTTAAATGTTTTAAATTCACTAATCAAGATTAATAATATGGACTTTAGGCCGGTGGACTTGTGCACGTAGGATAATTGTGATTTTGGACTCATTGGACGGTGTGCTCAGACGTCGTGCTTGCAGGCATGTGAAACTTGCCAACTCTTGTGTAGGGCCATGTTTTTAGGCCACTTCCTTGTTCCTAGCGTAAAAGAGACTAGTCAGTGAAATGATAGCTGGCTAGACGCCTACTTGATCTAGTTTGACAACGAAACTAGATCCGTCACCTAATTGATCTAGCTTGACAACGAAGCTAGATCCAACCCTTAAAACTTGTTGTTCATGCATACTAAACTGTCACGTTTACTTTCCTTACCTGTACGCCTTACTACTTGTCATGTCATGTCATCCATGCATTGAATTTCGCATTGGTAGCACACGCTACAATACTTGTACTTGTACTCCCTTGACTGGCTAGGTGCACCCCTAGACCAGCAAGGTAAAACACTTCCTGGCTCGTGATCCAGAAGCGAGCATTACCGTTCGGGGGTAAGGCCCTGGCTCGACACACGTGGAGGGGTAGGGATAAACGGTCAACTGAGCTTAGGAGAGGTCTGATCCGCCCTCTAGCCAGAAGACGGAATCTCTGTGCACGAGGTGCTTACTTTTCTTGTCTTGTACTTTTCTTGTGAATGATTCATGTAATACTTGTCATCCATGCCATGCCATGCTCGTACTTTACTTTACTTTACTTTACCTGCTGCACCCATACTTTAACTGCCATGTCATCGCATCATGCTAGAACTGCTAGGTTGCTTTACTTGTACTTTCAGTTTCACTTGCACAAGTCTTCCAGACTTGCTGACATGTGCCCCTTTCTCTTTGGGTGTCACATGTTAGACCCTGAGCCAGAGATAGTTGTAGCGGACGAGGTAGTTGCTGACACTGAGCCTACGTTCGTCGAGGAGTTCGTGGACACCGGAGACCAGTTTTAGAGACTGTTGGCGTTGCTTTGCTTTAGGTTGCTGTTAGATGTCGGTGCTTGCACCATTACTTTGTTGTTGTACTTTGTACTTTTGTTGGCCATGCTCGGCCTCTTTTAGACTCTTTTCTTTTAGCCTGGTGGCTTTTCTGTGATGTTGAGATTTATTGCTATGGATATTCTGAGATGTTTCTTTTGTCTCTTTCGTTATTATTATCTTTGTTTCGTTTCGCGTTGCAAGAACCTGCAGTTTTAAATTTGATTGACGCTTATCGGACTTGCAGCTTTGCAGCTTCAAGTCTGAGCGGACCTTCTCACGCTTCGCCTCCATATTTTTGGGAAGCGGGACGTGACAGGTTTTGTTGGTGGCCCATGCAGGTCCAATCTTGCAATTGCGAATTAACGGAACAACGATAATAACGGAATGTCCATTAAATAAATTGCAACATCCGAGTCATAAGCCCTGAGTCTAGTCATTTTCTTAGGACACTAGGAGTAAGAAGTCTTAGTTAGACGCCTGTGTTTGCTAGTTAGAGGCCTCTGATTGTTAGTTAGACCTCCTTCTAGCAATTGATTTAATCGTCGTAGGAGTTACCTTAGTGGTTATTGCCTAACCCTGACCATATTGGACCTCTAAAATTTCCTTTTGTCGTTCGTTTGGGTTCATCGATTTCGGACCAAGCTGAACGCATTTCATTACCGTCTAGCTCCTTAGAAAGTCTTAGCGCTTAGTTCTTAATTCTTAGTTGGTCGACCGTAGGAGTTCCCCGTAGATCTTCCTGATTTATACCCTAGGCGTATGAATGTTTTGATCATCCGACCAATTTCCTTGCCTCGATTCACGAGATCGCCTCATGACGATCGTCGTCAATTTTCAAACATCGCCATTGCAAAACTTGAATCTTCCGAAAGTATTTTTTTGATTTCTCTTCCCTAAGTTTAAATTTGTTCAAAATTTTTATATAAATATACTTATCTTTGTACTCCTCGTTGATTTAATTTTTCTTAAAATTTTTGACGAAATTTTTGAATAATAGCTTATAATACTTTTCAGCCTACACTTTTGAACCTATGAAAATACATATTTCCTTTCATATATTAATTTTATTCTGAACCATACTTTTGCTTTGCCCAATTCGATTTATAATTCTCCTTCTTATTTGTGTTATACGAATGATACGTCGTGTTCACTTTAATACTTTCAAGGCACATGGAATTTCAGCTTTCAGCAAGTTGGTCTTTGCTCGTCGTTTTCGCTATTTCAGATTTTGCAAAATTACTATTTTCATAACCACTTCCTGATTTAGACCCTCCATGATTTGATTTTAAAGACTTGCTATTCGATCTTGATAATTCTTATACTAAGTCATTATTATTATTTTTCCGTGCACCATACATACTTTCAATTATTTTTATATCCGTGCCAGACTTGTTGTGCTCGTATATTAAGAACCTTGTGCAAATCAGTTTTTCATTTTTGGCAAACCATGGTTTTCTAAAAGAAGTTTCAAAATTGATTATTTTAGATTTTCCATAGCCTAAAAGTTTTGAAAGCATTTAACCTGAGTTTAAATTTTTCCGTTACTTGATTTCATTCTTCGAATTTCCAAAACTTTTTGACAACATTATATTAAATTACTGACGTATTAATTTTCTAAACCACGTCCTTAATATTCGTGTAAATGATTTTACTTCCTTTTATAATGATTTTTAAAACCAATAGACCATTTTCTCTTATTATGAATGTTCGACTCAAATTTATTTTGAACCACTCGTTTTATCGATCTCCAAATATTTCTTTTCAGACTGGGATTTCAACTTTTGAAGTACGTCAGCTTTCAAACTCCACGTATTTTATCTTATGCTATTTACCCTATTATCTCTTCTGAATCCTATTTAAGCATCACTACATCTCCCTTTTCCTCAACCTAAACATCACCATTGAGTCAATGTTTTCCCTAACCAAGCCGTCTCCTTGTATTCGTCCTATCTGAACTCGTGCTTATCGATTCTTCCCTCGTCACGCTTTTGACCTCCCTCTATTGCTTAGGCTTAAGTCCCCGTCAATGTATGTGTCAACTCTTAGTTGTTAGTAGATCCTTGGACCCTTATGAGGTAGTCGTAGTGCACGTACCTAAGTTGTGTACGTGGGCTTGAATGAGTGTACCCCCATAGTATATTGATGCTTGCCTATTGTGTGGTATACATATATATATATACTCGGAGTTATTCGTGATAGTATGAAGTTGTTGTGTGTTAGTAGTTATAGATTTTTGTGAGGATAGATATACCATACTAGGGATGCCGGTGTGTATTAGAGTTAGCGCTGAAATATCTAAGTTGTGTATGTAGTTAGAGATACTTATAATGGTTGAAATAAATGATTGGTAAAGCTATGTGTATGTTAGTAGTGATAATAATAAGAGTACGTATGGTTAAGAGGGTAGGCCTATTATGTGATCTATATGTTAGCACGTATGAGTGTGTGCTCATATGTGGGTATGTATTGTGTTTAGACGTAAGTAGTTATGTTTTGTTGCCTGACTATATACGTGATATACATATGGTAGTAAGATTATAATTTTGATTGGTATTGCTTGCTCTTTGCGGGATGTTGTATGCGTGCATACCGTGAGGTATACACGACTATTGCACAACTTAATTATGTATGTATAGGTGTATTAGTATACTAATTATAGGTGGTAGGCTATGGTGTGAATATATATATATATAAGTTACATGTGGGTGTGACTATACGATGAATACGTATGCATGTATTAGGGAGTGTATTATAATTATACGTGTGCTGATGTCTGTATTATTATTATTATGGTATATAGAGTGATTGAACTATGTAAGTATTACCTGACTAAATATTAAGTGTGATTGATTTATGGAATGTATATGGTTGTATTGGTAGATGCATATATATATATGTTGGAATGGTATTGGTATAGGTATGAATGCAGTGTTACGTATATAGAATATTCTGATGTATGTATTGAGTCTCACTCAAGCTTGAGTGGGTATACTCTAAGTACATTGAATGTATGTCTGAAGTTTGAATATAGCGACGTTTGATGTATGTATAGTGATAGGAGTGTTGTGCCTGGTTGTGTTACGCACATGATTGTGGGTCGCTACACCAGAATATAGTTATAGGTGCTGGTCTTGTGGTATAGTTATTTACTAAGGACTTGCTCGTGTGAACGTATGTGTACTAGCTAAAATTAGGTGTGTATGTGTGCTAGTAATGTAATGGTATGATTGGTATGCGTAAATGAAATGTTAGCGTGTATGGGTGTGCACCATGCACGGGTAAGTATGTGCTTAGTTATAGGTATTGATGACTATGATATATGTGGCGTGTCGTAAATACAGTTATATGATCGTACGTAATGTGAATGTATGGTGAAATATTTGAATGCATTTGAATGACTATATATATTATGAAATTATAGAAGTGGTGAATGTATATTATATATGGTGAATTTGATTTAATAATGGTATGGTGTGACTATATGTGTTGAGATGTTTGGTATTGGATTACTAGAGGGTAGTATACCCTTGATGTTTGTGCATAGGTAGCTATCTATACGTAGAGCAATGATTGTATTGGCTAAGTGTGAGACTATCCTTATATAAGTACCTGAACTATTGTTTTGTGAGTAGCAGTTATATAAGGGGTGCATGCTTATATATATGATTGAAATACGTGTATGAGTTTGACTGCCTATAATAGGTATTAATGTATAACGTATGTGAATGTATATATATACGTGTTGGTAGTGTTAATGTTTGACTACCTAGTGCATATATAAGCACTTGTAATGACTATACCTGGTTGAATTATTATATGACTTGATTGGGGTAGTTACTGGAGTGACTAGCTATATTAGAAAGTCCGAGGACGGACTTTATTCTAAGGTGGGGAGGATGTAACGACCACTTTTCGTGGTACGTTGTTCGTGCACGTGCTTTTGCCCGTGCACGTGTTTGTTTTAGACTTTGTTTGTTTGTGAACACTTTCGTGTGATATGCCGTTGTGAACGTCTCTGAGAGTATTAAATAGTGGCACTATCTTGGAACGACACTTCTCGAGTCGTTTTTCCACAATTTAAACTTACTCGATGAGACGTGACGATTTTCACTTTTGACGGGAGACGTTTCTATTTTTAGTTTCGTCATCCGACATCGAATTTGAGATCCGTCTTCTTAGTTAGCTCACATTCGTCATCACGATCACCCTGATATTTATTTTATAATTTTTGGAGTTCATTTGACCACTTTAATATTTTTAACAAGTTTTATATTATTTTTAATAATTAATTTTTAAATTATTTTCGGCCAAATAAAATTTATTTGAGTTTATAACGTTTTAAAGAATTTTTGAGCCAATTTCTAGCTCATTTGGACCAAGTCAAATCCTAGGGTGAGTTGGAGAAGTTGAATTTCAAATTTTAAAGTATTTTAAACTTCTAATCCTATTAGATTTAGCCCTAGACCAAGTCAACCCATCTACACTATATAAGCAACCCCTAGGAAGTCCTATTTTCATAAGAAATTAGCCCTAGCCTCTTCCAAACTTGAAATTGGACGTTGCGACGATTCGTCGCAACGTTGCGACGTTCAGCAACCGCACGACCGAAGGAAACAGCCCCGTTCCCCCGCTCTGACCGAAGCCCCCGCCCGCATCCTAACCGCTCCGCACCGCTGCAGCGACCGCCTCTCCGTTCCCTCGGTCTGACCGAGGGATTGGCCCGCATCTGCCTCGCATCCAAGCGCTCCGCATCGACCCGCCTCGTCGCCCCGCTCCGCTCCGTGCCCGACCGAAGGCCACGCCCGCAGCGACCGACGATCGCGACGTTGCAACGTTGCAACATCGCCCGCCCCGCATCCAAGCGCACGACCGACGCTCCCGACCGGTCTGACCGAGAGATCTCCCCGCCCCCGCTGCTGCGACCGACCCAAAACGCTGCACAGCCCCGTTCTCTCGCAGCGACCGATAGAATCCCCCGCATTGGCTGAGTACGACCGAGAGCCACTTGTCGCAACCCCGCATCCGTCGCACCGCTTGCCACCGTGGGCCCCCCAAGTTCTCCAGAGGTATTGTGGGTCCCCCAAAGGCCCCTAGGACTACTGTGGGCCCCACCTAGGTGCGTTCTCTTTGGCGACTTGCCGCGTACGACGTCGTCGCACGTCGTAGCCCGTCGTCGCACGTGCTAGCTTTGGAATCTGGAACCATCGCCCCGGTTGAAGCTCTGAATTTTCCAGCGAGGAATATATATTGGAATCAGGACTTGGAGCGCGATCTATTATTCCAACCCCCGGTGTCGCTACCCGACGCCGGTGTAGCTTTCGCGTCGTGTTGAGGTAACGTTTTGCACCCCTAGGACCCCCAACCCAATTGCATGCTAATCAAGACTAAAAATCAGTATTTTAAAGTATTTTAAATGTTTTAAATTCACTAATCAAGATTAATAATATGGACTTTAGGCCGGTGGACTTGTGCACGTAGGATAATTGTGATTTTGGACTCATTGGACGGTGTGCTCAGACGTCGTGCTTGCAGGCAAGTGAAACTTGCCAACTCTTGTGTAGGGCCATGTTTTTAGGCCACTTCCTTGTTCCTAGCGTAAAAGAGACTAGTCAGTGAAATGATAGCTGGCTAGACGCCTACTTGATCTAGTTTGACAACGAAACTAGATCCGTCACCTAATTGATCTAGCTTGACAACGAAGCTAGATCCAACCCTTAAAACTTGTTGTTCATGCATACTAAACTGTCACGTTTACTTTCCTTACCTGTACGCCTTACTACTTGTCATGTCATGTCATCCATGCATTGAATGTCGCATTGGTAGCACACGCTACAATACTTGTACTTGTACTCCCTTGACTGGCTAGGTGCACCCCTAGACCAGCAAGGTAAAACACTTCCTGGCTCGTGATCCAGAAGCGAGCATTACCGTTCGGGGGTAAGGCCCTGGCTCGACACACGTGGAGGGGTAGGGATAAACGGTCAACTGAGCTTAGGAGAGGTCTGATCCGCCCTCTAGCCAGAAGACGGAATCTCTGTGCACGAGGTGCTTACTTTTCTTGTCTTGTACTTTTCTTGTGAATGATTCATGTAATACTTGTCATCCATGCCATGCCATGCTCGTACTTTACTTTACTTTACTTTACCTGCTGCACCCATACTTTAACTGCCATGTCATCGCATCATGCTAGAACTGCTAGGTTGCTTTACTTGTACTTTCAGTTTCACTTGCACAAGTCTTCCAGACTTGCTGACATGTGCCCCTTTCTCTTTGGGTGTCACATGTTAGACCCTGAGCCAGAGATAGTTGTAGCGGACGAGGTAGTTGCTGACACTGAGCCTACGTTCGTCGAGGAGTTCGTGGACACCGGAGACCAGTTTTAGAGACTGTTGGCGTTGCTTTGCTTTAGGTTGCTGTTAGATGTCGGTGCTTGCACCATTACTTTGTTGTTGTACTTTGTACTTTTGTTGGCCATGCTCGGCCTCTTTTAGACTCTTTTCTTTTAGCCTGGTGGCTTTTCTGTGATGTTGAGATTTATTGCTATGGATATTCTGAGATGTTTCTTTTGTCTCTTTCGTTATTATTATCTTTGTTTCGTTTCGCGTTGCAAGAACCTGCAGTTTTAAATTTGATTGACGCTTATCGGACTTGCAGCTTTGCAGCTTCAAGTCTGAGCGGACCTTCTCACGCTTCGCCTCCATATTTTTGGGAAGCGGGGCGTGACACGTGTGAAAGAGGGGATGCCATAATATCCCTAGAATCTTGGAAAATGAGATTTGCAACCAACTAGGAATAGAAATATGGGTAGAAGCAAATCCTTGATATGATCTTCTAATTGATTTGATCCAATTCCTCTTGAACTCAAATTAGCCTCCATCTCTCTCCATATTGACCAAGTCCTCTTTGCTAGGTGTATAGCACCTTGACCAAGCCCATTTGCTATATGAATAGCAAATCCTCCAATAATTGACTTAGTCATCACTTTGAATACTTAAGTTCTTGCCATTACTGAAACACACTTAGCACACACGTTAAATAGCAATTCACGTTTGTCATCATCAAACTAAAGATCCTAGATCGTTGCTTCCAACAATCTCCCCTTTTTGATGATGACAAACCCATAAAAGATTTGAGCAAATAAATGCGCGTGTGTGAAGTGTGATAAAGGATGTAATGCATATGATGTATATAATGAGCAAATAGATTCAAGCATTACTAGCATGCACAGTATAGTAATGAAGTAAGCATGCTCCCCCTTCCCAAGCTCTCCTCCTATTCATGTATTTTTAATGCTCCCCCTTCAACTAATAATACCATAAATGATGTATCAGTAATACCCAATCTCAAATCTCATTTTCTCCCCCTTTATTATCATCAAAAGCATATTAATGAAGTCAAGCAAAATATCACATGCAAAAATAAAGTATTATAAATTATATCTATCACTTGCATGCCATTTTCCAAAATAGGCAATTCAAGTTCAAAGAAAATCATAATGTGGACTTCACCACCATTGTGTATGTGTGATAGTATAAACATTGAAGTACAAAAGGAGATTCAATTTTGAACATCAACCAAATCATTCCACATTTTCCATTTAACATGAATATCACCTAGGATTGATTTTTCCCACCTCATTAAAAATGAGTTCAAGGTACCAAACCCCAAAACATAGCCTATAAAGACTCTTAGATGTGGGATGGCATTGCTTGACGAGTAAATACACCAACGCTAAAGATTACCCATAAAGCATATGTTGGATACTCGTGGGTACTGTATTTGCCATGAATTGTACCCATTTTACATACAGAGCAATTTTTATGTAATTTTTCTGATATTTTTTTCTTTTTGTGCTCAATTTTTATTCATGGCAATACACATCATATCCCTTAGATTATTCAATTTTTATTCATCCTACATTTACTTTCCAATATTCATAAAAAGAATCTCCAAAAGTACAGCAAGTTTAATATTCGTGGAAGTGAGTATGTAGGTGTAGAATTAAATTAATCTTTTCATGAAGCATGACATGGCTACTAAATAGATTATAATATGCGTATGTAGCTATAACAATAATACAATGATTTCTACAGAGGATATGAATGTACATTCAAAAAATACCACTTATAATGAATCATAAAGGGGTATTCATTAAGCACCAATTTTTTTTGTTTTGTTTTGTTTTTTTCCTTTTATAATGAACTAAAGAGAAACTAAAAAGCAAACAATCAAGCACAAAAATAAGAAATAAATCAAGCACACACAAAATCTATGAAGGTATGCAATGAATGCAAAGAGGGAAAAGAAATATACATTCGCGTCGCTATTTGACTAAGGAGCGAAAAGAATGAAACTTTCAATTCATCGCACCTCGCCAAATCTCCATCTTACCTACACGGTAGATGTTATGTGTGATCTTGGAATCCAACAAGGTCCACTAGTGTTAGTCATCAAAGTTTTAGGAACCCACACTTGTTTGAACTTTATGTTTGTGTTTCTAAACTTACAATAATAGGATGTATGACCAACACTATCATAAGTAAAGCACTTTGCATACATGTTTTTGACAGGAATATTGTGAATCTTCTTAAATTTAGGCTTTTCAACATTTTTCAAACCAAATCCAAGTCATCGGCTATTATTTCCATATAATTGATTTCCAAGAATGATATCTAAAGATTGTTTTCATATGGAAAATTTCTTAATGGATAATTCAAGACTAGAGACTTTAGATTTCAACAATGCATTCTCATTCACAAGCAAAGTACATTTACTTATAAAAGCTTTCTTGTTTTCCGCTTCCTTCTTTTTAAATTCATCCATTTTCCTTTTAAGCTCGTTATTTAACATGTACAATTTTTCATTAAGCTCATTAATTATATAATCCTTTTCAGTTTCAAGCTTAATTAAGTCTAGCTTAAGCATGCTAATATTATTCAATAAGGAAGTACAAGAACCACAGGCAGCTTTTTTAGACAAGCTAGATTTTTCGCTTTTTAACAAGTCAATGGTTGATTTGCATGCAACAAGTTCCTTTTTTAAATTTATAGATTCTTCAAACATTTCGCAATTTTCTTTTTGCAATTCAAAGCAATAATTCCTATAGCATTCAACGGTATTATCTAGCTCATCAATTTCTTCTTGAATTTTCTTAAAGATCTCTGCTTTAGTATAAGATATTACCTCATCGTTCTTTTCTGTTAAGCAGAGGGAGGAGTGTGCTTCATTCTCCTCGATCTCATCTCCACTATCTATGTCCCACATTAGCATTACGGCTTTTCCTTTCTCTTTTGCAACCTGAGCCGTCTCTTGTGGGCAATTCCTCGCATAATGTCCCTTCCTCCTATATTTAAAACATTCAACTTTATCATTAGTAGTATTCTGTTCAGAGAAGTATTTCTAGCAGGATGATTTTTAGTAGAGCGATTAAACCTTTGCGCCATCTCATCTCTTCCTTGCTTTGTCTTGATGTATCTGCTGAATCCTCGTACCATAAGAGCATGCTCCTTGTCATCGTCGTCATCCTCGCTAGCTTGAAGAGCTAGTGGTTTTGGAGCTTTTTCCTTCACATTAGGTTTCTCTTTCTCCTCTATATTCAGCAACTCAAGCTCGTGGGACATTAGGTTGCCTATCAAGTCCTCCACCCTTGTTTGTGATAGATCTTTCGCTTCTTGGATGGCAGCAACTTTAGGCCTGAAAGAGCTTGGCAGCGCTCTTAATATTTTCCTCGCATGTTCAAGGCTAGAATATGGCTTACCAAGCAAGCTAGACTTGGAGAAGATGTTCGTGAACCTCGCAAACATTTTTGAAATAGATTCTGATGGTAGCATGTGAAAGCCCTCGTACTCTGTGCTCAGAACTGCAAGTCTAGACTCCTTCACCTGTGATGTTCCCTCGTGCGTCACCTCCAATGTATGCCATATTTCCTGCACAGTTAGACAAAATAAGATACGATTGAATTCGGATTTATCTAATGAACAAATAAGTGCATTCATTACTTTAGCATTAAGAGCATAAAGTCTCCAATCATTATCATCTCATTTATCATTAGGTTTAAGCATATCAACATCTTCAACTTTAATGATAGGTGACTTATAACCTTTTTCAACAATTTGCCAAGCTTTATAATCAACAGATATAAGGTAGATTCTCATTCTATTTTCCAATAAGCATAATCTACTCCATAAAATCTAGGGGGACGATATATGGACTAACCCTCAGTAAAAGCACTATCAATGGGATTCATGGTCAATCCTAGGCTAGATCCTAATAAACTGGTTCTGATACCACTTGATGGATCTAGATCTTAGCCTGGAGGGGGATGGTGAATAGGCTAATAAAAAATTCTCGCGCAACCCACCAGAAATCACATGCAGTTAGTAATCACAAGCATGGTAAATAAGAAGCAATCATAGAATACACGCAGATATACCCTGGTTTGGTCGTCCCACGACCTACTCCAGCCCCAAGGAAATACTAGCATTAATATGTTCCTTTTGTACAACTACAATGGGTCCTGAGCTCTCTGCCCCCACTAGAATGTACCACACTCCCCGAGTGCAGAACACTACTAATCTAGTAAATACTCTATCTTGACAAGTCCCACTTGTCAAGACCTACTTGTCTAGTCCCAGACTAAACAAGTCCCAAAAGAACACAAAAACGGTAAAGTTCCCCTACAGAGATCTACACACAATCACAAAATATAATGGTAAAGTAAAGGGTTTAGAAATGCTCAGATTGTGATGATGTGTCGTCTTTGTCGTTCAGCACGGCGTCAGTTTCAGTCTGGCGCAAACGGTGTTTCGATCTGACTCCTAGATATCAAGTTGTAGTCCTTTGAAGTGGGGTGCATAAATTGATCTGTGTGTAAAGAAATTCCAGTGCAAAACTATAATACTGCAGTCTGTGTGCCTAGCAACTCACTTAAACTTTGATCCACGTCAGCAAACCTATTTCCTTTCGTTTTCATGCAAGCCCCTCCATGTCGGCACGTTCTGATTCGTTTCATTCACGTCTCAGAGAGAATTCGAACGGAGCTCGACTTTGCGGCGACTCATTGGCTCCTCTTCGACGACAGCACTTCGACGGCACGGGATCTCGTCGACTTCTTCGACTTTGGAAACGACTTCGTTGGCAGGCTCTCCTGCAGCAACTCGATCTCAGCAATGAGTTCACGTCGACGACAACAATCGACTCCGACGCCAAGTCGACTTCGACAGCAGCCACTCGACGACGGTGCCAACTTAAATTTTTCGTCCGACTCGACACGTAAGACGAAGGGTGGAAGATCGACTCCAGCGTCGCTCTTGGACGGATGTACGGGCAACGCTGGTGGCACGTTGTCTCCACGGCAGCAGTGATTCACCATAGCTGCAAGAGGACATCGACGATGGTGCGTAGCTTGATGGGAACTCCGGCTACTTTGAAGATGATCGGCGCTTGGGGGTAGTGGTTGTCGCCGGCAAGGGTGAACATGCCCATTTGCTACATAAATAGCAATTCCTCCAACAATTGACTTAGTCATCACTTTGAAGACTTACGTCCTTGCCATCACTGAAATACCCTTAACACACACGTTAACTATCAATTCACGTTTGTCATCATCAAACTAAAGATCCTAGAGTGTTGCTTCCAACAAGGGTTTACACATGTCTGTGGGTGTGGAGCATAAAAATTGTCATTAGGGTCCACATGTGAAGTAGGAGATTTCCTGCGTGGATGAGTGTTGGTGTACATAAATGCATGACCTCTCTTTTGATTTCCACCATTAGTGGATTTCTTACCAAAAGGAAGAGATTGTGAAGTGGTGGTCTTCTTGGTAGGTTTGCTACCAATAGTGTTTTTGACATCACTTGTGGATGCACTGGAGGATGGCCTCACAAAATCTATAGTTACACCACTATAGGAGGTGTGAGAGTTGGATGCATTTGCTTCCACATAACCAAGCCCAACACGATGTGTGGCCAGAAATTGGTTTGCAAGCAATTCATTCAATTGCCCTTTCCCTTTGTTAAATTTCTTAATTTGGGAGGACATGAGCTCATATTTCTCCTTAAGAGAAGAAATATTGGTATCCAATGTGGACACAAGTGTTTTGAGCTCGTGCACTTGGGTTTTAAGAGAATCATTCTCAATACCTAATTGTGTGTTTTGTGAAGCTAGATCAATACTATCCTAAGGATACGTTTGAGCTAGTTGAGATTTGAGGGAATTCACACCATTCCTCAAGATGTCATTTTGAGAAACCAAAGTGGCTTTCTCAAGTGTAAGTGTATCAATAATGGCGTCATTGTTGATAATGCATGGAAAGGATGCCTTGCTAACATTTGATTTCTTTAAATAAGTATATCTAAGCATGATAGATTGATACTTAGAAAATAATTCTTCGTTAGCAATACGAAGTTCGTCCATGGTTACCTCGGTTCATCGATGTCACTATCACTCTCATCGGAGAGTGGATCTTCTCAGGCCATGAAACACATATGGGCACTCTCACCCTTTTCATCCTTGGATTCACTTGAGTAATCTCTGCTTGAATCATCTAACGTCCCAACAAGTCCTTTCTTCTTATCCTTTATGTATTTGTTGGACTTGTAGTACTTTAGAGCTTTCCACTTTTCTTTGTTTTGAAGCATTAGGCAATCCTTCTTGATGTGCCCCGGATTGTTACACTTAAAACAAAGAGATGAAGTATTGTTAGCGGAATCAAATTTACCTTTGCGAAAGAAGCATTGGAACGTCTTTGCCATTTGCGCCATTTCTTCCAAATCCATTTGGTTCTCTGATTCTTCACTATCGGAGGATGAAGAAGTAGCCTTGAATGCTAACTCCTTCTTCTTGGCCTTCGTTGGGTTCATTATAGCTCTTATCTTCAATCGGTTCTCCCTTCTACTTCGTAAGACAAGAGAATACCGATGAGATTTACCACGGTGTACTTCTTCATGTCGTTGACCTCCTCAATGGAGATTGCTCTTCTTTCCCATTTCTAGGTCATTCCCATGATTATCTCCGCACCTTTTCTTCTTGGGTGTGGACTTGTCCAAGAGCTTCAAGTTCATTGGTGATGTTGGTGAAATGTCCGTACATCGTTGCAATGCTCTCATTATCCTGCATATGAAACATATCGAAGTTTTGTATTGCAACATATAATTTAGATAGCTTTACCTTATTCGTTCCCTCGCAGGTAACGACGAGATGGTTCCAAATTTGATATGCACTCTTACATATGCATATCTTATTGAACTCATCCGGATCCAATGCACAATGTAGAGCATTCATTGCCTTGGCATTGTTCACTTCGGCGGACTTCTCGGAGGGTGTCCATTTGTCAAAATCCTCTTCGGAGGGTTCAACATATTCCTTGTGGAGGGTTCTCCAAAGAGAAAAACTCCTAAGAAACGTCTCCATCCGTCATTTTCAATAGCAGAAATTCGTGCCATTGAAATGCGGAGGACGAACCGTTGATTGTCCTTCGAAGACGGTAGACGCACCATCACAATCATGATTGTTGTATGAAGTTGGTGGAGGAACGTTGTTGTTGGATGCTATAGCTATAAACCAATGCTCTGATACCAATAGTAAGGTCCCTGGCTATGAGGAAAACACTAGAAGGGAGGGTTGAATAGTGTTTATGCAATTTAAAACGATAGTTACACCAAATTAAATTCCTAACCAACAATTAATGCGGAATAAAAATAAACCCTAATAGAAAATGCTAACACAAGGATGTTTCAAGGGTTCGGATTACCCAAGTCAACTCCCGACTTGTTTCTGGTAATCCTACATCCCTTCCACCCAGATACCACCTGATACTCAAGTTAGAACCCTAACTTGAGGTTTCCTTTAAACCCACTTGTAGGAACCCTACAAGTGAAATCGAAATACACTCGATGTCATTGACTCCCACAACTTGGGAGCAAGCAAATCACTCTCACAAACCGAGAGTTAATCTAACAACGAAATATATGAAATATTGAAATGGCAACACTTACAATCACCTATGCCTTGAAATAGAACTTGAAGGAGCAAGTGTGTTGTGTGTTGAGGTCTCTTTTGAAAGAGAGAAAAGCCCTTTCTCTTGTCACCACCAATTGCATAGAAGATAACACTTTGATTCTAGGTTGGAGAGCAAGGGATGAAAAGATTGGAATTCCAGGTCTTTTGGATTTGAGAGCTTGAGATGAAAGCTTAGGGTTTTCAATAGAAGATGAGTAACTTCTCAATGGAACAATAGATGCCCTCTTTATATGTTTCCCAAAACCCTCAAACAGAATCCCCAAAACCCCCTTTAAAATCCGTGGAGAAAAAGCCAACGTATAGAATTTACACAGTTGAACAGTCGACTGTTGAATAAAACACAATCGACTACTGCAATGTGTCAGAGGGTAGGTGAGAATTCAAACAATAACTTACCACGTGGACAGTCGACTGATGAAGAGAAGACAGGCGCCTGTAAAACCAACATGCGACTGTAAATCCTTCTACAGACGACTGGCCGCAATATGGGTAAGCTGAGAAAATCTCAGAAAGTTTTGGGATGACAGGACATGCGACTGATGTGAAGCACACAGGCGCCTGTGCCATGGGCAGGCGCATGTGAAACCAACATCAGTCGACTGTCACTAAAACCTGAAATTTTCCAGAGAGCAGAGTCTGCAGAGAGTTCAAAGACAGATGACTGTTGAAGCATTGACAGGCGACTGTGCCATTGGACAAGTGACTGTAAATACAACATCAGTCGACTGGCACTAAAACTTGAAATATTCCAGAGAGCAGATTCTGCAGAGGAATCATGGACATGCGACTGTTGAAGCATTGTCAGTCGACTGTGCCTTGGACATGTGACTGTCAATACAACATCAGTCGACTAGGCAGATGAAATTGAAAGTGATCTTTGGGCTGAAGATAGACAGACTACTGTTTAACAAATCACAGGTGACTGTAGTTTAGACAGGCGCTTGTAAAATGTACAGCAGTCACCTGAAGGAGGTAAAGCTTCGAAAGCCCAAAAATCAATTGATTAAATATGTGCATAATAGGTGACTGTAGAACAAATCACAGTCGATTGTTTTAAGACAGGCGACTGTAAAATGTTCAGCAGTCGCCTGTTGAAATCACAACATGCACATGCTTGATAAAACTGAATTGGAGTCTAAGTAAAAGTGATCTAATGATTTCCTAGGACAGAAATGAAGGTATGTGTATGCTCCAACATAGTTCTACTTCTAACTACATACTAGAATAGAATAAAAGAATTACATTTTGAAGAAGTCTCTCTTCTATCCAAAGTATGAGCTTGAAGTCTTCTAGGAGCTTCAATCACCATCTTTAATCATCCAATCCACTTTTGATGCTTTCATTGATCTTTGAGTGACATCTATTGCTAATTTATCTTTATGATATGCTTAGGCAATGGATTAACTGCAAATATGTGATTAGTCACAAGTATTTATGTTTGCTCATTATTAACACCAAGTAGGGAGAAGTCCAAGCCACATACAAATTCGTGGTCGATTCTTATATTCTGCGACGGAAATTTTCGTGGCCGAAAGTTATCAGCCACAGATATTGTGCACAAAATTAGACATATTTCGTGTACATAATCCGTATCAGATATGTTTCTGCCGCGGACGTATCCGTGGCCGATGTATGAGTACTGTCACGAAAAATTCCGTGGTCGAAATCTATCAGCCACAGATTATGTGCACGAACATGACGTTTTATATGCATATTATTCGTGGCTGAAAGTTTTCCACCACAGATTATGTGCACGGTATACGTCATGTTGGTGCATATAATCCGTGGCGGATAATTATTTGCCACGAACATATCTGTTAAATATTGGTGTTTTAGACCAATATTATTTTGATGATCACAACATTATGTTGTTGCTAATGACTCTCATGTTTTAGTCTCATGATTATCAAATAAGAATATCATGATTTGGAGACTAATAGCTTGGTTCACGGATGTACATCAAGAGGAGCATAGCCAAAGCTTGGAAGATGATGGGGAGCATCAATATTGAAGATTAGACTCAAAGTGAAGCAAATGTAATCCATGTAATTTCATTTACTTCCTTTTCTCTTTTTGAGTATAGGATTATTGTAATGCCTTGATAGATGGTCTATTCATACATGCATATGCATCTACCATCATAGTGAGCCTTAGGATTATCGTAGAATCCAACCCAACAGGTTCACCATGCCAAATGACTCAATTGGAGTCTCTGGCTCTCCAATAGGTGACTGTTGAAGGACGGACATGCCACTGGGTGATTCCAGACACCTGTCCAGCCTTCTACATCAGACTGTTGTGCACTGCTCAAGTCAACTTTTTATTGACTCATTCTTGAGATTTTGGAACAGTCGACTGAAGTTCATTATTCAGGTGCATGTCTTCCATCAGGCACCTGGAAATTGTCCTACAGTTGTCTGTGTGCCAAAGTGCGTAACTTGCATTTTCTGGGCATCACTCCATCTTGTGGTCAGTCGACTGTTGTAGAGTTTACATTCGCCTGTCATTTTTCTGGCGCTTGGACTTTACTCGTCAGTCGTCTGAATGAACAAGTGCGAAAGTTGCATTTTCTCAGCTTCAGTCCATCTCATATGACAGTCACATGCTGAAGGTTATTCAGGCACCTGCACATTATACAAGCGCCTGTATAGTCTTCTACAGTCGCCTATCCTGGCTCAGATTATAGCCATTGGGAAAAAATAGTCGTTGATCAGTCGTCTGTCCTTCCTTCTTCAGTCGCTTGTCGTTGCCGTAAATCCTAGATTCTAGCCGTTGCAGAATTGTGTCCTGACCTCTAGCTTGGGTTTTATGGGGGTTTAGTGGTTTCTTATAAATATGAATGGGCTTAGTTCATTTAGAACTTCTTGGAACCAGTGAATATCTTAATGAATTAATAAGCCACTCCTAATCTCTCATTTCACTCTCATTAGAGCTCTAATCTCTTCATGCATTGAAGCTTAGCTCAAGGGAAATCCTCCAAGTGGAAACAAGCTCATCTCATTACTTGGAGATCCTCTTCCATGTATTCTTCTTCATATTGAGTAAGTTCATCTCATGGCATATGTAAGAGTAATTTGTTTCATTTAATGTATTGAAACCCTAGCTTTCTTTATGAGAGCTAGTTACTCTCTTTGTAAGAGTTTAACCCTTGTGTGGGTTGGTTGTCTACTCTCTTTGTGAGAGTTAGATTCTCTCTTTGTGAGAGTTTGATTCTTTTTTTGTGAGAGAACAAATATTCTGTGTGAGGTATCTCTCTGTGAGATTATATTCAGATGTACCCAAGGTGGGGAACCAGGGTAAAATCTGTGTGTTAGCATTTGCTTGTTTGTATTATTTAAATTCCTCTTGTATTTATAATTCCGCATTTGCAAGTTTACTTTTTAATTACATGATTTGTGCCATTACTCTATTCACCCACATCTAGAGTGTTTGTTGTTAGTATTACAAGGCATAGATGGTTCTTACAATTGGTATCGGATTGAGGTTATAGCATACTACAACGATGGCATTCAACGCTTCATCCGCGTCTCATTAAGAAGGTCTATCTACCGTTCAACCATTGCTCTTCAACGGAACCAACTATCCAAATTGGAAGATCATGATGATGATCTACTTGGAGGGTCAAGACCTATAGGACATTATGGAGTCGCCCTTTGAGAAGCCTACTACACCCGTGGCCTCAAGGACAAATACGGAGAAGGACTCAATCAAATACAATGCGAGGGCTATGAATGTATTCCATTGCGCCCACACTCCGAATGAGTTCAGCCGCATCTCCATAAGCAAATCGGCCAACAAAATTTCGTATATCTTGGAGATTACTTATGAAGGGACTTCAAAGGTAAAGAAATCTAAACAAAGTGTGTTTAGATCTAAATATGAAATGTTTAAGATGCAGGAAAGAGAAAGCATCTCGGAAATGTTCACAAGGTTCACAGACATCATGAACGCTTTGGATGGACTTGGAAAGGTGATTTCCCAATATGATCGTGTGGAGAGGATTCTTAACTCTTTTACACCCCAATGGGAGTCAAAGGCCAACAGAATTTTGGAGTCTAGCGATATGTCCAAATACATCGCTGAGGAGTGCATTTGGAATCTCATGGTGTAAGAAGTCAAACTTCAACACAAGAAGAAGATTCAACCATCCAAGCCAGAGAAGCCAGAGAAGCAAAATGGGGTTGCATTCCAAGCCGAGAAAGAGCCAATCGAGCGGAGAAAGAAATTCCATCGAGAAGCTTCTAGTGAAGAAGATGAGGGTAGTGATGATGATTTCATGGAGCTTTCCAAGCAATTCAAGGCATTCCTAAAGGGCAAGCAATGTAAATCTTTGTCAAATTTTACCTCTAAATCTAACAGGATTTGTTACAAAGGCAGTGTCAAAGGTCATCTGTCACGCCCCGCTTCCCAAAAGTGTGGAGGCGAGAGGTGAGAAGGTCCGCACAAACTTGAAG
This sequence comes from Scilla litardierei, assembly GCA_030789695.1. NCBI lineage: Eukaryota > Viridiplantae > Streptophyta > Magnoliopsida > Asparagales > Asparagaceae > Scilla > Scilla litardierei. The sequence continues at coordinate 153,252,794 of CM061142.1, forward strand.
CTGTGAAGCTCCAAGTCTGATAAGCGTATAAAAACACTTATTATGGCAAGTCCTTGCAAAGCGAAACGAAACAACAATGATAATAAGGAAATGAGACGACATTTTATTGAATCTCCAAATGTCCATAAACAAATTACAATATCGCAGAAAAGCCACCAGGCGAAAGGAAAAAGAGTCTAAGGCCCAAACATGGCCAACAAAATTATAACATACATACAAGGGTGCCACGCACCAACAACTAACAGCAAACCTAAACGAAGAAGTGAACACGAGCGGTCTCCAAGACAGGCCCCTGGTGTCCACTCACCACCACAGCAAACATCAGCATCAGCAACACCATATCCCCTGCAACAAAGCTCTGGCTCTGGGTCTAACATGTGACACCCAAAAGAGAGAGGGGCACATGTCAGCAAGTCTGGAAAGACTTGTGCAAGGAAACTGAAAGTAAACTAGCAACCTAGCAGTTATAATAAGATGCAATGACATGGCATTTAAGTATGATGCGGCAGTTTTAAAGGTAGGGAAGCCAATCACTCACGATGTAGCAAAAGCTACCAATCACTATTCACGAATCAAGATTATCACTGTTATCACTGTTTGTCACGTACAAATAAACACGTCAAGTCGAGTACAAGTAGCAAGTGGTAGTTGTGACATGTAATGTCAAGTAACAAGTACAATGGATCACTCAACGAGTGCCCTATTGCCCGCAGGCTGTGTTCAAGTATCAAGTACAAGGGATCACTCATCGAGTGCCCTATTGCCCGCAGGCTGTGTTGAGCTCGTCTTCTGGAACACGAGCCAGAAAGTGTATTTAACAAGTATGGCGTAGGGGTGCACCTAGCCGAAACAAGTAGCACTAGTATGTAGCAAGCTACGCAATCACGATGAGAATTCAAGCATGCAATGACATGCGTAGTTAATACGCGTACCGTTAATTGTATTTAAACGTGACAGGCAAAATGCAATGGCATGAACAGATATTCGCGTACCGTTTATTTAAATTAGACATGACAGGAAAAATGCAATGGCATGAACAGATATTCGCGTACCGTTTATTGAAATTAGACATGACAGGCAAAATGCAATGGCATGAACAATATTCGCGTACCGTTTATTGAAATTAGACATGACAGGCAAAATGCAATGGCATGAACAATATTCGCGTACCGTTTATTTGAAATTAAACATGGCAGTTAAAATGCAATAGCAGTTAAGGATGCATGGATGACATGAACATTTATTACGCGTACCGTTAATTGAAATTAAACGTGACATACAAGCATGATGAAGGTGACGGACCAAGCTTCGTTGTCAAGCTAGGTCAATGGCGTCTAAACGGCTATCCTTTCACCGTCTAGTCTCTTTTACGCTAAAGCAAGGTAAATGGCCTAAGACATGGCCCAAATCAAGAGGTGCAAGTTTCACTTGCATAGCACCGGGGATGATGATCATGAAGGTTCGTCTCACGAACGCTAATCTACGGGGAAGGGAAACGCTGTCATGGAGAAACAATCATCAAACAACATCCATTATTATTAGGGTTTCACAAATCACAATGGGGGTTAAGAGAATATTAAAGGAAGAACACTACCCGAATGGAAGCGGAAGATCAACGCCGAGCAACCACGGCAATGGATGAACGATCCGGGAGAACTACCACTCAGATCTGGAAATGAGGGAAAACCTGGAGAAATGGGGAGGCTTTTGGGGGATTTGATGAGGGTTTGAGGTTGAGGAGAGGTAGGATATGTGAAATGAGGGTTTGGATGATGATGGATGAGCTTGGGATGAAGGAGGAAGGGTTTGGGGATGAAGGGGGATGATTTGGGGAAGGAGGAGGTTCAGGAGAAGAGAGGGAAGAGAAGAAAACGATTGGGGGTTTATATAGAAAATCGTGTGGCGGCTAGGGCAAACTAGGGTTTCCTGGGCTGATTAGTCGGTCAAAGAAGGATTGGTGACCGACTAGTTGAGGATCTAGTCGGTCGGTCGTTCAACATGGACCGACTAAGAGTAAACAGTAGCTCGCTCAGGAAAACTGGACTATGAGTTAGTCGGTCTGTGAAGGCTTGTCAACCGACTAGTTTGAGAACTAGTCGGTCGGTGAGTGTTCATTGACCGACTAAAGGCTGAATTCTGAGAGAGATCATGGAAATGAGAGTTAGTCGGTCTGAGAAGGATTCATGACCGACTAGTTGAGCATCTAGTCGGTCGATGGTTGTTCTTAGACCGACTAAAGATAAACAATAACTCCTGAATTATTGATTGAATGAACTAGTCGGTTCCAGTTGATTTCCTGACCGACTAAATTGGAATCTAGTCGGTCGTTCGATCTTCTTGAACCAACTAACATGCACGAAAAGTGCCGATTCGAAGCGCGAAGCTTCGGGAAGATTTCTATGGCTTCTAGGATCGATTTATACTCTAAGATATGATCGATATGAAGCTCGTCACGAGTGACTTACTCCGAGTTCAATGATTCTAAGGAAGAAGCTAGAAGATCACATCAAAAGGAATGAAAACGAAAGCTAGGAAATCTCAACGAGATGAATGAAAGCGAGAGCTATGGAAATGGAAACCACACAAGGAGAGAACCCACCATCACAAGCAAAACACACTGATAATCCAATCCTACAAAAACCAGTCGTTACATCCTACCCACCTTAGAATAAAGTCCGTCCTCGGACTTTCTAACACATATATAGTCGCTCTGGTAACTACCCTCAACCAAATCGCATCATAAATTCAACCAAGTACTTTCATTTCGAGTGCTTACATATATGCACTAGAAATCAAATATTACTACCACTACACACATATTTTCACGCACATAGTACACTCATACTTATTATAGTCAATCAACTTCACACACGCATTTCAATCACATATATATAGTCAATATATTTATACAACAATATACACTTAGTACTTACTATAAGAAATTAACCAAGCCTCTCTTATTTGAAAATAATTTCACATTTATTTAGTCATTCAAATACATGCAAATATTTCACCATATTTTCACCCCACATATAGTCCTATAACTATATATTGGTATAGCCACCCACAATCGTGTGCGTAACACAACCAAGCACAACAATTCATACACCATACATACATCATCCATCACTATTCACCACCATATACAATTATACCAAAGTACATAGAGTATATCCACTCAAGCTTGAGTGAGACTCAAATCATAGCAGGACATTTATATGCGTAACACAGTATCCACACACATACCAATACCACTCCAAGGCATACACATCCACGTAACACATATTTTCACACCATATCCATCCATTTATAATTACCATATCAACACATCAACCACATACAAGTTTATGAGATGCCATAGTCGGGTATACCTCCTGATATACATGCATACGACATCTCATAAAACAAGTGGTACCAATCAAAATTATCATTCTGCTATCATACGTATATCACATCATACTCAAGCAGAAAATTACCTACACACAACATATAATTGCCAACACCCATACCACTATATACACACCACGAAATCAACACTACGACGACATAACCACTTAACTAATGGGCCCACCAAACTATAACAAGGTTGACACAGGCAACGACAAGCTCTATGGGCCAGACAATAGGAAAGAAATTGAAATCAAAAGCGTAACGAATAGAAGGATCGAAAAGCATGAAAACGGTCGTGCAATGATGTAATGATGCTCCATTAGGACACATGGAAAATAGTGTAATTAACATATTCTAAAATACGAAAATTTTGAAAACCGTTATACTTCCAAAGTTGGAGTCCCTGTTCGTATAAAAATATTTAGAGGTCGATAAACAAGTTGTTTGAAAACGAGTTTGAGACGAATATACGTAATAAGAGGAAAAGTGGTTCATTGGCTTATATAAAATCATCATGAGGAAAAGGAAATCATTTACTCGAACATTAAAACATAGGTCAGAAATGTTATGCGGCAGTAATCTAAAAATTTTGGAAAAGTTTTGAGATTCGAAGATTGAAATCAGATCAAGCATAGTGTGGAGAATTTAAGCGCATGCTAAAGGTTTTCCAAATCTTAAAAACTGAAGAGAAATCCCAAATAAACCATATAGAAAATACTTTTAGAGAAATCCGGATTTGCCAACAAAAATTGATTTATACAAGATCTTAATGTACGAGCAAAACGAACGTGGTACCGATATATAAAAATAATTGAAGTCACATTTTAGAAATTATCTCAAAAGTGTGTATGGTGAATGGAAAGATAATATATTAGTAGTAGGGAAAGAGAAAAGGATATTCCAACTCATCAAGTTAGTATTAAAACTTTTAAACCGTTCTATGAAGGGTCTAAGTCAGGAATGATTTCGAAATAGTAATATTTTTTTTAAAACAAAAATCTGAAATATGGAAAATGTAGAGCATAAAATCGACTTGCTAAAAGCCGAAGTCCAAAGGGACTTGAAAAGTTTATTAAGAGTAAGCACGAGGTGTTTTCGAATAGAATTTCAATGGCACAAGTAAGAAAAGAAATTATGAATCGAGTTAGGAAAATAATACGGTTCAGAATGAAATCGGTATATGAAAAGGGACAAGACATTTATATCGATACGAAAGTATATGCTGAAAATATTATAAACTTCAAATCTAAAAATCTCAACACAAGTTTCGATATTTAAAAACATAAATGATTTAAGTCGGCGAAGGAGCATGAAACCTTACATATGTCAAAAGCGTTTCGAACAAATTTAAATTTAACGAAAGAAGAAGACCGAAGATACTTTTAGAGAAATAAGGATTCGCCAAAAGAACGTATTGGTATAAAAGCTTTTGAAGTACGAGTACGTCGAACCTATAATTGATATACACAAAATTAGTTGAAGTCCTTCTCTAAAGGTATGTAAGATAGGTGGTTAAAATAAATTTTTGTAGTTAGGAAAAAGGACGGTATATCGAACCATCAGGATAGTAATAAAATTTAAAAATCGAAATGCGAAGGATACATTGTTAGAAAAATAGTACAAGATAGTAATTTTAAAATTACGACCAAAAGTCTTCAAAATTCAAGAACGACTTTTAACTCCATCGAAATTCAGGGAGACATATTTAAAGAAGTTTAGAACAAAATTTAAATTGAGTGAAACTTCAAATAAGGAAAGCATTCGAAAATAACTTTGGAAGAATCAAAATTTGCAACGGAAAACATTTGAAGATCAAGGATAATTGTAATGAGGTGGTCATGTGAATTGAGGACAAGGGAAGTGGTTATGGAAACATAATTTTCCAAAAATCTGTAGTCGGAAAAATGTTTGAACCTAACTTTGATTTGTTGAAAGCTGAAATAATCTGTGACTTGAAAAGTATATTAAGGGAGCACGACGAGTCATTTGAATAGCATAAATAAGAAAGGAAAATTCATAAATCGAATTTGGAAAATAGAATTGCGGCTCAGAATTAAATCGATTTATGAAAAGGGACAAGATATTCAAATAGGTATGAAAGGTATAGGATGTAAAACATTATAAAACAGAAATCAAAATCTCGTCAAAACTTTTGAATTTCAAAAATTAATTTAAGTCAACGAAAGAGTACGAGATATAAGTATACATATAACAATTGAAATTCCATTTAGCTTGGAAAAGATTTTAAAGTATGTATGCTATGCGATTAAAATGGATCTCATAGTTAGAAAATGGTATATCGAATTTTCCAAAATAGTATTGGAGTCTTTAAACCGAAATGCGAAAAAATATAGACAAGAAAATGGTTACGAGTTAGCAATTATAATTACAACCATTAGACTCCGAAATCTACAAGGAATTTTGACTCAATCGAAAAGTGAGAAATTTTAAGTATATACGTAGCGGGTTTAAAACAAAATTTAAACTTAGCGAAAACTTTAATAAGGGAAATCGAAAAATAACTTTGAAAGAAATTAAGCTTTGCGAACGGGGACATTCGAAGGATCAATGATTATAGAAACGTGGTGGTCATGGGAATCGAGGCAAGGGATTTGGTCGGATGATCAAAGCACAAATACGCCTAGGATATGACTTAGGAAAATCTACAGGAGTCTCCTACGGTCAACCAGCTAAAGATTATGGAACTAAGCGCTAAGACTCCCTAAGGGCTAGACAACGATGAAATGAGTTCAGCTTGGTCCGAAATCGATGAACCCAAGCGAGAGACCAAAGAATTCTAAAAGTCTATCCTAGTCAAAGCTAGACAGGAACCACTAAGGTAACTCTTAAGACAATCAAACGAATCACTAACATGGAGTCTAGCTAACAATCAAGGATTCCTAACTAGCAAGCACAGACGTCTATCTAAGTCTAGCTAGGGTCCTGATCTAATGGGTTCCTACTAAGCTGAGACAGGTGCCCTAACACGTCTACCAGCTACCTAAGGCATAGGAACGCTAAAACCCCTAGACTCCGGGCTTATAACTTGGATGTTCTAATTCATTTAATGGACATTCTTTAATTATTATCGTTGTTTCGATAGTTCGCATTTGCAAATGGACCTGCATGGGCCACCAATAAAACCTGTCACGCCCCGCTTCCCAAAAGTGTGGAGGCGAGACGTGAGAAGGTCCGCACAAACTTGAAGCTGTGAAGCTCCAAGTCTGATAAGCGTATAAAAACACTTATTATGGCAAGTCCTTGCAAAGCGAAACGAAACAACAATGATAATAAGGAAATGAGACGACATTTTATTGAATCTCCAAATGTCCATAAACAAATTACAATATCGCAGAAAAGCCACCAGGCTAAAGGAAAAAGAGTCTAAGGCCCAAACATGGCCAACAAAATTATAACATACATACAAGGGTGCCACGCACCAACAACTAACAGCAAACCTAAACGAAGAAGTGAACACGAGCGGTCTCCAAGACAGGCCCCTGGTGTCCACTCACCACCACAGCAAACATCAGCATCAGCAACACCATATCCCCTGCAACAAAGCTCTGGCTCTGGGTCTAACATGTGACACCCAAAAGAGAGAGGGGCACATGTCAGCAAGTCTGGAAAGACTTGTGCAAGGAAACTGAAAGTAAACTAGCAACCTAGCAGTTATAATAAGATGCAATGACATGGCATTTAAGTATGATGCGGCAGTTTTAAAGGTAGGGAAGCCAATCACTCACGATGTAGCAAAAGCTACCAATCACTATTCACGAATCAAGATTATCACTGTTATCACTGTTTGTCACGTACAAATAAACACGTCAAGTCGAGTACAAGTAGCAAGTGGTAGTTGTGACATGTAATGTCAAGTAACAAGTACAATGGATCACTCAACGAGTGCCCTATTGCCCGCAGGCTGTGTTCAAGTATCAAGTACAAGGGATCACTCATCGAGTGCCCTATTGCCCGCAGGCTGTGTTGAGCTCGTCTTTTGGAACACGAGCCAGAAAGTGTATTTAACAAGTATGGCGTATGGGTGCACCTAGCCGAAACAAGTAGCACTAGTATGTAGCAAGCTACGCAATCACGATGAGAATTCAAGCATGCAATGACATGAGTAGTTAATACGCGTACCGTTAATTGTATTTAAACGTGACAGGCAAAATGCAATGGCATGAACAGATATTCGCGTACCGTTTATTTAAATTAGACATGACAGGCAAAATGCAATGGCATGAACAGATATTCGCGTACCGTTTATTGAAATTAGACATGACAGGCAAAATGCAATGGCATGAACAATATTCGCGTACCGTTTATTGAAATTAGACATGACAGGCAAAATGCAATGGCATGAACAATATTCGCGTACCGTTTATTTGAAATTAAACATGGCAGTTAAAATGCAATAGCAGTTAAGGATGCATGGATGACATGAACATTTATTACGCGTACCGTTAATTGAAATTAAACGTGACATACAAGCATGATGAAGGTGACGGACCAAGCTTCGTTGTCAAGCTAGGTCAATGGCGTCTAAACGGCTATCCTTTCACCGTCTAGTCTCTTTTACGCTAAAGCAAGGTAAATGGCCTAAGACATGGCCCAAATCAAGAGGTGCAAGTTTCACTTGCATAGCACCGGGGATGATGATCATGAAGGTTCGTCTCACGAACGCTAATCTACGGGGAAGGGAAACGCTGTCATGGAGAAACAATCATCAAACAACATCCATTATTATTAGGGTTTCACAAATCACAATGGGGGTTAAGAGAATATTAAAGGAAGAACACTACCCGAATGGAAGCGGAAGATCAACGCCGAGCAACCACGGCAATGGATGAACGATCCGGGAGAACTACCACTCAGATCTGGAAATGAGGGAAAACCTGGAGAAATGGGGAGGCTTTTGGGGGATTTGATGAGGGTTTGAGGTTGAGGAGAGGTAGGATATGTGAAATGAGGGTTTGGATGATGATGGATGAGCTTGGGATGAAGGAGGAAGGGTTTGGGGATGAAGGGGGATGATTTGGGGAAGGAGGAGGTTCAGGAGAAGAGAGGGAAGAGAAGAAAACGATTGGGGGTTTATATAGAAAATCGTGTGGCGGCTAGGGCAAACTAGGGTTTCCTGGGCTGATTAGTCGGTCAAAGAAGGATTGGTGACCGACTAGTTGAGGATCTAGTCGGTCGGTCGTTCAACATGGACCGACTAAGAGTAAACAGTAGCTCGCTCAGGAAAACTGGACTATGAGTTAGTCGGTCTGTGAAGGCTTGTCAACCGACTAGTTTGAGAACTAGTCGGTCGGTGAGTGTTCATTGACCGACTAAAGGCTGAATTCTGAGAGAGATCATGGAAATGAGAGTTAGTCGGTCTGCGAAGGATTCATGACCGACTAGTTGAGCATCTAGTCGGTCGATGGTTGTTCTTAGACCGACTAAAGATAAACAGTAACTCCTGAATTATTGATTGAATGAACTAGTCGGTTCCAGTTGATTTCCTGACCGACTAAATTGGAATCTAGTCGGTCGTTCGATCTTCTTGAACCAACTAACATGCACGAAAAGTGCCGATTCGAAGCGCGAAGCTTCGGGAAGATTTCTATGGCTTCTAGGATCGATTTATACTCTAAGATATGATCGATATGAAGCTCGTCACGAGTGACTTACTCCGAGTTCAATGATTCTAAGGAAGAAGCTAGAAGATCACATCAAAAGGAATGAAAACGAAAGCTAGGAAATCTCAACGAGATGAATGAAAGCGAGAGCTATGGAAATGGAAACCACACAAGGAGAGAACCCACCATCACAAGCAAAACACACTGATAATCCAATCCTACAAAAACCAGTCGTTACATCATCTCTCTACCAAATTCCCTTCCAAACCCTCCAAAGATTCTTACAAAGGGAAAGGGAAGAAACATTGGAAAGGCAACTCCAAGTACAAGAACAAGAAGAAAGTTCTTGTCGGCACATTTGATGACTCCGATGTGGGCACATCAAGTGATGAAGAAGATGATGACAAGGATCAAGCTCACATGTGCTTCACGACATTCGATGATTCTTCATCAATCTCCTTAAGTTCAAGCGATGAAGTTGTGGGGGTGTGGCTCAGCCCCAATGAAGAAGTGTGCTTCATGGAAAAATAGGAAGAGTCTTCATCAAGCGCTAGCGAGGATGAAAGAGATGATGAGGTTGAGGAGGAGCCAAAGCTATTATCTGAGGAGCTTGAATACCGATATAATGTTGCCTCCAACGCGACAAGTAAGTGCATCAACTCAGACGCTAAATTGAAAGCAAAACTTAAGAATGCTATGAGTAGGGTGCATGAATTAGAATCTACTAGTGTAAAGAATAATGACGATTTGCAAATTTGTGACATTAGTGTGAGAGACACAATTCTCTCTCAAGTTAAGGAATTGAGCATTTCCAATGAAAAATTGTTAGCTTAGAACCTTGGCTTAGAATCTCGCATTCAATAACTTACGTTGAAATACGAAGAGGAATCCCAAAAGCTCAAAAGCTTTGTTCTTAGGGATTCATGCCACGATTTATTGGGAAAACAACATCCGGTAAATCATAGAGGAGGTTTGGGGGTATATTCAAAATGTGGTATCCAAAACCACCTCTAATTCTTCTTTTGGTGCAAATTCAAGAAATATTGCTAAAGCATCTAAGAAGAATCACCATGCTTTATTTTATAACAATAACACCAACAAGAAGCATGAAAATCACAACGTGGTGAGAAAAAAATGAAAATTCTACATTTTTGCCAAGAAGCAAAATCTTTATTCTATGCATGCCAAGAAATTCTTTTCTACACATATGCATGCCACATCCCCCCTCTTGCAAAGGCAAAACCATTGCTTAGAAGATCCTTGAGTCTTTGGATTCCCACTAAGTGTAGTATGCAAGAGAGGAATAGATACATCAACTCTCTAGTTATGGATGTGATCACCTCATGTGATTACATTAGGACATCAAACTCTTCTTGGGTTTGGTTTCATAATATTTAGGTCTCTCACACATATGCATATTGCATGTGTATTTTGCTTTAATGTTTACTCTTAAGCATACCCATTGATAGTGTGTGTTAATTTTCATCTTTTTGAAAATGTTTTCAAAACTATTTTTCATGAAAAGGGGGACAATGGAGAATACATTGTCATACATGCATTATTTGAACATATGTATGACAACGGGGGATTTAATATGTCATGTATGTTTAAAAATATTTTAAAAAATAATTTAACTCTTATTTTGGGTTATTTTTGAGATATCTTTTTACAATTGGTTATTAAGGTCTCAAACTCGAACCATTGATGTTGCCAACATTTCATGCTATATTTTGTTTTGGCAATATCATTTGTATCATAATGCTTGATTTAACTATATCAATGCTTTGATACATTTTGGTCCCATGGCTCCAAGTATTATGATTATTAATTTGTAAAGATTTTCTTCTTTTTCTTTACAATTGGTATATATCCATATAAGTCAACAATTTGTCTATTTCTGTGATCTAGGGGGAGCATGTGATAATGATTGAACCCAGTAAATTTTTACAATTGGTATCATACATTTCTTTATCTCTTACATATTGTCACATTTTTAATTGGAATCAATGACAAGATATCACTTCTTGTATGTTTGATGTCTTCCTTTTTGACAATGACAAGGGGAAAGATATATGGCTTATGTAAATTATATATTCTTGGGAGAGAGATATATATCATATCATTTATGGGGAGATATTTCTTTAATCCATGCCTATTATATGTCACTATTGTTTCTTAATTATTACAATGGTTATCTATCATTTTACAATTGGTGCATATAAGTAGGGGGAGCTCATTAGCATTGTGCTTTAATTATGTATGTTTTACATAATGCGTGTCATAATCAAAAGGGGGAGATTGTTAGGTATTGGTGTTTTAGACCAATATCATTTTGATGATGATCACAACATTGTGTTGTTGTTAATAACTATCATGTTTTAGTCTCATGATTATCAAATGAAAAATATCATGATTTGGAGACTAATAGCTTGGTGCAAGGATGGACATCAAGAGGAGTATAGCCAAAGCTGGGATCTTGATGATTCCAAAGCTTGGAAGATGATGGGGAGTATCAAGGTTGAAGATTAGACTCTAAGTGAAGCAAATGTAATCCATGTAATTTCATTTACTTGCTTTTCTATTTTTGAGTTTAGGATTATTATAATGCCTTGATAGATGGTCTACTCATACATGCATATGCATCTACCATCTTAGTGAGCCTTAGGATTATCATAGAATCTAACCCAATAGGTTCACCATGCCAAAAGACTCAATCGGAGTCTCTGGCTCTCCAACAAGCGACTGTTGAAGGAAGGACATGCGACTGGGTGATTCCAGGCGCTTGGCCAGACTTCTACAGCCGACTGTTGTGCACTGCTCAAGTCAACTTTTTTGACTCATTCTTGAGCTTTTGGAACAGACAACTGAAGTTCATTATTCAGGCGACTGTCTTCCATCAGACGCTTGGTAATTATCCTACAGTCGTTTATTGATGTGTCCATCAATTACATGTTTTATCGCATATTTTTATGTCATGTTTCACCCTCTAAATCCCCATTTTATACACTTTTATGCTATTATTTGGAACCATTTGACTTCGAGAGCGTTTCTGTGTATTTTAGAGAATTTGGAGCGTTTCGAAGCAAATTGGAGTTAAGGACATGAACGATGATGTTGGAGCGACAAGTATGCCACTGAAGACAAGCTAAAGCTGCAAGAGAAGACATCAAGAAAAGACGAGAGAAGAAAGAAAGAAGGAGAGCTGATCTGGGCTGAAATGCCAGATTGTTCGGCCAAGCGGCTAACCCGCCCGATCGAGCTGGTGTCACGAAAGAGAGCATCGGAGTGAAGGTAAAGGAGTTTGCTAGCAGAGGGCCACTTGGTCGAGCGATCCATATGCTCGACCGAGCGACCTTCCCTCTGACTGACTATTTTTTGCCTGTAACTCTCTGCCTTCTTAGCTCGATCGAGCATCCATCCTGCTCAACCAAGCTGATCCTTTTTGCCAGACCATCGAATTGAAGCACCCAAGAGGAACAAGGGCACGCTCGTTCGAGCGACCAAGGCCGCTCGACCGATCGGAGTAGAAAGCGCAGAATTCTGAACAGACCTTCACTCTTTGAAGATCTGCTATCATCTGAGATTTTACAGTATTTTTCTCATATTTTTCTCCGATAGTAGTCTTCATGATGATTCCAACACCGCCAAGAATGCACCAAACAGAGGTCGGACTAGTCCTAGGAAAATTCTTGTAAGTTGGAAAATCTGTGCTGGAAACTGTGCTCAGGTAGGCTGGAAATTGTGCTCGGCCGAGCGCCTGTGCACATCATGGCCGAGCTCAGCGGGATGCCAGGTTAGGCCCAGGTCAAGTTAAGGTTGTTTTTAGGGTTTTATTGGGGCTATATAAATGTATTGGGCAGCCGTCATTGGGGGGAGCTCGTTTTGGGGTTCTTGGAGACTATTTTCAAAGGTTAGGCTACGCCATCGGCCCCCTCTTTGGTGATTTTGTATCGGATCTTCATTAAGCTAAGTATTTTCTTATCTCTTATTTGTTGTTTACTGTTCTTTGTATCTCTTTGTAAATCTCTCTCTATGATGCTTGCAATGAGTTGTGATATCGTCATTTTTGCTATTGCTATGATTGAGTAGATCTATTGCTAGGGTTTAGGGTTGAACCCTATGATCGTAGGGATTGGATGTTAGGTTATCCTTAGTTGAACGAACCTAGGGTTACAATATGGTAGTTTAAACAATGATTTTGGGGGATTAGCCCTAGGATTGGATGATTGCAAAAGTAGCTCCATATTCTAGGGAAAATCCCCACGAATCTGATTAGGGCTTAGCGGCCATTTTCTAAGGCTCGTGATCATGAGAGTGACTCGTGCGCTAGGGATGATTTCTAATCCCAAATCCGTTTGTCAGTGACTACTAGAGTAGCCCGACTGCTAGAACCAACTGTAGTGTCGTATCCCAATCCTTAGATCATGCGAGTGGATACAGATCTGTGATACAGGAACCTGTGTCAAGCGTAATGCAAGTATCCATGTGTGAAGTTCATTACGAAAGTGGCTGAGCATAGGGATAGGTTAGACAAGTAGCACAATGAAAGTTAAGTACTCGTTCCTATCTCCTGATGTGACACTCATACCGTCATTCATCGTTCAACGAAAGGATCCTTAACCTGAGATCCATGCATGAGAGTCCTAGCGGGGATCTCGACACCCTAGCGATCTTTCTCCCAATTGTTTTCTTTGTTTTATTGGTTTTCTTTTGTGTGGAGTCTTCGTTTGTGTTTTGCTGCTCGTGACACCCTCCCCATTCATATCCATTGCCATTACGACCCTTTCCGTAATCCATCTTCACAATAAAACTCGAAGTTTAACCAACCTAGGATCGATAGGTGGTTTAGCACCGCTTCTCCGTGTTTGATACCTGCTCGTCGCTATACCGTGAGCTTGCGATAAAACGACATCGTCCGGGGTTTAATTCCAGGCCGATCATCTATGTGCCAAAGTGCGTAACTTGCATTTTCTGGGCATCACTCCATCTTGTGGGTCAGTCGACTGTTGTAGAGTTTACAGCCGCCTATCATTTTTCCGGCGCCTGGACTTTACTCGTCAGTCGTCTGAATGCACAAGTGTGAAAGCTGCATTTTCTCAGCTCCAGTCCATCTCATATGATAGTTGCTTGTTGAAGGTTATTCATGCGCCTGCACATTGTACATGCGCCTGTGTAGTCTGCTACAATTGTCCTGGATCAGATTATAGGGCGTTGGGAAAAATATAGTCGTTGATCAGTCGTCTGTCCATCCTTCTTCAGTCTCATGTCCATCCTTGTTCAGTCTACTATCATTGCCGTAAAATCCCAGATTCTAGCCGTTGCAGAATTCTGTCCTTGGCCTTTAGCTTGGGTTTTATGGGGTTTTAGTGGCTTCATATAAATAGGAATGGGCTTAGTTCATTTAGAACTTCTTGGAACCATTGAATATCTTAGTGAATCAATAAACCACTCCTAATCTCTCATTTCCCTATCATTATAGCTCTAATCTCTTCATGCATTGAAGCGTAGCTCAAGGGAAATCCTCCAAGTGGAAACAAGCTCATCTCATTACTTGGAGATCCTCTTCCATGTATTCTTCTTCATATTGAGTAAGTCCATCTCATGGCATATGTAAGAGTAATTTGTTTCATTTAATGTATTGAAACCCTAGCTTTCTTTATAAGAGCTAGTTACTCTCATTGTAAGAGTTTAACCCTTGTGTGGGTTGGTTGTCTACTCTCTTTGTGAGAGTTAGATTCTCTCTTTGTGAGAGTTTGATTCTTTCTTTGTGAGAGAACATATACTCTGTGTGAGGTATCTCTTTGTGAGATTATATTCACTCTCTGTGTGAGGATTATAGTGGATATTGGCTGGATGTACCCAAGTTGGGGAACCATGGTAAAATCTGTGTGTTAGTGTTTTCTTGATTGTGTTGTTTAAATTCCTCTTGCCTTTATAATTTCGTATTTGTAGGTTTAATTTTTAATTACACAATCTGTGCCATTACTCTATTCACCCCCTCTAGAGTGTTTGTTAGTATTGCAAGGCATATACGGTCCTTACAATATCCCTGGCACAGAATGACATCGGCCATGGAGATATTCGTAGTCGATAGTCTTATACAATTTTTTATTTTACGTAACAGCCACAGACTTTCGTGGCATGTACTCCGAAGCATGTTATCGGCCACGGAATATTCTGTGGCCGAAAGTCGAATTAGCCACCATGTTATCAACCACGGCTCTTCAGACACAGATTTTTTTCCGTGGCAGAAAGGTTTCAGCCACGGATTTTCGGCCTTTGGCCACGGATTTGTTCGTGGCTGAAGGCCACTTATATAGTAGTGTCAATAAAAGCTAAGTTGGACTCCCTTATGAAGCGTGAAGTGTTCGAACCTGAAGTCTAGACTCCAAAAGATGTCAAACCTGTGGGCATATTAAGTATTGCATAAATAAAAATATAAGCACACAATCATATGCTTTAAGGTACAGCCTATAGCTCAAAGATTTTTCGTTGAAACTGGAGAATAAACAAATTAAGATGAGCATGACTCACTTATATAAATGATGCATCAGATTTTCTAGTTATAAATTGAAAATACCTTAAGATTTGGCAATGAAATATTTGATTTGCTGCTATTGGATGTTGTGATAGCATATTTCTATGGATATCTTGATAAAGATAAATTCCACATTTCCTTAAATGTCTGAATAGACTTCGGGACATCTATTCTATTGAAGAAATAATTAAATATTGTACAACTAAGTGAATCCCTTGACAAACTAAGGATTTCTACTAAGGGTTGTCTTTGTACCTTTATAAAGAGCAAATATCTGTTCAAGTCTGACTAGCAAATCTGATAAGAAATACTTAGGCAAAATAAAATAAGTCATGGCTCTCATATTTATTATCTAAATAGATAAAATCATGTTACATTAAAATTCATACACTCGGAGTGTATTGAAGAAATTACAACAAGGACCATTTTCATCCAATAAGTACACTTACGGTAGTACGTTCATTGGATGTACAAAAAGACCCCTTCCGTCATCTGGAAGAGAGGGATGATATTCTAGGTCCTGAAGTCCGTTATTTAAGTGCAATCAGAGTACTTCTGGCTAACTACATGCGTCCTGATATAGCAGTTACAATAAATTCATTAGCCAGATACGGTGAGGTGCTTGAAAAGCGCCGCTGGATCGGAGTTAAGCCTCTTCTGCGCTACCTCCAAGGGTCGTTGGATTTTGGGCTTACATTAAAACAAATTATACTCCAAGCTTATGCAGATTCAGGTTATAGGTCCTACTCCTATAATGAGCCTATGGTGGATTGCCATCTACGGTAGATCTGCAAAGCAAACTATGGATGCAACATCATCCTATCATTCCTGTAAGGTCCCCGACTATGAGGAAAACATTAGAGGGGGGTAGAATAGTGTTTATGTAATTTAAAAAGATAGTTACACCAAATTAAAATCCTAACCAACAAATAGTGCGGATAAGAGTAAACCCAAAATGAAATAAACGCAAACGCAAGGATGTTTCAAGGGTTCAGATTACCCAAGTCACTTCCCGACTTGTTCCCGGTAATCCTACGTTCCTTCCACCCTGTAAACAACCGGATACTCAAGTTAAAAGCCTAACTTGAGGTTTCCTTAAAACTCACTTATAGCAACCCTACAAGTGAAATCGAAAATACAATCGATTGACCTTGACTCTCATAACTTGGGAGCAAGCAAACCACTCTCACAACCCGAGAGTAAATCAAATAACGAAAGTTATGAAATGTGAAATTAAGCAACACTTACAATCACCTATGCCTTGAAGTAGAACTTGAAGGAGAAGTATTGTGTGTTGAAAGACTCTCTTGGAAGAGAGGAAAGCCCTTTCTCTTGATTGCACCAAATGCCTAGAAGATTTCTCTTTGGTTCTAGGTTGGAGAGCAAGAGATGAAAGATAGGAATTCTAGGGCTTTTGGATTTTGAGAGCTTTGATCTTTTAACAAATGAAAGCTTGAATGTTTGAGCAAGAGATAATCAAAGTGTCTAGCCTCTTAATGGAACAGTAGATGCTTCTTTTATAGGTTTCTCAAACCCTTCAAACTGAATCACCAAAAACCCCTATGAAATCTATGAGGAAAGACTCAATGGGTAGAATCTGCGTCTGCGATAGTCGACTGTTGAAGAAATCACAGTCGACTGCTGCACAGTGATAGAGGGTAGGTGAGAATTGATAACGGTAACTTACCACGTGGACAGTCGACTGATGAGGCATAGACAGTCGACTGTTAAACCAACATGCGACTGTAAATCATACTACAGCCGACTGGCTGTAAGCTGGGTAAGTTGAGAGAATCTGAGAAAAGCCTGGGAATACAAGACAGTCGACTGATGAAGAGAAGCCAGTCGACTGTTAAACTAAACATGCGACTGTAATTCCTTCTACAGATGACTGTCAAGACCTTGACATTTTCCAGAGAGTTGTGTCATCAAATAGGTTCAAAGACAGACGACTGTTGAAGCATTGACATTCGACTGTAAATCCAAGAATAGTCGACTGGCCCGATCAAACAGAGAAAGAGAATTGGGCTAAGGAAAGAAATGAGACTGATTAACAAACCACAGTCAACTGTCACTTGGACATGCGCCTGTGAATTCTTCATAAGTCGCCTGTGTGAGTTAAAGCTAAGAAGCCCAAAACTAGACTGTAAACGTTTGTGCATAACAGGCGACTGTAGAACAAAACACAGTCGACTGTAGAACAAAACACAGTCGACTGTTTTGAGACAGGCGACTGTAAAACATTTAGCAGTCGACTGTTAAAAGCATGACATGCACAAACTAGATAGAAATGAATTAGAGTCCAAGGAAAGTTGATCTAATGATATCCTAATACTGAAATGAAGATGTGTGTGCTTCAATAAAGTTCTACTTCTAAGCGACATACTAGAAGAGAAACAAGAAAGCTACAATTGAAGAACTCTCTCTTCTATCCAACGCATGAGCTTGAAGTCTTCTAGGAGCTTCAATCACCATCTACGATCATCCAATCCACTTCCTTTGCTTTCATGATCTTTGAGTGTCATCCATTGTAAATAGATCTTCATGATAAGCTTAGGCAATGGATTAATTGCAAATAGGGGATTAGTCACAAGTATTTATGTTTGCTCATCATTAACACCTAGTAGGGAGAAGTCCAATATTCAACATTCTCCCCCCTTTGATGATGACAAACAAACATAAACAAAAGGATAAATAATTATGCATAAAGAAAACTTACTCCCCCTACATAGATGCCAATCAAGTTAGACAATACATATAAGGGCATCTATATATCAAATGAAGCAAATGAGTAAGATATGCATGAATGAAATGAGTCCATGAACTCTAGGATTTAAAATTCATATTCATTATATCTTACTTCTCCTGAATATAAGGCAACTTCAATCTTAGATTCAAGTGTCATTAGAATTTACTTAGCACATTCATTATGAATCTTGTTTATTTCTCTCCCCCTATGGCATTATCCAAAAGGTGGGAGTAAAATAACAACAACAATCATGCTAAATAAGAACTAGCAACAATTACAAGAGTCTAAAGATATACAAATCAAAAACTCATTGAACTACATTATAAATGTAGCTGATAAGAGGAATGTGAGTCTAATATCAACATTGAGATACACGAAGGAAAAAAATGTCTCAAATCACATCACATAGAGAATATAACATACGTGGAGACAATATCACAAAATTCACACTTATATGATCAACATATATACAATGAGTGAAATTGAACGAAAACTGCAAGTTCATATATATATATATATATATATATATATATATATATATATATATATATATATATATATATATATATATATAAGATCACATGGGTACAAAAATACATGCACATCACCATGTGCATCAAAACAAACAAAATACAACATCATGATCTCATACACCATCACTACACAAAATAACATCATACAAACGACACTCGAACACTCAAACAAAAAAATCTAAGAGTGAGTGTCCCTATCAGCAGCAGAGGAGGGAGCTAAATCAACCTCGGATCCCTGAGACTCTGGGTCAGCGGGGACATCCTCTGGAGGAGGAGCAGCAGCAGCAACACCCTGAGTAGCAGATACACTAGGATGCACAATAATCTCAGTGATGATAGGTAGAGGAGGCTGATGAGGCTGAGAGGCTGAGGTGGACCAAAACGTTTGAGGTGCTCAGGGAAGGGCATACCCTGATACTGGAATGACATGAAGGTCAACTCATAAAGACCAGAAACCATCTCAAGCAGAATGTCATGAGAGGAAGGAGCAGAGGTAGATGGCTGGTCAGCAGGAGGAACAGTGGATGTCGACGGAGCTGAAGTGGATTGCCTCTTCTTAGATGCAGACTGCAGAGCCGAAGATGACTTCGACTTTGCAGAAGCATCCAGAAGAGGACCAAAATGCAAAGGCCCGTATGTAGTCAAATCAATCCTAAAGTGTCGAAAAACAAGCATAAGAAGACCACAATAAGGAATGTGGAAAGAAGCATTAGTAAACTCGACCTTGTCCATCCTATCCAGGAGGATGCCGGCCCAGTTTACTGACATGCCAGAAAAGATCGCGTACAAACACCTAAGGATCTCCTGGGAGGGCTGTTATGAAGATCCATACTTCGGCAGGCTGTTGGACTTCAGCACAAGGTGAACAGCCCAACCCATCGCCGAGAACATGGAAGACCTAACACCAGAAGAAAGAGCCGAGGGTATCTCACGAAACATGTCCCGGAGGACAGTCTGATCAAGCTCACTAACATCTGAAATAGAAATATCAGCAGGAAGGGACCCAGTGGAGGGAATCCTAAGAATGGTCCCTAAAAGAGTAGGATCAATGCGAATGTGGGTCCCCTGGATGACAGTGTCAATAACGCAGTGGTCGCATACTCACCGCGAATGCGGTTAGCATAGAAAAGCTTAACCAAAAATGGGTAAGCACGAGGGGATTCGCTGTGGGAGAAGTGAAAGAGGTCAGCCAAGCGAGTAGCAGAGAGGATCTCTGATAATCTCTCAGCGGTGAAAGTGGGATAAACAATAAATCGCTCTCGAAGAAGCTTGATCCCGAGGAGAGAATGGAATTTTGCCAAGCACAGGTCGTCACGACAAATAGGAATGAGGGGATCAGAAGGAGGCACAGCAGGGTTTCTTCATCGGAGCTCGACACAGAATGTGAAGGAGAAGCCTCAGCGCAAGGCTCATTGATGCGAACACCAACAGGCTTGCACGGACGCTTTACGAGGGGCTCAGATTCAGATGAGGAAGACGCAGAAGAAGGAGAATAACCATGCGAAGAAGAGCGAGAGGGAGAATTGGGTTTCTTGGTGCAAGCCTTATAGTGTTGTTTGCTTTTGGCAATGGTAGGCTTGGAAACCCTAGAACGCTTAGGAGTAACTGCTTTCCCCTTGTTCTTGGTTTTGGGAGCCATTGCACATTCAACCGATGGATTTGAAAGGAAACACATGAAAGAAACAGCGAGAAGACACAAACCTAATCCGAGACGGAGGAGAGACAGACGACGAAGCACTAGAAAGACACAATCGACAGATTGACGAGAGGAGTTGATGGAAAATGCCAGCGGAGTGATCGACTGGGAAGTTCGAATGAGGGAGACGAAAGAATTTTTCAACGGATGAGAGAGAAACCGCTCGATCGAATCGAATAATCTCGGTGATATATTGTCACGCCCCGCTTCCCAAAATATGGAGGCGAAGCGTGAGAAGGTCCGCTCAGACTTGAAGCTACAAAGCTGCAAGTTCGATAAGCGTCAATTATTACGAAGTAGCAGGTCCCTGTAATGTGACTCGGAAACAACAATAACAATAATAGGGAACAGAGACAAATAATTAAAATTATTCGACGCAGAGTCCAGATATAAGTTCAACAACCAGAAAATGCCACCAGGCAAAAAAAAGTCCAAAAGAAAAGGCCTAGCATGGCTAGCAAAGGAAACTAACAACAACGGTGCTACTCACCGACAACAACACAACCAACAAAAGAAGAACGAAGGAGCACTAGGACTGGTCGTCGGTGTCCTCGTACTCAACGTCAGCAACGGGATCGGGCACGTACTCCACGAACTCGTCGCCCTCAGCTACAACCTCTGGCTCAGTAACTAACATGCGACACCCAAAGAGAAGGGGCACATGTCAGCAAGTCTACAAGACTTGTGCAAGGAAACAAAAGGAAAGTGGTAACAACCTAACAGTTCTAGAGTAAAGTATGACATGACATATTATGCAAATAGAACAACCGCAGTTTATGTTATGGCATGATTATAACATGGCTAGTAAACATAGCATGGCAAGTAAACAATTACATGACAGGTACAAGAATTTGTAAGCACGTCATGCATAGAGATTCCGCCCTTTGGCTAGAGTGGCTCTACGGGCCAACTCTTACGCTCAAGTGACCGTTTATCCCTACCCCTCCACGTGTGTCGAGCCAGGGCACTACCACCGAACACGTAATGCTCGCTTCTGGATCACGAGCCAGGAAGTGTTTTTAACACGTATGGCGTAGGGTTATGCCCGCATAACGGGTGCCTAGCCGGTAACACGGAAACACGGATTTGTACAAGGATTTGTAGCGTGTGCTACGATGCAACATGCGACATGATAAGAATAATGGATGCACATGACAATTAATTGAAATGAAATTGCGTACCGTTAAAGAAAATTAAACATGACAGGCAGTTGTATGACATGGCATGACAAGGGAAATTATAGCTTCGTTGTCAAGCTAGAATTGAATTTGCGCCTAGATCGCTATCATTTCACGGTCTAGTCTCTTTCACGCTAAACAAGGTAATGGCCTAAGAAGCATGGCTTAAAGTAAGGTTGGCAAGTTTCACTTGCCTGGTACCGGAGTTGTTGTTCGACGTGAGTCACGAGATCGGTGTCCTACGGTAATTTGGGTTCGCTGTTTCGGCAAAACAACATTAGAACGATCACCAAATCAGATTTCATAAATAGAATCCTATATCGTCTAATGAATCATTTTTAATTAGGTTTTCTAATTACCGTGTGGGTTAAAAGAGATTAAGGGATAGATCCACTAACCATAAGAGTAGCGAGCAAAAGACGCCAAAACAGATCTGGCTTCGACGACGGAAGAATGATCCTGGGAAGCTACGGCTGAAATCGTGATCCCGGCGGCCTAGAGAAGGTGGCCGGCGCAAGAAATGGCGAGAGGGAAGCTACGAGGAGGAAGGAAATGGCTTGAGGAGTATTGGGGATGATTTGGGGAAGAAATTGGCTCAGAAAGAATGAAGGAAGAATGAAAGAATCGAAGGGATTATATAGAAAATGAAACGGCGGCTGCGACTTAACCTAGGTTTACTGGGCAGTTTAGTCGGTCAGAGAAGGGTGGTCGACCGACTAGTTTAGGATCTAGTCGGTCGGTGATCATTCATAGACCGACTAAGAGTGAAATTAGATCGATATTAAGCACTGAGAATTAGTCGGTCAAAGAAGGAATATTAACCGACTAGTTCAAGAACTAATCGGTCGGCAATTGTTCTTTGACCGACTAACCATAAACAGTAACTAAGCTGAAATTTACTGACAAGGACTAGCCGGTCAGAGAAGGGTTGTCGACCGACTAGATTGCGATCTAGTCGGTCGGCTCTCCTTCACGAACCGACTAAGATGCACCAAAAGTACCGAAACGAAGCACGAAGCTTCGGGAAGAATCCTATGGCCCCTAGGATCACTCTAGCACTAAGATTAAGACGCTATGAAGCTAATCGTAAGGATTTCTAACGGAAAAACACACAAAGAGGGAATCATCCAATATTATTCATATAAAATAGTCATTACAAAAACCGGTCTTTACATCCTCCCCACCTTAAGAAAAATTCCGCCCTCGGAATTTCCTAACACTCACGTGTCAGGGAACAAAAGTGGGTAGCGCTCACACATCTCGTCTTCTCTCTCCCAAGTAGACTCTCCTGGCGAGCCGTGTCTCCACATCACCCTAACAAGATCAACGGCCTTGTTCTGAAGTGACTTCTGACGCCTATCCAAGATCTGCACTGGCAGCTGGTCATACGTCAGATCAGGACGAACGGTGATCTCCGAGAAATCCACTACGTGAGATGGATCGCTGATGTACCGACGAAGCTGCGACACATGGAAGACATCGTGAACTCCTTCCAGAGATGGCAGCAAGGCTAAGCGGTAGGCTACCTCGCCAACCCTCTCCAGAATGTCAAATGGTCCAATGTATCTCGGGCTCAGCTTCCCTCGTTTCCTAAAGTGAATCACTCCTCGATTCGGGGAAATCTTCAGAAACACATGGTCACCTGGCTGAAACTCCAGCGGTCGCCGTTTAGCATCAGCCCAATGCTTGAAACGGTCCTGAGCAACCCTCAGCCTCTCCCGTATGTTCCTGACAACATCCACAGCCTCCACAATCATCTCAGGTCCTAACAGCTCCCGATCTCCAATGTCTTCCCAGCTCAGTGGCGATCGACATTTCTTCCCATATAGCGCGGTGAAAGGTGCCATGCGAATACTCGCCTGGTAGCTATTATTGTAGGCAAACTCCATGAGGTGGAGATGATCCTCCCAAGAACCCTTGAAGTCCAACATACACGCCCTCAGCATGTCCTCCAAGATCTGGATCGTCCTCTTGGACTGGCCATCCGTCTGTGGATGGCACGCCGTGCTGAAACTCAGACTTGTACCCAAACTCTTCTGCAGACTCTACCAGAACTGAGATGTGAATCTCGTGTCTCTGTCCGACACGATACTCACGGGGACTACGTGAAGGCGTACGACCTCCTGCACGATTCACGTTACATCACTATCTAAACTATGAAAAGGAAATAGAAACAGAGAGTAGAAGAATTTACCTCCATGTATCTCCTCCCTAGCGCCTCAGTGGACTGTCCCACTCGGAATGGAATAAAGTGTGCGGATTTGGTCAATCGATCTACGATCACCCAAATCGCGTCATTCTGCTTCGGACTCCGAGGTAGTCCAGTCACGAAATCCATAGTGATGTGTTGCCACTTCCACTCCGGAATCGGAAGCGGTTGTAGCAACCATGCCGTACGCTGATGCTCCGCCTTCAGCTGCTGGTAAACCAAGCACTTGGCTACACTCCGAGCCACACTCCTCTTCATACCATGCCACCAAAAGTTCAGGCAAAGATCCTTGTACATCTTGGTGCCACCAGGATGCACAGAATACGGCTAACTGTGTGCCTCCACCAACAATTCCTCCCTGATATCCCCAGCTGGCACACACAACCTGGCTCCATATCTCAGCGAGCCATCCTCATGAATCAAAAAGTCAGTCCGCAGACCGGCTTCCACCAACTCTCGAATCTTCACCAACTTCAGGTCTCCAGCCTGCCCAGCCTTGATCCCATCCACAATCGTCGACTGTATCTGCATACACATCAACGAAGAGGCCTCTCCAGGCAGAACAATCTTAATACCGGACTCGCAAAAATCCTGCTGCATTCTCCACTGCGAAGTCAACAACATCACCGCTGGAAGCCTACTCAACGCATCTGGAACCACATTCACCTTGCCAGGGTGATACTGCAGATCGATCTCATAGTCCGCCATGAGCTCCAACCACCGACGCTGTCGCATGTTGAGCTCCTTCTGAGTGAAAATATACTTCAAGCTATTGTGATCGGTGAAGATCTTCACCTTCTCACTCAGCAGGAAGTGCCTCCAAATCTTCAACGTAAACACGACAGCAGCCAACTCCAAATCGTGCGTCGGGTAGTTCTTCTCATGAGCATTAAGCTGACGAGAAGCATACACGACCACGTGCCTATGCTGATGCAATACGCAACCGAGACCCTTGCCAGAAGCATCGCAAAAGATCTCGAATCCTCCACTCCGGTCGGGCACAGCAAGAACAGGGGCAGACGTCAACCTCTCCTTCAGAACATCAAAAGCTCCCTCGCAGTCATCAGACCAAACAAAAGATACATCCTTCTGCGTCAATCTGGTCATCGGCTCGGCAATTCGGGAGAAATCCTTGATGAATCGCCGGTAGTAACCTGCAAGTCCAAGGAAACTCCGGATCTTAGACGCAGACCACGGGACAGGCCACTCCCTGATAGCCTTAATCTTCTCGAGGTCCACTGAAATACCATCTCCAGTCACCACATGCCCAAGAAAAGCAACTCTATCCAGCCAAAACTCGCACTTAGAATACTTAGCATACAATCTGTGTTTCCTTAAGATCTCCAATACCGTCCTCAAGTGCGACGCATGCTCCTCCTCCGACTTCGAGTAGATCAGAATGTCGTCAATGAAGATAACAACAAACTTATCTAGAAAGTCATAGAAGATCAAATTCATCAGATTCATAAAAACTGTGGGTGCGTTGGTTACACCAAAAGGCATAACCACGAACTCGTAGTGTCCATATTTCGTCCTGAATGCTGTCTTCGGTACATCTTCCTTTCTCACCTTCAGCTGGTGATAACCACTCCTCAGATCCAGCTTAGAGAATACCCTCGATCCTCCCAGCTGATCAAAAATATCATCGATGCGAGGCAATGGATATCGATTCTTGACGGTCACCGCATTCAACTCCCGGTAGTCCACACACATGCGACACGAACCGTCCTTCTTCTTCACCAGCAAGACCGGTGCTCCCCACGGAGACACGCTGGGATTAATGTAACCCTTCTGAAGAAGTTCATCAAGCTGCTTCCGTAATTCCTCCAATTCTGCAGGTGCCATGCGATACGGTGCTTTCGAAATAGGCTGCGCCCCTGGAATGAGATCGATCGAAAACTCGAGAGCTCGATCAGGTGGCAATCCAGACATCTCCTCAGGGAAGACGTCGTCGAAGTCACGCACTATCGCAGGCCGACACTGCTCCATCTGCATAGCAACGATCTCCATCGGCTTGGCCCGAAACCGGACCGGACCAAGCGAACTGCTACCCCGGTTGAACTCGAACACCGGATGTCCAGTGATCTCGAACACCACCTTCTTCCTCCGACAATCGATCGTGGCGTATAAACTCCCAAGCCAGTCCATCCCGAGGACGGCATCATAGTTGATGATGTCGTGGACAATAAAATCTGCGTAGAGCTCATGTCCACAGACCACCAAAGGGCAAGAGTAGCAACCATGATGCACCGTGACCACGCCATTCCCTGTAACGATATCCCAACTCTTGGAAAGAGGGGAGGTCGACAAGGAATGCTTCTCCACGAAGCTCCGAGAAATAATGCACATCGATGCGCCTGAGTCGAAGAGGACTTGTGCAGGAAATGTGCACACCAAAATCACACCTAACAAGCAACCTAACAATCAAATTCTATTCTAGCAGGCAAACATATGCAACCAACCCAAACATAATCTAATAACTAAAACTAACTAAGGAAAGAAACATCTAGATTGAGGGTTACCTGCAATAACCTCATCCACTGCCTCGGTCTCAACAGCAATCATCAGAAACACCTGTCGCCTCGGCTGAACAGCCTGCTGAAAAGCCTACCTCTGTGGAACGAGAGGCGCTCCACGTCCAGCAGGAACCGGTGCCTTCTGCTACAACGGCTGAGCTGCAACAGGCCCCTTCCACGGCTGCTTGGACATCGGGCAGTCCCTCATGGTATGCGCAGGATCACCACAAACCAAGCATTGTCCCAACATCTTCTGGCACTGATCCTTGACATGCCCCGTCTTGCCACAGAAATGGCAAGTCTTCAGAGTAGGAGGTCCTCCGGGCCTCTTGAACTGCACCAGCTGATTGGGCCCGAACCCTGGTCTCATCACAGCTCTGGCCTGCTCCACAGGCCTCTTCCCAGCTCTAGAAATCTGTCCCCTCTTCTGGTTCACGATCCGCTCCTGCCTCTTTGCCGTAATCAAAACCTTCTGATAAGACTCCGCATTAGAAGAAGTCACATAGCTCTGAAGATCCAAAGAAAGCCCTGCAGAAACCTCGGGGCCCTCTTATCAGCATCCTGCACAATCTTCGGTGCGAAACGGCTCAGCCTGGTGAACTATTGGTGGTACTGGTCCACCGTCAAGCTCCCCTGCTTCAGGTCAATAAAGCGCTGCGCCATCTCCCTCCTGACAGCCTTCGGAAAATACTCCTCGTCAATTCTGGACTTGAAGGTAGCCCAAGATATTGGCTCCTCCAGTAACTCCTCCTCGGCATCCCACCAGTTCCGAGCGTTATCCATAAGCTGCCTCTTTGCCAGGTCAACCCATCCAGTCAGTTCAACCTTCGACATCTTCAAGTTGTACTCCATGTTCCTGGTCCATTCATCTGCAGCCAGAGGTCCTTCGGTCCCATCAAAGTAAGCGGGACCCAGCTCCCGAAACTGCTTCGCTCCGGGCTCGAAGCGAGGGACATTCTGAACAGGCTGCGCTGCTTGAGCAGGTGGAACATTCCGGGCATTCTGCAGCATCTCCTGCTGCACCTGCATCATCTGATGCATCATCCGCATGATCTCCCCGTTGGTGGGCTCCCGATCCGGCTCTCCGTCACGAAGGGGCACACCACCACCAGCACGGGTATTCCGTCTCCCAGCCATCTATTGACACAGGAAAACAAAATAAATCAGACTCTCAGCCTATGACTCAGTGTTGAAATTGTTTATCGGACATTCTTTAATTCTTATCGTTGTTTTCGATTAAGTCACAGTTACAGAAAATGGACCTGCATGGGCCACCAAAGAAACCTGTCACGCCCCGCTTCCCAAAATATGGAGGCGAAGCGTGAGAAGGTCCGCTCAGACTTGAAGCTACAAAGCTGCAAGTCCGATAAGCGTCAATTATTACGAAGTAGCAGGTCCCTATAATGTGACTCGGAAACAACAATAACAATAATAGGGAACAGAGACAAATAATTAAAATTATTCGACCCAGAGTCCAGATATAAGTTCAACAACCAGAAAATGCCACCAGGCAAAAAAAAGTCCAAAAGAAAAGGCCTAGCATAGCCAGCAAAGGAAACTAACAACAACGGTGCTACTCACCGACAACAACACAACCAACAAAAGAAGAACGAAGGAGCACTAGGACTGGTCGCCGGTGTCCTCGTACTCAACGTCAGCAACGGGATCAGGCACGTACTCCACGAACTCGTCGCCCTCAACTGCAACCTCTGGCTCAGCAACTAACATGCGACACCCAAAGAGAAGGGGCACATGTCAGCAAGTCTACAAGACTTGTGCAAGGAAACAAAAGGGAAGTGGTAACAACCTAACAGTTCTAGAGTAAAGTATGACATGACATATTATGCAAATAGAACAACGGCAGTTTATGTTATGGCATGATTATAACATGGTTAGTAAACATGGCATGGCAAGTAAACAATTACATGACAGGTACAAGAATTTGTAAGCACGTCGTGCACAGAGATTCCGCCCTTTGGCTAGAGTGGCTGTACGGGCCAACTCTTACGCTCAAGTGACCGTTTATCCCTACCCCTCCACGTGTGTCGAGCCAGGGCACTACCACCGAACACGTAATGCTCGCTTCTGGATCACGAGCCAGGAAGTGTTTTTAACACGTATGGCGTAGGGTTATGCCCGCATAACGGGTGCCTAGCCGGTAACGCGGAAACACGGATTTGTACAAGGATTTGTAGCGTGTGCTACGATGCAACATGCGACATGATAAGAATAATGGATGCACATGACAATTAATTGAAATGAAATTGCGTACCGTTAAAGAAAATTAAACATGACAGGCAGTTGTATGACATGGCATGACAATGGAAATTCTAGCTTCGTTGTCAAGCTAGAATTGAATTTGCGCCTAGACCGCTATCATTTCACGGTCTAGTCTCTTTCACGCTAAACAAGGTAATGGCCTAAGAAGCATGGCCTAAAGTAAGGTTGGCAAGTTTCACTTGCCTGGTACCGAAGTTGTTGTTCGACGTGAGTCACGAGATCGGTGTCCTATGGTAATTTGGGTTCGCTGTTTCGGCAAAACAACATTAGAACGATCACCAAATCAGATTTCATAAATAGAATCCTATATCGTCTAATGAATCGTTTTTAATTAGGTTTTCTAATTACGGTGTGGGTTAAAATAGATTAAGGGATAGATCCACTAACCGTAAGAGTTGCGAGCGAAAGACGCCAAAACAGATCTGGCTTCGGCGACGGAAGAATGATCCTGGGAAGCTACGGCTGAAATCGTGATCCCGGCGGCCTAGAGAAGGTGGCCGGCGCAAGAAATGGCGAGAGGGAAGCTATGAGGAGGAAGGAAATGGCTTGAGGAGTGCTGGGGATGATTTGGGGAAGAAATTGGCTCAGAAAGAATGAAGGAAGAATGAAAGAATCGAAGTGATTATATAGAAAATGAAACGGCAGCTGCGACTTAACCTAGGTTTACTGGGCAGTTTAGTCGGTCAGAGAAGGGTGGTCGACCGACTAGTTTAGGATCTAGTCGGTCGGTGATCGTTCATAGACCGACTAAGAGTGAAATTAGATCGATATTAAGCACTGAGAATTAGTCGGTCAAAGAAGGAATATTAACCGACTAGTTCAAGAACTAATCGGTCGGTAATTGTTCTTTGACCGACTAACCATAAACAGTAACTAAGCTGAAATTTACTGACAATGACTAGCCGGTGAGAGAAGGGTTGTCGACCGACTAGATTGCGATCTAGTCGGTCGGCTCTCCTTCACGAACCGACTAAGATGCACCAAAAGTGCCGAAACGAAGCGCGAAGCTTCGGGAAGAATCCTATGGCCCCTAGGATCACTCTAGCACTAAGATTAAGACGTTATGAAGCTAATCGTAAGGATTTCTAACGGAAAAACACACAAAGAGGGAATCATCCAATATTATTCATATAAAATAGTCATTACAAAAACCGGTCGTTACATATATTGAGGGGGCAAATGAATCTGGGCTGTTGTATCGAAAAATCGACGGCTTAGATCAAATTAAACGAACCGCCACAATAGGAGACAGTCGACTGATGAACAATAGTCAGTCGACTGGTTGAAATGATAAGAGATAAGCTTAGGTTGATAAACAGTCGACTGTTGGATAAATTGCAGTCGCCTGTCCATAAGACAGTCGACCGTATTATACACATCAGTCGACTGACTGAGAATTAATAAAATTGATGATAGAAACAGAGACTACTGACGAAATGGACAGGCGCCTGATGACCAAAATGCAGTCGCCTGTTGATCCAAC
Source organism: Scilla litardierei (assembly GCA_030789695.1). Taxonomy (NCBI): domain Eukaryota; kingdom Viridiplantae; phylum Streptophyta; class Magnoliopsida; order Asparagales; family Asparagaceae; genus Scilla; species Scilla litardierei. Next base: position 153,282,987 of record CM061142.1, read on the forward strand.
AGTCGACTGTAAAGTCTTCATCAGTCGCCTGAGCGAAAGATACAGTCTGCTGTAAGAGAAGATAGAGTAGGGCAGTCGACTGTCGAAGGAATGACAGTCGTCTATCCTGGTCCAAAAAAGCACAGAGAGGTTAAAATCTAGAGGATATGCACAACTCACCCTAGGACCTCTACTTTAACACAAAACTCATCACGAAAGCAATATAAAGAGATAAATCATTTATTACGCAAATCTCTTAAAACAGTCCGAAGACACATGAAAACCCACGAAATCTCAATAGCCTTTCTTAAAACCAATATATAATATATCAAATGAAGAGAGGCAATATGATTATATGAGTTCAAAAGATGGTATAACAAGTTAGTTGAACTCCTAAATCTTCGATTCACCCATAATCCCTAATTCTCCATGCAACCTCACAAATGAATCTTCTGTAAGAGGTTTTGTGAAGATGTCGACGATTTGTTTTTGGGTTTCAATGTACTCTAAGATGATGTCCTTCTTAACTACATGATCATTGATAAAATGGTGTCTCACATCTATGTGTTTGGTACGGGAGTAATGTACCGGATTCTTGGAAAGACATATAGCACTTTGGTTATCAACCTTGACAGGGCAAGTATCACAATTGACACCATAGTCCTTAAGAGTATGTCTCATCCAAAGAACTTGTGCACATGCAAGACCCGTGGCAATATATTCCGCTTCAGTCGTGGACAATGATACCGAGTTCTGTTTCTTGGAAAACCAAGAGACTAGGGAATTTCCTACAAAATGGCAAGTGCCACTAGTACTCTTCCTATCGGATTTGCATCCGGCAAAGTCGGCATCACTATATGAGATTAACTCATATGTGATAGATTTAGGATAAAGTAACCCATAATCTAGTGAATGTTTGAGATAACAAAAAATTCGTTTAACCGCAATCAAGTGTGACTCCTTAGGTTTAGCTTGATATCTAGCACACAAGCATACAGAAAACATGATATCAGGCCTACTAGCAGTTAAATAGAGTAAGCTACCAATCATACCTCGATACAGAAGAACGTCTACATCTTTTCCGTTCTCATCCTTGTGTAGATGGGTTGTCGTACTCATGGGAGTCCTTTTGTTTGAAGATGATTCCATCCCGAATCGCTTAATAATCTCCCCTGTGTACTTGGTTTGGTATATGAAAGTCACATCCTTCATTTGTCGAATTTGTAGTCCAAGGAAGTAGTTGAGCTAATCCATGTGGCCCATCTCGAATTCATCCTACATAGACATAGAAAATTCTTGGCAAAGATTAAAGTTAGTAGAACCAAATATAATATCGTCTACATAAACTTGAATCAATAGGATGTCATTTTCATAATCCTTAATAAAAAGAGTTGAATCAACTTCACCCATTTTAAAACCTAAATTCAAAAGAAAGGTCTTGAGTCGATCATACCAAGCTCTAGGAGCTTGTCACAACCCATGCAACGCTTTCTTAAGTTTGAAAACATGGTTTGGAAATTTTTCATGTATGAACCGGGTGGTTAAGAAACATAAACTTCTTCATTAACAATACCATTCAAAAATGCACTTTTAACATCCATTTGAAACAATTTGAAATTCTTATGAGATGCAAAAGATAAAAGCAATCTAATAGCTTCTAATCTAGCTACGGGGGCAAAGGATTCTTCGAAATCGATACTTTTTTCTTGCAGGTAGCCTTGAGCTACTAACCTTGCTTTGTTCCTTGTGATGACCTCGTTCTCATCGGTCTTGTTCTTGAAGATCCACTTGGACCCAATAACTTGGTGACCACTTGGAAGAGGAACGAGCTCCCAAACTTCATTTCTCTCAAATTGCAAGAGCTCTTCTTCCATTGCCACTATCCAAGAGCTATCCTTACATACATCTTGGATGTTCTTTGGCTCAATGGTAGAGACAAAAGCGTAATGAGAGAATTCTTCAATTCTAGACCTCGTTCGAACACCCACACCAATATCTCCAACAATTTGGTCATGAGGATGGTTGGGAACGGTTGGGTAAGCTTTGGGAATTCCTGCATCATTTGGAACATCTTCAACAATCTCATTAGTAGTGTTAGTCTCAATAAATGAATCATTAATCTTAACATTACTAAGAGAATCACATATGGCATATACACTATCATCAATAACATGAGGAGAATCAAAATCTTCATAAAATGATACGTGTAGTGACTCCTCGATCGTTGAAGATGTTTTGTTGTATATCCGGTAGGCTTTGCTACGTGTGGAATATCCAACAAAGATCCCTTCATCGGATCTTGGCTCAAATTTATCTAAGTTACCAAAGGTGTTCTTGATAAAACATTTTAAACCAAAAACTCGAAAATATTTAACTTGAGGCTTTTTGTCATAAAATAACTCAAAACAAGTTTTGTTCGTTCGGGGTCTTATTAGGATCCTATTGAGCACATAACATGTCGTGTGCACTGCTTCTGACCAAAATTGTAGTCCAAGATGACTATCATGGAGCATGGTACGAGCACACTCAATAAGAGTCCTATTCTTTCTCTCTACAACACCATTTTGTGGTGGTGCACGAGGAAAAGAAAAATTGTGAGTTATCCCAGTGTCATCACAAAACTTTGTAAAAGACTCATTCTCAAATTCTCCTTTATGATCACTACGGATAGTGATAATGGTGGATCCTAAGAGATTCTGAATCTTCTTTGCAAATACGGTAAACTCTTCAAAAGATTCATTCTTATTAGTTAGAAATGAAACCCAAGTAAATCTAGAGAAGTCGTCAACGACAACTAATCCATAATGTGCATTGCCTAAAGAAGTGGTTCTAGTTGCACCAAACAAATCTAGATGAAGTAATTCTAGTGGCCTATTAGAAGTTATGCCTTCTTTAAGTTTGAAAGATGATTTACTAATTTTACCTTTTTGACATGAATCACAAAAGTTTTTCTTACTAAAAGCAATTTTTGGAAAACCTTTGACTAGATCATGCTTAGCTAACTTATATAAGTGCTTGAAATGAACATGACCAAAACGGGAATGCCATAATAGTTGTTCATTTGTATTAGCAACTAAGCAATGTTCTCGGTTTTAGGCAAGCTCAAAAAATAAATATTTTTACGCCTAATACTGGTAAATAAAACATGTGAATTAGAATCAACAATTTTACACAATCCTTCTCCAAAGTTAACCTTGTAATCTTTGTCACGAAGTTGACTAATGGAGATGAGGTTGTGACACAAACCACTAACTAAAAATACATTAGTAATTAAAGGTTTGTAAGGATTTCCGACTATACCTACTCCAATGATGATTTCCTTTTGGTTACCTCCAAAAGTGACCGTTGCACCATCCTTGATGCTAACCACTTCGGAGAGCAATGAGGGATCTCCCGTCATGTGTTTGGAGCAACCACTGTCGAGAATCCATCCTTTTCTATTAGAGCCAATTTGACCTTTATTGCTCTCTTTCTTTCTCTTGGGTACCTACATAGTGTACCATAAGCTCATGGTACCCAATTTTTGTTGGGTCCAAGGTGATTAGCCCTTTGAAAGCTAAGTCCAAGTGGACTTCCGCTTATCAACATAATTACCATTATTAATAACATCATGAAAATAGGAATCAACATAAGCATTCCTATCATTTATGCTAGTGTTCTTAGGACCCCAAATAGTGTATATGTTGGGAGTCCTTTTCCTAGTTGCATGCATAGTTATTAGATATCTATGTGGTGCATGCTTCTTAGGAACATGGGTTCTAGCATAAAAATGAGGAGGTGGATATGCATTAGACATATGAGGATTGTATGCATGCTTGGGAACATGCATGTTGTATGAAACATACGGGTCATGCATGACATATGGAGGGTGTGCATACATGTAAGAATGATGCACATGAGCATATGGGTGTATAGGAGCACGTACATGAGTATTTCTCATGTGTGGATTTGGACGTGTCCGTGGGTGTAGAGCATAGAAAGTGTCATGAGTATCCACTTGTGAAGTAGGAGATTTCCTACGTGGATGAAGGTTGGTGTACATGTAAGCTTGGCTTCTCTTTTGGTTTCCACCCTTAGTGGGTTTCTTGCCAAACGGAAGAGCTGGTGAAGTGGTGGCTTTATTGGTAGGTTTGCTACCTATAGTGTCTTAGACACCACTTGTGGATGCACCAGAGGATGGCCTCACAAATTCTATAATGAACCACTATAGGAGGTGCGAGCATTGGATGCATTTGCTTCCACAAAACCAAGACCAACACGATGTGTGGCCGGAAATTGGTTTGCTAGCAAACCGTCCAATTGTCCTTTCCCCTTATTGAATCTCACAATACGGGAGGACATGAGCTCATATTTCTCCTTAAGAGAAGAAATATTGGTATCCAAGGTGGACACCCGTGCTTTGAGCTCATGCACTTGGGTTTTAAGACAGTCATTCTCTAAACCCAATTGTGTGTGTCATGAAACTAGATCGCTATTATCCTTAGGATGTGTTTGATCTAGTTGAGATTTGAGGGTATTCACCTCATTTCTCAAAGTGACATTTTGAGAAGCTAAGTTCGCTTTCTCAAGGGTTAATGTATCAACAATGGTGTCATTGTTGATAATGCATGGAATGGACGGATTGCTAACATTCAATTTCTTTAAACTAGAATATCTAAGCATTAAAGATTGATACTTAGCAAATAATTCTTCATTAGCAATACGCAATTCATCCATAGTTACCTTGGGTTCATCCATGTCGGAATCACTTTCATCAGAGAGTGAATCTTTCCGGGCCATGAAACACATGTGGGCACTTTCACCCTTCTCATCATCGGATTCACTTGATGAGTCTCCACTTGAGTCATCGAATGTACCGACTAGTCCTTTCTTCTTATCTTTCTTATTCTTGTTGGACTTGTGTACTTCGGTGCCTTCTACTTCTCTTTTTTGGTAGAATTGTGCAATCCTTCTTGATGTGTCCTGCCTTATTACACTTAAAGCAAAGAGAGAAAGTGTTATTAGTAGAATCAAATCTATTTTTATAGGGAAATTTACCTTTGCGAAAGAAGCGTTGGAACTTCTTCGCCATTTGAGCCATTTCATCCAAGTCCATCTCATTTTCTGATTCTTCACTATCGGAGGATGAAGAATTGGCTTTGAATGCCAAAGCTTTTTTATTGGCCTCCGAAGGGTTCATCATAGCTCGAATCTTCAATCGGTTCTCCCGTCTTACTTCGTAAGACATGAGAGTGCCGATAAGATTCACAACTGTAAAAGTCTTCAAGTCGTTGACCTCCTCGATGGCGATAGCTCTTCTTTCCCACTTGGAGGTTATTCCTATTATGATCTTCCGTACCTTATCTGTTGGGGGATATGCCCTCAGATCATTTGTATTTGATGCAAATGAAAATTTAAGCTTAGATATGGGACTATTTTGCATTTGATGCAAACCGGATTAAATATGTCGTAAATAGTTTACGACAATATTTAATGAAATAAACACAAGGAAAGGTTCACGGGTAAGACGGGAATGTCTCGGTCTAAACCCATGTTCGAACCGCGTCAAAAACGGAGTCCAAATGCACAAGTTATAGCAAAAACAAGTCAAACCAAACTGTTGGGCTGAACCCAGCGAAAATGGAGGCCCACCAAGCCTGAATTTTCTGGTTAGGGTTTTTTAAAACCCGAGATTTTTTTGACGGCCGAATTGTCCATCTTTGAATGGTTTTGTCTAACTTTGGATGATCAACTGGAGGGTCAAATGGACTCCGATTGACTCGTCGTTTTTTCCTATGCGTTCATCGTTGAACACCCTTCGATTTGGTAGGTTATACCAAGATTGAAGCTCAACGGTGAGGGAGTTAAAATTCACGGAAGTTTAGCCTTTGTGAAAGGCAAACTAAATTGAATTTATTAACTCCATTTAATAGTCCCACATCAGTTGTAGAGAAAAGGGGAGAGTCAGCCACCTATATAAATAGGAGCCTCCCCCTTCCTCCAAACTCGTCCCAAGCTCCAGATCTGAGCAGCTCCCGTAAATGTTGGAGCACGCTCGAATTTAGGCTTAAATTAATATTCTCTATCTCCCTATATTTCTGCCTTACTCCTGAGGGCTCTAGCAAAGCCACGAAGGAGTTCAGATTCGGATCCGAAATCTTGGCGAAGGCTTTCACTCGCGTGAAACTTTCTTCAGCGTGTGGTTGGCTCGGCAACATGAGGATTGCTCGCCTCAGGATGCGGAGCGGTTCGAGGAGCGGTTCGAGGAGCAGCTCGGCGTGGGACGGGGAGTAGCTCGGAAGACGGTGCGGAACATCTTGCCCGCCCCAGGGTTGAGATTCCGGGTATGTTTTTAGAAGCTTTCGTTTTAATTATTCACAGTAGTTTAGATCCCTCTTGGGGTGGTCAGATCCACCCCAAGTTGGCAAAGATCCTGGCTAAGAGGGTCTGGTTCCTTAGGGTTGCATGTTAATTAGATTAACATAAGTTTTCTGCTGCGCATTTTATGTCTATGTTCCGTCCGACTTAGGACGGGAATAAAGTTTTTGTGCCCTAAGGGTCCTAGAAACCCCTTCAGTGGTATCAAAGCCATCTCTATATGCTGATCTAGGACTGCGATTAATTAATTGAAATGCTTTTAAACTGCTTTTAAAATGCTTTTAAAATGTTTTAAAGTTATAGGATAATTTTTAAAAATGTTTTAGATGCCTTTTAAAATGTTTCTTTAAATTTATTCGATAAGTTTAAAAAGATTTTGGATGTTTAAATATTTTATATGATAAATTTTTAAACATGAAATTTTAAAATGATGTTATAAATTTATGTGATAATTTTAAAACTGATTTTAAAACTTTAAAATTTATGCGATAAGTTTAAAATGACTTTAGATGTTTAAAAATTTTATATGATAAATTTTTAAGCATGAAATTTTTAAACTGATGTTTTAAATTTATGTGATATTTTTAAAACTGAATTTAAAAAGTTTAAAATTTTTATGCGATAATATTTTAAGTGCCATGTAAATTTTGTAATTTCTAAAAAACAAGTTTTTATTTTATAATATAACATAAAATGGTTTAAAAATCATATTTTAAATTTAAATGTTAAATTTAAGTATGCATGCTAAAATTGTTTATGTGATAAACATTATTCTATTTAATTGTCAAATAGTTGTACACTTTTATTTTATGCGATAAAATTAGTGTGATTTTATGTTAATGGCTATAACATCTTGTCCCTTATTTGATAACGCAAGACAACCTCTTAGGTTAGCCATTAAAGAACTTATTAAAATTTATGAGATAAATTCTAATGACATGCTATGTTTTAATAAAACATTAACAATACTTTAAGACCTAATTCTTGATTAGGGTAGTCCCTTTAATGAATTTTTAATTCTAATTGTTATGATATTAATTCTCATTAAAGGACTTTGCTTTTGCGTTGTTAATAAATTTATTAAAATCCTAATAACGATTAGGATAGCACGTGAACCTTATAGTTGATAAGGATTTAATAAAAGTTATTAAACAAATCCTAAAAGTTTGAATTTATAGTTGATAGGATTAATTAGTTGTTAATAAAAGCCTTTTAGTCTATGGCACGCATATTAAAATGACAAGCTTTATTCAATGGACAATGATCCAGTCAATGTGCTTTGGCTAAGTTTATTGGATCACCCTTCTAAGGGATAGTGATCCTGGCTTAGTCAATTCCCTGGCTGTGTTCCGCTAGACCGCAATGACGCGAATTATGACTATATGACACCCTGCACTATATCTAAGTCAAATACGTTAATAATCTTCTTCAAGATTAGCCGTAGCCCTCCTTGTTCTAGGGGTTGGCAACTATAGGACTGTTTCAGTTGTTGAGCTACACTCAAGCTGTGACATGACAACCTTGTAGAAACTAACTCCTTAAATACATAAAATGAAATCTTGACTTGACCCAAACCGTCGTGTCGTGAATACACCGAGCGCCGGTGTAAGTTAAGTCAATGATGTAGTCTGGCTAGATGTAGTCTAAGACCTGATCCAAACCGACGGGTTGTGAATACATCGAGCGCCGGGGCAAGTCAGGCTAGACACGAAAACAAGGGCCCGACTAGACTAGACATTGTGATTTGAATGAGCACACACATGATCACAAATGGCTAGGGGTAAAAACCGATAAGAGGGTCATATCTGATATGATCGATGAAGAGTCATCTTCCGATTACAGAGTCAAGCAAATTGTTGAGCTATACTCAAGGTTGTTAGGCTCAGGGTGATTGGATCTCTTACCCATTTATTTAATTCGATTAAATCGTTCATTGTTAAGGCTTAAAAATGATCGTAAAAATAGTGGGAGGATATAGATAGATAAAAGCCATTCTACCTATATTTAATATTGAACATATGCAAAATTAGGGTAAGTTCTAAGTTTACAAATGGAATCAAAATATAATATTTTAATGAAATAAGTTAACTGGTCAAATATGTTGATTAATTGAATATCAAGTTAAATTCTAATTGATAGAATTAAACTATATTCTCGTTGACATTAAAATGACCTTCTTAAGAACAGACTTAAGAAATATGATTTCATTAAGTTCTGGGTCCAACAAATAAATTCACGCTACATGTCACTCGCCTCTATAAGGGGCAGCTTGAACATATAGGATATTCAAAGTATGTTTCTCCCTACAACTTGTCGAGCTACACTCAAGGTTGTATGGAAAAACAATTTTGATCAACAAAGTTCGAGAATTCGATCAAACTGTTTGAGTCGAATACGAGTGCATGAGCGGTGCAAGACTATGCATCCCAACCGGATCTTGAGACAAGCAACGTATTGAGCTACACTCAAGGTTGCAAAGCTCAAGCGTTTGGATACATGAGATGCTTATATAGCTATTCATTTATGTTGGGCTATTTAATATCTAAATGTGATTTAGAAAATAAAGAAGGCACTCCGGAAAGTAAATCGAGTTAAATAGTTTAATTTATCATTAGTAAAGGCATAAGGAGGAGGAAATGAAAATGTGACACATTCTGAAATCACAATTTCATAATTATTGTTGTACAAAAGATTAACACATTTTGACGAATGTCGTCACATTGCTTATGAAGCAATGAGTAATATGTATAACGATAATATATTTATTAAATGTTAATATATAAATACACAAGATAGTAGCAAACTTTATGGCAAACTAGACTAGGCCGTATCGAGAGACTAAGCTTCACAAGTCACATAAAGAGGGGTCTGACCTCTTGTATTATGAAGTCTACGGACACTTGTGAATCTTATCCTCTTAGATATAATGGCCGAAACCCATCTGTAAGACAGTGGGTGCATGAGTTGTCCAACTTAGTCTCGTACATACTGATGTACCCGAGTCTAGATTAACCAAAACAAGTTATTCATATATTTTATTAAGACACGTGTTCTTGATGAAACACAAGTCTGATAAAATAAAGAACGAAATGACAAAAGTATTTAAACTGATTCGATTAGATCGAATGGTCAAATACTTAGCTATATTAAATCTTGTGTAATTAAAAGAAAATGTAATTTTCTCTCAGGTTAAGTCTGTTAACGCATCTGTATGTTAAAAGGCATGAATCACACTTAGTTAGACTAGGTGCGATCTATAGCAAGTGACTCTGAGTTAAGTCCTCCCTCTGGGTTAAGTCCCAGATCGTAATGCCTAGGTTTTGATAATGTTCTATGTGGACATTATCAATAAGATATTCATTAAATCGATCATTAGGAAGTTGTATAATTACTCGAATCTCGTGAGACGAATTATCGAGTTAGACATCATATCTACGATGACTTAGTCAACTTCTGGGATGAAATTCAGAGTAGTAAATCTGATTTATAACTTGATGCAATCAGAATAGATCCGTGTGCGTAAATAAATTTTGGGATTTATTTTACGTGCCCAAGGAAAATGTTTCCTCATTCTCTGCAAGTAAATCTTTAAGTTAAAAGATTGGTGCAGAAAGAAAATGGTGAAGTACAATCATGTTGGTTGAGAACGGTTTTCATCCTAATTCCTATAAACGGATTATGTTGAAACCGTCTCGCCAGCAGAAGTGTACAGATCTACTCGGACCGAACTCGATGTGAATACTCATGATGACCATGAAAACTGGAACATTCACTTATAAGTTCGTTTTTCTATATACGATTTAGACGAACAAACTCATATGAATTAGCCAGAAAGTTTTCAAGGTCACATCTCGATCTTCGAAAGCGTTTTCCTTACCCCGCCTCCCTTCGTCGAGCCTTTCCTTTAGTGGTTTGGGAAGCATTCCCTTATCTGAACGTCGACAAGCATTCGTCGAATTCCCCTGACATTGTGAGCTTCCAGATGATGCCTTTTTTGCTTTTTTGGGTGTTGAAAAAAGTCTACTCAAACCCGACACAGGTACCCAGCCCACCCCTACTCGCCCTTTTTATAAGGCTTTCGCATTTGGCTGAGCAAACACGTCAGTCAGTGCCTTAGTCTTATAACTGGGCAGACCTGTTCCTGCTAAAGGCGAATGACTCCTCTAACAGTCAAGGGAGTATCCACATACACCTGCGGCATCCGCGAGTCGTGCACATGACCACACTGGCTTGAACGAGCGTATAAATTACATGCGAGGCATCAAAGTGATGGAACATATATTTTGACAAAGTAATCAAAGAGTTTGAAACTTTATCAGAAATAGATATGAGCAATTTGTAAGGATTGCCTTACCCTTGCAATACTAACAACACACACTAGAGAGGGGGTGAATAGTGTAATGGCAATAAAATTGTCCAATTAAAATTTAACTTGCAAATGCGGAATTATAAATGCAAGAGGAATTAAAAGGCACAATCAATCCAAACGCAAACACAAAGTTTTACCCTGGTTCCCCAAACTTGGGTACATCCAGCCACACTAATATTCACTATATTCCCACATAGAGAAGTGAATACAAATCTCACAAGGAGATACCCCACAAAGAGGATTTATGCCCTACACAAGGACCCAACCAATCCTACACGAGGATCAAGACTCCCACACAGAGAATCACTAACTCCCACTCAGATAATTAGGGTTAGCCCTACACTAGGACACTAAACTCCTACAAAGAGAGTTACTCCCACAAAGAGAGTATTCTAAGTCCCACAAAGAGACAACCTCCCACAAAGAGAGAAAGATCTAATTCCCACAAAGAGAATTAGAAACACAAATACACCAAGTAAAGTAAATACTCTTACCTATGCCTTGAGATGCTTACTCATGAATGGATGCAAGGCATGGAAGAGGATCTCCAAGTGTTGAGATATGCTTGAGAGCACTTGGATGAATTCCCTTGAGCTGGACTTCAATACATGAAGATGAATGAGAGCTCTTGAGAGGGAATTGAGGGAGTTTGTGAGTTGCTTATGGATCTTTTGAGATATTCAATAGCATCAACAAGTATAAGAGATGGCATCACACTCATATATATAGGAGCCCTATATCAAACCCCAAACGCAAGAAAACGGCCAAAGAAATGATTTTGCAAAGGCTAGAAACTGGGCGAAAACGACAGGAACAGTCGACTGATGATCATAAGACAGTCGACTGATCAACGGCTAGAAAATATCCAACGGCTATAATCTGAGCCAGGACAGTCGACTGATGAAGACATTACAGTCGACTGAGAATAGGACATGCGCCTATTAATCCTTCAGCAGGCGACTGCTGCAGGGGATGGAATAAAACAGAGAGCTGCACTCTTTCTCCAGTTAGGCACACAGGCGACTGATGTCAATAATACAGTCGACTTTCTATTAGTCAGGTGACTGTAAAACCTTAATCAGTCATCTGCTGAATAAAATGGAGAAACAACAGAGAGATGCAGAGATTGCACTTACGCTACGCAGGTGACTGATAACCAATCTACAGGCGATTGTAAATATACAGGCAACTGTAAACTGACCAGTAGTCGACTGTGCGTAAAGCTGAAGTTTGAGTCAATTGAAAAGTTGACTTGAGCTGTGCAAATCAGGCGACTGTAGAAGGATCTACAGGCGACTGGAAATCACCCAGTCGACTGTGTTTCCCTCAGCAGGCGACTGATGGAAAGCCATAGACTCCAAATGAGTCTTTGGACAAAGTGAACCTATTGGGTTGGATTCTATGATAATCCTAAGGCTCACTAAGATGGTTAAATGCATATGCATGAATGAGTAAACCATCTAACAAGGCATTACATTAACCCTAGACTCAAAAAAGAGAGAAAGCAATAAAGTAAATTACATGAATTACAATGCTTTCCTTAGAGTCTAAGTCTTCAATCTTGATGCCTTGATTGCTCTCCATCATCTCCAAGCTTTGGCACTCCTTGAGTCCAAGCAATGGTCCTTCTTCACTTGATGTCCATCCTTGCACCAAGTGATTAGTCTCCAAGAAAGATGTTCTAGAAATAGAACCGAGAGACTGAAACATGAGAGTCATTAGAAACAACATAATGTTGTGATCATCATCAAAATAAGATTGGTATGAAACACCAATACTCAATAATCTCCCCCCTTTTGATGATGACACACATTATGTAAAATACACAGTATTAAAGCATAATGCTAATGAGCTCCCCCTACTTATATGCACCAATTAAACAATGAGCTACACAAAAGTAAATACTCACTATAACAAATAAGATCATGGTGACATATAAAAGGCATGGATTACATAAACCAATTGTTAATAAACAAAATCATGCAAACATGAAAGGTTTATCTAATCCTATATATCTCTCCCCATAGATATATCTCTCCCCATATGCATATGAATATATATCTCCATATATATTTACATAATGCATATATCTCTCCCCCTTGACATCGTCAAAAAGGTGGACATCAAATATATCCCTCTTTGTCATCTTAACTAAGATGTGACAATATGCAAGCTAAGAAAGATATGTATGATACCAAATTGGAAAATTTAGTGAGTATCAATTCATTATCACATGCTTTTGACTTCTATGATCTAATGCCAATTATACAAATAATGGAGCCATGGGCCAAACGTGTATCAAAGCAATAGATATGGAAAAATCAAGCTTCAATGGTACACAAAGAATATTGCCAAAACAAATATAACATGAAACAAGTTGGCAATAAACAAGAGGTTTTGTTTGAGATCAAAAATAACCAAATGTAAACAATGATCTCAAATAACCTCCGAAATGAGAGTTGAAATATGTCTTAAAATATTTTAAACATATAACATATTAACTCCCTATATTGACATACACATGGATCACAAATGCATGCATGTCAATAAACTCCAAAGGTCCCCATTTTCATGCAAAATAAGTTTGAAAATATTTTCAAAATCATGAAACACACACAAATAATGGGTATGCTAAAAATAAACGTTCAAGCACAACACCCATGCAATATGCATATGTGTGAGGAACCTAAACATTAGGCAACCAAACCCAAGAGGAGTTTGATTTCCTAATGTAATCACAAGAGCTGATCACATCCCTAACTAGAGAGTTGATGTAGCTATCCCTCTCTTACAAACTAACCTTAGTGGGAATCCATAATCTCAAGGATTTCCTAGGCAAGGGTTTTGCCTTTGCAAGAGGGATGGATGTGCATGCTTAGATGTAGAAATAAATTTCTTGGCATGCAAAGAATGAGGATTTTGCTTCTTAGAAAAAAATGAAGATTTTTCATTCTTCCTCATTGCCTCGTGATCTACATGCTTCTTGTTGATGTTATTGTTGTACAAGAAAGCATGGTGATTCTTCTTAGATGCTTTAGCAATATTTCTTGTATTTACACCATAAGAGGAATTAGAGGTGGGTTTGGGTACCATATTTTGAATATACCCCAAACCTCCTCTATGATTTGCCGGATGCTGTTTTTCCAACAAATCGTGGAGTGAATCCCTAGAATACACAAAGCTTGTGAGCTTACGGGGTTCCTCTTCACATTTCAACGTAAGTTGTTGAATGTGAGATTCTAAGCTAAGGTTTTGAGCAACAAGTTTTTCATTTGTAAGGCTCAATTCCTTAACTTGAGAGAGTAGTGTGTCTCTCTCACTAGTGTCACACACATGCAAAGCATCATGAATATTTACACTAGACGATTCTAAATCATGCACCCTACTCACAGCATTATCAAGTTTAGCTTTCATTTTATCATATGAATCGATGCACTTACTTGCCAAATTGGAGGCCACATTTAGGCGATATTCGAGCTCCTCATAAGATGGCTTTTCCTCCCCAGCTTCCTCATCACTTTCCTCCTTGACTTCCTCATCGCTTTCCTCCTCAACTTCATCATCGCTTTCCTCCTCGCTTGAGCTTGACGAAAACTCTTTTCCATTAGCCATGAAGCAACATTCTTCTTCATCATTTGATGTGTCCACATCAGAATCATCAAATGTGCCAATAAGTCACTTCTTTTGGTTCTTGACTGTTGGATCCTGTCAAAACAACGACATTAGGATCGAATAATAACATAGACTTACGCTTGCGTACGCGGCACCGTAGTCTCTGAACTTCACCCTCGGATTCGCCACAACGGTCGGTACTTCATCACGGAGGATCGAAGCAGAGTTTCACCGCCTAAATCTCTATTTAGAAGAGGATTTTAATGGAAGGGAGAAGAAGAACACAAGTTGCCTTATGCAAACTTATGGCATGGTTAGATTCGTGTAAAAGGCATACCCTTGGGTCCTATTTATAGGCTTTAAGGGTAGTTATTGTAGGAAATAACCAATTATAAGCTTATTAGCCTATATTAGCCCTTTTACTTATCCTCTTCTTCATTCACTTATCGAGTGCCTTTATGCACTTATAAAGTGACTTTTTCCACTTATCGAGTGGTCCTTTTCACACGAGAAAAGGTTCCCTTCGTGCACGCTTTCGTGCACGCGACATTTGAGGTCCGTATACCCTCATACATCCCCTCATGGGTGTATTCATGTCGTCCATATCCAACATCTCCCACTCACACTTGAGGGGATTGTAAGGAAACATCTTTCCTTTAAGTCTTCTGTTTATCATACCGAGAAATAGGCCGTGTGACCGTCATGCGCATAGAGTCTGCTGTTGTGCACTTATTAGAGATACACAACACCCCTCGAGGTGCAAAGTTGAGTAGATCAACGCATGCTTTACCCTAGATTATTTCTTCACATTTCTTATACTTTATATTCAACAATTGAATCCCATCTGGATTACAATTGGCTGGCCAGCTTTGAATCTCTAAAGTCCAAATGTGAATATGAAATTAATCTTCCTCTTCTTGCGATCCTTTCGATCTTGACTTGACTTGCTTTTCTAACATGCCCCGCCGGACCGAATTGACCATAGTCCATAAGTAACATGCTAAGATAGCAATCACCCAGTCAAATCTAAAGGAACCAATTAGAGTCCATAAGGGTAACGAGTTAAGACCCATGTGGTTTTTGGGTCTCACATAATAGTAAACACAATTACTATTCTAACCCAATGATCAAAATGCATACGTAGTATGAATACGTATTACAACATCACTCCTTTCCTAGGGAGCGTATGTCTTAATGATGTTGTAAGGATGATGCTCAGACACCACAATGTCTGATTTTGAGTCCCTTTTACTACTCAAATAATCTTCTGGACCCACATCCCGCATAAGACAGATAAGATTTAAGAATCCTATTAGATCTTTTGTAAGCATCCATATGATGCAGATCTTTCATACGACCATTTTGTTTAAGTCATGACTCTAAATCATCCGTCTGACGATTTTGACTTCAAACAGGTCTCATCTTTATTTTATCCGTCTGATATAATAAAGGCGGTTGCTCATGTGAGAGAGCCAACCTCAATCTGTCCGACATACTAAAAAAACCAGCTGAGATTTAAAATGTACAAAAAACATTTTCAAGAAAGTCATATGCAATGTTGAAGAGAACTTATTCTTTTATTAAATTTGATCTTTTACAGACATGGGAATTTACATTGGTACAACTCAGCTCTTACGCAATCCTTGAGATGATAAGTGTTTGTAAAACACATCTCTGGGGATCGCCTTCGTAAGCGGATTGGATTGGTAACGACTTACCATTCTAACGGCAAAAACAGATGTCCGGTTTTGTACACATCATAGCGTACATAAGACTACCAACTGTACTGGAATATGGAACTTTTTCCATAATTTCCTTTACTCTTTGGTTCATAGGACACATCTTCAGACATAAATTATCGCATATGCTTATTGGAATATCAATGGACTTACATTCCTGCATATTAAAACGTTCTAGAACTTTCTTTATATAAGTCTCTTGTGAAAGAGAAAGAAGTTTCTTCGAATGATTCCTTGAAATCTTAACTCCAAGGATATATGCGGCTTCTCCCATGTCTTTCATCTCAAAAACTGATGAAAGCCAAGCCTTGATATCCATCACAAAGCCCTTGTCATTTCCGGCTATTAAAATGTCATCTACATATAGAGACATAATAACGTACTTGCTCTTAATCCTCTTGATATATACACAGTTATCTTCATCAAGCATGGAAAAACCATTTGATAAGACAACTTCTTGAAATCGTATATACCATTGCCTCGAGGATTGTTTAAGACCATATATGGACTTACGAAGCTTACAAACCTTATGTTCGTTTCCTTCTTTTACAAACCCTGTTGGTTGTTCCATGTAGATCTCCTCGTCCGATTCTCCATCGAGAAAGGCAGTCTTTACATCCATCTGATGTAATTCGAGGTCTAAGCAAGCTACCATAGCCAGAATCAGGCGAATCGAGGTAAAACAAACAACAGGTGAGAAGGTCTCTTTGTAGTCTATCCCTTCCTGTTGCGTAAAACCTTTCGCGACAAGGCGAGCTTTATATCTGTCTATAGAGCCATCAGCCTTATGCTTGATCTTGAGAACACATTTGTTCCTAATAGCTCTACGTCCTCTGCGTAAGTCAACTAAGTCCCAGACTTGGTTAACTTTCATGGATTCCAACTCTTCCTTCATCGCTTCCATCCATTTGTCTTTCGCAGGGCATGATACGGCATGTTTGAAAGTAGCAGGCTCGTCATCATCTTGTAGTAAAGTCATAAAGGTTTGCGGAAATTCATCCTCAAATCTTAGAGGAGCCAACCTTGTACGACTACTACGTCATATTTGAGATTCTTCAAGTCCTTGTTGACTCGAATTTAGATCAATTCTAATATCACTCACACTTGGAATGTCATTAGAAATGCTCCCACTTGGATCATTATTCCCGTATGGAATAGGATTTGCGTCATTCGTATCATCCATTGGTGAAGTTTGAAACGTATTTTCGTCTTCACCAAGAATTCTCCCACTCGAATGAGGTAATCCTTCTTGATCATTAATCTCAAATAGAGATAAGTCCTGACTTATCTCGCCCTGTCTTGAAAACTCGTTTTCCAAGAAAGTGACATCCCTCGACTCAAATTCAATTAGACCTCCATTGTCTTCCTGACTAATGAAAACATAATCTTTGGAGTTTTCTGCATATCGTATAAAGATACATTTCCTTCCCCGTGGCCCAAGTTTGCCATACTTATGGGAGGAAATATGTGCGTAGGATGCACATCCCCAAGGTTTTAAAATGTTTAAGTCAGTAGACCTTTGGTTCCACAACTCATAAGGAGTGGAGCTAACTGATTTCGAGGGTACGCGGTTTAATATGAAAGCGGCCGTCAATAATGCATCACCCCAAAAGGTGATTGGCAAGTTAGCTTGCGCCATCATTGAATGGACCATTTCCATTAAAGTCCTATTCCTCCTTTCTGCAACACCATTTTGTTGAGGAGTATAAGGCATAGTTACCTGATGAACTATGCCCTTTTCATCACAAAGTTCCTTAAAACTTGCTGATTGATATTCACCGCCCCTATCGTTTCCCAAGACATTAATCTTGTGATCTAATTGATTTTCCACTAAACTCATATAGTTTTTAAAGCAGGTTAATGCTTCATTTTTTTGTGGGATATCAAATAGATATGACCGAATCGGGTGAAGTCATCAATAAAAGTGATGAAATAGGACTTCTCGCGTCTTGTCTTGACATTCATCGGACCACATATGTCCGAATGGATGAGCTGTAATGGAACCTCGGCCCTTGTGCCGGTTCCAAACGGCTTGCGACAAGATTCCCTACAAGGCAATGTTCGCAAGTCGACATATCAACCTTTGAAACATTGGATAGAAGGCCATGTTTGGCAAGTCTATCCATACGCATTGGTCCAATGTGACCAAGCCTTGCGTGCCAACAAATTATATCTGACTCATAAGTCGATGAATTTGCAACAAGGAAATTTTCATTACAAAATAAAGAGTCATATATTGTATCTAATACAATAAATCCTTTAAATACATACCCAGAACCAATAAGAGTATTATTACAAGACAAGTCCACTTTACAATTTTGAAAGAACCAGCTATAACCAAGACCCATTAACACGACCACAGATATAATATTCCTTCGAATATCTAGAGCGAAGAGGACATCATGTAGTAAGATAGTGCGGCCGTTGTCCAAGACTAGCTTGTAAGTCCCAACGCCTTTTACTTCAACACGTGTGTTGTTTCCTATATAGATCCACTTTGTTCCTTGGGGTATCCGGTGATACTCCACGAAGGACAGTCTGTCCCTTGCTATGTGGTCGGTGGCACCTGAATCAATTATCCAAAAAGGATTAGATTCTACAAGAAATATTGAACTAGAAACACATATGTAACTAGTATTACAAGTTACCTTGTCACCTCCATCCGTACAAGAACGGGCATAGTGACCTAACTTGTTGCACTTGAAGCACTTGATCATCTTCAAGTCTTTCTTCTTGTGTCATTTCTTGTGCGCACCCTTATGTTTGGGTTTCTTGGTGTAACGACTGGTTTTTCATGTATAGATTTTATTATATATATATATATATATTTGGTTGCTTCTCCTTGATTGTGATTTCCATTTCCGTCTCCGTAGTTTTCATTTTCGTTCGTTTCGTCGTAATTCTCTAGATTCTTCCGTCGGTCGGCGTGTTTGAAGTAAGTCATTCGTGACGGGTTTCATAACGTCGATATCTCAGAGTTAGAACGAGCCTAGGAGACTTAGGAAACCATCCCGGAGCTTCGCGCTCCATTTCGGAACTTTCAGTGCGCATTAGCCGGTATAAGAAGGGGCACCGACCGACTAGATGACGATCCAGTCGGTCGAAAAACCTTCATGAACCGACTAGCGGGCTTGAAAAATTATTTAGGAGTTACTGTTTATCGTTAGTCGGTCTAAGAACGTTGGTCGACCGACTAGGTTGCAAACTAGTCGGTCAGCAATGCTTCTTTAACCGACTAACTCTTTAATTATTTTGACACTAGTTACTCTTTACTCTTAGTCGGTCCAAGAACGTTCGTCGACCGACTAGTTCCCAAACTAGTCGGTCAGTAGTTGTTCTTTGACCGACTAAATCTAAATCCTAATTTTCATCAGGGGTTACTGTTTACACTTAGTCGGTCTGTGTTGGTCAACCGACCGACTAGTTCCCAAACTAGTCGATCAGTGGTTGCTCTTTGACCGACTAAACAGTACATGAAACCCTAGTTTTGCCCTAGCCGCCACCAAACTCTATAAATACCCCCTCCAAACGTTTTCTTCTTCTTCCTCATGACCTAAAACCCTAATTTCTCCCCCATTGAGCCCCCATCTTCCTCAAACCATTAATCTTTCATCCCAAGCTCATCCTCCATCATCCAAACCCTCCCTTGTCGCAACCCACCTTCCATCTTTCCCAAACCTTCATCAAACCCTCAAAATCCACATCCAAACCTATTTCTCCAGATTTTTCCCTCATTTCCAGATCTGAGCCGGATCGTTCTTCCGTTGCCGTGGTTGCTCGGCATCGTTCCTTCGCTTCTTCACGGTAATACTCGATTCCTTTAGTTTTAGCATAACCCACATTGACATTGTGAAACCCTAATAAAATAGATTATTAGATGATTAGGATTCTAATAAGAAATCAATTTAGAATCATTGTGCTAATAATTGTTTTGCTATAACAGTGATCCATTCCGTAGTTAGCTTGTGTGACGATCTTCATTGCTCGTCAATCTCGGTATCAGGCAAGTGAAACTTGCATCTCTTGATTTGGGCCATGTCTTAGGCCATTACCTTGCTTTAGCGTAAAAGAGACTAGACGGTGAAAGGATAGCCGTCTAGACGCCATTGACCTAGCTTGACAACGAAGCTTGGTCTGTCACCTTCATCATGCTTGTATGTCACGTTTGATTTCACTTAACGGTACGCGTATTAACTGTTCATGTCATCCATGCATCCTTAACTGCTATTGCATTTTTAACTGCCATGTTTAATTTAAATTAACGGTACGCGAATATGTTCATGTCATTGCATTTTGCCTGTCACGTTTAATTTCAATTAACGGTACGCGAATATCTGCTCATGTCATTGCATGCTTGAACACTCATCGTGATTGCGTAGCTTCGCTACATACTTGTACTATTTGTTTCGGCTAGGCACCCGTTCTGCGGGCACAACCCTAGGCCAATTACAATTCTGGCTCGTGTTCCAGAAAACGAGCTCAACACAGCCTGCGGGCAATAGGGCACTCTCTGAGTGATCCCTTGGACATGAATACAGCCTGCGGGCAATAGGGCATCCATGTGTGGGTGATCCCTTATACTTGTACTTGTTACTTGACATTACATGACATAACTACCACTTGCTACCTGTACTTTACTTTACTTGTTACCACCTTACCTTACTTGCAATGCACCATACTTTAACTGCTAGGTTGCTAGTTTACCTTTCTTTCCGTTTCCTTGCACAAGTCTTTCGACTTGCTGACATGTGGCCCTTTTCTCTTTTGGGTGACACATGTTAGAGCCCGAGCCTGAGTTACTTGCTGAGGATGCGGTGTTTGCTGACGCTGAGTCAGAACCCACATTGATCGAGGACTTCGTTGACACTGGGGATCAGTCTTAGTTCCTTAGTTGGCTTCTTATTTAGACTGCTTAGTTGTCGGTGCGTGGCACCTAGTTTGATACTCTGTTATGTTTATGTTTGTTTGGCCTTGTTCTGGGCCTTAGACTCTTTCTTGTTAGCCTGGTGGCTTTTTCTGTGATGTTGAATATTTTGTGGACAAACTTCGAGATTGGTTATTTCATATCAGTCTCCCTTTATTATTATTGTTGTTGTTCCGTTTGCGTTTACAAGGACCTGCTTATACCAGATTGACGCTTATCAGGCGTGCAGCTTCACAGCTCCACGCTTGAGCGGACATTCTCACGTCTCGTCTCCATATTAGGGAAGCGGGGCGTGACAGGTGTTAGTGGTGGCCCATGCAGGTCTCTCTGTAACTGCAATT
Organism: Scilla litardierei; assembly: GCA_030789695.1. NCBI lineage: Eukaryota > Viridiplantae > Streptophyta > Magnoliopsida > Asparagales > Asparagaceae > Scilla > Scilla litardierei. The sequence continues at coordinate 153,304,308 of CM061142.1, forward strand.
ATCAGGGATAACGATAATAATATAAGATTGTCCAACAAATAAATTCGACATCCGAGTCATAAGCTATGAGTCTAATCTGCTTCGTTTTCTGTGTCACTAGATGGCAGGAAGGCGATTCACCCGTGGTGGAGGTAGTGGTGCGCCCCCCTCATGACGAGGAGCCTGAGCGGGAATCCACCAATGGAGAGATGATGCGGATGATGCTCCAGATGATGCAGGTGCAGCAGGGTGTGCTCCTGCAAGTCCAGAATGCTCCACTTGCTCGAGCTGCCTGGGCACTTCCGGATGCCCCTCGCTCCGAGCCGGGAGCGAAGCAATTTCGGGAGCTGGGTCCCGCATATTTTGATGGGTCTGAGGGTCCTCTGGCTACCGATGAGTGGATTCAGAACATTGAGGATAACCTGGCGATGCGAAGATTAACCCGGCTGGATGGGTTGATTTGGCTAAGAGGCAGCTGAAGGACAATGCCAGAAACTGGTGGGATGCTGAAGAGAAGATGCTGGTGGAGCCGATAGTTTGGGCTACCTTTAAGTCCAGATTTGATGGAGAGTTCTTCCCGAAGGCTGCTATGCAGGTGATGCTGCAGCGCTTCATAGATCTGAAGCAGGGGAGTTTGTCGGTGGATCAGTACCACCAAGAGTTCACGAGGCTCAGTCGGTTTGCACCAAAGATGGTGCAAGATGCCGATGAGAAAGCCCAGCGGTTCCTCCAGGGACTTGCCTTGGAGCTTCAGAGTTTTGTGACTTCTTCTGACCTGGAGACATATCAGAAGGTCCTGGTTGCCGCGAGACGGCAGGAGTTGAATTTGAACCAGAGGAAGGGACATGTTTCAGGAGCTGGGAAGAGGTCTATGGAGCAGGCCAGGGCGGTGGTTAGGCCTGGTTTCAAGCCTAATCATCCGGTGCAGTTCAAGAGGCCAGGAGGGCCTATTCTGAAGACTTGCCATTTCTGTGGCAAGACTGGACATCTCAGGGATCAGTGTAGGAGGTTTCTCGGGCAGTGCATGGTCTGCGGAGATCCTGCCCACACCATCAGAGAGTGCCCGAGGTCGAAGCAGCCTTGGCGGGGACCTATTGCTGCATAGCCGTTGCAGCAGCGAGCTCCTGTACCCGCTGGACGTGGAGCACCTCTTGTTCCACAGAGACAGGCCTTTCGGCAGGCTGTTCCACCGAGAGGGCAGGCCTTTCTGATGACTGAGGAGGAGAGCATGGCCGTGGATGAGGTTATTACAGGTAACACTCATTCTAGCTATTTTTCTTCCTTAGTTAGTTTGATTGTTGATTATGTTGGTTGCTTGCTCATGTTTGTTGCTAGAATAGGATTTGATTGTTAGATTGTTTGCTAGGTGTGGTTTTGGTTTGCACATTTCCTGCACGAGTCCTCTTTGACTCAGGTGCGTCGATGTGCATTTTGGCCCGGAGCTTCGTGGAGAAGCATTCCTTGTCGACGTCCTCTCTTCCTAAGAGTTGGAATATCGTCACAGGGAACGGTGTGGTCTCGGTGCATCGTGGGTGCAATTCTTTCCCGTTGGTGGTTTGTGGACGTGAGCTTTGTGTTGATTTCATTGTCCACGACATCATCAACTACGATGCGGTCCTTGGGATGGATTGGCTTGCGAGCTTCTATGCTACGATTGACTGTCGGAGGAAGAAGGTGGTGTTCGAGATTTTCGGACATCCAATATTTGAGTTCAGCCATGGTAGCAGTTCGCTTGGTCCTGTCAGATTTCGGGCCAGACCGGTGGAGGTTGTGGCTATGCAGATGGAGTTGGAGAGGCCAGCTGTGGTGCGAGATTTTGATGACGTCTTCCCCGAGGAGATGTCCGGATTGCCGCCTGATCAAGCTTTGGAGTTTTCTATTGATCTTATTCCAGGTGCGCAGCCCATTTCGAAGGCACCATATCGTATGGCGCCAGCAGAGTTGGAGGAATTGCGTAGGCAGTTGGATGAGCTTATGCAGAAGGGTTACATCAACCCTAGTATGTCTCCGTGGGGAGCACCGGTGTTGTTGGTGAAGAAGAAGGATGGTTCACGTCGCATGTGCGTGGACTATAGGGAGCTGAATGCGGTGACTATTAAGAATAAATACTCGTTGCCTCGCATCGATGATATCTTTGATCAGCTGGGAGGATCGAGGGTGTTTTCTAAGTTGGATTTGAGGAGTGGTTACCATCAGTTGAAGGTGAAGAAGGATGATGTGCCGAAGACAGCTTTCAGGACGAAGTATGGACACTATGAGTTTGTGGTTATGCCTTTCGGTGTAACCAACGCACCCGCAGTTTTCATGAATCTGATGAACCTGATTTTCTATGACTTTTTGGATAAGTTTGTCGTTATCTTTATTGACGACATTCTGATCTATTCGAAGTCGAAGGAAGAGCATGCCTCGCACTTGAGGACGGTGTTGGAGATTTTGAGGAAGCATCGGTTGTATGCTAAGTTTTCGAAGTTCGAGTTTTGGCTGGACAGAGTTTCTTTTCTCGGGCATGTGGTGACTGGAGAGGGTATTTCAGTGGATCCCGAGAAGATCAGGGCCATCAGAGAGTGGCCTGTTCCGCAGTCAGCGTCTGAGATCCGGAGTTTCCTTGGGCTTGCTGGTTACTATCGGTGATTCATTAAGGACTTTTCCCGTATTACCGAGCCGATGACCAGATTGACGCGGAAGGATGTTGCTTTGTTTGGTCGGGTGATTGTGAGGATGCCTTTGGTGTTCTGAGGGAGAGGCTGACGACTGCCACTATTCTTGTTGTGCCTGATCGCAGCGGTGGATTTGAGATCTTTTGCGATGCTTCTGACAAGGGTCTCGGTTGTGTGTTGCATCAGCACGGGCATGTTGTGGCTTATGCTTCTCGTCAGCTCAAGGTTCATGAGAAGAATTACCCGACACATGATTTGGAGGTGGCTGCTGTTGTGTTTGCCCTTAAGATTTGGAGGCACTTCCTGCTGAGTGAGAAAGTGAAGATCTTCACCGATCACAAAAGCTTGAAGTATATTTTTACTCAGAAGGAGCTCAACATGCGACAGCGTCGATGGTTGGAGCTCATGGCGGATTATGAGATTGATTTGCAGTATCACCCTGGCAAGGTGAATGTGGTTCCTGATGCGCTGAGTAGGCTTCCAGCGGTGATGATTTTGACCTCGCAGTGGAGATTGCAGTAGGATCTTTGCGAGTCTGGTATGGAGATTGTTCTTCCTGGGGAGGCTTCTTCGTTGATGTGTATGCATGTACAGTCGACGATCGTGGATCGGATCAAGGCCGGCCAGGCTGAGGATCCGAAGCTGGTGAAGATTCGGGAGCAGGTGGAAGCCGGTCTGCAGACTGAATTTTTGATTCATTAGGATGGCTCGCTGAGGTTTGGAGCCAGGTTGTGTGTGCCAGCTGGGGATATTAGAGAGGAGTTATTGGTGGATGCACACAGTTCGCTGTATTCTATGCATCCTGGGGGGACCAAGATGTACAAGGATCTTCGTCTGAACTATTGGTGGCATGGTATGAAGAGGAGTGTGGCTCGGAGTGTAACTAAGTGTTTGGTTTGCCAGCAAGTGAAGGCGGAGCATCAGCGTACGACAGGGTTGCTACAACCACTTCCGATTCCGGAGTGAAAGTGGCAACACATCACTATGGATTTCGTGACTGGACTACCTCGGAGTCCGAAGCAGAATGACGCGATTTGGGTGATCGTAGATAGATTGACCAAATCCGCGCACTTTATTCCATTCCGAGTGGGACAGTCCACTGAGGCACGAGCGAGGAGATATATGGAGGTAAATTCTTTTACTCTCCGTTTTTATTTCCTTCCCTAGTTTGGATAGTGATGTAACGTGAATCGTGCAGGAGGTCGTGCGACTTCAGGGAGTCCCCGTGAGCATCGTGTCGGACAGGGACACGAGGTTCACATCTCAGTTCTGGCAGAGTTTGCAGAAGAGTTTGGGTACGCGTCTGAGTTTCAGCACAGCGTACCATCCGCAGACGGATGGCCAGTCCGAGAGGATAATTCAGATCTTGGAGGACATGCTGAGGGCGTGCATGTTGGATTTCAAGGGTTTGTGGGAGGACCACCTAATCTTGGTGGAGTTCTCTTACAACAACAGCTACCAGGCGTCTATTGGCATGGTGCCTTTCGCCGCTTTGTATGGGAGGAAATGTCGATCGCCATTGAGTTGGGATGACATTGGCGATCGGGAGCTGTTGGGGCCTGAGATGATTGTGGAGGCCGTGGATGTTGTCAGAAATATTCGGGGGAGGTTGAGGATTGCTCAGGACCGTTTTAAGTATTGGGCGGATGCTAAACGTCGTCCTTTGGAGTTTTAGCCGGGCGATCATGTGTTTCTGAGGATTTCCCCGAATCGTGGAGTGATTCGCTTTGGGAAGCGAGGGAAGTTGAGCCCGCGATACATTGGACCGTTTGATATTCTAGAGAGAGTTGGCGAGGTAGCTTATCGCTTAGCCTTATCGCCATATTTGGAAGGAGTTCACGAAGTTTTCCATGTGTCGCAGCTTCATCGATACATTAGCGATCCATCTCATGCTGTGGATTTCTCGGAGATTACCGCTCGCCCAGATTTGACGTATGACCAGCAGCCAGTGCAGATTCTGGACAGGCATCAGAAGTCACTTCGGAACAAGGTTGTCAATCCTGTGAGGGTGATGTAACGACACGGCTCGCCTGGAGAGTCTACTTGGGAGAGAGAAGATGAGATGCGAGAGCGCTACCCACTTTTGTTCCCGGACACGTGAGTGTTGGGAATTCCGAGGACGGAATTTTTCTTAAGTTGGGGAGGATGTAACGACTGGTTTTTCATGTATGGATTTTATTTTATATATATATATATATATATATATATATATATATATATATATATATATATATATATATATATATATGGTTGCTTCTCCTTGATTGTGATTTCCATTTCCGTCTCCGTAGTTTTCATTTTCGTTCGTTTCGTCTTGATTCTCTAGATTCTTCCGTCGGTCGGCGTGTTTGAAGTGAGTCATTCGTGACGGGCTTCATAACGTCGATATCTCAGAGTTAGAACGAGCCTAGGAGACTTAGGAAACCATCCCGGAGCTTCGCGCTCCATTTCGGAACTTTCAGTGCACATTAGCCAGTATAAGAAGGGGCACCGACCAACTAGATGACGATCCAGTCGGTCGGAAAACCTTCATGAACCGACTAGCGGGCTTGAAAAATTATTCAGGAGTTACTGTTTATCGTTAGTCGGTCTAAGAATGTTGGTCGACCGACTAGGTTGCAAACTAGTCGGTCAGCAATGCTTCTTTAACCGACTAACTCTTTAATTATTTTGACACTAGTTACTGTTTACTCTTAGTCGGTCCAAGAACGTTCGTCGACCGACTAGTTCCCAAACTAGTCGGTCAGTAGTTGTTCTTTGACTGACTAAATCTAAATCCTAATTTTCGTCAGGGGTTACTGTTTACACTTAGTCGGTCTGTGTTGGTCAACCGACCGACTAGTTCCCAAACTAGTCGATCAGTGGTTGCTCTTTGACCGACTAAACAGTACATGAAACCCTAGTTTTTCCCTAGCCGCCACCAAACTCTATAAATACCCCCTCCAAACGTTTTCTTCTTCTTCCTCATGACCTAAAACCCTAATTTCTCCCCCATTGAGCCCCCATCTTCCTCAAACCATTAATCTTTCATCCCAAGCTCATCCTCCATCATCCAAACCCTCCCTTGTCGCAACCCACCTTCCATCTTCCCCAAACCTTCATCAAACCCTCAAAATCCACATCCAAACCTATTTCTCCAGATTTTTCCCTCATTTCCAGATCTGAGCCGGATCGTTCTTCCGTTGCCGTGGTTGCTCGGCATCGTTCCTTCGCTTCTTCACGGTAATACTCGATTCCTTTAGTTTTAGCATAACCCACATTGACATTGTGAAACCCTAATAAAATGGATTATTAGATGATTAGGATTCTAATAAGAAATCAATTTAGAATCATTGTGCTAATAATTGTTTTGCCATAACAGTGATCCATTCCGTAGTTAGCTTGTGTGACGATCTTCATTGCTCGTCAATCTCGGTATCAGGCAAGTGAAACTTGCATCTCTTGATTTGGGCCATGTCTTAGGCCATTACCTTGCTTTAGCGTAAAAGAGACTAGACGGTGAAAGGATAGCCGTCTAGACGCTATTGACCTAGCTTGACAACGAAGCTTGGTCCGTCACCTTCATCATGCTTGTATGTCACGTTTGATTTCACTTAACGGTACGCGTATTAACTGTTCATGTCATCCATGCATCCTTAACTGCTATTGCATTTTTAACTGCCATGTTTAATTTAAATTAACGGTACGCGAATATGTTCATGTCATTGCATTTTGCCTGTCACGTTTAATTTCAATTAACGGTACGCGAATATCTGCTCATGTCATTGCATGCTTGAACACTCATCGTGATTGCGTAGCTTCGCTACATACTTGTACTATTTGTTCCGGCTAGGCACTCGTTCTGCGGGCACAACCCTAGGCCAATTATAATTCTGGCTCGTGTTCCAGAAAACGAGCTCAACACAGCCTGCGGGCAATAGGGCACTCTCTGAGTGATCCCTTGGACATGAATACAGCTTGCGGGCAATAGGGCATCCATGTGTGGGTGATCCCTTGTACTTGTACTTGTTACTTGACATTACATGACATAACTACCACTTGCTACCTGTACTTTACTTTACTTGTTACCACCTTACCTTACTTACCATGCACCATACTTTAACTGCTAGGTTGCTAGTTTACCTTTCTTTCCGTTTCCTTGCACAAGTCTTTCAACTTGCTGACATGTGCCCCTTTTCTCTTTTGGGTGACACATGTTAGGGCCCGAGCCTGAGTTACTTGCTGAGGACGCGGTGTTTGCTGACGCTGAGTCAAATCCCACGTTGATCGAGGACTTCGTTGACACTGGGGATCAGTCTTAGTTCCTTAGTTGGCTTCTTGTTTAGACTGCTTAGTTGTCGGTGCGTGGCACCTAGTTTGATCCTCTGTTATGTTTATGTTTGTTTGGCCTTGTTCTGGGCCTTAGACTCTTTCTTGTTAGCCTGGTGGCTTTTTCTGTGATGTTGAATATTTTGTGGACAAACTTCGAGATTGGTTATTTCATATCAGTCTCCCTTTATTATTATTGTTGTTGTTCCGTTTGCGTTTACAGGGACCTACTTATACCAGATTGACGCTTATCAGGCGTGCAGCTTCACAGCTCCACGCTTGAGCGGACATTCTCACGTCTCGTCTCCATATTAGGGAAGCGAGGCGTGACACTTGGTAGACTCAGGTTGCTTATTACGTTCATCAGTAGACTTCGAACGATCTTTCCGTTTCTTTCCCCCGTGTGAGGAACTTGCAACCATGTGCACTTATGCACTTGGCTTGGCAGCCGCAAGCCCCTCTTCCTCTAACTCGAGGTGCTTAGAAACATCGCTGAAGGTCTTGACTCTCATTATGAGTGAGATGCATCTTCATTTGGTCCAACCCATTTGGTAGGGAACGTATGACTGCTTGCTCATCAGTGAGCACATGACCTGCATCCTTTAACTCTGAGATTAGATTCGCCATATGTCGCAGATATTTCCACATGGAATGATCTGGACGTTTCTTGTATGAATCAAATCTTATAGTTAAAGAACGAAGTTTGGACACCGATGTGCCACCAAACTTCTCCTCTAGCTTGGACCATATGTCCATGGCTAGGTCATGCTCTCGGAAGATGCGCATTATGTCATCGGCCATACTGGACAATAACGTAATGCGAGCTATCTTGTTCTTCCGAGACCACGCATCAAAAGCTTCCTTGTCTCGTCTGTGTTGGGCCATAGTGCCCAACTCGGGTTCAATCATTACGTTCTTCAGAGTTTCGAGCACTTCTTGCTCCTCTAGAACGTATTGTATCTTGATGGACCATAGTTTATAATTATCGCCATTGAGTTTTTCACCTCTGTTTAACTCAGCGACGATATTCTTTGAAGCGGAAGACATTTTAACTTTAAAATGCTGCAAAAGACACAAAACCGAAGGTTCGATCAAAAATCATTGCATAAAATTCTTATACATAAATATCACTCCCACTTGGAATATCCCACTTGGAATGATATTATTATATTTGATAAGTTACTTTCGAAAAATATTGAAGATGTTGCTCTAGAATCGGAAAGGTCTCTACGATTCCAATCACCATCTAGAACAACTTTCAATATTTCCCCCTCACTTATCAAACGATAGTACTCTTATAGTACTTCGCAGTGGAAAAGCATTTTTTGAAAACGTATTTTTCAAAAGTAAATGCGATATTTCAACTTAGTACCCTTATGATACTAGCGAAATATACGGCAATCCCTGACCATTTGTCGGGATTAAGCCGTAGCCGTGCCAAGGCCGGATCCCCCCTTTGGGGATTTTTCTGCAAGCCATCATCGCCGGCTCCCATATGGATCCATGCGCTCCCCTTCTGTAAGGGAATTTGCCGCAGATAACTGCCGTCAGCTCCGTATGGACCGGCCATGCATGTTACATTCATGCAAGCATCCCCCCCATAAATACAGGGTCAACCGGGGCTCGACCGGGGCTCGGCACTGGCCGAGGCCGGAGCCGACAGTGGCCGGGCACTGGCCTCGGCCTGGCCCTGGCCACTGCCAGGGCCGGCCGTGGCCCTGGCCCCTGCCAGGGCTGGCCAGGCCGGCCAGGGCCTCCTGGCTCTGGTCTGGCCTCGGCCAGGCCTGACCCTGGCCATGGCCAGGGCCCCCTGGCCGGCCAGGGCCTCCTGGCTCTGGTCTGGCCTCGGCCAGGCCTGACCCTGGCCATGGCCAGGGCCCCCTGGCCGGCCAGAGCCGGCCGGCCCTGGCCGGGGCCGGCCATGGCCGGCCATGGCCCTTTGGCCATTGCCGGTCACCCCCTTGCAGGGGGTTGGCCGCACACCCCCGCCGGAGGGGTGGCCGTGGAAGTTATTGGCCGTAGCCAACCCCTCCGCATGGGGAGGGGGGATGCATTGCCTCCATAGCCCATTTGGCCATGGTGATCATGCGCCAAAATTGTCATCTTCTCCGTTGAAAATAACCACCATCGTCTTCTCCGATGAAGCACCCGTTCGTCGAGAAAACGGTTTTGCTTCAATGGCCGTGTGCCAAAAAATGAAGAGAACGCGTTTTCAAGGCCGCAAACTTCACACTCTACATGAAGAGAGTTCACATTCTCAATTGAATGGAGACTCATCATCCATGAGGAGCGCGAGTTTGGCGATATGAACGGTAAGTTCTTCCCGTCACGGAGAGTTCCTGCCATATCCATAATGACAGAAGACCCTAACGTGAAAAGAACAACTACTGCGATTCTCTCCGTCACGATGCGTTCCTACCATATCCATAATGGAAGGAGACTTATTCGTGAAAGAGACAATGCCTCGTTCATCGGTGAGACCGGGGCGACGGTTAGACCGGGGCGAACCCGTATGGCTCCGATACCAATGTTGGATCCTGTCAAAACAACGACATTAGGATAGAATAATAACATAGACTTACGCTTGCGTACGCGGCACCGTAGTCTCTGAACTTCACCCTCGGATTCGCCACAACGGTCGGTACTTCGTCACGGAGGATCGAAGCAGAGTTTCACCGCCTAAATCTCTATTTAGAAGAGGATTTTAATGGAAGGGAGAAGAAGAACACAAGTTGCCTTATGCAAACTTATGGCATGGTTAGATTCGTGTAAAAGGCATACCCTTGGGTCCTATTTATAGGATTTAGGGGTAGTTATTGTAGGAAATAACCAATTATAAGCTTATTAGCCTATATTAGCCCTTTTACTTATCCTCTTCTTCATTCACTTATCGAGTGCCTTTATGCACTTATAAAGTGACTTTTTCCACTTATCGAGTGGTCCTTTTCACACGAGAAAAGGTTCCCTTCGTGCACGCTTTCGTGCACGCGACATCTGAGGTCCGTATACCCTCATACATCCCCTCATGAGTGTATTCATGTCGTCCATATCCAACATTGACCTCGGACTTGGCCTTCCAATATTTCTTCCCTTTACCCTTACAAATATCTTTGGTAGGTTTGGAAGGGCATTCGGTAACAACATGACCTCTTCTACTGGAATTGAAACAAATCAACTTGTTAGAATGAGAGGCAAACTTTGACGAAGATATACCTTGTTTGTCCTTGAGGAATGCCTTGAAATTCTTGAATTGCTTGGCAAGTTCGATGTAATCATCATTGCTAATATCATCTTCTTCTTCACTCGGAGTTTCTTAGTGGAACTTCTTTTTCCACTTGAATAACTCCTTCTCAACATGGAATGCAACCCCCTTTTTCTTCTCGGGCTTGGTTGGTTGAACTTCCTCCTTATGCGGAAGAAGCACTTCATGAGAAATCTCCAAAGTATGCCAAATACTGTTGGCCGATTTGCACATGGAGATGCGATCGAACTCATCCGGAGTGAGGGTGCAATGGAGTACACACATAGCCCTAGCATTGACTCTGATCGAATCCTTCTCCACTTTAGTTCTCGAGGCCGCGGGTGAAGTAGGCTCCTCAAAAGGCGACTCTATAATATCCCAAAGGTCGTGACCCTTCAAGTAGACCATCATCTTGATCTTCCAACTTAGGTAGTTGGTTCCGTTGAAGAGCATGGGTCGAAAGGTTGAATGTCCTTCTTCATGAGACGCGGATGAGGCGTTGAATGCCATAGTTGCAGTATGCTTTAACCTCGCTCTAATTCCAATTGTAAGGATCGCCTTACCCTTGCAATACTAACAACACACACTAGGGGGGTGAATAGTGTAATGGCAATAAAATTGTCCAATTAAAATTTAACTTGCAAATGCGGAATTATAAATGCAAGAGGAATTAAAAGGCACAATCAATCCAAACGCAAACACAAAGTTTTACCCTAGTTCCCCAAACTTGGATACATCCAGCCACACCAATATTCACTATATTTCCACACAGAGAAGTGAATACAAATCTCACAAGGAGATACACCACAAAGAGAATTTATGCCATATACAAGGATCCAACCAATCCTACACGAGGATCAAGACTCCCACACAAAGAATCACTAACTCCCGATCAGAGAATTAGGGTTAGCCCTACACTAGGACACTAAACTCCCACAAAGAGAGTTACTCCCACAAAGAGAGTTATTCCCACAAAGAGAATATCCTAAGTCCCACAAAGAGACAACCTCCCACAAAGGGAGAAAGATCTAATTCCCACAAAGAGAATTAGAAACACAAATACACCAAGTAAAGTAAATACTCTTACATATGCCTTGAGATGCTTACTCATGAATGGATGCAAGGCATGGAAGAGGATCTTCAAGTGTTGAGATATGCTTGAGAGCACTTGGATGAATTCCCTTGAGCTGGACTTCAATGCATGAAGATGAATGAGAGCTCTTGAGAGGGAATTGAGGGAGTTTGTGAGTTTCTTATGGATCTCTTGAGATATTCAATAGCATCAATAAGTATAAGAGATGGCAGCACACTCATATATATAGGAGCCCTATATCAAACCCCAAAACACAAGAAAACAGCCAAAGAAACATGCAACGGCTAGAAACTGGGCGAAAACGACAAGAACAGTCGACTGATGATCATAAGACAGTCGACTGATCAACGGCTAGAAAATATCCAACGGCTATAATCTGAGCCAGGATAGTCGACTGATGAAGACATTACAGTCGACTGAGAACAGGACAGGTGCCTGTTAATCCTTCAGCAGGCGACTGCTGCAGGGGATGGAATAAAACAGAGAACTGCACTCTTTCTCCAGTTAAGCACACATGCGATTGATGTCAATAATAAAGTCGATTGTCTATTAGTCAGGCGACTGTAAAACCTTAATCAGTCGTTTGCTGAATAAGATAGAGAAACAACAGAGAGATGTAGAGGTTGCACTTACGCTACGCAGGCGACTGATAACCAATCTACACACGACTGTAAATATACAGGCGACTGTAAACTGACCAGTAGTCGACTGTGCGTAAAGCTCAAGTTTGAGTCAATTGAAAAGTTGACTTGAGTTGTGCAAATCAGGCGACTGTAGAAGGATCTACAGGCGACTGAAAATCACCCAGTCGACTGTGTTTCCCTCAGCAGGCGACTGATGGAAGCCATAGACTCCAAATGAGTCTTTGGACAAAGTGAACCTATTGGGTTGGATTCTATGATAATCCTAAGGCTCACTAAAATGGTTAAATGCATATGCATGAATGAGTAAACCATCTAACAAGGCATTACATTAATCCTAGACTCAAAAAAGAGAGAAAGCAATAAAGTAAATTAAATGAATTACAATGCTTTCCTTAAAGTCTAAGTCTTCAATCTTGATGCCTAGATTGCTCTCCATCATCTCCAAGCTTTGGCACTCCTTGAGTCCAAGCAATGGTCCTTCTTCACTTGATGTCCATCCTTGCACCAAGTGATTAGTCTCCAAGAAAGATGTTCTAGAAATAGAACCGAGAGACTGAAACATGAGAGTCATTAGAAACAACATAATGTTGTGATCATCATCAAAATAAGAATGGTATGAAACACCAATACTCAATAATCTCCCCCCTTTTGATGATGACACACATTATGTAAAATACACAGTATTAAAGCATAATGCTAATGAGCTCCCCCTACTTATATGCACCAATTAAACAATGAGCTACACAAAAGTAAATACTCACTATAACAAATAAGATCATGGTGACATATAAAAGGCATGGATTACATAAACCAATTGTTAATAGACAAAATCATGCAAACATGAAAGGTTTATCTAATCCCATATATCTCTCCCCATAGATATATCTCTCCCCATATGCAAATGAATATATCTCTCCATATATATTTACATAATGCATATATCTCTCCCCCTTGACATCGTCAAAAAGGTGGACATCAAATATATCCCCCTTTGTCATCTTAACTAAGATGTGACAATATGCAAGATAAGAAAGATATGTATGATACCAAATTGGAAATTTTAGTGGGTATCAATTCATTATCACATGCTCCCCCTAGATCATAGATTGGTCAACTTTTGACTTCTAGGATCTAATGCCAATTATACAAATAATGGAGCCATGGGCCAAACGTGTATCAAAGTAATAGATATGGAAAAATCAAGCTTCAATGATACACAAAGAATATTGCCAAAACAAATATAACATGAAACAAGTTGGCAATAAACAAGAGGTTTGGTTTGAGATCAAAAATAACCAAATGTAAATAATGATCTCAAATAACCTCCGAAATGAGAGTTGAAATATGTCTTAAAATATTTTAAACATATAACATATTAACTCCCCATATTGACATACACATGGATCACAAATGCATGCATGTCAATAAACTCCAAAGGTCCCCATTTTCATGCAAAATAAGTTTGAAAATATTTTCAAAATCATGAAACACACACAAACAATGGGTATGCTAAAAATAAACATTCAAGCACAACACCCACGCAATATGCATATGTGTGAGGAACGTAAACATTAGGCAACCAAACCCAAGAGGAGTTTGATTTCCTAATGTAATCACAAGAGCTGATCACATCCCTAACTAGAGAGTTGATGTAGCTATCCCTCTCTTACACACTAACCTTAGTGGGAATCCATAATCTCAAGGATTTCATAGACAAGGGTTTTGCCTTTGCAAGAGGGATGGATGTGGCATGCTTAGGTGTAGAAATAAATTTCTTGGCATGCAAAGAATGAGGATTTTGCTTCTTAGAAAAAATGAAGATTTTTCATTCTTCCTCATTGCATCGTGATCTACATGCTTCTTGTTGATGTTATTGTTGTACAAGAAAGCATGGTGATTCTTCTTAGGTGTTTTAGCAATATTTCTTGTATTTGCACCATAAGAGGAATTAGAGGTGGGTTTGGGTACCACATTTTGAATATACCCCAAACCTCCTCTATGATTTGCCGGATGTTGTTTTTCCAACAAATCGTGGAGTGAATCCCTAGAATACACAAAGCTTGTGAGCTTACGGGATTCCTCTGAAAAACACCTCCCCCTTTCTGATGATGGCAAACAAGTCTGGAAAAATTGAGAGATGATATTAAAGATCAAGTCATATAGTGCATATGATTATAAACATCATACAAAGCTCCCCCTATCGATGTGCTCCCATGAAAAGTTGTGACAAGCTCCCCCTCAAGATGTGCATCTCTCCCCTTTGTGCATTATTTTTCGTATTTTTCTACTCTCCCCCTTTTGCCATTAATCGAAAAGATCACAAAAATAAATCGAAGAGGCTAAGAATGAGACATGAAACAAGTTTAGCATATCAAAGAAACAAGAAATTGATGATGATGCTCATATTAATTATTTTTCCCCACGAACTTAAAGTATAACAAATGTCGTGATCATTGAAAGATACGGTCGAAGTAAGAAATATAACAGAAAGATGTTGTATTATGAAAGACTTTGACAACATGAATGGTACTTAGATAATCTTATATTTTCATCTCTTATATTTTCAATTGGTATCGGAGCGGGATTCCTTTTAGACTCAAAGTCTAGTGGAATTTCGATCCTATGGCACAAATTCCGCACACATACTCATATGACACGCACAATCAAAGAGAAGGACAGTCGTATCTTAGATCACCTCTATTTGATGGTATGGACTATAGTAATTGAAAAACACCCTAGAGGGGGTGAATAGGGTGTGTGGCATAAATTTTAAAAACAAGCACAATCACAGAGATAATCAGACACAGATATTTTTAACGGTGTGACTCCCCGCCAAAACTCCGACCCCAAGTCCTATGAGGATTTCACTCAATAAACCTGATCACACTTATGGGTAGTGATCTCACCGTACAAATATAGTTCAAGAGTTAAAGCGCAGAGATAGCTTCAGAGTAAAGCTATTTACAATACAATCTAACAACTAAAACAGATTCAAATAGCTTTAATACTGAGGTGAAAAATCAGAAAGATATCACCGTGATAAATTTTGTGAGATCGTGATCGCGTGGGCGCAAACTGTTCACTGATCCGATGTCTGGATTGGAAGATATAGTCTTCGGAAGATGATTGTGTGAATCTGAATTCTGCAGTGGCTGATCTGTAAAACACGTCCGAACTGAGTATGATCCTGTGGCCTGAGCAATGGAGACTATCACCGTTGCGAAGGGCATGAAGATGTGGTCGCGTGGGCACAAACGGCTCGTCGATCCGACGTCTGGATCAGGAGATATGAGCGTACGAAGTCGGATGCGTGAATCTGGAATCTGCACTTGAATTCTGCTGTAACGACTGGTTTTCATGTATTTGGATTAATTATATTATATATATAGGTTTTGGTGGATTTTCTCCTCATGTGTGGTTTTCGTCTCCGTAGCTTTCATTTTCGATCGTTTCGTCGTGATTTTCTAGCTTCTTCCTTAGAATAGTCGATTTTGGAGTAAGTCATTCATGACAGGCTTCATATCGGTCGTATCTTATTGTTAGATCAAGCCTAGGAGTCTTAGGAATCGATCCCGGAGCTTCACGCTCCATTTTGGAACTTTTTGTGCACGTTAGCCGGTACAAGAAGGGGAACCGACCGACTAGATGACGATTTAGTCGGTCGGCAAACCTTCATGGACCGACTAGTGGGTTTTGTTAATTTCTCAAGAGTTACTGTTTATCGTTAGTCGGTCTAAGAACATTGGTCGACCGACTAGGTTGCAAACTAGTCGGTCAGCAATCGTTCTTTAACCGACTAGCTCTATGATCATTTTTGATACCAAGTACTATTCATTCTTAGTCGGTCTAAGAACATTCATCGACCGACTAGATGACAAACTAGTCGGTCAGTAGTTGTTCTTTGACCGACTAAATCTAAATCCTATTTTTGTACAGGAGTTACTGTTTGGACTTAGTCGGTCTGTGTTGGTCAACCGACCGACTAGTTCCCAAACTAGTCGGTCAGTGGTTGCTCTTTGACCGACTAATCAGTGTCGAAACCCTAATTTCTGGGCAGCCGCCAGCACTCCCTATTTAAACCCCACCCACGATTTCTTTCATCCCTCTTTCATTCTCATGAGCCATTTTCTCCCCCAAATCACCCTCCAACATTTCCCCAAGCCATTCCTTCCTCCCTTGGAGTTTCCCTCTCCATTTTGGCCTACCACCATGCCCTAGGCCTTCTCCAACCCCCAAAAATCCCCAAAACCCCATTTCTCCAGATTTTCCCCATCCATTCCAGATCTGAACCCTAGGTTCTCCGGATCATTTCTTGCGTTGCCGTGCTTGCTCGGCATCGTTCTTCCGCTTCCGATACGGTAATAAATCGATCTCTTAATGTTTTCATAGCCCATTGTGTTTTTGTGAAACCCTAATAAAACTAGGTTGGATGTTGTTCTAATATTGTTTTGCCATGGCAGCGATCTCATCTCTGTAGTTAGCATTTGTGTGACGGCCTCGTTGATCATCATCCTCGGTGCTAGGCAAGTGAAACTTGCCACTTAGGGTTTGGGCCATGTCTTAGGCCATTTGCTTGTTGTAGGCGTAAAAGAGATTAGGCGATGAAATGATACTCGCCTAGGCGCAATTTTAGGAACTAGCTTGACAACGAAGCTAGACCCGTCATTTATCATGTTGCATAACTACCATGTCATGTTTAATTTTAATTAACGGTACGCAAATTAATTGTCATCCATGCTATCCATGTTGAATGTCGCATTCGTAGCACACGCTACAATACTTGTGTTTCCTGGCTCGTGTTCCAGAAGCGGGCTACGTGAGTTGGTTGATAGCCAATGCCCGACCTACTTGTTTTCGGCTAGGCACCTGCGTTGCAGGCATAACCCTACGCCATACGTGTTAAATACACTTCCTGGCTCGTGATCCAGAAGCGAGCATTCCGTGTTCGGGGTAATGCCCTGGCTCGATACACGTGGAGGGGTAGAGATAAACGGTCACTTGAGCTTAGGAGTTGGCCCGATCAGCCACTCTAGCCAACAGGCGGAATCTCTGTGCACAACTTGATTTACTTGACGTGTTCACTTGACGTGAACTACTTGACTTGTACTTGTCCGTGTTTTACTTGTAAAACTTGTTATCCATGCCTTACTTGCCACTTGCTACTTGTTCTTCCCATTACTTGTCACTTCCATACTATACTTGCCATGTCATGCATCATACTATAACTGCTAGGTTGTTAGTTTACCTTACTTTCAGTTTCCTTGCCCAAGTCTTTTAGACTTGCTGACATGTGCCCCTTTACTCTTTTGGGTGACACATGTTAGATCCTGAGCCTGAGTTCATTGTTGAGGACGAGGTGTTTGTTGACACCGAGCCCGAGCCTGTGTTTGGCGAGGAGTACGTGGACACTGGGGACCAGTCCGAGTGTCTTCGTTGAGCTTCCCCTTTTGTTTTAGACTGCTGTTTAGTTGTCGGTGCGTGGCACCTATACTTTGTTATGTTTGTCCTTGTTGGCCTTGTTCTGGGCCTTTAGACTCTTTCTTTTAGCCTGGTGACTTTTCTGGATGTTGAACTTAACTTTAATGTTGGACAATTTCTGAGATTTGAGATTTATTTCTGTCTCTCCTTGTGTTATTATTGTTGTTCCGTTTGTGGTTACACGGACCTACTTATGTTAGATTGACGCTTATCGGGTTTGGGGCTTCACAGCTCCACTCTCGTGCGGACCTTTTCACGTCTCGCCTCCATTTTAGGGAAGCCGGGCATGACAGGTTTTGTTGGTGGCCCATGCAGGTCCTTCTGTAACTGCGATTATCGGAATGACGATAATAATATTAGGATGTTCAATAAACTAAGTTCGACGTCCGAGTCATAAGCTATGAGTCTAATCTGCTTCGTTTTCTGTGTCATTAGATGGCAGGAAGGCGATTCACCCGTGGTGGAGGTAGTGGTGTGCCCCCTCATGACGAGGAGCCTGAGCGGGAACCCACCAATGGAGAGATGATGCGGATGATGCTTCAGATGATGCAAGTGCAGCAGGGCGTGCTCCTGCAAGTCCAGAATGCTCCAGTTGTTCGAGCTGGTCGGGCAATCCAGGATGCCCCTCGCTCCGAGCCGGGAGCGAAGCAATTTCGGGAGCTGGGTCCCGCATATTTTGATGGGTCTGAGGGTCCTCTGGCTGCCAATGAGTGGATTCGGAACATTGAGGATAGCTTGAAGATGGCCAAGATCACCCCGGCTGGATGGGTTGATTTGGAGAAGAGGCAACTCAAGGATAATGCTCAGAACTGGTGGGATGCGAAAGAAAAGATGCTGGTGGAGCCGATAGCTTGGGCTACCTTTAAGTCCAGGTTTGATGAGGAGTTCTTTCCGAAGGCTGCTAGGAAGGAGATGCTGCAGCGTTTTATTGATCTGAAGCAAGGGAGCTTGACGGTGGACCTGTACCACCAAGAGTTCACTAGGCTGAGTCGGTTCGCACCGAAGATGGTGCAGGATGCTGATGAGAGGGCTCAGAGGTTCCTATAGGGACTTGCTTTGGAGCTTCAGAGTTTTGTGTCTTCCTCCGATCTGGACTCTTATCAGAAGGTTCTGGTCGCTGCGAGGAGGCAGGAGCTGAACCTGAGTCAGAGGAGAGGACATGTTTCTGGTGCTGGGAAGAGGCCTATGGAGCAGGCCAGAGCGGTGGTTAGGCCTGGTTTCAAGCCTAATCAGCCAGCTCAGTTCAAGAGGCCATGAGGGCCTTTTCAGAAGACTTGCCATTTCTGCGGCAAGATCGGGCATGTCAAGGATCAGTGTAGGAGATTCCTGGGCCAGTGTGTTGTCTGTGGAGATCCTACCCATACCATGAAGGATTGTCCAAGGTCGAAGCAGCCTTGGAGGGCACCTGTTGCAGCACAGCCGTTGCAGCAGAGGGCGTCTGTTCCTGCTGGACGTGGAGCAGCTCTTGTTCCTCAGAGGCAGGCTTTTCAGCAGGCTTTTCCGCCAAGGAGGCAGGCTTTTCTGATGACCACTGTGGAGAGCAAGGCTGTGGACGAGGTTATCACAGGTAATCCTCAATCTAGCCGTTACTTTCCTAGCTAGTTTTGATTGTTAAATTATGTTGTTTGCTTGAACATGATTGTTTGCTAGACTAGGGTTTGATTGTTAAATTGCTTGTTAGGTGTGGTTTTGGTGTGCACCTTTCCTGCACGAGTTCTCTTTGACTCTGGTGCATCGATGTGCATTATTTCTCGGAGCTTCGTGGAGAAGCATTCCTTGTCGACGTCCCCTCTTTCCAAGAGTTGGAATATCGTTACAGGGAATGGCGTGGTCTCGGTGCATCTTGGTTGCAATTCTTGCTCGTTGGTGGTTTGTGGACATGAGCTTTACGCTGATTTCATTGTCCACGACATCATCAACTATGATGCGGTCCTTGGAATGGATTGGCTTGCGAGCTTCTATGCTACGATCGACTGTCGGAGGAAGAAGGTGGTGTTCGAGATTCCCGGACACCCAGTGTTTGAGTTCAGCCGTGGTAGCAGCTCGCTTGGTCCTGTCAGGTATCGGGCCAGGCCGGTGGAGATTGTGGCTATGCAGATGGAGCTGGAGAGGCCAGCTGTGGTGCGTGATTTCGATGACGTCTTCCCCGAGGAGATGTCTGGTTTGCCACCTGCTCGAGCTCTGGAATTTTCTATTGATCTTGTTCCGGGAGCGCAGCCGATTTCGAAGGCGCCATATCGTATGGCACCCGCTGAGTTGGAGGAATTGCGGAAGCAGCTGGATGAGCTTTTGCAGAAGGGTTATATTAATCCTAGTGTGTCTCCGTGGGGAGCACCGGTGCTGCTGGTGAAGAAGAAGGATGGTTCGCGTCACATGTGCGTGGACTATCGGGAGCTGAATGTGGTGACCATCAAGAATAAATACCCGTTGCCTCGTATTGATGATATTTTTTATCAGCTTGGAGGTTCGAGGGTGTTTTCTAAGTTGGATTTGAGGAGTGGTTATCATCAGCTGAAGGTGAAGAAGGATGATGTTCCGAAGACAGCGTTCAGGACGAAGTATGGACACTACGAGTTTGTGGTTATGCTTTTCGGTGTAACCAATGCACCCGCAGTTTTCATGAATCTGATGAACCTGATTTTCTACGACTTTTTAGATAAGTTTGTCGTTATCTTTATTGACGACATTCTGATCTATTCAAAGTCAGAGGAAGAGCATGCATCGCACTTGCGGACAATGTTGGAGATTTTGAGGAAGCATCGGCTGTATGCTAAGTTTTCGAAGTGTGAGTTTTGGCTGGACAGAGTTGCTTTTCTCGGGCATGTGGTGACTGGAGATGGTATTTTAGTGGATCCCGAGAAGATCAGGGCCATCAGAGAGTGGCCTGTTTCGCAGTCAGCGTCTGAGATTCGGAGTTTTCTTGGGCTGGCTGGTTATTATCGGTGCTTCATTAAGGACTTTTCCCGTATTGCCGAGCCAATGACCGGATTGACGTGGAAGGATGTACCTTTTGTTTGGTCGGGTGATTGTGAGAATGCTTTTGGTGTTCTGAGGGAGAGATTGACGACTGCCCCTATTCTTGTTGTGCCTGATCGCAGCGGTGGATTTGAGATCTTTTGTGATGCTTCTGGCAAGGGTCTCGATTGTGTGTTGCATCAGCACGGGCAAGTCGTGGCTTATGCTTCGCGTCAGCTCAAGGTTCATGAGAAGAATTACCCGACGCATGATTTGGAGTTGGCTGTTGTTGTGTTTGCTCTTAAGATTTGGAGGCACTTCTTGCTGAGTGAGAAAGTGAAGATCTTCACCGATCACAAAAGCTTGAAATATATTTTCACTCAGAAGGAGCTCAACATGCGACATCGTCGATGGTTGGAGCTCATGGCGGATTATGAGATTGATTTGCAGTATCACCCTGGCAAGGTGAATGTGGTTCCTGATGCGCTGAGTAGGCTTCCAGCGGTGATGATTTTGACCTCACAGAGGAGATTGCAGCAGGATTTTTGCGAGTCTGGTGTGGAGATTGTTCTTCCTGGAGAGGCTTCTTCGTTGATGTGTATGCAGATACAGTCGACGATCGTGGATCGGATCAAGGCTGGCCAGGCCAGAGATCCGAAGCTGGTGAAGATGTGGGAGCAGGTGGAAGCCGGTCTGCAGACTGACTTTTTGATTCATGAGGATGGCTCGTTGAGGTTTGGAGCCAGGTTGTGTGTGCCAGCTGGGGATATTAGAGAGGAGTTGATGGTGGAGGCACATAGTTCGCCGTATTCTGTGCATCCTGGTAGGACCAAGATGTATAAGGATCTTCGTCTGAACTTTTGGTGGCATGGTATGAAGAGGAGTGTGGCTCGGAGTGTAGCCAAGTGCTTGGTTTGCCAGCAAGTGAAGGCGGAGCATCAGCGTACGACAGGGTTGCTACAACCGCTTCCGATTCCGGAGTGGAAATGGCAACACATCACTATGGATTTCGTGACTGACTACATCGGAGTCCGAAGCAGAATGACGCGATTTGGGTGATCGTAGATCGATTGACCGCAAACCGGCTTCCACCTGCTCATGTTGGCGACTGTAAAACCTTAATCAGTCGTCTGCTGAATAAAATGGAGAAACAACAGAGAGATACAGAGATTGCACTTACGCTACACAGGTGACTGATAACCAATCTACAGGCGACTGTAAATATACAGGCGACTGTAAACTGACCAGTAGTCGACTGTGCGTAAAGCTCAAGTTTGAGTCAATTGAAAAGTTGACTTGAGCTGTGTAAATCAGGTGACTGTAGAAGGATCTACAGGCGACTGAAAATCACCCAGTCGACTGTGTTTCCCTCAGCAGGCGACTGGTGGAAAGCCAAAGACTCTAAATGAGTCTTTGGACAAAGTGAACCTATTAGGTTGGATTCTATGATAATCCTAAGGCTCACTAAGATGGTTAAAAGCATATGCATGAATGAGTAAACCATCTAACAAGGCATTACATTAACCCTAGACTGAAAAAAAGAGAGAAAACAATAAAGTAAATTACATGGATTACAATGCTTTCCATAGAGTCTAAGTCTTCAATCTTGATGCCTTGATTGCTCTCTATCATCTCCAAGCTTTGGCACTCCTTGAATCCAAGCAATGGTCCTTCTTCACTTGATGTCCATCCTTGCACCAAGTGATTAGTCTCCAAGAAAGATATTTTTGAAATAGAACTGAGAGACTAAAACAAAAGAGTCATTAGCAACAATATAATGTTGTGATCATCATCAAAATAAGATTGGTATGAAACACCAATACTCAACACCATTTGAAATGACCAGTAACAAATTTAAATGATTATCGTAAGGTACGATGAGCTGGATAAGATCCAAGGAAATTAAATATTATGGATTCCAAAAGACCAAGTGAATTATTTGAATGAGATTCAAATGGTTGGTCTAACACGAACCTAGAAACCCCTTAAGTCTATACTGTAAACGGTTTTTGCAGATCCACTCACGAAGGCTCTACCACATGAAGTCTAGAAAAACTTATGTGTAAAAACGGTATAAGATATCGAGATAAATGGGCCTGAGTACAAGTGGGAGATGTAGGGAGATGATGCCCTCGAGGCTATTTATCTCTGTGTGAATAGCACAAACATCTTGTTAGAAATAACAGTAGGCTGTTTGATAATAATTTATCTAAGTTATATTATAATGTAGTTAACATTAGATATTAACTTAGGTAAAGTCCTGAGACTTTATGCAAGGTCAAACATGTATCGAGATGAGTATCTCGATCATGGAGAAATTTTTGACCGTCTGTAGCATAAGTCTAAAAGGGTTCGTGGTCGTAGATGTTTCGACACAAGGATATCGAAACATCGGATAGACCATTGTGTCTTAGTCTTCACCGTTTAGCGGTGGCGATGATCTCATGATCGCTTGACTTGGCGAAGTCGAAGACGAGACACCGGTGCTCATTAGAGAATGAGTTCATTGAACGATCCACAAGAGTTATCATATGGTTATATTGACCAATCTGTCAATGATAACTCTCAGTGATGATAGGCTAGTTGGTCTGTTGACTTGAGGTCATTTACGAACCTGTGCGTGAACGGTGCCACTTAGATCACTGACCTAGCTTCGAGGCTAGGCCTGTCGAAAGGTCTTTGATTGGGTGTCACTTGAAGCGTTCGAGGAGAGTAATGACCAAGAGAGGATTCGTCTCTCCTGGTCAATGGGAGTTAGTGTCGTAGAGTTAGTTCGGTCTTTAGTAAAATCTCTGATCGGAGTATATTGGAAGAAGTCCAACATTAGTTGACTAAAGATAGATAGAAACTAACCGGAGTCAAGTTATTGAGGTTGACAGTTTGACCGTATCCTAGACTTGATATACACGACATAGTTAAGATGTAGAGACTATAACTGCAGAATTCATCACGGAAATAGTCAGAGTGGTCCCGACAATACTCATGTCGATGAGTCAACCACATAATGATAATTCTGAAGCAGGGATGTCAACCACTGCTCGTGGTCACTACCGTATAGGGCTTCGAGCCCAACCTGTTGTAAGGGTCAGGCTGTAGGGTCTCACACAGAGTGCGACCTTTGTCTAGTAATAGGTAGAAACAATTAGGAAGAATATGCATTTGATGCAAGGGATAAAATATTGTAAAAGATGTTTGCAATTATCTCCTTATTCGGGATACATGATCATGAGTGCAAGTGGGAGATGTTGGGGGATATGCCCTCAGATCATTTGTATTTGATGCAAATGAAAATTTAAGCTTAGATAGGGGACTATTTTGCATTTGATGCAAACCGGATTAAATGTGTCGTAAATATTTTACGACAATATTTAATGAAATAAACGCAAGGAAAGGTTCACGGGTAAGACGGGAATGTCTCGGTCTAGACACAGGTTCGAACAGAGTCAAAAATGGAGTCCAAATGCACAAGTTATAGCAAAAACAAGTCAGACCAACATGTTGGGCTGAACCCAGCGAAAATGGAGGCCCACCAAGCCTGAATTTTCTGGTTAGGGTTTTTTAAAACCCGGGATTTTTTTTACGGCTGGATTGTCCATCTTTGAATGGTTTTGGCTAACTTTAGACGATCAATTGGAGGGTCAAACGGACTCAGATTGACTCGCCGTTTTTTCCTATGCGTTCACCGTTGAACGCCCTTTGATTTGGTAGGTTGTACCAAGATTGAAGTTCAACGGTGAGGGAGTTAAATTTCACAGAAGTTTAGCCTTTGTAAAAGGCAAACTAAATTGAATTTATTAACTCCATTTAATAGTCCCACATCGGTTGTAGAGAAAAGGGGAGAGTCAGCCGCCTATATAAATATGGGCCACCCCCTTCCTCCAAACTCGTCCCAAGCTCCAGATCTGAGCAGATCCCGTAAATGTTGGAGCACGCTCAGATCTAGGCCTAAATTAATATTCTTTATCTCCCTATATTTCTGCCTTACTCCCGAGGGCTCTAGCAAAGCCACGAAGGAGTTCGGATTCGGATCCGAAATCTTAGCGAAGGCTTTCACTCGCGTGAAACTTTCTTCGGCGCATGGTTGGCTCGGCGACACGAGGATTGCTCGCCTCGGGATGCGGAGCGGTTCGAGGAGCGGCTCGGCGTGGGACGGGGAGCGGCTCGGAAGACGGTGCAGAACATCTTGCCCGCCCCAGGGTTGAGATTCCGGGTATGTTTTTAGAAGCTTTCGTTTTAATTATTCACAGTAGTTTAGATCCCTCTTGGGGTGGTCAGATCCACCCCAAGTTGGCAGAGATCCTGGCTAAGAGGGTATGGTTCCTTAGGGTTGCATGTTAATTTGATTAACATAAGTTTTCCACTGCGCATTTTATGTCTATGTTCCGTCCGACTTAGGACTGGAATAAAGTTTTTGTGCCCTAAGGGTCCTAGAAAACCCTTCATTATCTTGTTGGGAATAGACTTGTCCGAGTGCTTCTAGTTCATTAGTGATATCGTTAAAACGTCCATACATCGATGCTATGCTCTCATTTTCCTGCATATTAAACATATCGAAATTTTGCACGGCAACATAGAGTTTAGAGAGTTTTACCTTGTTCGTTCCCTCAGGTAACGACGAGATGGTTCCAAATTTGATATGCACTCTTACATGTGCATATATCTTGTTGAACTCATCTGGGTCCAACGCACAATGAAGAGCGTTCATTGCCTTTGCGTTGTTGACTTTGACAGATTTCTCGGAAGCCGTCCATTTTTCGAAATCCTCTTCGGTGGGATAGACGTATTCCTTGTGGATGGTTCTCCATTGGAAAACACTCCTTAAGAACGTCTCCATCCGGCATTTCTAATAGCCGAAATTCGTGCCATTGAAACGCGGAGGACACACCGTTGATTGTCCTTCGAAAACTGTGGACGCTCCATCACGATCGTGATTGTTGTACGAAGACGGTGGAGGAACGTTGTTATTGTTGGATGCCATAGCTATAAACCAGTGCTCTGATACCAATTGTAAGGTCACTGGCTATGAGGAAAACACTAGATAGGGGGTTGAATAGTGTTTATGTAATTTAAAAAGATAGTTACACCAAATTAAAATCTTAACCAACAAATAGTGCGGATAAGAGTAAACCCAAAATGAAACAAACGCAAACGCAAGGATGTTTCAAGGGCTCAGATTACCCAAGTCACTTTCCGACTTGTTCCCGGTAATCCTACGTTCCTTTCACCCGGCAAACAACCGGATACTCAAGTTAGAACCATAACTTGAGGTTTCCTTAAAATCCACTTGTAGTAACCCTACAAGTGAAATCGAAAATACAATTGATTGACCTTAACTCCTACAACTTGGTAGCAAGCAAACCACTCTCACAACCCGAGAGTAAATCAAATAACGAAAGTTATGAAATATGAAATTAAGCAACACTTACAATCACCTATGCCTTGAAGTAGAACTTGAAGGAGAAGTATGTTGTGTGTTGAAAGACTCTCTTGGAAGAGAGGAAAGCCCTTTCTCTTGATTGCACCAAATGCCTAGAAGATTTCTCTTTGGTCCTAGGTTGGAGAGCAAGAGATAAAAGATAGGAATTCTAGGGCTTTTGGATTTTGAGAGCTTTGATCTTTTAACAAATGAAAGCTTGAATGTTTGAGTAATAGATAATCAAAGTGTCTAGCCTCTCAATGGAACAGTAGAGGCTTCTTTTATAGGTTTCTCAAACCCTTCAAACTGAATCACCAAAAAAACCCCTTTGAAATCCGTGAGTTAAGACTCAACGGATAGAATCTACGTTCGCGACAGTCGACTGTTGAAGAACTCACAGTCGACTGCTGCACAGTGACAGAGGGTATGTGATAATTCATAACTGTAACTTACCACGTGGACAGTCGACTGATGATGCATATACAGTCGACTGTTAAACTAACATGCGACTGTAAATCCTACAACTGGCGACCGACCGTAAGCTAAGTAAGTTGAGAGAATCTGAGAAGAGTCTGAAAATACAGGACATGTGACTGATGAAGAGAAGACAGTCGACTGTTAAACTAAACAGGCGACTGTAATTCCTTCTACAGACGACTGTCAAGACCCTGGCATTTTCTAAAGAGTTGTGTCATCAAATAGGTTCAAAGACAGACGATTGTTGAAGCATTAACAGTCGACTGTTCCATTTGACAGTCGACTGTAAATCCAACAATAGTCGACTGGCCCGATCAAACAGAGAAATAGAATTGTGCTAAGGATAAACAGGTGACTGATTAACAAACCACAGTCAACTGTCACTTGGACATGTGCATGTGAATTCTTCATAAGTCGCCTGTGTGAGTTAAAGCTAAGAAGCCCAAAACTAGTGTCACGACCCGCTTCCCTAAATGGAGGCGAGTACGTGAAAAGGTCCGCACGAGAGTGGAGCTGTGAAGCCCCAAACCCGATAAGCGTCCACAATGCATAAACAGGTCCATGTAACCACAACAGAATAGCAATAATAACACAAGGAGAGACTGAAATAAAAATTCCACATCTCACAAATATTGTCCAACATCACAAATAAGTTCAACATCCAGAAAAGCCACCAGGCTAAAAGAAAAGAGTCTAAAGGCCCAGAACAAGGCCAACAAAACGACGACATAACAAAGTATAGGTGCTACGCACCGATAACAAACAACTGTCTAACAAAAGTGAAACACAACGAAGACACTAGGACTGGTCCCCAGTGTCCACGTACACCCCGTCAAACTCAGGCTCGGGCTCGGCGTCAGCAAACACCTCGTCCTCAACAAGGTACTCGGGCTCAGGATCTAACATGTGTCACCCAAAAGAGTAAAGGGGCACATGTCAGCAAGTCTAAAAGACTTGGGCAAGGAAACTGAAAGTAGGCAACTAGCAACCTAACAGTTTAGTATGCATGACATGGCAGTTAAGTATGATGCAACAGTTTAAAAGAGAGGCAAGCATGCACAATGTAGCAAAAGCTGCCAAATCACGTAACACTTATCACTTATCACTTATCACTTATCACTTATCACTTATCACTTAGTGCATAGAGAGTCCACCTGCTGGCCAGCTCGTGGCTCAGTCCGCTTATCTCTAGCACTGTTATTCATTTATCACTGTTTATCACTTAGTGCATAGAGAGTCCACCTGCTGGCCAGCTCGTGGCTCAGTCCGCTTATCCCTATCACTATTAATCACTTGAACACTAGAGATTTCACCTGCTGGCCGGAGTGGCAGATCAGGCCACTCGGCTCAGTCCGCTTATCTCTTACCCCACCCATATGTGTCGAGCGTTGGGGTTTCCAACTACAGGGCTCGCTTCTGGAACACGAGCCAGGAAAATAATAGCATTGTAGCGTGTGCTACACAATCACGACGACAATCAAAATGCAATGTTGGGAACAGATAATTGCGTACCGTTAATTGAATTTAAACGTGACAGGCAAGATGCAATGACATGAACATATTCGCGTACCATTAATGGAAAGTAAATATGACATGGTAATTGTGCAACATGATATATGTCGGAACTAGCTTCGTTGTCAAGCTGGTTCCCCAATTTGCGCCCAGGCGAGTATCATTTCGTCGCCTAGCCTCGTTTACGCCTACATTAAGCAAGTGGCCTAAAACATGGCCTAAACCCTAGGTGGCAAGTTTCACTTGCCTAGCACCGGGGATGACGACCACTTCGTCACACGGATGCAAATCTACGGGGAAATCGCTGTTTTGGGGGACAATCAACAAACAACATGAAATTTATTAGGGTTTCATAAAAATATAAATAGGTTATAAAAACAACGGTAGATCGATTTCTTACCGAGAGAAGGCGGAAGAAACACTCCGGGGAACCCTAGGATCAGATCTGGAAAAGATTGGGGGAAGTTGGAGAAACTAGGGTTTTGGGTGATTTGGGGGTTTTGATGGATTTCGATGGAGATTTGGGGAAGATGAGAGGTGGAATGAGTGAATGGATGGACTGGATGATGGATTTAGGGCTTGGAATGAAGGATTGAAGCTTGGAGGAAGATGGGGGCTTGGAGGGGAAGATTTTAGGGTTTTGGATCGTGTTGAGGGAGAAGAAAACGTTTGGGTTGGGTATTTATAGGCTAGGCTGGCGGCTGCCCAGAAATTAGGGTTTTAACACAGACTAGTCGGTCAAAGAACAACCACTGACCGACTAGTTTGGCAACTAGTCGGTCGGTCGACCAACGCAGACCGACTAAGTGTAAACAGTAACTCCTGAACGAAAAATAGGATTTAGAGTTAGTCGGTCCATGAACAAATACTGACCGACTAGTTTAACATCTAGTCGGTCGATGAGCGTTCTTAGACCGACTAAGAGCAAACAGTAACTAGACTATACAGTAGAACCAAGAATTAGTCGGTCTGAGTACAAAACTTAACCGACTAGTTTAACAACTAGTCGGTCGACATATGAACTTAGACCGACTAAGAATAAACTGTAACTGATACTAAAATTTAGATGATGTGTTAGTCGGTTAAAGAAGCATTACTGACCGACTAGTTTGCAACCTAGTCGGTCAACCAACGTTCTTAGACCGACTAACGATAAACAGTAACTCCTGAGAAATTTAGAAAGCTAACTAGTCGGTCCAAGAAGGATTGCCGACCGACTGGATCGTCATCTAGTCGGTCGGTGGCCCTTCTTACACCGGCTAATGAGCACAGAAAAGTACCGATACGGAGCGCGGGGCCCCGGGATCGATTCCTAAGACTCCTAGGCTTGATCTAACAGTAAGATACGACCGTTATGAAGTCCGTCACGAATGACTTACTTCGAAATCGACAATCCTAAGGAAGAAGCGAGAAAATACGACGAATCGATCGAAAATGAAATCTACGGAGACGAAAACCACACATGAAGGAGAAAATCCACCAAAACATATATTATATTATATTAAATCCAGATACATGAAAAGCAGTCGTTACATCCTCCCCAACTTAAGAAAAATTCCGTCCTCGGAATTTCCAAAAAACTCACGAGTCCGGAAACAAAAGTGGGAAACGCTCTCTCATCTCATCCTCATTCTCCCAAGTAGACTCTCCAGGTGAACCGTGTCGCCACATCACCCTCACAAGATTGACAATCTTGTTCCGAAGCGATTTCTGACGCCTGTCCAGAATCTGCACGGGATGCTGGTCATACGTCATATCGGGGCGAACGGTAATCTCCGAAAAATCCACCGCATGAGACGGATCGCTAATGTATCGACGAAGCTGCGACACATGGAAAACATTGTGAACTCCTTCCAAAGATGGCGGCAAGGCCAAGCGATAAGCTACCTCGCCAACCCTCTCCAAAATGTCAAATGGTCCAATGTATCGCGGGCTCAACTTTCCACGCTTCCCGAAACGAATCACACCACGATTCGGGGAAATCTTCAAGAACACATGGTCGCCCGGCTGAAACTCCAAAGGACGACGTTTAGCATCAGCCCAATGCTTAAAACGGTCCTGAGCAATCCTCAACCTCTCCCGAATATTCCTGACGATATCCACGGCCTCCACGATCATCTCAGGTCCCAACAACTCCCGATCACCGACGTCATCCCAACTCAATGGCGATCGACATTTCCTCCCATAAAGAGCGGCGAAAGGCGCCATGCCAATACTCGCCTGGAAGCTGTTGTTGTAGGAAAACTCTACCAGATGTAGATGGTCCTCCCACGAACCCTTGAAATCCAACATGCACGCCCTCAGCATGTCTTTCAAAATCTGAATCGTCCTCTCGGACTGGCCATCCGTCTGCGGATGGTACGCCGTGCTGAAACTCAGACGCGTACCCAAGCTCTTCTGCAAACTCTGCCAGAACTGAGATGTGAACCTCGTGTCTCTGTCAGACACGATACTCACGGGGACTCCATGAAGTCGCACAACCTCCTGCACGATTCACGTTACATCACTATCCAAACTAGGAAAAGGAAATAAAAACGGAGAGTAAAAGAATTTTACCTCCATATATCTCCTCGCTAGCGCCTTAGTGGACTGTCCCACTCGGAACGGAATAAAATGCGCAGATTTGGTCAATCGATCTACGATCACCCAAATTGCGTCATTCTGCTTCGGACTCCGAGGTAGTCCAGTCACGAAGTCCATAGTGATGTGCTGCCATTTCCACTCCGGGATCGGAAGCGGTTGTAGCAACCCGGCCGTACGCTGATGCTCCGCCTTCACTTGCTGGCAAACCAAGCACTTGGCTACACTCCGAGCCACACTCCTCTTCATACCATGCCACCAATAATTCAGACGAAGATCCTGGTACATCTTGGTGCCACCAGGATGCACAGAATACGGCGAACTGTGTGCCTCCACCATCAGCTCCTCTCTGATATCCCCAGCAGGCACACACAACCTGGCTCCAAACCTCAGCGAGCCATCCTCATGAATCAAAAAGTCAGTCCGCAGACCGGCTTCCACCTGCTCCCGAATCCTTACCAGCTTCGGATCCTCAGCCTGGCCAGCCTTAATCCGATCCACGATCGTCGACTGTACCTGCATGTACATCAACGAAGAAGCCTCTCCAGGAAGAACAATCTCCACGCCAGACTCGCAAAAATCCTGCTGCAATCTCCACTGCGAGGTCAAAATCATCACCGCTGGAAGCCTACTCAAAGCATCTGGAACCACATTCACCTTGCCAGGGTGAAACTGCAAATCAATATCATAATCCGCCATAAGCTCCAACCATCGACGCTGTCGCATGTTGAGCTCCTTCTGAGTGAAAATATACTTCAAGCTTTTGTGATCGGTGAAAATCTTCACTTTCTCACTCAGCAGGAAGTGCCTCCAAATCTTAAGAGCAAACACAACGGCAGCCAACTCCAAATCATGCGTCGGATAATTCTTCTCATGAACCTTAAGCTGACGAGACGCATACGCCACAACATGCCCGTGCTGATGCAACACACAACCGAGACCCTTGCCAGAAGCATCGCAAAAGATCTCAAATACACCGCTGCGATCAGGCACAACAAGAATAGGGGCAGTCGTCAACCTCTCCTTCAGAACACCAAAAGCACCCTCACAATCACCCGACCAAACAAAAGCAACATCCTTCCGCGTCAACCTGGTCATCGGCTCAGCAATACGGGAAAAGTCCTTAATGAATCGCCGATAATAACCAGCAAGTCCGAGAAAACTCCGAATCTCAGACGCAGACGACGGAACAGGCCACTCCCTGATGGCCCGAATCTTCTCGGGATCCACTGAGATACCATCTCCAGTCACCACATGCCCGAGAAAAGCAACTCGATCCAGCCAAAACTCGCACTTCGAAAACTTAGCATACAACCGATGCTTCCTCAAAATCTCCAACACCGTCCTCAAGTGCGAGGCATGCTCTTCCTCCGACTTCGAATAGATCAGAATGTCGTCAATGAAGATAACGACAAACTTATCCAAAAAGTCGTAGAAAATCAGGTTCATCAGATTCATGAAAACTGCGGGCGCGTTAGTTACGCCGAAAGGCATAACCACGAACTCATAGTGTCAATACTTCGTCCTGAACGCTGTCTTCGGAACATCTCCCTTCTTCACCTTCAACTGATGGTAACCACTCCTCAAATCCAATTTAGAAAACACCATCGAACCTCCAAGCTGATCAAAAATATCATCGATGCGAGGCAACGGGTATTTATTCTTAATGGTCACCGCATTCAACTCCCGATAGTCCACGCACATGCGTCGTGAACCATCCTTCTTCTTAACCAACAACACAGGTGCTCCCCACGGAGACACGCTAGGATTAATATAACCCTTCAGCAAGAGCTCATCCAACTGCTTCCGTAACTCTTCCAACTCTGCAGGTGCCATACGATACGGCGCCTTCGAAATCGGCTGCGCACCTGGAACAAGATTGATAGAAAATTCCAAAGCCCAATCAGGCGGCAAACCAGACATCTCCTCGGGGAAGACGTCGCCAAAATCACGCACCACAGCTGGCCACTCCAGCTCCATCTGCATAGCTACAGCCTCCACCGGCCTGGCCCGAAATCTGACAGGACCAAGCGAACTGCTACCACGACTGAACTCAAATACTGGATGTCCGGGGATCTCGAACACCACCTTCTTCCTCCTGCAGTCAATCGTAGCATAGAAGCTCGCCAGCCAATCCATCCCAAGAACTGCATCATAGTTGATGATGTCGTGGACAATGAAATCAGCGAAAAGCTCATGTCCACAGACCACCAACGAGCAAGAATTGCAACCACGATGCACCGAGACCACACCATTCCCTGTAACGATATTCCAACTCTTGGGAAGAGGGGAAGTCGACAAGGAATGCTTCTCCACGAAGCTCCGAGAAATAATGCACATCGATGCACCAGAGTCAAAGAGGACTCGTGCAGGAAATGTGCACACCATCACCAAACCTAACAAGCAATTAACAATCAAACCCTAGTCTAGCAAACAACCATGTTCAAGCAAACAACACAATCAAACAATCAAACCAGCTCGGAAAATAACAGCTAGATTGAGGATTACCTACGATAACCTCATCCACAGCCTCGTTCTCCACAGCGGTCATCAGAAAGCCTGCCTCCTCGGCGGAACAGCCTGCCGAAAAGCCTGCCCCTGCGGAACAAGAGCTGCTCCACGACCAGCAGGAACAGACGCTCGCTGCTGCAACGGCTGTGTTGCAACAGGTGCCCTCCAAGGCTGCTTCAACCTCGGGCACTCCCTGATGGCATGGGAGGGATCTCCACAAGAAATACATTGCCCCAAGAACTTCCTACACGACTCCTTAACATGGCCCTCCCTGCCACAGAAATGGAAAGTCCTCCGAACAGGCCCTCCTGGCCTCTTAAACTGAGCAGACTGAGTAGGCCTGAATCCAGGTCTAACCACAGCCCTCGCCTGTTCCACAGGCCTCTTCCCAGCACCAACAACAGATCCCCTCCTCTGGTTCACAAGCAGCTCCTGCCTCTTGGCAGCGACCAAAACCTTCTGATAAGACTCCCGGTCAGAAGAGGTCACAAAACTCTGGAGCTCCGAAGCAAGCCCCTGCAGAAACCTCTGAGCTCTCTCCTCAGCGTCCTGCACCATATTTGGTGCAAACCGACTCAGCCTCATGAACTCTTGGTGATACATGTCCACCGATGAGTTCCCCTGCTTCAAATCGATAAAACGCTGCAGCATCTCCTCCTTGGCAGCCTTCGGGAAGAACTCACCCTCAAACCTAGCCTTGAAGGTAGCCCAAGCTATCGGCTCCACCAACAACTTCTCTTCCGCATCCCACCAATTCCGAGCATTATCCTTGAGTTGCCTCTTTGCCAAATCAACCCATCCAGCCGGGGTGATCTTGGCCATCTTCAGATTGTCCTCGACGTTCCGAATCCACTCATCGGCAGCCAGAGGACCCTCAGAACCATCAAAATATGCGGGACCCAGCTCCCGAAATTGCTTCGCTCCTGGCTCAGAGCGAGGGACATCCGGAAGAGCCCGGGCAGCTCGAGCAAGTGGAGCATTCTGGACTTGCAAAAGCACGCCCTGCTGCACTTGCATCATCTGGAGCATCATCCGCATCATCTCACCGCTGGTGGGTTCCCGCTCAGGCTCCTCATCATGAGGGACCGCACCACTACCACCACCACGGGTGAAACGCCTTCCTGCCATCTAATGACACAGAAAACGAATCAGATTAGACTCATAGCTTATGACTCGGACGTCGAACTAAATTTATTGGACATTCTAATATTGTTATCGCTATTCCAAAAATCGCAGTTACAGAGGACCTGCATGGGCCACCACTAAAACCTGTCACGACCCGCTTCCCTAAATGGAGGCGAGTACGTGAAAAGGTCCGCACGAGAGTGGAGCTGTGAAGCCCCAAACCCGATAAGCGTCCACAATGCATAAACAGGTCCATGTAACCACAACAGAATAGCAATAATAACACAAGGAGAGACTGAAATAAAAATTCCACATCTCACAAATATTGTCCAACATCACAAATAAGTTCAACATCCAGAAAAGCCACCAGGCTAAAAGAAAAGAGTCTAAAGGCCCAGAACAAGGCCAACAAAACGACGACATAACAAAGTATAGGTGCTACGCACCGATAACAAACAACTGTCTAACAAAAGTGAAACACAACGAAGACACTAGGACTGGTCCCCAGTGTCCACGTACACCCCGTCAAACTCAGGCTCGGGCTCGGCGTCAGCAAACACCTCGTCCTCAACAAGGTACTCGGGCTCAGGATCTAACATGTGTCACCCAAAAGAGTAAAGGGGCACATGTCAGCAAGTCTAAAAGACTTGGGCAAGGAAACTGAAAGTAGGCAACTAGCAACCTAGCAGTTTAGTATGCATGACATGGCAGTTAAGTATGATGCAACAATTTAAAAGAGAGGCAAGCATGCACAATGTAGCAAAAGCTGCCAAATCACTAATCACTTATCATTTAACACTTATCACGTAACACTTATCACTTATCACTTATCACTTATCACTTATCACTTATCACTTAGTGCATAGAGAGTCCACCTGCTGGCCAGCTCGTGGCTCAGTCCGCTTATCTCTAGCACTGTTATTCATTTATCACTGTTTATCACTTAGTGCATAGAGAGTCCACCTGCTGGCCAGCTCGTGGCTCAGTCCGCTTATCCCTATCACTATTAATCACTTGAACACTAGAGATTTCACCTGCTGGCCGGAGTGGCGGATCAGGCCACTCGGCTCAGTCCGCTTATCTCTTACCCCACCCATATGTGTCGAGCGTTGGGGTTTCCAACTACAGGGCTCGCTTCTGGAACACGAGCCAGGAAAATAATAGCATTGTAGCGTGTGCTACACAATCATGACGACAATCAAAATGCAATGCTGGGAACAGATAATTGCGTACCGTTAATTGAATTTAAACGTGACAGGCAAGATGCAATGACATGAACATATTCGCGTACCGTTAATGGAAAGTAAATATGACATGGTAATTGTGCAACATGATATATGTCGGAACTAGCTTCGTTGTCAAGCTGGTTCCCCAATTTGCGCCCAGGCGAGTATCATTTCGTCGCCTAGCCTCTTTTACGCCTACATTAAGCAAGTGGCCTAAAACATGGCCTAAACCCTAGGTGGCAAGTTTCACTTGCCTAGCACCGGGGATGACGACCACTTCGTCACACGGATGCAAATCTACGGGGAAATCGCTGTTTTGGGGGACAATCAACAAACAACATGAAATTTATTAGGGTTTCATAAAAATATAAATAGGTTATAAAAACAACGGTAGATCGATTTCTTACCGAGAGAAGGCGGAAGAAACACTCCGGGGAACCCTAGGATCAGATCTGGAAAAGATTGGGGGAAGTTGGAGAAACTAGGGTTTTGGGTGATTTGGGGGTTTTGATGGATTTCGATGGAGATTTGGGGAAGATGAGAGGTGGAATGAGTGAATGGATGGATTGGATGATGGATTTAGGGCTTGGAATGAAGGATTGAAGCTTGGAGGAAGATGGGGGCTTGGAGGGGAAGATTTTAGGGTTTTGGATCGTGTTGAGGGAGAAGAAAACGTTTGGGTTGGGTATTTATAGGCTAGGCTGGCGGCTGCCCAGAAATTAGGGTTTTAACACAGACTAGTCGGTCAAAGAACAACCACTGACCGACTAGTTTGGCAACTAGTCGGTCGGTCGACCAACGCAGACCGACTAAGTGTAAACAGTAACTCCTGAACGAAAAATAGGATTTAGAGTTAGTCGGTCCATGAACAAATACTGACCGACTAGTTTAACATCTAGTCGGTCGATGAGCGTTCTTAGACCGACTAAGAGCAAACAGTAACTAGACTGTACAGTAGAACCAAGAATTAGTCGGTCTGAGTACAAAACTTAACCGACTAGTTTAACAACTAGTCGGTCGACATATGAACTTAGACCGACTAAGAATAAACAGTAACTGATACTAAAATTTAGATGATGTGTTAGTCGGTTAAAGAAGCATTGCTGACCGACTAGTTTGCAACCTAGTCGGTCAACCAACGTTCTTAGACCGACTAACGATAAACAGTAACTCCTGAGAAATTTAGAAAGCTAACTAGTCGGTCCAAGAAGGATTGCCGACCGACTGGATCGTCATCTAGTCGGTCGGTGGCCCTTCTTACACCGGCTAATGAGCACAGAAAAGTACCGATACGGAGCGCGGGGCCCCGGGATCGATTCCTAAGACTCCTAGGCTTGATCTAACAGTAAGATACGACCGTTATGAAGTCCGTCACGAATGACTTACTTCGAAATCGACAATCCTAAGGAAGAAGCGAGAAAATACGACGAATCGATCGAAAATGAAATCTACGGAGACGAAAACCACACATGAAGGAGAAAATCCACCAAAACATATATTATATTATATTAAATCCAGATACATGAAAAGAAGTCGTTACAACTAGACTGTAAAAGTTTGTGCATAACAGGCGACTGTAGAACAAAACACAGTCGACTGTTTTGAGACAGGCGACTGTAAAACGTTCAGCAGTCGACTGTTAAAAGCATGACATGCACAAACTATATAGAAATGAAATGGAGTCTAAGAAAAGTTGATCTAATGATATCCTAAGACTGAAATGAAGATGTGTGTGTGCTCCAACAAAGTTCTTCTTCTAAGCTACATACTAGAAGAGAAACAAGAAAGTTACATTTAACGAACTCTCTCTTCTATCCAACGCATGAGCTTGAACTCTTCTAGGAGCTTCAATCACCATCTACGATCGTCCAATCCACTTCCTTTGCTTTCAATGATCTTTGAGTGTTATCCATTGCAAATAGATCTTCATGATAAGCTTAGGCAATGGATTAACTGCAAATAGGGGACTAGTCACATGTATTTATGTTTGCTCATCATTAACACCAAGTAGGGAGAAATCCAATACTCAGCAATTCCGAGATACTCACTATTCCAGAAACAAGCCAAGAGTGTGTTTGGGTGTGCCTAGTGGTACATTACATCTCAGTAACGACTGGGTCAAAGGCTGGTGGTTTAGATCTGATCACATAGTTTGAAGACCATACCACACACTTACCCCAACTTTGAGGAGACCGCATCCAAGACGACAAGACAAAGCGCACCTCTCCAGAGCTCTTTCGGATGTAGCACCGGCCTAATAATGGTGATATATGTAATTTATACAAACTTTGTCGGAATGTTGTAAATAGGAATGATGTAAAACGCCTAAGAGATCTGAAAGTCTAAGGGCTTGTACAGATCAGGGGGGAGTTAGATGGAATTTGTACTCTTTTTCCGTAGTTATGGGTTTTCTCACATGGTTTTCCATAGCCAAGGTTTTAATGAGGCAAATCACATTAACTCAGGATTCTGAATCATCCACCTCTTGTGATACTCATATGATGCTTAGAATCCGAAAGTATTCATGAGCAGAGTTCACACTTATGGCATGATAAGGGAGAGTGTTATGAATACATTATCTTATAGATAAGGAGTATCTTGTATAGATAAGGAGTTGGTATTCATTCAAAGATTGTATCTTATCCATGCATGTACTCTCACCATCCCTTATAAATAAAGATCAGGGGTCTCTCCTAGAAACCACATTCACAATAGGACCATAAAATTCGCTGTCCAATTAGATTGTATTTATGTGTTAACCAAAATGCCCCTGATGAGTTTTCTTCCTTTTTAACTTTTCTTTTTTATTTGGCCCGTTAAACTTAGGTTTAATGAGTAGCTTGGGTTCGATTAGCGCTGGAGGAGGACGGTGAGACTCAATACCCTCCCAAAGCTGTCTATCTTCCTTCTATCCTCCTCCTTCAAGCACAACATAGAAAAAGAATAGAAAAACAATGTCAACAATAACAATGAGAATGAAGAAAAATAAGAAAGAGAAGAAGCAATAACAATAGAAGGGAGAAGAAGGTATTCTCACACACACACACACACACACACACACACACACACACTCGCTCCCTCTCCTCGCTGCTTGAGCCAGGTCCATAGCTATCTAAGCCCGGGACTCGAGCCCATGTTTGGTCTTCTTCCCTATTAGTCTTTTCTTTCAATTGCAGTGGGATGAGAATTTGCATGACCAAAAGCCCAATTGGGCTTGGATGAGAATTTGCATGCCCAAAAGTCCAATTGGGCTTTTGGGCATGCAAATTCTCATCCCTAGTGCAATTCACATTAATGAAGGATTTTTACATTAAGATGGGGATGTGGCATGCACATTCTCATTAAGATGGGGATGTGGCATGTCTAATTGGGAGCCCAATCGAACTTTCGGCATACCCATTCTCATCCCTAAATTGCACCAACCTAACTCAAGCCGGTCTCCTCCTTCACGGTGAAAAAGAGAAAAAGTTAGAGAGAGAGAGCATAAAAATGGCCAAAATTTTGGAAATGAAGTAGAGAGGAAGAAGTAACTCAGCGGTATTTTGATCATTGAACAAAATTTAACAGAAAGAGAAGATTTCACGGTCCAAATATATTAAGAAATAAAAAAACTCTTAATGAATTTTTTAAAAGAAACATTAATGATTTTTTGAGTTGTTAAAAAAAGGATCATGGGGTACTGTAAGATTCTCTGGCTTCTTCCAGTTCTATAGGAACTCAAAGTTAGGTGTTCGAGGGCAAGAGCAGTATCAGGATGGGTGACCTCTTTGCTAGTCCTCGTGTTTCCGCGACCCATATTCCCTCCCTCCTGCTGTGTGAGGTCGAGATTTCTTTACTGTTTTCCAACGAATAAAAAAGGACTATATAGTTGGTACAAAACCCCTTCACATTTGCCAAATAACAGTGGTCCAACGACATTTACCTCCACTTCTTAGTAGGGCCACCAGCACACCCTTAACCAACTCTCCGACGTATAAAAAAAAAAAACAAAACCTTCACATTTCTTCTACCTCTCCCCCATGAACGGTGGTTATTTGTGCTGATGTTGCTTTTATTGGTTATTAAACAACACTTTGGGTGGAAGAGAGAGAGCCTCATGCCCTCTATTTTTAATGGGTGAGTAAGTGGGTGGTGTTTTCTTTTCATTAATTTTTGACGCTTCCCTTCCTCCTTTGAGTCTAACCTATAGAAAGAACGAAAGAAAAGAAAGCGAAGAAGCAAAACGCGCCCCTCTCTCTCTCTCTCGCAATTTCTAATCTCCACTACTTTTTCTTCGCTTCTCAATCTCTTTTTCTCTCTCTCAAAACCATTCACAGGGGGGCCAAAATCCTTCAAGGGGTAAGGCCTCGAGTGATTTTCTTTTTTTCTTTTTGAATTTTTTTTCCTAGCTCTCAGAGCTTGCACCCAATCTTTCTTTGTTCTTATTGGTTTTTTCTTGAATTTTCTTTGGGTTTCCCTTGCGTTGATGATTTACCTCGTTTTCCCCCCTTTATCATTTGATTCTTACATATTTTTTAACATTTATTTTGGCAAATATTTACACATCTAGTCCGGTTCCCTGTTGCAACCCATGAAAAATCGATGATCTCAAGCATGCAAGCTTTTGAGATCCCGTATCTGTTTTTCTTTTCACTTCAGAGAGCTAAGGATCTTTGAATCCTGGTTCTTCGAGAATATTCCATGAGATCTCTTTAAGCTTCTGTCTCGTTCATTGTTTTTAGCCTATATTTCATGTTACGAGTTGTATCAAGATGCCCATCATCCTCTTTCTTCTTGTGATTTCTTCTGCATAAAATACCATGTTTTTGTATTAGGATCTCTACATGGTCTTAATTTAAAGGTTTCATATCTGATCAAACCCATGAAATGATACTGTTCATCATGGTTTTCACTGTGGTTCTTGTTATTTTCAGGCAGTAATATATCAGTCTGAAGGGAGCCCATGATTGAAAAAGGGGCTGGAGTGGTCTCATTCTCAGAGTCCAACTGAGTAGGTTTTTTTTTCCTTTGGTGGTTTTTTTTTTGTTGGAACTGTTTGGTGGCAGCCTCAAAATCTTTGGTTATGCTGGAGATTAAGCATAGGCCAAGTTGCAGTAGTAATACTAAAAAACTCTACAGTTGTGGACACAAGGGGAAAAGAAAGTTGGAGGTTTTTTCTTCAGATGATATCCATTGAAGACTTTTCTTCTTCAGATCCCTCATGCTTTACTAAGCCATCAGATCTAGTTGGCTGCCATGATGCTCATCTTCCTAAGTTTTCCATAAGGTAACTGCCGGCTGCTTCCTTTCAAGTCTATAATTCTATGACGACGATGGGCTGGATCTTTTTGGGTATGATGTTTTGCAAAATAAAAGATTTTTCAATCCCCAAATTGGGATATCTATATTCTGCTGGAAAAGTCATTACTTTGATGGATTTTTAATGGGTTCTTTCCATTTTCAGAAATGTTAACATGTGATATGATTTTTGTTTGATCACATCTACTTTGCTTGCTATTATGAATAAAAAAGAGCTGTGAAATTTTGTGCAGAGATTATGTTTTCAGAACCCGGAACAAAGATATCAGAATCAACTGGCCGTTTCCTGAACAGCTTTTGCAGGTTTGCTTGGGTAATGGCATCCGAGATGTGTTGCCACCTTTTGAACATTCCAGCTCGGTAAGAGCTTGTTGCTTCAAGAAACAAGTAAACTCCGAGCAGCTGCCCAAGTGCTCCGAAAACAAGCAAATCACAGAGATTGGAGATGACGTGGATGCTCTACTCGTCGTGAGTTCTGATAATAGAAGGCGTAGCGATACTGAGGCCTGCGGGCTGGAGGACTTGGTATCTAGGCTGTCCATGGCTGCTGATACCATGGCTTCAAAGGTTTGCCCTGTTTGCAAGTCATTCTCATCCACCTCGAACACCACTTTAAACGCCCACATCGATCGATGCCTTTCGTCTGATCAGCCGAATGCGGATGATGCCAAATGTCCGAAAGTTAAGGTGAAACCAAGGAAGAAAAGGCTAATGGTGGATGTTTATGCCACTGCACCTCACTGCACTCTTGAGGAGCTTGATAAAAGGAATGGCACTAATTGGGCTACCGACTCGTCTCTGGTGGCACCTTGTGCTGATGCTAATGTAGAAACAAGAACAAAACTTTCAATATCGGATACTGTAATACGAGGGGATGTTGGAGACATTTATGTAGATTCGAATGGCATGAAGCTTCTTATTCTGTCTAAATTCAATGATCCCCCTCCATGTGTCTCAAGGAAGGCATTGAAGCTCAAGAGGAGTGGTTCAGTGTTTAAGGCTAGCAAGACTAGTTGTTTGTTTGCCAAGAAGGAGAGTTTTAAACCAAAGCGCTCAAGATTTATAGAAGATCATCCGCAGAAGAAGAAGCTATGGGCGAAAACAAGATTTAGAGGCGAGGTATGTCTCTCTTTCATTAAATAAAAGTAATTTAGCCAGATGCATCATCATCTATCCGAAGCAAGTTTTATTTGGTTCTACAAGAATGGAGCATAATATACTCTCCATTCTTCTTAGAAAATTAAAATTTTGAAAGTATGCTCAGTATTTAGTAGAGTCGACCTTATACCATATGACATTTCTTTCAACTACTTCAATATTCATGGTCTCCTTCTATTTTATTCTTACTTAACTATGTATAGCTTTTGAAAGTCTATATAGTGAACCTTATTACACTTGATGCTTTGCAACATGAAGTTATCTGGCATACGGCAGTTCGGCATCCCTTGCTTGTAATTTTGAATGGTGTTTTAACTTTGGTGATTCCTTCATTTGATATTTCATGATCAAATGTTTATGGCTATCCACTAGTTTTCGATATTGCCTGTCATGTATTGCTTCTGAGCCTTTGGTAATCATGTGGAAAAGATTCTGATGATGCAACCGCAGTGGTAGCACCTTCAATCACATATAGCTAAGCTTATCTTGATTTACTATAAAAGCCCATTTTGAATTTTTTGATTTTATCTGCAATGTATAATGTCTCAAGTGTAGATGATTAATTTCTTTAGTTATTCAATAACGTGGGGGATGTGTTTGCCTACTATTCGCAATTTTGTTTTTTTCAAACTTTATTAAATTAAATTGTTTATGGTATGCACAATTTGCAGCATAACACACAGAGTGTGATTGAATTGTTTTTATTATGCACAGATTGAGGCGGCAAGAGGAGGAGATAACAAAGTCGAATCTTATCAGGACAAAGAAGAATCAATATCACAGCTTTTGAGTGCTCAAGAACCGGTTAAGGATAGTGAACTGACCACTTTAGGGCACTGGGTCTGCTCTAAGAGATCAGTTCTCTCGAGAAAACTCGATGGGAAGGATATTAGTAGAAGATCAGAAAAGATGGCTGGTACAGCTAGGAAACTCTCTGTCAGGCTTACCCAGCCAGACTCTAGCAACTCTCCGAACTTGGGAACAATTTGCTCACGGAACTTCTCAAGAACATCGGAAGCCATGACCTCTTCTCCTAAGACAAAGAGAGAGAGTATCATCTCCGACACCAAGAAAGTAATGGACGGTGCAAAAATGAGCTCTCGTCAACCATCAAACTTAAATTCCAACACGTTGTCTTTGGTGGATGGTCACATGGCCAAGATATCAAGTCAAATTGAGGAGTCACGTCCTTCATTGAAGCCCAGAAGAAGCTCGATTTCAAATAAGATCATTCATTCTAAAAGAACATCGGTATCACTTGAAGCAAGTAATGTAGTGGAGAGTGAGGAATTTGGAACCTCCAAAAAGTTTCAGAAGCACAGATCATTAGCAGGGCATAGTAACTGGCGAGAAGGAAACAAGTACTCCGATGTTAAAGGAGGATGCAATGGTTCCAGTGAAGAATTTTCTCTTTTTTCTCTCAAGCCTAATGAAATGAACAAGGATTATCGGTCCAGTTTATCTGAGAATCAAGACAAAGGACGATTGAATACAAGGAGAAGTACTGACACCCTTGCCCCAGTTTCTGAAAACAATGTGGATCTGAGTCCCGAAGAATATGAGGGTTTGATCTCTAGAAATGAAAGTCTTATAGAATCACTGTCTCAAAGATCAGCACATAATCAAGAAGTGCAAAACTGGAAGAATGCAATCGGCAATGACATCATTGGCCAAAACAGTGACTTAGCAGGTGAAGATGAAATACCAGCTGAACCGATGGTGTATGATGAAGATATTCAGACGGGCACTGCATTTGTTCAAGAACCCCATCCTTGTTTCACTAATCTTGAGGAACTGGGTCTTGGTAATAACCAAGAGAACTCATCAGCAAAATCTTTCAGAGTCATAAGCAATCAAGATCACAAGACAGTTGCTGATATGGAATCCTCTGGTTCTCCCATGTCAACTTATACCTCGGCCATATGTTCCCCATCTCTTGAAGACGACATACTCAAGGGTTCGGGGACGGATCAATCTGCTGAACTGGCTGATCCCATGCATGATAAATTGAGCTCTCATACAGTGAGAACAGATAAAAAAGTGAGATTGTTTCCACCATCGAGGGAGCCTTCATGTTCATGTAGCCAAAGCCTTTCACGCGAGTCTCAGATACCAAACAATGCTAGAAAAAAGATTTCTTCCGACTTGTTTGTAAAAACATCGACAATATCTGCCTTCCAGCCTTGCCAGAGTATGGAATCACCTACTGAATCCGTTGTCACGATGGCTTCCCCAAAATCTTCTGCGAATGTACCAAGCTCATGCTCTAATGCTAGGATTCAAGCGGCATCGTATCCAATCCTGAGGCTGATGGGTAAAAATCTTGTGGTGAACAAAGAGGAGGTATCGCAGCTTCCCGACGTTCTTCCTTGCAATGCAGACTACCCTCTGGGAGCGAAGTACGTCTCCTTTGGGCTTCCTAATAGCAGAAGCTTCAGTGACAACAGCTACAACCATTACCCGATGCAATCACCAGCAAGTAGCCAAGTTCAGTTGCAATCTCACCAGAGAAGATCAGATAAAATCTCACAATGTGACATTGATTCTTCATATCTAGCTCGAGAGGTGACTGTGATCGATGATGATGACTCTCGCAATCCTGTGGCCAAGCCAAACAGAAGTTTCACTTCTTTGCCTCAAGATGTCCCTAATCCAAATCTTGTGGCGTCTCAGATGTTGTTCTCTTGCTTCCCTACGCAGGATCCTTACTCTCCAATGGCAGTGAACTTCCGTCAAGGTGCACATCCACAGGGTTCTTTCTTGTTTCCCTCACCTTCATCATTGTATTTTTCTTCAACTCAGAAATGATTTCTTCACAAAATGTTGTGATGCTTAAACTTAGAGAAATATAATGTTAGGCAATGTTACACTGACTTTGGCCTTGAGGCTTTGGAAAAGATGGCAAGAAATTAGAACCTAGCAACAAATCACACTGCTGGCATTTTGCATCAGACGAACGAACTGCTGAAACAAACTGTTCTGCTTTAGGTTATTCTGCTATACAAGTTGGAATAATTCATGAATATTTTTGACTTGTTCCTGTCTAAAT
Source organism: Scilla litardierei (assembly GCA_030789695.1). Taxonomy (NCBI): domain Eukaryota; kingdom Viridiplantae; phylum Streptophyta; class Magnoliopsida; order Asparagales; family Asparagaceae; genus Scilla; species Scilla litardierei. Next base: position 153,349,015 of record CM061142.1, read on the forward strand.
GGAACTAAAGTATCCTTAATGCACAGGTCAAAAACTATGCCTAGAATACTAAGTTATGTGCAAAATTTTTACCAATTTGTGTGAATAGTGCCATCTAATAGTGTGTAAGGTGGCATGTCCATTCTAATACTGTTCAGAGTCTAATTATGGGGCCCATGATTTGATTTTATGTTTAATAATACAAACCAATACATTGACCACATATTAAGGAATCCATATCAGTGTCCACTATGGCTCTCTCTAACTAGGAACTGTGATTTCGTGAAGAGGGAGCTAAGGTTGACAGCGACATCATCGCAAATTCCTGATGGAGGGCTCACACATTAAACATGCCATGAGTACTGATTATTTTCCTGACTTTTCCATGGTCATGATGCCATTGCTCATGATGTCGCGTGTGAATGCATTTGATGCATGAACGAAAGTGCATGGACATGCTGACTTACACAAGGGAGAACAGTTCATCGTTTAGCCAAAACAAGGGTGCGAGGGAAAATAATGATGCACACCTAATGCGGTGTTTGGTTTGTGGGAGAAGGAAAGGAAAGGAATTAACAAGGAAAATCAATATTTATTCTCCCCATTGGAAAGGAAATGAACTACAAAACATGTGGATTAGTCATAATTGGTTATGATTGTTTATCATCAAAACCAGATTGGTGGATCCAATATTCAACATTCTCAACCTTGTTGATGACGACAAATAATTATAACCATAATCAATAATTGTGATTGAAATATTAAATTACTTACCCCCCTCCCCCTCCCCCTCCCCCTCCCTCATTGATGCCAACCATTTTTAGTCCAAAAATGTAGTCAATTGATATGTGTATCACGTTAAAGGCTTGTATTTAAGCATATGGTGATACACATGAAGAGTAAGTCGAAACATGAATTAGGAGATCAAGTCAATCAATTATATTGGAATTCATTTTAAGAATAACTCCCCCTGAATCATATAACCATATCAAAAAGGAGATTCATGGAGTTAGGTTAATTTCAAAATGCACATATATCTCATATCTCTCATATTCTATGGTTATTCTATTCCTTTCTCTCCCTCTTTGTCATAATCCAAAAGGAATGTGGAGGAAGCAACAACAACAACGTAATACTTAAATGAAGGTGTTGGTATCTAACCATTCATAGAGGCTTGAATCACAAAGTCTCATATGGATATAACAATATTCAATATTCGGTCATTTTAAATTGGAAGTGCAAAAATAAGATGATTAACTACACATAAGCACATTTCCAAAAATAAAAGCGCGCACGCGCATACACACGCATAATGTCAAAGATACAAAATACATCTTCATCCAACATTCATACATATCATCATGCATAAAGATAATTTTGAATACGTCAAGGTTGTGGCAGAGGAGGACAAGATGTAGGAGGTCCAGAAGACTTTGCAGGGGTGTACTCAGAAATGGGCTCCAAACCAGCAGGAGTATGGACCTGAGCCTCTAGCTTAGTAGATATCTTCCGAACATGGGGAGTCAAAACTTCAATCATCTTCTCATGAAGCTCCATCCTCTATAGTTGTGACTGAATTATAGAGACTGTTGGATCTGGATCCTAGCCTAGAGGGGGGGTGAATAGCCTAATAAAAAAAATAATTTGTGCAACCCACGAATAAGCACACGCAGTTATAGCAGCAACATGATAAATAAAAAGCAGACACAGTGTACACAGCAGATTTACCCTGGTTCGGTCGACCCTTCGACCTACTCCAGCCCCCAAAGCAGATACTAGTATTGAATAGCGCAATAGGTACAAAACCACAAGTTAGAGCACGCTCAGAGCACCCTCTACGTCTCTACACTCGTCAGGCTCTCAGTACCCCCACATACAGTGTTTTCTCTCACTATCAATCCTAGTAATGCTTTCTACCAGCTAGTCCCAAACTAGCTGGGTCCCACTTGTCTAGCCCCAACCAGACAAGTCCCAAAATAGTCACAAAATAAATGGTAAAGTTTCCCCTACAAAGAACGTTACACTAAGACACGAATAAAAGAGTTTAAGGGTTTAGAAATACTCAGTTCGTGTCCGTGTATGCGTCTCTGTCAATCAGCACGTCGTCAGCTCCAATCTGACGCAAACGGTGTCTCGATCTGACTCCTGGATCTCAAATAGCACACTGGTCTGTGCGTAAGGAAATTCCAGTTCAAATCTCAAATAACAGCGGTCTGTGCGCTCAGCAACTCCTTTAAAACCCACCGCCACGTCAGCAAATAAACGATGCGGGCTTCGTTTCAATTTCTCTCGCATTAATCAATCTCCGCCGTTGATTCACGTGATCGTGTGGATCGCATCACTTCATGCAAACGACGCCCACCTCCGATTCGACCTAGGGCTCACGGCAACTTCGAGCGGGGCTCCGACAGCGTCTGCTTCAACGGCGGCGCTCAGGTCACGGCGGCGACAACTCACGGGGACTTCGACTGCGAAGCGATGGTGTACGGATCTCCAGCGGCGGCAATGAGTCTGGCGGCGAAGCAGCGACCTCCTCTACGACTTCTTCGTCTCCGACAACGGTGATCTCTTCAACTGCTCCGAGCGATCCCGACGACGACGTAGATCTCCGAGCAGCGAGCTCTTGTTTCGGGATCTCGACGGCGATAAGGAACTCGAGGGCGACGGCGATGACGGACAAGCGGCGATGATCTCCAGGCGTCGGGCGACTTCGACTTCGCTTCTGGCGGTGACCCAACTCCGGCGCCCCAGTTCTAGTTCCACGACGCCTTCGTCTTTGAGGTGGCAACTTCAAAGGTCGATGGGAGAAGACGATGATGCTTCGATGGCAGCTGTGCTCTACGGAAACGATGAAGCTCTTCTTCACGGCGGCGGAGACTCGGTCCTTTAACTTCGGCGAGGAGGGCTCGTGGATGAGGCTCCGACGACTCTGGTGGCTTCTTTCTCGACGACGAAGACCTCTTCGTTCGACGGCGACTTCGTCGTCACGGCGGCAATAGGAGCGGGCTCTTGCTTTCTCCGGTCGGTAAGACGTTGGGGACGGCTGCAAATCTTGGACGGTGCGACAACCCTCAATGGCAGCTCCTCCTTTGATGAGGTTTGCTACAAGATCCTCTTGCTCTTGAAGCTTGATGACGGGATGTTGTAGTTTGGCTTTGGTAGAGAGAGCTGTGGCAAGATGTGGAAGTTTGGCTTTGGTGAAGTTTGGCTTTGGTGTATTTGGCTTGCGGCAATGATAGGATATTAGGTTTTTTTTGTGCCGCACAATTTAGGGTACCTATGAAGAGGGTTTAAATAGGAGTGGCTTGGGCTTATGTCGGATATGGAGAGGATTTGTTATTTGAATATGGAGAAGCAAATCTTTGATAATTGATTGAATCAAATCCCAAATTGATTTGATTCCATCTCTCCATTTTGACCAAGTCCACTTTGCTCCATATTGGACCAAGTCCACTTTGCCTTAGCCAAAGCTCTCCCTCACACCCAAATAGATATATGAATAGCAACTCCTCCAAATAGTGAAAGATGTATCGTTTCGCCAATCCTAAAACACACTAAGCACATACGTCAGATATAACGACACGTTTGTCATCATCAAACCAAGATCCTAGATCGTTGCTTCCAACAATCTCCCCCTTTTGGTGATGACAAACACATAAAAGATTTGAGCAATAGATGTGTGTGTGAAGTGTGTTGAAGGGTTTAATGCAATATGATGTATGGATGAGTCATTCAAGCATTACAAAGCATGCACAACAAATAGTAAGTATAAAAGCATGCTCCCCCTACTCTCAAGCTCCCCCTTCAACATTTATCAAGCTCCCCCTTCAACATATAATACCGACACCGACGCACCAAATCTTTCTTTTCTTTTCTTTTCTTTCTCCCCCTTTGTTATCACCAAAAGTGGATTAATGAAGTCACAAAAATATTCCATGCAAAAATAAACCATTATTAAATGTAGCGTGCAATTTGCATGAGTTTTCCAAAAATAGACCATTCAAGCTCATAGAATCTCATAACAAGACTTCTCCACCATTGTGTAAGTGTAGTGATATAGACAATAAAGTACCAAGGGAGATTCAATTTTAGAAAATCAACCAAATCAATCCACATTTTCCAATTTTCACGAATATCACTAGGATTGATTTTTCTCACCCCATCAAAGATGAGTTCAAGTTACCAAGCCCCAAAACATCACCTAAAAGGACTTTTAAATGTGGGGTGGTATTGCTTGACGAGTTATATACACCAACACTAATGATTACCCATGTAGCATAAGTTGGATACTCGTGGGTTGTGTATTAGCCATGAAGTGTATCCATTTTTCATACGGAGCAATTTTCATATATTTTTTCATTTGCAATTCTTTTGTACTCAATTTTTATTCATGGCTAAACACATCATATCCCTTAGAAAATTCAGAATTTAATCATTCCTACATTCACTTTCCATTATTCTTCAAAAGAATCTCCAAAAAATACTAAGAAGTCAAATATCGTGAAAGTGCAAATGTAGGTATAGAAGTCAAGTTTAAAACTTATGAGACATGTCATGGCTACTAAAAAGAATAACATGTTCATGTAGCTACAACAATAATGAATTAACTTCTACAAGGGATAGATTTGATCATTCATACAATACCACTTAAGATAAATCATAAAGGGTATTCTTTTAAGCTCATTTTTTTATTTTTGGTTTTTCATTTTTTTTGTTTTTTTCCAGAAATAAAAACATTAAAAATCATGCAAACAAGCACACAAAACAAAATAAAAACAAGCACACAAAACAATCTATGAAGGTATGCAATGAAATGCAAAGAGGGATAAAAAATTATACCTTCGCGTCGCTATTTGGCTAAGGAGCTAGAAATAGAATGAGACTTTAAAAATTTGCTCCTCGCCAAGCCTCCATCACACCTACATGAAAGGTGTTAAGTTTGACCTTGGAATCCAACAAGGTCCACGAGTGTTAGCCATTAAAGATTTAGGAACCCAAACTTGTTTAAACTTGATATTTGTGTTTCTAAATTTACAATAATATGAAGTGTGTCCTACACTATCACAAGTAAAACACTTTGCATATTTGTTCTTTGCAATAGAGGGTACATTGTGGAATTTCTTGAATTTTTGCTTTTCAACGGTTTTTAGACCTAAACCAAGTTCTCTTCTATTATTGCCATATAATTGATTCTCTAAAATAGTGTCCAACGATTGCTTTCCCATAGAGAATTTCTTAATGGCCACTTCAAGATGAGAGACTTTGGTTTTTAATTGTTTATTTTCTTCCACAAGCATCGTGCATTTACTAACAAAAGCCAACTTGTTTTCTTTTTCCTTCTTTTCATATTCAATTGTTTTCCTTTTAAAGTCATTATCCAACATGCAAAATTTATCATTAAGCTCTCTAAGCACGTAGTCTTTTTCAGTTTCGAGCTTAATCAAATCAAGTTTAAGCATGCTATTTTGGTTTAATAATGAGGGACAAGAAATACAAGGAGCAGTTTCATCAAAGCTAGCTTTTTCCTTCATGATTTCAATAGTAGACTTACATGCATTAAGTTCAATTTTAAGCTTTTCATTCTCTTTAAACATCTTATCATCCCTAACGTGCATGTCATAGTTCTGATTTTGGAGACATTCAATAGTGAACTCATGATCTACTATTTGATTTTGCATTTCTTCACAAATTTTAAGAAGTTCGGCTTTGCTACCTGACGGTTTCTCATCTTGGATGCCCATCGAAGCCATGCAAGAATGAGCTTCATGTTCCTCCTCGCTTTCAGCTTCGCTATCCATATCCCATGTTAATACCTTCGCTTTTCCTTTTCCTTTAGCGAGCTGAGCAGTTTCATTTGGGCAATCCTTCATCAGATGTCCTCTTCCCTTGCATTTAAAACATTGCATTCTATCAGTAGATTTCTGATCATTAAATTGCTTGGAAGAATTATTAAAGTTAGAACGATTAAACCTGGGTGCCATTTCGTTTCTCCCATGCTTGGTCTTGATGAACTTTCTGAAGTTTCTCACCATTAGCGCTATGTCGTCATCATCATCCTCTTCTTCGCTAGCTTGCAAAGCAAGGGGCTTTATGGCTTTCTCTTTCTCCTCAGGTTTCTCTCTTGATTCAACATTTTGCAGTTCCAACTCATGGGACATCAAATTACCAATAAGGTCCTCCACCTTCAATTGTGACAATACCTTTGCTTCCGGGATAGCGGTGACCTTTGGTCTGAAAGAGCTTGGCAATGCTCTTAGGATCTTCCTCACTTGATCGAGGCTATCATATGGCTTTCCAAGCGAGCTAGACTTGTAGACTATGTCGGTGAACCTCGCATACATCTCTGATATGCTCTCTGATGGTAGCATGCGAAATCCCTCGAACTCTGCACTCAAAAGAGACAGTCTAGACTCCTTTACCTGTGACGTTCCCTCGTGCGTCACCTCCAAAGTATGACATATCTCCTGCGCAGTTAAACAATGTGAGATTCTATTATATTCAGATTTATCAAGTGCACAAATGAGAGCATTCATAACTTTAGCATTTAAAGAATAAAATTTCCAATCATTATCATCCCATTTGTCATTTGGTTTTTCAATCTAAACATTATCTACTTTAATTACAGGCAGTTTATATCCTTTTTCAATTATTTGCCAAGCCTTGTAATCTACAGAAATGAGGTAAATTTTCATTCGATTTTTCCAATATGCATAATCACCTCCATTAAATCTAGGGGACGGGAAACAGCCTGACCCTCAGCAAAAGCACTATCCATATGGTTATTCATGGTCAATCCTAGGCTAGATCCTAAAACCTGCTCTGATACCACTTGTTGGATCTGGATCCTAGCCTAGATGGGGGTGAATAGGTTAATAAAAAAATAATTCGTGCAACCCACGAATAAGCACACGCAGTTATAGTAGCAACAGAGTAAATAAAAAGCAGACACAGAGTACACAGCAGATTTACCCTGGTTCGGTCGACCCTTTGACCTACTCCAGCCCCCAAAGCAGATACTAGTATTGAATAGCGCAATAGGTACAAAACCACAAGATAGAGCACGCTCAGAGCACCCTCTACGTCTCTACACTCGCCAAGCTCTCAGTACCACACACACAGTGTTTTCTCTCACTATCAATCCTAGTAATGCTTTCTACCAGCTAGTCCCAAACTAGCTAGGTCCCACTTGTCTAGCCCCAACCAGACAAGTCCCAAAATAGTCACACAATAAATGGTAAAGTTTTCCCTACATAGAACGTTACACTAAGACACGAATAAAAGAGTTTAAGGATTTAGAAATGCTCAGTTCGTGTCCGTGTAGGCGTCTCTATCAATCAGCACGTCGTCAGCTCCAATCTGACGCAAACGGTGTCTCGATCTGACTCCTGGATGTCAAATAGCACACTGGTCTGTGCGTAAGGAAATTCCAGTTCAAATCTCAAATAACAGCGGTCTGTGCGCTCAGCAACTCCTTTAAAACCCACCGCCACGTCAGCAAATAAACGATGCGGGCTTCGTTTCAATTTCTCTCGCATTAATCAATCTCCACCATTGATTCACGTGATCGTGCGGATCGCATCACTTCATGCAAACGACACCCACCTCCGATTCGACCTAGGGCTCACGATGACTTCGAGCGGGGCTCCGACAGCGTCTGCTTCAACGGCGGCGCTCAGGTCACGGCGGCGACAACTCACGGGGACTTCGACTGCGAAGCGATGGTGTACGGATCTCCAACGGCGGTAATGAGTCTGGCGGCGAAGCAGCGACCTCCTCTACGACTTCTTCGTCTCCGACAACGGTGATCTCTTCGACTGCTCCGAGCGATCCTGACGACGACGTAGATCTCCGAGCAGCGAGCTCTTGTTTCGGGATCTCGACGGCGATAAGGAACTCGAGGGCGACGGCGACGACGGACAAGCGACGATGATCTCCAGGCGTCGGGCGACTTCGACTTCGCTTCTGGCGGTGACCCAACTCCGGCGCACCAGTTCTAGTTCTACGGCGCCTTCGTCTTTGAGGTGGTAACTTCAGAGGTCGACGGGAGAAGACGATGATTCTTCGACGGCAGCTGTGCTCTACGGCAACGATGAAGCTCTTCTTCACGGCGGCGGAGACTCGGTCCTTTAACTTCGGCGAGGAGGGCTCGTGGATGAGGCTCCGACGACTCTGGTGGCTTCTTTCTCGACGGCGAAGACCTCTTCGTTCGACGGCGACTTCGTTGTCACGGCGGCAATAGGAGCGGGCTCTTGCTTTCTCCGGTCGGTAAGACGTTGGGGACGGCTGCAAATCTTGGACGGCGTGACAACCCTCAATGGCAGCTCCTCCTTTGATGAGGTTTGCTACAAGATCCTCTTGCTCTTGAAGCTTGATGACAGGATGTTGTAGTTTGTCTTTGGTAGAGAGAGCTGCGGCAAGATGTGGAAGTTTGGCTTTGGTGTATTTGGCTTGCAGCAATGATAGGATATTAGGTTTTTTTGTGCCGCACAATTTAGGGTACCTATGAAGAGGGTTTAAATATGAGTAGCTTGGGCTTATGTCGGCTATGGAGAGGATTTGTTATTTGAATATGGAGAAGCAAATCTTTGATAATTGATTGAATCAAATCCCAAATTGATTTGATTCCATCTCTCCATTTTGACCAAGTCCACTTTGCTCCATATTGGACCAAGTTCACTTTGCCTTAGCCAAAGCTCTCCCTTACACCCAAATAGCTATATGAATAGCAACTCCTCCAAATAGTGAAAGATGTATCGTTTCGCCAATCCTGAAACACACTAAGCACATACGTCAGATATAACGACACGTTTGTCATCATCAAACCAAGATCCTAGATCGTTGCTTCCAACAGAGACAACTGCGGTCATTTGACTTTTCAAACCCTCCTGCCCCTGACACATGAACTCAATGTGGGAGCACAAAGTTTCGTGACTCTTCTGCATCTTGGCCATATAATTCCTGGCCTGTTTAGATGATGAGTTAAATGCATTCATCTCATCTCCAAAGGAATCAACTCGTGAAGCCAATGTAGAAAACCCATCTCGAAGACTATCAATCTGAGCCTTGAGGATATCTAGATAATCCTCTGACGGGTGAGGATGAGCTGAAGAAGATGGGATATCAGTAGGAATGGGCTCCTGATGTGGTGAATCGACTGGAGGAACAACAAACGTAGATGGACCAACTGAGGTGGAAGCACCAGCAGCTTTAGATGCTGGAATTTCAATGCTGCCTTGGGTTTCTTCTCAATAGTATCAGTGGTATGGCCCTTGGACGGGTACGCTCACTGAGAGGGATGTGAAACCCTAAAATGGGTGAATACATGGGTTAACTTGGTGGGATAAATGAGCTGAGATGTATCCAACATCCGATCAAGTATGACATGTGCCCAATATGCCTGGATCCCTCCAAGAAGAGCATAAAGAGCTCTGTGATACACATATATTAAGTAATCAGCTGATCCTGTCTTAGGGAGTAGGTTGGATTTGAGAATGAGATTTGTGATCCAACCTAGGGGATGGAGGTCACTGGGCTTGAGGGATGAGGAGAGACGTGGTGGAACCACTGTGAAAATCTTTGACAGAATGTCGTGGTTTGTCATGTCAATCTCGATGTCACTCAAGAGTTGGCCAATAGATGGAATGTGAATAATTGCTCCCAACAACTCAGCCGTGAGAACAATATGGACACCCTGAACCACGGTGTCTAGGCGACTGATCTCGTCCCTAACATGATTTGCATAGAACAATCGAGCCTGATTTGGATAAAAGAATGTGGTCTTGGTGTCTCGCCAAATCTCCAATAACCCAATATGCCCAAATACTTCTGACAATACAGAAGTGGGAGAATGTGACTCTCTGGGATAAACTTGGCAGAAAGAAGATTGATGTAGCGCATCTGACACTCTTGATTACGGCAGACAGAAAGAGGTATTGCTGTCTGAGGCAGATGTTGATCTTGAGATTGTGGCTGTGTGGAAGACGATGGTTGATCTTGTGATCGATCTGTGGTAAGAATCACCTGATGTGACACATCAAGAGGGATCGTCCTCTTAGTCTGATTTCTCCGGGTTATAATCCGAGGATGTTCGGATGGATGAGATGGAGATCGAGCTTTTCGTTTACCAATTGACTTCGTAGGAGCCATCGGAGGTTGAACAACCTTGAGGAGAGTGAAGGATGATCTAATTTGGATAGGGGCAGACAGAGAGAGATGAAAGGAAATATTTCGTTTAAGCCCTAAACGAGCGAATCAGGGTTTATACCAATCGGTCATTGAATCTTAGCCGTTAGATTGAACGTTTGCTTTGACTTAAGAGCTTTTGATAGATGTCTGAAGTGAAGCAACCATGCGTCTGGAGATTAATCGTGATGAAATGATTAAGCCATGCGTCTGGATCAAGTCTATCAGACGTCTGGTGGTGAGAATGAATCGAATGAAAATCATAAGTTATGATGACCGGGTATTTGTAGAAAACTAATTAGGTACCTGACGAACTGTGCAGGTGTCTGGTAGGTCAACATCAGACGGTTGATTTAGCTCAGTCAAAAGATGATTGCTCTCTAGAAAAGTTTGATAGACTGACATTTCTATTGCTAGGTGTCTGAAGTTCAATGACCCGTCGTTTGAACAAAGGTTCAGGCGACTGGTATGACATCATCAGATGTCTGGTCAGACTTAAACTTCTGAGCAACAGAAATGTCTGATACATCAGACATTTGGTTCCATTACACCAGGCGTCTGGTTAACATCATAGAGCTTAGGTTAAATCTAATAGTATTTATATACATATCCTCTATTGGATACAACGTGTAATTGGATACAACGATCGATGATTTCGTGTTTGATGATAACAAACGTGTGTAAACGTTCTGATGTGTGTGCTAAGTGTTTTCAGGAGTGGCAAGCTCGTAAATACTTAAAGGGGGACTTAGTCAAAGTGATGGAGAAAATTGCAATTCATTTACAAAGTGGACTTGGTCAAAGATGGAGATATAAGGAGGGAATCCAATTCAAATCAAACGTGATTAAATCAAATCCCACTACAATCCCATTCACACTCCAAATCCTATTGTGATTGAAAGAGATCTTCCATATGATTATTTCAAATCCTATTCAAAATTCATTTCAAACTTCAAATTCCTATTCTTAGGGAATTTGATTTGAGCCTATAGGATTTCCATCTACATCTATATAAACCCCTCTCCAAAGAGAACACAAAAAATGCGGCCAAAGGCACAAAGGAGATCAACGGGAGGTCGGCCAAAATCCTAGCCAAGCTTCATTTCCGCAAGCAACATTGCCTTCTACATCCTCATTGTTGCAAGCTACCTAGGCCAAAAGAATACCTAGCTACATCCTCATTTCCGCAAGCTACCAAGACCAAAAGAATACCATGCTCATCCTACAAGCCGCAAGCACCTCCTTCCCTACTAGCCGTAATTGTTGACTCCCCTTACAAATAGATCAAAGCCACAATATCTGACCATCTCTCCTACAAAACATCAAGCCGAATTGTTTGACCACCAAATACAAATCAAGGAGCTCAGGCCTTCACAAGTTCCAAGGGGGAATTCAAATTTCCCTAGCCATCACAAGTGCAGCTACATAGGAGCAAGCATCTCTTCCTCATACAAGCAAGTAACAACAAGGGTGTTTTGATTTCTTCAAGCCCTCACAAAAGCAAGAGTTCAAGCCGCAATCTTCAACTTCATTGCTTGCTGCCGCTTCTTTGGTGTGCGGACCATGCATCACAACTTGTGTGCCATCATTCAAGCTACAGCCCAACCCTTTTGCATTACCGACTGCAGCCTTGCTCCCGCTAGTTCCCATTGCCGACCTAAGGAGGAGCTACACAATTTCCTTGCCGACCATTGCCAAGAGCATCATCTTGCTAGCCGAAGACATCCAAGCTTTCTACTTGAGCTTTGCTAGTCGTGACATCCAAGGAGGCTGAGATAGACTTTAGATTGGAGTCTACATATTGTCAGACCAGATCAGACCAGTGCTGAATGACAGAGATGACAACACCGACACGAATTGAGCTTTTCTAAACTCTTTATTATTTTATATTTGTGTATTGGTGTGTTGATTTTTGTAGGTTACTAAAACATTCGTTTTTGGGGTTTTGAGGTTTTGGAGTCTTAACTAGTCGGTGCTAGTCAGGAGAGAGCTTTTACTAGATTAGTAAGTGTTTGGCACTTTGGTGAGTGCGGTACGAACTTGGTGAGCGTAGAGTGGGTGCTCGTAGCTCTTTATAGTTGTACCCTTGATATTATTAACGCTAGTAATTGCTTTGGGGTTGGAGTAGTTCGTTAGGGCGATCGAACCAGGATAAATCTCGTGCATACTGTGATTGATTTTATTTACTCTGTGTCTGATTGATTGTGCTGAATAATTGCTTGTGATATCTCGAGAATTTTTATTAGCCTATTCACCCCCTCTAGGTTTAGATCCAGATCCAATATCTTCAAGCTAGATGATATCTACAAACATCTTAACTATGCATTTATTAATGATAATCAAATATACAATCAATTCATATGCTAGTATTTCAAATCAAATACTCAATGCTCAGAATGAATCATAGGAAGCATATATATCTCATGAGTGAATTATACAACTTATGATATATATATATATATATATATATATATATATATATATATATATATATATATATATATATATATATATATATATATATATAGGGTAAAGGGATCCTAAGGTGCCTCCTTAGATTCAATCTAAGGAGGCGTCCCCATTTCCCCACATCTCAAACATTTTTTTATGAAATTTTTTTCATGGGGTTGTTGTTCACCTTATGGATGATCAACATACCAAATTTCAAGGGATTCCAATACTTTTTGAGCCCCCATCTACCCGTTGCAACTTCGTGGGGTTTTAAGCACGTTTTTAGACCGTTGAAGTTGTAAGGGGTAGATGATGGCTCAAAAAGTATTATATATGTTGATATATATATATATATATATATATATATATATATATATATATATATATATAGTGAAAAATGGAAAAGAGCTGACAACGCTGGAAATTTTTCCAGCACTGTCCGCATTTTGGTCGACCTAAAAGTATTTATTTTTGAAATTTTTTTTGCAGTAGTTAGATATACGTGTTAGGAAGCTCCCCACAAAATTTCAGCTCGATCCGACACCGTTTGAGCCTCCGTTCATCGATTTCAAAAACGTTACGCAAAACTGTGGACAGATTTGCGTAACGTTTTTGAAATCGATGAACGGAGGCTCAAACGGTGTCGGATCGAGCTGAAATTTTAGTGGGGAGCTTCCTAACACGTATATCTAACTACTGCAAAAAAAAATTTCAAAAAAAATATTTTTATCTCGCCCAAAATGCGGACAGCGCTGGAAAAATTTCCAGCGCTGTCAGCATTGGCCCATTAACCTCATATATATATATATATATATATATATATATATATATATATATATATATATATATATATATATATATATAATACATTTGACAGTGTTTTTGAATTTTAGGGCTGACTAGGACAAGCTAACTAGGACAAACAGGTTGATAGAAAGACGGCTTGGATTTAATCTTGAGGAATGAATGGTTGAGATGAGATTTTGTGAAAAGTTTTGGAGGGAAAAACATTCTAGGGAAATGAAAGTTTATGGGGAATGGAACTTTTGGGGGAATGAAAGTTTCTGGGGAAATGAAACTTTATGGGGAATGAAAGTTTCTTGGAAATAGCAGAGTGCACGCAATCAATGCATTTGGGAAAAAAACATAAAGTTGCACTTAATGCTGCAGATCGAATGCTGCTGCAGATCGAATGATATCTCCCTCAACGCGGGGCACACCGTCTCTTCGACTCATGGGGCAAAGATGCGCGCCGAAGGCGCCCGCGCCATTTTTTACGCTAATTTGTTGTTCCGCGCCTAAAGCGTCCGCGCCGATTTTTTTACGCTAATTTGTTGTTCCGCGCCGATTTTTTTACGCTAATTTGTTGTTCCGCGCAATTTTGGCTATGGAAATAATTTTTTAGGAAATAAAGATTTCGCGGGGGAAAATCTTAAATGAACCGTGCCCGCGGGCACGGGTTATGACTAATATATATAGATATAATGACTAATATATATAGATATGTATGTATGTATGTATGTATGTATAACATTGTACATACATACATAGATACACACACACATACACACACATATGTATGTATGTATGTATGTATGTACAATGTTATACATATATACATTACACACACATATGAGAATAATGGCTATCATACGCCATATGAGAGCCTCTCTCATACGCCATCTCACATAAAGCACCCAAGTACAACATTGTATGTATGTATGTATGTATGTATGTATGTATGTATGTATAACATTGTACATACATACATAGATACACACACACACATACACACATATATACATTACACACACATATGAGAATAATGGCTATCATACGTCATATGAGAGCCTCTCTCATACGCCATCTCACATAAAGCACCCAAGTACAAGCCCACATAGGCTTGTACTTGGTTGTACTTGGGTGCTTTATGTGAGAGGGCGTATGAGAGAGGCTCTCATATGGCGTATGCTAGCCATTATTACACACACACACACACACACATATTGGTAAGCAATAGTTAGTCTTTATTAATATCCAAAACATACAAAGTCACTGTACAAGTTAGCATTAGTGATAATAAAAGGAGAGGGGATAGGACACAAGCGTCGTCACCCTCAACAGATTATTGTCAGCTAAGTCTACTTGTCAGAAAAGGGTAAACAAATATATACATGATAGTACATCTCCTAAGAACAATCAGGCATCAACAAGGCCCCAATTTGCAAAAGGGGATGGGACTGATCCATCTTCAATATCCAAGGAGGTCAGGGATATCGTGACATCCGACGCGATTTCCTCAAATAAACAAATTTTTGTTGTAAACTTTTCATCGAAAATGCGCTTATTGCGTTCTCTCCAAGAGAATTTTAAAAATAATCATGAACATATCATAACATATAATAAACATAAGGAAAATGATCTTTCTAGAGTTCAGATTCACCCATTATACTTAATTCTCTCCTAAGCCTCACAAAAGAGTCTTCCTTGAGTGATTTGGCGAAAATATCAGCAATTTGGTTTTTGGTGTCGATGTATTCTGGACAAACATCCTTCTTGAGGACATGATCATCGATGAAATGATGTCTAATATCAATGTGTTTGGTACGAGAGTGTTGTACGTGGTTCTTGGAGAGACATATAGAACTATGGTTATCAACTATGATTGGACATGTACCGCAATATATACCATAATCCTTAAGTGTTTGTCTCATCCATAAGACTTGTGCACAACCTAATCCGGCGGTGATATATTCCGCTTCGGTTGTGAAAAGAGATACCGAATTTTGTTTCTTGGAGAACCAATACACAAGGAAATTTCCTAAGAAATGGTAAGTGCCACTAATACTTTTCCTATCGGATTTTCATCCAGCAAAATCGGCATCACTAAATGAAACTAGTTCATAAGTGCATGACTTAGGATAAAATAATCCATAGTCAAGTGATTGATTTAGATAACGAAAAATCCGTTTGACCGCAATCAAATGTGATTGTTTTGGTCGAGATTGATATCGTGCACATAAGCATACCGAAAATATAATATCGGGTCTATTAATGGTAAGATAAAGTAAACTACCTATCATACCTCGACATTGACGAATGTCAACATTTGTTCCATGTTCATCTTTATCAAGATGCGTTGTCGTGCTCATTGGAGTACGCTTGGATGAAGAGAATCCCATTCCAAAGCGCTTGATCAATTCCACAGTGTACTTAGTTTGGTGGAAGAAGATCCCTGCTTCAATTGACAAATTTGAAGTTCTAGAATGTTGGTGAGCTCTTCCATGTGGCTCATCTCAAATCCATCTTGCATGGACTTAGCAAACTCTTGACAAAGCATAGAGTTAGTAGAACCAAATATAATGTCATCAACATATACTTGAATTAATAAAATGTCATAATCAAAATACTTAGTGAAAAGTGTTGAATAGACATCACCCATTTTGAAACCCAAATCAATGAGAAAATTCTTTAGACGATCATATCATGCTCTAGGAGCTTGTCTTAATCCACAAAGAGCTTTCTTGAGTCTAAACACATGATTTGAAGAGTTTGCATCTATGAAACCGGGTGATTGTGAAACATATACTTCTTCAACATGTCCATTCAAAAATGCACTTTTCACATCCATTTGAAAAAGTTTAAAATTCTTAAATGATGCAACGACAATAAAAGTCTAATAGATTCTAATCTAGCTACCAGAGCAAACGATTTTTCAAAATATATACCTTCTTCTTGTCGGTAACCTTGTGCTACTAACATTGCCTTGTTCCGGATGACGACTTCATTTTCATCCGTCTTGTTTTTGAAGATCCATTTTGTTCCAATGACATTGTGATCTTCTGGATGAGGAACTAACTCCCAAATATCGTTACTCTCAAATTGGATAAGTTCTTCTTCTATAGCACTGATCCAAGAGCCGTCCTTACAAGCTTCTTCAATGTCTTTGGTTTTATGGTTGAGACGAAAGCACAATGTGCAAATCGTTCTACCCTTGACCTTGTACGGACTCCATCTTCAATTTTGCATATCACTTGGTCGTATTGATGGTTTGGAACCATAGCAAATGTCTTGGGTAACCCTTGATCATTAGAAACAAACTTAATTCCATCATTAGCAGGGTTAGTCACAATATAATCATCTAACTTAACACTATTAAAGAATCACACAAAAATTCAACATTTTCATCAAGGTGAGATAATGAAACATCAAAGTTCTCATAAAAAATGTGAAATGATTCTTCAACCGTTAAGGTTCTTTTATTAAATATCTGGTAGGCCTTGCTACGATCGAAGTATCCAATAAACATTCCTTCAATGGAATGTGAATCAAACTTATCTAATTTCCCGTGTGTGTTCTTAATAAAGCATTTAGAACCAAAAACACAGAAATAGCTTACTTGAGAAATTTTGTTATAAAATAATTCATAACAAGTTTTGTTGGTACGGGGTCTCACAAGTATCCTATTTAGCACATAGCACGCGGTGTGAACGGTTTCTGCCCAAAATCGTGAACCAATGCGGCTATCACTAAGCATAATACGTGCATACTCAATAAGAGTTCTATTTTTCCTTTCTACAACACCATGTTGTGGTGGAGCATGAGAGAAGGAAAAAGTGTTAGATATCTCGTTCTTATCACAAAAGTTAGAGAAAAGTTCATTAAATTCACCTTCATGATCACTACGAATGGTGACAATGGATGTGCCTTAAATCTTTTGAACTTTCTTAGACAAAATAATAAATTTATCGTGCCTCATTCTTGCTATTCAAGAACTTCACCTAAGTATACCTAGAGAAGTCATCAACAGCTACAAGTCCATAGAATGCATTTCCTAAGGATACAAATCTAGTAGGCCCAAATAAATCTAGATGTAAAAGCTCTAGTGGCCTAGAAGTAGATGCTACATTCTTAATCTTAAATGAGAATTTATGGAGCTTGCCTTGTTGGCATGAATAACAAAAACTTTTCTCATTAAAAGAAAGTCTCGGAAACCCTCTAACTAGGTTGTGTTTGGACAACTTAGATGCTTGAATTGAACATGACCAAAGCGTCGATGCCATAAAAGTTGTTCATTAATGTGAGCAACCATGCATTGGTCAAGTGTGTGTGGCAAATCCAAAATATAAATATCCTTTTGGCGGGTGCCACTAAACAATACATTACTGTTAGTTTTATCATAAATACTACACAATCCATCACCAAGATTAACTTTGTAACCCTTGTCACAAAGTTGACTAATAGAGATAAGAATGTGATTTAAATATTCTACAAGGTAAACATTATCTCTGAGAGGTTTAGAGGGATTACCAACTTTACCAATTCCTATGATGGATCCCTTCTCATTGCATCCGAAAGTAATTGTTCTGCTGTTGATGCGGATAACCTCAGAGAGCAAACTTGGGTCTCCCGTCATATGTTTAGAACACCCGCTATCAAGTATCCAATCCTTTCCTTTGCATTTAGAGCAATATTATCCCATATTGCCCTTTTTCCTCTTCTTGGGTACCTACAGAATATATCATAAGCACATGGTACCCACGCATATTGGGTCCAAGGGGATTAGCACTTTGGAAACCAAGTCCAAGTGGACTTTGGCTTCCCAACATTCACATTATCTACAACATCCCTAAAGTATGATTGCATATACATTCCTTTATCATACATGCTAGTATTATTAGGACCCCAAATCAAATGACTCTTGGGAGTCTTATGCCTCATAGGTGCATGCATTGGAGGAGAATATCTAGTAGGAGCATTCATTATTTGAGCATGAGAATGAATATATGCATTTGGGTGTACATGAGCATGTGAATGATATATGTGTGGGTATGCATGATTCATACAATGTGATCTTGCATGATGTGTGCATGCATTGTGAACATTCATATAATTTTTCACATTCGGCTTATATGCAGTAGGAGCATATGAATGTGAAACATGATAAGCATGTGAAGCATGTGGATAAGTATGTGAATAAACATGTCCATGCTGTGGTTGTGCATAACTATGCGCATGAGTGGGGGTGCGGCCATGTGAATTTCTCATATGTGTGTTTGCACATGGACAAGGGTGTAATGCATAAAAGTCGTCATATGTAGGAGCAACATGTGTAGGTGCTCTCCTATGTGGTTGGGTGCATGTGTACATATACTCATATCCCTTCTTTGGTTATCCACCATTGGTGGTTTTTTCCAAAAGAGGGTGTCACTGAAATGGTGCTAGTCTTGGTAGATGTACTACCAAAGAGTTTTGATGCTCCACTTTTGAATGCATCGGAGGATGGCCTTAAAAATCAATAGTAGCTCCACTATAAGATGTACGATAAGTGGAAGCATTATTCTTAGAGTATCCAAGTCCTTCGCGGTAATTTGCAGGAAGTCGGTTTTCCAAAATTATGTCCAATTTGTCCTTCCCTTTGTTGAATCTATCAACATTGGAGGACATAAGCTCATATTTCTTCACAAGTGAAGAGAGATTAGTATCCAATATGGATAAATGTGTAGTGAGCTTGTACACTAGGGGTTTGAGAACAACATTCTCATTTTCCAAAAGTGTGTTTTAAGATCGAAGTGTTTCAATCTCAATGTCATCACAATTACTAACTTGGACGTTGTCCAATTGTGACTTGAGGGATACTACATTATTTCTCACGCAATCATTTTGAGAAGCTAAAGAATCTTTCTCCTTAATTAAAGCATTATGAGAACTAGAACTAACATTCATATCAAAATTCTTAGAAGAAGTAGCTATTCTAGCAAGATTGTCCTTAGCAATCATATATCTATTAAACAAATTTGATATTCTTAAATAATTGTTCATTAGCTAATCTAAGGTCATCCATGGTGTAATGCCCTACCAGCTACCGCACAAGTACTAGAGGGGGGGGGGGGGGTGAATAGTACTTTAAAATAATAAGGAGTATAATTCCAAATTAAATTGCAAACAACTACCAAATCAATTTGCGGAAGCTTAAATTGAATGACAACAACAAAATTAACAATGCAAACAAAAGATGTTAATGGGTTCGGATCCACCCAAGTCTCCCCGACTTGTTCCCGGTGATCCTACGTCCCAACCACCCGGATCCCCTCCGGATACTTGAGTTAGAAACCCTAACTTAAGATTTCCACTAAGAATATCTTGTGAAAAACCTTCACAAGATCAAATCATACAACAACGGCAATAGTGAATCCCACAACCCGGGATCACAACCTTCTCTCACAACCGAGAGAATCAACAAGCAATATAAATGAGTTATATTGAAATAAGCAAACTTACCACAAAATCCTATACCTTGAGTTTTTCTTACCCAATAGGTGAAATGAAGGATTTGAGGAAGATGAAGTCACCAAGACCTAGCACCAAGGAAATGACCAGCAATCGGTGCCTAGGGATGATTTGGAGACTTGGATCAAGCTATAGCTTGAAGAGCTCACCAAGAACAAGCTTCTCTCAAAAGGGATTCTAGATCTAGAATAGTGAGAGAATGGGTTTCTTGTGAGGAAGAGAGCTTTAGATTTGAGTGAGAATAGCTATCTCTTTTGATCTCAATGAATCTCTGAATGGAAGCTCTAACCTAGATAGAAATGACCTAGGTTCGTATTTATCGGGTCCCATAAAAACAACTTAGGTCATTCTCCAACGGATAGAAATCTGGAAGAATTAGTCGGTCAAAGAACAATCACTGACCGACTAGTTCATCAACTAGTCGGTCAGTCAAACAGCATGGACCGACTAAGAGAGGAACTGAGAAGAAAGAGAATTTCAGACCTAGAAATCTAGTCGGTCCAAGAAGACTTTCTGACCGACTAGTTTCACAACTAGTCGGTCAGTCAGTGAACGTAGACCGACTAAGAGGCAAAATGAAATAGTCTGAACACAAGTTGACTTAGTCGGTCCAAGGACAAAAGTTGACCGACTAGATTGTCAACTAGTCGGTCACCAAACGTTCTTAGACCGACTAACGATAAACAGTAGCTTAGGAGAAATTCAGCATGAACAGTAAGTCACAACTAGTCGGTCAAAGAAGCATCACTGACCGACTAGTTCACAAACTAGTCGGTCAGTGAGTCAACGTAGACCGACTAACTGTAAACAGTAAAGTCCAAGAAATTAAGGAATCAAACTAGTCGGTCCAAGAAGAGTTGCCGACCGACTAGATCACCATCTAGTCGGTCAGTACTTGTTCTTGTACCAACTAACATGCACATACAAGTCCGAATCGAAGCGCGACGCTTCGAGGAAGTTAGAATGAACTTGTACTAAGATCATAGAGCTACGATATGAGCGTTATGAAGTTAGAATGGTAAGATATACTCAAGGCTTAACATTCTATATATCGAAGCTAAAAAGACTATAAATAAAACCTTAATAAACGGTCTTCGAGAGCTTCGATTCATTCTTCATAACTTCCAAAACGGCGCAAGAGCTTCAACGAAGCTTTAGGCATGAATACGAGTTTTGTGAAGTGTTGAGATGTCGCTTTGAATGTTCTCGTGAATTTGGCGACGATCTCCAATACTGCGCTCACAAATTGTTAGTTCATGGATTATTTATGTTTGCTCATCATCAAAACCAAATCCGGGGAGTCCAATATTCAACATTCTCCCCCTTTTTGGTGATGACAAACCAACATAAATAATAATAAAAAATAATGATTCAAATGTAAAATACTTACTCCCCCTGCATTGATGACACGTTAATTCCAAAATGAATATATATGAATTGCATCAATCAGATGAGTAAGGTAAATAAAGAGAATCGATTTTCGAAATATCGGATTTTGAAAATCCTTATATATATCTTAACTCCCCCTGAATCTAACATATCAAACTAGATTCTTGGAAATTGAGTTAAATTTTCATTTGCGCTATTTATTATCATTATCTCTCCCCCTTTGGCATTATCCCAAAAATGGGGGGCATACAACGACAACAACTAGGAAATGGAAAATCCAACATCGGGAGTCGTAGACAATGACGATGGAACTAATTGACACCAAGGGAAAAATGATGAAATCAAATCAAGGTGTGCCAAATTGTCCATTATAAAAAAACGATAATCAAAATCATCAAAAATAGTTGGTAATTTTTCATTTATTGAATAATGAAACATACTCTCCAATATTCAATATTCTTGGTTAAATTTGTGCATGGAAAACAATTCTATACAAATATAGAAATAAAATCTATTTAACCAAGTTTTTCAATCGTCGAGCGACGATTTTACATAGCATGGACATTGAATGAGAATTAATGTGCACGAGGAAGTAAATATCACAACATGAACAACGATGTATATATAGATAGAAACATCAAGAGTACATCCCAAAAAGAGATCGATACAACAAATGCAACATACCCATCAAAAAGAAATACATCATATATCATTGATACAACATCATCATGAGAACATCATCATCAACATCAACGTCCAACAACAAAAAATACAACACATCAAAATATCCAACACCGACATCCAGAAAACTCAGAAATACATCAAATCAACCCTCATACTCCATCCTAACCCAAAATACTCTCAAAAAGATATGTCATCCAAAGAGTAGTGGAGAGTCCTCGGAACAAACGATCACGAGGAAGTGGCTGGATCTGCAGTGTCCGTGGGTCCAGTCGACGGAGTGGACTCAGGCTCTGCAGGGAGAAGAGGCGTCTTAACAGACGGGATCGTCGGGGTAGGTGTGGAAACAACTGGCTCAACAGCAGGGGTCGCAACAGCAGGGGTCTCAACAGCAGCAGGAGATAGATGTGCAGGCTCGACAGCAGGGTCAGCAGCAGGCTCAGAAGTCTGAAGTGCTGAAGCAGAAGTCTCTGGAGCACCGGAAGTGGTGCCAACTCCAGGAGCTGAAGTGGTAGCAGCAGCAGCAGCAGTGGCCTCATCGCCACGGGCTAAGGAAGTGACAAGCTCGTCAAGCTCCTCATCGTCCATCTCCTCGGCCTCAGAAACTGAAGGAGGAAGATCAATCCCCATCATACGAGCCATACGACAGACGACCTCCTCAGTACGAGCCAAACGTGAGTCGTGCTGACGAAGAAGGCGTACGACATCGTCTAATGTGGCAGGAGGAGCGGGGGCTGCAACAGCTGAGGGAGTAGACTGGGAAGCAGATGCGGTAGACCTCTGCACGTGACGAAGCGCCGCTAGAGATTTTTTAACGGCCGTCGCGTTTAGAGGAGTACCCAAGGGACGCTCATCGTCAGGAGGGAGAGGGACTCGGAAATGACGAAAGACAAGGGTCAGCAGACATGGATATGGAATATGCGCAGATTTATTGGTCTTGCGTATACACTCGAAAAAGTCCATCTTATCGAGTATAACGCGAGCCCAATTAATCTCGCAACCCAAGAAAAGAGCGTATATGAGCTTCAAAAATGGCTGGGATGGAAGTGAAGATGAGCCGCACTTGGGAAGCAAGCACGACTTCAGAATAAGATTCAATACCCAGGCATTTGGCTTGAACGACTTTGAAGGAACTCCAATAAAGGCAGGAGGGATCACATGGAAGATGTCAGAAAGAACGTACTGATCCAAGGAAGATATATCATCGACGGAAATGTCAGAAGGCAGGAGACCAGACGACGAGCAGCCAAGAATCTCCCCCAAGATTTCTGCCGTGAGAACTATAGGAGTTCCCAAGACAGTAGTCTCGATGGAGTGACTCGCATCGTACTGGCCTCGGACACGATTGGCATAGAACAATTTCACAAGGCGAGGATATGGTTTAGGATTGGCCTTAAGATCATATCGGAGATAATCAAGGAGACCACTATAGGAGAGGAGGTCAGCTAAGCCAAGGAAATCTGAAAACTGAACGTAGTGCTCCAATAGCATCGGGCAGTGTTCAATACGGTTGTAGGCCGCGAGACACATAGGGTCGTCGCGACACAACGATATGTCAACACCACCCGCTGGCATTGGGCCCTTTCCCTTTGGCTGGCGAGTCCTAGGACGAAGTGGAGGAGTGGGTTCCCTATGGCTAGGCTCATCCTCAGGCACAAACTCAGTGTCGGAATCGGGAGGAGTAGAGGGTGAGTGGAGTATGGCCTTTTTAGTCTTAGATTTTCTGGGTTTGACGGTCGCCGTCCTCTGCTTCTTCAGAGGAGGCGAAGACGGAGAAGCTTGGGTAGATTTAGAACGACGCTTGGGCTTAGGCGGATTCCTAGGATCGGAAGGCCCTATAGACATAGGAGAAGCCCCAGAAGAGGCGATAGGAATCCTCGTCTTTGCCATGGTCGTGGCACGACGAGCACAAGCAACTGAAATTACTAGCTACACAAACCCTAGAGATCAAAAGAAATCGGAAAACACAAACCCTAGAAGCACAAGCCCTAACACAAGAACTACAACAACCTAGAACCCTAGATGAGATATAAAACAAACCCTAGAGTATGACGAGACCTAGGAGAGGGGGTTTTACCTAGGAGGAGGAGTCGACGGCGGCAGACGGCGGGGATGGCCGGAGAGATGGCCGGAAGTCGAAAGGTCTCGAGAGGGAAGAGGGTTTTTGCGGGCTGGAGATTTGAAGACAACCGACTAAAGAAGAAAACGATCGGTTAGAAAGGGTATTAGTCGGTCGGGATCTGGAAAAGACACATTTGCCCTAACACACTTAGTCGGTCATAGTTCAAGCACTGACCGACTAGATTACGATCTAGTCGGTCGGTCAATGAGCTTGAACCGACTAAGTCGAAACAGAGGCAAACATGGATTTTTAGGGCTAGAATTAGTCGGTCGCAGTATACACACTGACCGACTAGTTTTCAATCTAGTCGGTCGGTAAGTGTACTGAGACCGACTAAAGAAAGAAAATGATAAGAGTAAGATAAAAGCTTGATCTAGTCGGTCTGAGTTCACTTGCTGACCGACTAGATGAGCATCTAGTCGGTTGACAAATGAACTGAAACCGACTAGAAGAGTCCAAAAATTGATAATTGATTTCTCTTCACAAACCACTTGGATGAAACATCTTAACACTCTCATTAGTCATCTAAATTACCCCATAAAACGTCGAAATCTTAAATACGACATTGAAATACGAATTCGATCATAAATTCAAACATATCACATAAAATTCCCAAAAATTCAATAAATCTAGCATGAATGAAATATCGCAAAATATAATAGCATGCAAGATAATTGAATGAAACATGAATCCTATATCTCGGATTCACCCATAATCCCCAATTCTCGACGCAACCGCACAAAGGAGTCCTCCTTTAGGGGTTTCGTGAAAATATCGGCGATTTGCTTTTGGGTTTCAACGTACACTAAAATGATGTCCTTTTTAGCAACATGATCATCTAAGAAATGGTGTCGGACATCTATGTGTTTTGATCGGGAATGGTGCACCGGATTCTTTGAAAGACAGATAGCACTTTGGTTATCCACCATGATAGGGCTAGTATCACAATGAATACCAAAATCCTTCAAAGTGTGTCTCATCCAAAGAACCTGGGCACAAGCGGCACCGGCGGCAATATATTCCGCCTCGGTGGTTGAAAGTGATACGGAATTTTGCTTCTTGGAAAACCAAGAGACAAGAGAATTTCCTAGAAAATGGCAAGTGCCACTAGTACTTTTCCTGTCGGATTTGCATCCCGCATAATCGGCATCACTGTATGAGACTAACTCATACGTGCTAGATTTCGGATAAAGTAATCCAAAATCAAGTGTATAACTTAGATAACGGAAAATACGCTTTACCGCTACTAAGTGAGACTCCTTAGGTTGAGACTGATAACGAGCACATATGCATACGGTAAACATAATATCGGGCCTACTTGCGGTAAGATAAAGTAAACTACATATCATACCTCGATATAGACGAATGTCTACATCCTTACCGCCCGTATCCTTGTCAAGATGCGTAGTCGTGCTCATTGGAGTCTTTTTCCCGGAAGCACTTTCCATTCCAAATCGCTTAAGCAACTCCACCGTATACTTCGTTTAGTGGATGAAGATTGCATCGTTCAATTGGCGAATTTGGAGACCTAAGAAATATTTGAGTTCGCCCATGTGGCTCATCTCAAATTGGTCCTTCATAACATTAGAAAACTCTTCGTAAAGAGTGAAGTTAGTAGCACCGAAAATGATATCATCTACATAAATTTGAACTAATAAAATATCATTATTCGCATGCTTAACAAAAAGTGTAGAATCGGCTTCGCCCATTTTAAAATTCAAATCCAAAAGAAAATTCTTTAGGCGATCATACCAAGCTCGAGGAGCTTGTCTCAAACCATAAAGAGCTTTCTTTAGTTTAAAAACATGATTTGGAAATTTTTCATTTATGAAGCCCGGAGGTTGAGAAACGTAAACTTCCTCAACAACATCTCCGTTTAAAAATGCACTTTTAACATCCATTTGAAATAACTTAAAATTTTTATGGCATGCATAAGACAATAAAAGTCTAATTGATTCTAATCTAGCTACCGGAGCGAAGGATTCTTCGAAATCGATACCTTCCTCTTGGCGATAGCCTTGAGCAACTAACCGAGCTTTGTTCCGGACGACGACTTGATTTTCGTCGGTTTTGTTCTTGAAGATCCACTTTGTCCCTATGACGGTGTGGTTCTTCGATGGCAAAGGAACAAGCTCCCATACCTCATTCCTCTCGAATTGAATGAGTTCCTCCTCCATGGCAAGGATCCAAGCACAATCTTCGCACGCTTCAACTATATTCTTTGGCTCAATCGATGAGGCAAAGGCACAATTGGCGAAGTGGTGGACTTGAGATCTCGTCTTGACACTATCATTAATATTCCCAATGACTTGCTCATGGGGATGGTCGCGAACTGTATGAAGCCGCTTGGGAATACCTTGATCACTAGGCACATTCTCAACAACTTCATTAGTCGGGTTAGTCTCAATAGAATCAATTGAATCAATAGACTTAGAATTTTCAAACGAATCACATAAAACATCCATAGAATCATTATCATTTGAAATTCTAGAAGTAGTAAAATTCTCATTAAAAGAGACATGAAGTGATTCCTCGATCGTAGAGGATCTTTTGTTGTATATCCGGTAGGCTTTGCTACGTGAGGAATACCCAACAAATATCCCCTCATCCGATCTCGGATCAAACTTGTCCAAATTATCATATGTGTTTTTAATAAAACATTTTGCGCCGAAAACACGAAAATGTTTAACTTGAGGCAATCTACCAAACAACAATTCATAGCAAGTTTGTTTGGTGCCGGGCCTCAAAAGTATTCTATTAAATACATAACAAGTGGTGTGTACCGCTTCCGCCCAAAATTGATAACCAAGTTGACTATCTTCGAGCATAGTGCGAGCACACTCCACAAGCGTTCTATTCTTCCTCTCAACAACACCATTTTGAGGAGGTGCGCGAGGGAAAGAAAATGTGTGAGTAATTCCAAGATCATCACAAAAATTTGAGAAAGACTCATTCTCAAATTCACCCCCATGATCACTACGAATAGTGACAATGGTGGTTCCGATGAGATTTTGTACTTTCTTCACAAATATTGTGAAGTTTTCAAAAGCTTCATTTTTATTACATAAGAAAAATACCCATGTAAATCTTGAATAATCATCAACGATGACTAGTCCATATCTTGCATTTCCTAAGGAAGCAACTCTAGTTGGCCCAAATAAATCTAGATGTAATAGCTCTAGTGGCCGTTTCGTAGAAATGCTTTTCTTAGGTTTAAATGAAGATTTAGGAAGCTTGCCACGTTGACAAGATTCACAAAAACTTTTCTTTTCGAAAACGAGCTTCGGAAAACCTTTAATGGAATTTAATTTCGAAAGCTTATAAAGTGTTCCAAAGTTCACATGTCCAAAGCGTCGATGCCATAAGTGTTGTTCACTTGTGTTGGCAACGAGACATTGTTCATATGACTTAGGAAGATCCAAAATATAAATATCTTTATGGCGTGTGCCGGAAAATAATAATTTATTATTATCATTTGAAATATGACACAATCCTTTCGCAAAGCTAACTTTGTAACCTTTGTCACAAAGTTGGCTTATTGAAATAAGATTATGATTTAAACCATTAACTAGATAGACATCACTAATTAAGGGTTTAGAAGGGTTACCCACTTTACCAACACCGACGATGGTTCCGCTCTCGTTGCCTCCAAATACGACGCGATTTCCATTTGCAATGGGAACCACTCCGGAGAGCAATTGAGCGTCACCCGTCATGTGTTTTGAACACCAACTATCGAGTATCCAATTCCCTTTGGAGCTATATTTAAATTTGTTGCTCCTCTTCTTTTTCTTTTCCTTGAGTACCTAAAGATAGAAACTTTCATATCATGGTACCCAAGGTCATTGGGTCCTCAAAAGTTAGACCTTTGGAAGCCAAGTCCAATTGGACTTTGACTTCCCCACATAATTTCTACTATGCACAACATCCGAAAAATAAGCATTCATATATACTTGTTTTTCATCCATGCTTGTGTCCTTTGGGCTCCAAATAGTGAAAATTTTGGGAGCCATCATCCTATTGGGTGCATGCATGCGTTGTTGGTTTCTACGTGATGCATGTCGTGGATAGGCATAAGGAACATGATGGAATGGTGCACGACGAGAATTATTCATATGATGAGGTGGGTGAACATATGCATGTGTGAGAACACGTGCGTGAGGGTGTCTCACATGGTGTGCACGTGCCCGTGAACGTGTAGCATAGAAATCATCATATGTGTGAGATGGTGGAGTAGGACGTGTGTTCCTACGTGGCATGGTATTTGTGTACATATAAGCATGCCCCTTCTTTGGAGGTCCACCCAAAGTGGGTTTCTTTCCAAAAGAGGGTGTGGACGAGGTGGAAGCACCATTGGTAGATAAACTACCAATAGAGTGTTTGCTACCACTCGTAGAGTCACCGGAAGTTGGCCTAACAAAAGTAGTGGCCGCTTTGGATGGACATCCCATCGTATACCCCAAACCAATGTGGTGATTGGCCGGAAGTAAGTCACTTAGGATCTTATCCAAATGGTCCTTACCCTTATTGAATCTATTGATTCGGCCTAATGTGTTCTCATATTTCTCTTTGAGAGAACGCATAGAAGTATCTAATGTGGATACTTGCGATGTGAGCACATAAACACGAGATTTAAGATTCTCGTTCTCAATACTCAAGGTCGAGTTTTGAGAAGTTAAATCCGCTATCCTATGTTCTTCCGGATCATCAATGCTAACATGTTCAAGTTTAGATTTGAGATTAACAATCTCATTTCTTAACTCTTCAACAACGGTGTCGTTGTTGGTGATGATAGTCTTAGGCGAGGTTTGAATGCTAGCTAGGTCATCTTTTACTTTAGTATATCTATTTACTAACTTAGTGTATTTAGACCATAAATGAGAGTTAGCATCCCTAAGATCATCCATAGTTACCTCATCGCCTTCGTCGTCGCTATCATCGGAAGAGGAAGATCCTTGATCATGCTCCTCTCTTGCCATGAAGCACATGTGCGCCTGCTCCACTTTCTCATCATCCGACTCTCCGCTTGAGGAATCCTCGGAGCCGGTGAATGTTGCTCCGACAAGTCCCTTTTTGTACCCCTTTTTGTACTTCTTTGACTTGTCGAACTTCGGCGCCTTCCACTTCTCCTTTTGCTTGTTTTGAGGACAATCCGCTTTGATGTGTCTTGGCTTATTGCATTTAAAGCACAAAGGAGAGGAAGAGGCGTTAGAAGAACCAAATTTAGCTTTGTTCTTATAGTTACCTTTTCGGAAGAAACGGTTGAACTTCTTAGCCATGAGAGCCATGGACTCCAAGTCCAACTTGTTTTCTGAGTCTTCATCATCGGTTGATGTGGATGTGGATGGAGCGGCCTTGAAAGCAATGGCCTTCTTCTTTGGCTCGTCTTGCTTTAGATAGGACTTCATCTTTTCTTGCAATTTGAGCTTGCTATCCTTGCGTACCTCGTATGACATTAAAGTACCCATCAATTGAACTACGGTATATTTATTCATGTCATTACCTTCCTCGATGGCGAAGGTACGTTTCTCCCAAGAAGAAGGAAGTCCTTCGATAAGCTTTGAGCACTTCTCCTTTTGAGTGTAGGACTTGCCGAGGGCCTCTAACTCGTTTATTATGTCAACGAAGCGAGCGTAATATTCTTTTATCTTCTCGCCCTGTTGCATATGAAACATTTCGTAATCTTTGTTTACGACTACGAGTTTAGAGTCTCTTACCCTACTCGTCCCTTCATGAAGTATGAGGATGGAGTTCCAAATTTGATATGCACTCTTACATGTGCATATCTTATTGAAGTCCTCGGGCTCCAACGCGCATTGCAAGGCGTTCATTGCCTTGGCATTGCTTACCTCCGCGGCGATCTCCGCGGTAGTCCATTTCTTAAAGTCTTCTTCTTCGGGTTCAATGTATTCCTTCATTGTGGTCCTCCATAAGGATGCACTCCGGAGGAAGGTTTCCATCCGGCATTTCCAGTACCCGTAGTTGGTACCGTTGAAGAATGGAGGCCTCGTAGAGGAATGTCCTTCCATCACCGAAGATGCTCCTTCTCGGTTCCTGAAGGTGTCATAGTTGGAAGGTGGACGCACGGTCTTGTTGTCGTTGGCAGACATAGCTAAGTATCTGGCTCTGATACCAAATGTAATGCCCTACCAGCTACTGCACAAGTACTAGAGGGGGGGTGAATAGTACTTTAAAATAATAAGGAGTATAATTCCAAATTAAATTGCAAACAACTACCAAATCAATTTGCGGAAGCTTAAATTGAATGACAACAACAAAATTAACAATGCAAACAAAAGATGTTAATGGGTTCGGATCCACCCAAGTCTCCCCGACTTGTTCCCGGTGATCCTACGTCCCAACCACCCGGATCCCCTCCGGATACTTGAGTTAGAAACCCTAACTCAAGATTTCCACTAAGAATATCTTGTGAAAAACCTTCACAAGATCAAATCATACAACAACGACAATAGTGAATCCCACAACCCGGGATCACAACCTTCTCTCACAACCGAGAGAATCAACAAGCAATATAAATGAGTTATATTGAAATAAGCAAACTTACCACAAAATCCTATACCTTGAGTTTTTCTTACCCAATAGGTGAAATGAAGGATTTGAGGAAGATGAAGTCACCAAGACCTAGCACCAAGGAAATGACCAGCAATCGGTGCCTAGGGTTGATTTGGAGACTTGGATCAAGCTATAGCTTGAAGAGCTCACCAAGAACAAGCTTCTCTCAAAAGGGATTCTAGATCTAGAATAGTGAGAGAATGGGTTTCTTGTGAGGAAGAGAGCTTTAGATTTGAGTGAGAATAGCTATCTCTTTTGATCTCAATGAATCTCTGAATGGAAGCTCTAACCTAGATAGAAATGACCTAGGTTCGTATTTATCGGGTCCCATAAAAACAACTTAGGTCATTCTCCAACGGATAGAAATCTGGAAGAATTAGTCGGTCAAAGAACAATCACTGACCGACTAGTTCATCAACTAGTCGGTCAGTCAAACAGCATGGACCGACTAAGAGAGGAACTGAGAAGAAAGAGAATTTCAGACCTAGAAATCTAGTCGGTCCAAGAAGACTTTCTGACCGACTAGTTTCACAACTAGTCGGTCAGTCAGTGAACGTAGACCGACTAAGAGGCAAAATGAAATAGTCTGAACACAAGTTGACTTAGTCGGTCCAACGACAAAAGTTGACCGACTAGATTGTCAACTAGTCGGTCACCAAACGTTCTTAGACCGACTAACGATAAACAGTAGCTTAGGAGAAATTCAGCATGAACAATAAGTCACAACTAGTCGGTCAAAGAAGCATCACTGACCGACTAGTTCACAAACTAGTCGGTCAGTGAGTCAACGTAGACCGACTAACTGTAAACAGTAAAGTCCAAGAAATTAAGGAATCAAACTAGTCGGTCCAAGAAGAGTTACCGACCGACTAGATCACCATCTAGTCGGTCAGTACTTGTTCTTGTACCAACTAACATGCACATAC
Source organism: Scilla litardierei (assembly GCA_030789695.1). Lineage (NCBI taxonomy): Eukaryota > Viridiplantae > Streptophyta > Magnoliopsida > Asparagales > Asparagaceae > Scilla > Scilla litardierei. Next base: position 153,380,608 of record CM061142.1, read on the forward strand.
AAGTCCGAATCGAAGCGCGACGCTTCGAGGAAGTTAGAATGAACTTGTACTAAGATCCTAGAGCTACGATATGAGCGTTATGAAGTTAGAATGGTAAGATATACTCAAGGCTTAACATTCTATATATCGAAGCTAAAAAGACTATAAATAAAACCTTAATAAACGGTCTTCGAGAGCTTCGATTCATTCTTCATAACTTCCAAAACGGCGCAAGAGCTTCAACGAAGCTTTAGGCATGAATACGAGTTTTGTGAAGTGTTGAGATGTCGCTTTGAATGTTCTCGTGAATTTGGCGACGATCTCCAATACTGCGCTCATAAATTGTTAGTTCATGGATTATTTATGTTTGCTCATCATCAAAACCAAATCCGGGGAGTCCAATATTCAACACATGGTTACCTCATCGGTGTCGTTATCACTTTCACTAGATGAGTCCTTTGGAGAGCTTCCCTTAGCCATGAAGCATACCTCTCCTTTGTCCTCATTGGATTCATTGCTACTAGAATCCTCACTAGAATCATCCCATGTTCAAATGAGTCCCTTCTTCTTCGTGTTCCCTTTGTATGCATCTCCCTTTTTGTACTTTGGAGCTTTCCATTTCTCCTTGTTCTTAAGCAAGGGAACAATCCATCTTGATGTGCCCTGGCTTATTGCAATTGAAACACAAAGAAGAATCATTAATAGAAACAAATTTATTCATTGGTTTGAGATTACCTCTCCGGTAAAACCGTTGGAATTTTCTAGCCATAAGAGCTATAGACTCCATGTCCATCTCTTTGTCAGAGTCTTCATTCTCCGAAGTGGATTTGAAAACAATTCTTTCTTCTTAGGTTCGGATAGAACCCTTAGAGAATTTCTTTCTTCTCTATCTGCCTTCTTAACCTCATAAGCTATGAGCTTTCCTACGAAGGCCTCAACCGTATATGTGGCCATGTTATTACCTTCCTCAATGGCCATTGTCTTCTTTTCCCATTCCGGGGTAACGAGCGTAATGAGTTTTCTTACCTTTTCCATTTGGGTATTTTCCTTCTCAATGGCTTCAAGCTCATTCACGATGTCCGTGAATCTTACGTACATGCTTGAGATGGTTTTCTTATCTTGCATTGAAAACATCTCGAAAACGTTGTACATATATATGAAGCTTTGACAACTTTACCTGGGTTGTCCCTTCATGTGTAACTTGGAGATGGTTCTAAATTTGGTGTGTGGTTGTGCAATTCGACACTTTGTTGAATTCGGTCGCATTCAATGCACTAATAAGCTAGTTCATCGCTTTTGCATTGTTTGTCTCCGCAAGCACTTGAACTGGTCTCCACTTTAGGTAGTCTTCCTTATGTGGATCAACATACTGTTGAGTATTGGACTTCTCCTTACTTGGTTATGATAATGAGCAAACATAAGTACTTATGACTAATCCCCTACTTGCAGTTAATCCATTGCCTAAGTATATCATAAAGATCAATTATTAATGGATGTAACTCAAGGATAAATCAAAGCTCGTAAAGTCGATTGGATGATCGAAGATGAAGATATAAACTTCAAGAAGACTTCAAGATCATTCAATAGAAAGAAGAGAGGCAAAAACAAATGTAATCTTTTTATTCTCTTCTTCTTTCTTACTAGAATGTAGCTTAACAGTAGAATTATGTTGGAGCACACACACATCTTCCATTCTATCCTAGGAAATCGTTAGAACTCATTTCATAGGCCTCCAATTCTTAATTCTCAAACATGTGCATTTTGGAGTTTTAACAGGCAACTGTTGAAAGATTTACAGGCGCATGTCTCCATACAGGCGCCTGAGATGTGTTCTCTAGTCGTATGTTATGCACATAATTTTTTCACTTTTTCTTTTGGGCTTTCTGCTATAACTCTCATCTGGCGACTGTTGTACAATGTACATGCGCCTATCCAGTTATAGGCGCCTATGATTTGTTAGTCAGTCACATGTCTTCTTTAGCCCAAAAGTCCACAGTCTTACAACTTTCGCACTTGCGTCTGCAGGCGATTTAAGAAGGATTTACAAGCGCCTGCCCATGGCACAGTCGCCTGTATATGCTTCTACAGGCGCCTGTCCCAGCTTGTCAAAATTTCCTATATTTGACAACTTTCACACTTGCGCCTGTAGGCGATGTAAGAAGGATTTACAGGCGCATGTCCATGGCACAGTCGCCTGTATATTCTTCTACAGTCGCATGTCCTATCTTCCCAAATTTCATGAGTTTTCACCACTTATGCACTTAGGAAGTCAGTCGCATGTAGAAGGTTAATCAGTCGCATGTTGGTTTACAGGCGCATGTCCGACCTTCATCAGTCGATTGTCCTACGTGGTAAGTTATCGTTTGAATTCTCACCTACCATCTGACACAGTGTAGCAGGCGACTGTGAGTTCTTCATCAGTCGACTGTCTGATGCTATTTCTATCCGTTGGCTTTTTCCATACGGATTTCAAAGGGGGTTTTGGGTATTTTGCTTGAGGGGTTTAGAGAACTTATAAAAGGGTCTCCTATTGTTCCATTGGAGATCTCTTGAACCCTTGAAACTCTTTAGAATTCTTTGATCTCATCTCTAAGCTCTCAAGCCCTCATTTTCTCTAAGCCCTAGAATCTCATCCTCTCTTGCTCTCCAACCTAGAATCAAAATTGATATTCTCTAGACATTTGGTGGTGACAATAGAAAGGGCTTCACTCTCTTCTTGGAAGAGATCAACACTCACTTCACTTTGCTCCTTCAAGTTCTACTTCAAGGCATAAGTGTTTGTAAGTGTTTACATTTCGAATTTTATTATCTCGTATTTCGATTTCACTCTTGGTTTGTGAGAGTGGGTTTGCTTGATCCCAAGTTGTAGGAGTCAATGACATTGATTATTGTTCGATTACACTTGTAGGGTTGCTACAAGTGGTTTTAAAGGAAACCTCAAGTTATGGTTCTAACTTGAGTATCCGGAGGTATCCTGGTGGAAGAGAAGTAGGATTACCGGAAACAAGTCGGGATTGGACTTGGGTAATCCGAACCCTTGAAACATCTCCTTGTTAGTTTGTTTCATTTTGGGTTAATTTATAATTCCGCATTTATTGTTGATTAGGGATTTAAATTGGTATAACTATCGTTTAAATTTTATAAACACTATTCAACCCACCTTCTAGTGTTTTCCTAATAGCCAAGGTCCTTACAATTGGTATCAGAGCACAAGGTTTATAGCTATGGCATCCAACAACAACAACATTCCTCCACCTCCTTCGTACAACAATCATGATCGTGATGGTGCTTCTACCGTCTTCTAAGGACAATCAACGGTTTGTCCTCCGTGTTTCAATGGCACGAATTTCGACTAATAGAAGTGTCAGATGGAGACATTCCTAAGGAGTGCTTCTCTTTGGAGAACCCTCCATAAGGAGTACGTTGAACCCACGGAAGAAGATTTCGACAAATGGACTCCCGCCGAGAAGTCCGCCGAGGTGAACAATACCAAAGCAATGAATGCTCTTCATTGCGCATTGGATCCAGATGAGTTCAACAAGATATGCACATGTAAGAGTGCATATCAAATATGGAACCATCTCTTCGTCACCCACGATGAGTCGAACACGGTAAAATTGTCAAAGTCATATGTTGCTATACAAAACTTCGGCAAGTTTCATATGCATGAAAGTGAGAACATTGCAACGATGTACGGTCGTTTCATCGACATCACCAATGAGCTTGAAGCTCTCGTTCAAGTATACACACAACAAGAAAAGGTAAGAAAGATAATCATGTGAATGACCTCAAATTGGAAAAGAAGATCTATTGCCATTGAGGAGGTCAATGACATGAAAAACTATATCGTGGTGAATCTTGTCGATACTCTCATGTTTTACGAGTAAGAAGGGAGAACCGAATGAAGATTAGAGCTATGATGAATGCAACAGAGGCAAAGAAGAAGGCATTAGCGTTCAAGGCTACATCTTCATCCTCCGATAGTGATGAATCCGAGAACGAAATGGATTTGGAAGAAATGACGCAAATGGCGAAGAAGTTCTAACGTTTCTTTCGCAAAGGTAAATTTCCTTCCAAATCTAAATTTGATTCCACTAACAATTCCTCTTCTCTTTTTTAATGTGTAACAAGCCAGTGCACATCAAGAAGGATTGCCCAATGCTAAGAAACAAAGAAAAGTGGAAAGCACCAAGTACCACAAGTCCGACAAATTCAAGATGGACAAGAAGAAAGGACTTATTGGGACTTTCGATGACTCAAATGGAGATTCCTCAAGCGAATCTGAGGATGAGAAGGGTGAGAGTGCACATATGTTCTTCATGGCCCGAGAAGATACATTCTCCGATGGAAGTGATAGTGAGATGATGAACCCAGATAACTATGGATGAACTTCGTATTGTTAACAAAGAATTATTTTCTAAGTATCAATCTCTTATGCTTATATATACTAATTTGAAGAAATGAAATGTTAGTAAATCATCCATGCCATGCATCACCAACAATGATACCATTGTTGACACACTTACACGTGAGAACGTCAATTTGGTTTCTCAAAATGGCACCTTGAAAAATGAGGTGAATTCCCTCAAATCTCAACTAGATCACGTTTCTTCTAAAGACAGTGTTGATCTAGCTGCACAAAACACACAATTGGGTTTTGAGAATGATTCTATCAAAACCCAAGTGCACGAGCTAAAAACATGTGTCTCCACTTTGGATACTAATATTTCTCCCCTTAGGGAAAAATATGAGCTCATGTCCTCCCAAGTTAAACGATTTAACAAAGGGAAAGGGCAATTGGATGAATTGATCTCAAACCAATTTCCGGCCACACATCGTGTTGGACTTGGTTATATGGAAGCAAATGCATCCAAATCTCGCACCTTCTATATTAGTGTAATTATAGATTTTGTGAGGCCATCCTCCGGTGCATCCACTAGTGGTGTCAAAACACTATTGGTAGCAAACCTACCAAGAAGGCCACCACTTCACACTCTCCTTCTTTTGGCAAGAAACTCATTAAGGGTGGAAACCAAAAGAAAGGACATGTCTATATGTACACTAACACTCACACACGTAGGAAATCTCCAACTTCACATGTGGACACATATGACACATTTTATGCTCCACACTCACAGGCAAGTGCAAACTCTCACATGAGAAATACTCATGCACATTCTCCTACACATTCATATGTTCATACACATAATCCTACCATGTATGCTCATGCATATCCACCACATCACATGCATGCTCCATATGCTTCATATAATATGCATGCTCCTCAATTTGCATATAACCCATATATGTCTCATGCATATCCACCCCCACCTTCATATGCTAGATCTCATGCTCCTAGGAAACATGTACCACATAGACCTCAGCTAAATGTGCATGCAACTAGGAAGAGGATACCCAGAACATACACAATTTGGAGTCCCAAGAACACAAGCACTAATGATAGGAATGCTTACTTAAACTCTTATCTTATAGATGTGGTAAATAATGATAATTATGTTGGGAAACCAAAGTCAACTTGGACTTGGTTTCCAAAGGGCTAATTCCCTTGGACCCAACAAGCTTGGGTACCATGAGCTTATGGTATACTATATAGGTACCCAAGAACAAGAAAGAGAGCAATAATCGACATATTAGCACTAAAAGAAAAGGATGGATAATCGATAGCGGTTGCTCCAAACACATGACGGGAGATCCCACATTGCTCTCCGAAGTGGTTCGCATCAAGGATGGTGCAACAGTCACTTTTGGAGGCGATCAAAAGGGAACCATCATTGGAGTAGGCAAAGTCGGTAATCCTTTCAAACCTCTTATTACAAATGTTTATTTAGTTAGTGGTTTATGTCATAACTTTATCTCCATAAGTCAACTTTGTGACAAGGGTTACAAGGTTAACTTTGGAGAGGGTATTTGTAATATAGTTGATAATGATTCGCATGTTTTATTTTCCAATATCAGACATAAAAATATTTATTATTTGAGCATATCTAAAACCATAGAACATTACTTAGTTGCTAATACAAATGAACAGCTATTATGACATCGCCGGTTTGGTCATGTTCATTTAAGAACTTATATAAGTTAGCTAAGCATGATCTAGTTAAAGGCTTTCCGAAGATTTCTTTTAATAAGAAAATTTTTTGTGATTCATGTCAAAGAGGTACACTAAGTAAATCTTCTTTCTAACTTAAAATGGCATAATTTCTAAGAGGCCCCTAGAATTACTTCATTTAGATTTATTTGGGCCGACTAGAACCGCATCTTTAGGTAATGCTCATTATGGACTAGTCATAGTTGATGATTTTTCTAGGTTTACTTGGGTTTCGTTTTTAACCAATAAAAATGAAGCTTTTGATGTGTTTACTATATTTGCAAAGAAAATTCAAAATCTCTTAGGAACCACCATTATCACTATTTGTAGTGATCATGGAGGAGAATTCGAGGATGAATTTTTCACTAAGTTTTGTGATGACAACGGGATTACTCACAACTTTTCTTTTCCTCCCGCACCACCACAAAATGGTGTTGTTGATAGAAAGAATAGGACCCTAATTGAGTGTGTATGCACCATGCTCCATGATAGTCATCTTGGACTACAATTTTGGGCAGAGGCGGTGTACACATGTTATGTGCTAAATAGGACTCTAGTGAGGCTCCGAACGAACAAAACTTGTTTTGAATTATTTTGTGATAAAAAGCCACAAGTTAAATATTTTAGGGTTTTTGGTTCAAAATGTTTTATAAAGAACACATATGGTAACTTGGATAAATTTGAGCCAAGATCCGATGAAGGAATCTTTGTTGGATATTCCACACGTAGCAAAGCCTACTTGATATACAACAAAACCTCTTCAACGATCGAGGAATCACTACACGTTTCATTTCATGAAGATTTGATATTTCTCATGTTGTCGACGATAGTGTAGATGTTTTATGTGATTCCATTAGTAACGTTAAAATTAATGATTCTATTATTGAGACTAACAATACTAATGAAAATGTTAAGGATGTTCCAAGTGATCCAGGTATTCCCAAAGCTTATCCGACTATTTGTAACCACCACAATGAGCAAATAATTGGAGACATTAGTGTGGGTGTTCGAACAAGGTCAAGGATTGATGAATTCTCTCATTGCGCCTTTGTCTCTACCATTGAGGGAAAGAACATCCAAGAAGCTTGTGAAGATAGCTCGTGGATGATGGGAAATCTAGTCTCATGATTCAGTATGAATATTACATATTTATCCCCCCTCATTTCTGGGCATTTTGTGCATGAATATAGTTTAACTAAGGTTCATTGTAAGCATAATTGAATTAAAATTGATTTATGGAGCATATCGTTGAGTGTACACAAAATACGGTTTTTAGCGATCTTTTTAGCTTTCCATTATTTTTCATGTGCTCATAGTATTTTTGTTGTGCTACCGCTATTTTTCTGTATTTTTCAGAGCTCGGTGGAATTTTCTACAATTTTTGGAAGCTTAAAATGATTTTATATTGATTTTAGTTCATGGTTTTATTATTATTATTTGGACTAATTTCTACCCCTTATATTTTTCAAGTACTTCTAGGGGCCTTAGGAAATTTCCAGTATTTTCTGAGAATTTTCCTAAGCCTCTAGGTATTTTTCTTGAATTTTTGAAGGTAAAAAGCAATTTTTGAAAAATAAAAAGAATAGCAGGTATTGTAGCTGCGGGCGTGGGTACTATAGCAAACATACCCAATAATGGGTTTTAAGTGTATTTTGGGCATAACTTACTGGGTTTATGTCCAAATTGAGTGCTTTTCGACCTGTTAGTGACTCTTCAGTTTATTTGCTTGACCAGCAGCCATAAAGCCTCATTATCTACTGTTTCATGAGAGTTTACTCTAAAATAAAGAATGGTTAATGAAGATTGAGAATTTGAAGAGCCATTTGAGTTTTATGGCTAATGAAGAGTGAGAATTTGAAGAGTTTCATGGGAGTTTTCTCTACTAAATGTTGAGTGTGAATATGAAAAGCCAAGCATCTTAAAACCTCTTGCAATTCTAAGCCTATAAAAGGAGGGGAAAGCTTCATCTCATGGCATTCCATTATATCCCATTGTAGTCCATTCTATACCTGAAATAGAGAGGTTCTTGAGGGGCTCAGGCAAGGAACTTGGAGGAGCTTGGAGAAGAAAAAGGGAAAAGAAGAAAGGACTCATTTGTAGCAACATTTGGTGATCTCTTTCATTTGTCTTAGGTTTTCATTTGTACTTAATTGGGTTGTATGGATTTAATAATGATTTATATGAAGTTAGTATTATTTATCCATATGAATTGCTAAATTTCTTTGCTTGGGTTGTGATTTGCTATGGAACATTGTTCACATGTTGAGTTGGGTTTATTTGGATTGAATTATTTTTTATGTGGCTTAAATTTAAGTTTCTAATTTAACTCGCTTATATGAATCCAAAAGATTATATTAGAGAACCGATCATCCCAAAAGGATGAGTTTGATCTTCTCAAAAAGAAGTATCAACTTAATTTTCATGAGACCTAATTCTTAAGCCACTACACTATCCCATCATTTTAACTCCCAAAAGGATATCCCCGATGACGCTTCCCCAAAATGGACGCCATTAAGTCATAACGAACCATAGCCCGTGACTGCTACCACTTCCAATCGTGACCCGAAAAGGGCTCCACAATTGAATCATATTTCACACTTGCTTTCACCTCCAAAAGAGTATTTTCTGATGGTGCATCCCCAAAAGAGACATCATTGAGTTGGAAGGTTATATTCTCACACTTAACATTGATCCTAACAAACCCACGATCCATGCATTCCTTCTCCTTGCCACTTGCCTATCCAATCCTCCATCCCTCATTTTCATAGAGTAGTTTGGTACATTTTACCACACATACTTTCCACCACCACATCTTTGTTAGTAGTTGGACGTTCTCACACCCTTAGCTATCTTTGATCGACTCTGTGAATGCGAGATGACTTGTCTCTGAGTTTGACCCGGGGCTCACCGGGTTATTTTGTATTGCTTTGACACCCTTTCACTTCAGGGGGAGATCGTGTTCACCCTATTTGGATTGCGCACAATTTCGATTGAATCATCCCACCATAAATGGTTTTGATGATGAGCACACCAAATGATGTTAATATACTAATGACATTATCTAAAGTGTGTAGGTTGTGCGATCAATAGATAAAGAGCTTTACGCATACTCCGAAAAAGCTCAACCACACTCAGAAGATAAAGACAATTTGATAGCTCTACGTCAAGCACAAGTGAAGCTCAAAGATGAAGCTTATGGAACATGCTCAAGCTTAAGCTAAAGAGGAGCTCAAATTCAAAATGAAGCACACATCTACATCAATATATGATCGGCTTCAGAAGTCTTTATTTAAGTCTAAGTGTGTGAGTTGTTCTTTTAGGAATATGTTAAAGCCAAGATATATTGCACACACACACACAAAACATTTTCGAAACAAAGTTTTCAAACTAGTTCTAAATCTCTTGAGAGCTAAGATTTTCGATTTAACTTCGTTGTCAATCTTCAAACACCCAGGAGTTGATTACTTATCTTTCAAGCTGAGTTTCAATGAAAAATATGCTCTGGGAGTCGACTACCAAAGGATGGAGTCGACTACCAGATGTGAGCAGAGTTTTCATTGAAAACTCGCTGGGAGTCGACTATCTCCCTTAGGAGTCGACTACCAGCTGCGTTTGACTTTCCAGATTTTCGCTCCTTCAATCTCTCGTTTTGCTTGATTGGTGGGCTGAAGTCAAACATTTTTTGAAATTCAAATTCGGTTTTGAAACTACATAAATAGAGACCCTTGAGAACTTTTCATAATACCAATCTCTATTATTTCTTGAGCTAAACTATACTCTTATGAATTCTTAATCGCTCTCATCACTCTAAAATCGTCGTAGCCAAAAATCTGGTTCTAATTTCTGATCGTATTCATTCTTATCTAAAATTCTTTTAAGATCACCCTTATTTTTTTTGCTATTGAAAAATTGTTTTCAAAATCCTTTTTTTTATTTCATATTATTTGAACGATTTTTGAAAATCAAAGAATCTAGATCACAACGAATTCAATTATATTCTTTGTGTGATCTAAAAGCATTTTAATTCTTTTAGCCACAAGATATATAATTATATTGGGTGTAAACCAATCTCCACCAAATATTGTGGTGAATTGGATTTTGTTTTTATTTGGATTCTCTTTGTGATAAGGGTTGTGGAAAATCATAGTCAAGGCTAGGTGGATGGAAATCCTGGTAGGGATACTAGGTCGTTGGAAATCCTAACAAGTGAAGTTAGGTAATTGTATTGCTAGGGAAATAATGAATTGAATCTCGTATCGGATTGGTCGGGGACTGGACGTACCCAGGTTGCGGGGAACCAGGATAAAAATCTCTTGTATCGGCATGCTTTATGCGTTCGTAGTTATTTATTTGTGTAAGCAATTCTTTTGTTGTTTATATACTCTCTTTGTAATTCTTTATTAGTATTGCAACAATTATCTTTTTATCCCGCTATGTACAATCTCTCTGATTGTAATCTTTATTTACTTGTAATTAATCTTCTTATTTGTTTAAGTTTATATTGTTGATTAAGGACCAAGCATAGATCACTCTACTTGGTTCCTTAGGCAACATTAGAAGGGAAATTATTGTGTTATAATAATCAACGAAAAAGTTTTTAATTCACACAACACTATTCAACCCCCTTCTAGTGTTGTTTTCTATCCATAGGATCCAACACTTGGTATGAGAGCATGGTTACAAGACGATGGCATCAACATCTTTCCACTCAGAAGGACTCAACACCATGCGACCACCATTGTTCAATGGGACAAACTACGCACGCTGGAAGATACGCATGTAGACTCATCTTGAGTCACTGGATATTGAGGCATGGATCGTCACCAAGGATCCATACAAAGCTCCTACTGAAGTTGACGCCGGAAAATGGTCCGTAATGAAAAGAAGAAAGCCAACCTCAACGCCAAATCCATGAACGTATTATTCTGTGCTGTAACAGGTAATGAGTTCAATCGTGTCTCCCATTATGAGACGACACATCATATCTGGCATACTCTTCAGGTAAGTCACGAAGGAACCAAGAAGTAAAAGAATCTCGAATTAACGTTTTACATTCTAAATTTGAATCTTTTAATATGTTAGAAGGAGATAGTATTACCGAGGTGAATACTCGTTTTACTAACATAATAAATGCGCTTGCAGGTCTGGCAAGAAGTTATCTAAATATGATCAGGTAATGAAGATATTGAGATCGCTCAGACCCTAATGGAAAGGGAAGACGACGGCCATTCGAGAGGCTCATAACGTAAGAGACCTCACCGTTGAAGAATTGATGGAAAATCTCATGACATATTGGAGAAGAACAACAGAGACGCCAAAGACCGTGGCAAAAACAAAGAGAACAATGAGAGAAAGAATGATAGAAGAAATAAGACTCGACGACCAAGGAATGAAGCATATGCAGCCTTCAATCTAAGTGATGATTCTACCTCCGACGAATCATCATCAGATGGCAAAGAAGATAGAAGAGAATCAGCCCATATGTGCTTCCTAGCTTCCACATCATCTCAAGTAAGTTCATTTCATAATTCATCATTTAGTGAAGATGATTCATTATCAAACGATGATGAAGACATGGATTATAGGGGTTCCTATTAGGAGCTTTGCTCACTACATGAAAAGTTCATTAAAGAACATAGAAAAACACTGAGATTAGTTAAAAAGGATGCAAAAGATAAAGAGGAACTTCTTAAAGAAAACATTGCACTAAAAGAGAAGAACGAATTATTAGAAAAAGACATGCATTCCATGAAAAAGAAAATTGAGGGTTTGGATAATCTTCTAGTGCCTATCAAAGACAAATACGATTCGACGATGAAGATTGTCGAAAACTTCAATAAACGGAATAGAAAATTAGATAGTCTTATAAATAGTCAAAAAGCATCATCTAGCAAAATCGGACTTGGTTATGATTCTAATCATGCCAAGAAAAGGATTAAGCATACTAGGATGCATCATGCTAACCCAAACTTTTTGAGCATATGGATTCCCAAGCATATGACGGATAAAAAGAAACAAAGGTACGTAATCGATTTTGTTCAAAAAATTCATTTAAATAAAAATGATAAGTATATTTCTATTGAAGGAACTAAACCATATTGGGTTTGGTTTCCTAAGAACTAATACTTTGGACTCAAATGAATAAAGAGTACCACAATGTTCATATTTTTCAGGTACTCTAAACAAAGGAGGAGGAACACAAAAATCAAAACTTTGTGGGAAGAGTGGTTAAATTTTTATCACTTCGCAAAAGCTTAATTATATGAATGATTAAATATTTGTTTAAAAAAAATTTTGCTCTATATAAATGCTTATATATGTTACTTAATTTGCTTGTTAAGGATATTGGACAAGCGCTTAATCCAATGCGTCAATAATCCCTCGGGATGAGAAATTTCTCAAACCCAGGAAGAAGTCGACTACCTGGTCTGGGAGTCGACTCTCAGACCTCAGGGCTGAAATCTGTGTTGTGTTTTCTCATTTTTTTGACTAACTCCTATTGGGTTTCTAGAGACTATTGGGTCCATAACCAGTAAATGACATACACCCTTTAAAGGGAATTGATCCTAAACCTTCCTACTCTTGATCAAATGGCTATTATTCACCTCCCTCACTCATCTCAAAAACAAAAACACCATCACCCAAGCCCTAGGTAGCCTACTACCTTATTTGGGTTTGTTAGTGCACAGGTACGGCCCACGAAACAACGTTGAGTTATTAAGACCCAATCACAGCCCAGTACCTGCAACAATGGCCCAGGGCCCACCGAAGACACAAGGGCGACGTGAGCTCGGTTGAAGGAATAGTTCTTTCCAACCGTTGAACTCCCGTCGACATTCATGGGGCAGAGTTAATGGGACCGAGTAAATGGGCAGCCGTTAGCTCGAATCCCGAAGAAGATCGTGCGCCGATCAAAGAGGGACGGTTACACATCATCAAGAGGGAGCCACCTAGAAATAGATCGACAGACAAAGGTAAAGGGGTTCCATCTTCAAGGTACGAGTGCTAATACATAGAACTCTATCTTCTTACTTCCTCATTCCATATACGAGCTTGCATCGTTAGTGTAAAGACGAACCTCCGTGGGTCGATCTCTACTACACCAAGCTTCCTCTCTCCCTTAAGTTCCTTACTAACTTAAGCATCGGAGGGGATTTGGGTCGGAACCCAGAAACGACCCTCCTAACGACTCCCTGTGGTGCAGATCGACCATCGCCATCTAGTATTGAAGGCCGGTGCTTGACTCTCCAACCTTGAACGATCGAGCAACGGTCGCTCGTAGGTCGATCGAAGGTCGCACCACCCCCAGCTACAATCACCTGACCCTAGTTCTTCCAACCAAGGGTCCCACCACAACTGCTGACTAGGCTCCAGCTCAGCGCTCCGAGTCTTTGTCAGCTTGACAACTGTACCGGTCAATTTTGGCCTTAACAGTTTGGCGCCGTCTGTGGGAAACACGAGTCGACATCCCTCTCGACGAACCACTCGAGTATGCCGACTCACCCAACCACATCCTCCGAGGCTGCTGCAGGATCCCCAGTGTCGGGATCACCAACATGATAACGGGAGGTCCCCCGCTCCCGGAGCTATCAACCTCTCTCCAAAGTTCCTACGCTGGGAGACTGATGAAAGTTTCCATGGGGCGAAAGCGCCCCAGATACTCGACACCTCATATCTCCTTCTCAGACGAGGATCTGGAAGGGGTGGAGCTACCGCACGATGATGCAGTAGTCATCACGACTCGATTAGAGAGATCACCATGAAAAGGTTACTTGTTGACACCGGAAGCTCGTGCGACATACTCTTATCCACTACGCTGGAGAGGATGAAAATATCATCCGAAGAGTTGACGCCTTGCACAGGACCCTTGCTGGGGTTCACCAGACACTTTGCCCTGATAGCAGGCATCATCACCTTACCGGTGACCCTCAGTACATATCCTCAACAAATCACTCGCCTAACCAACTTTATGGTGGTAAAGATCAAGTCGGCGTACAACAGGATCATTGGAAGACTGCTGCTGAACGCCATAGAAGCGGTGGTCTCGACCTTCCACCAGATAATCAAATTCCAGACCCCCGAGGGGGTCGGAAGGGTGAAAGGGAATCAGGAACAGGTGCGATCGTGCTACACACTATCCACCACCCTGAGGAGGATCGAGCAAGCTGGCCCAGTCGACCCACGGTTCGAGGACCGATGACCCATCGCAATCGAAGAAACAGAGAGTATCAAGATCTCCGACGAGGAAGGAAGAGTCGTCTTAGTCGGGTCGCTACTCCCTCGTGACATAAAGGAGCGGTTAATCGCCTTCCTGAGAGAGCACGTCGACATCTTTGCCTGGTCCCCGAAAGACATGCCCGGCATCGACCCGGAGGTAGCATCCCACAAATTGGGGGTCGACCCGACATCTAAACCCATGAAGCAAAAGAAGAGGAACATGGGAGGCAAAAAGATGAATGCTGCTAACGAAGAGGTAGAACGACTTCTGGAGGCCCACTTCATTCGAAAGGTCAAATACCCCAAATGGCTCTCAAATGTCGTGATGGTCAGGAAGGCGAACGGCAAATGGCAAGTGTGCGTCGACTTCACCGACCTTAACAAGGCATGCCCTAAAGATAGCTACCCCCTACCTCGAATCGACCATCTGGTCGACAGTCCTTCAGGCTATGAGCTCCTCAGATTTATGGATGCCTTTTCCGGGTATAACCAGATTCAAATGGCACCAGAAGATAAGGAGAAAACTTCCTTCATCACTGATCGAGGTATATTCTGTTAAACCAAAATGCCATTCGGACTGAAAAATGCAAGTGCCACGTACCACGCATGATGAACGACGTCTTCGAGGCTCAGATAGGGTGAAACCTAGAAGTCTACGTCGATGACATGTTGGTCAAGTCGAAGAAGCCAACAAATCACCTCGCAGACCTCAGGAAAATATTTGCACAGATTCGGCAATACAACCTTCAACTAAACCCCGCTAAGTGTACTTTCGGGGTTCGTTCAGGGAAGTTCCTCGGGTTCATGCCGATGAGCCGAGGGATCGTGGCCAACCCCGACCAAAGTGCTGCCATCATCACGATGAAAGAGCCCTCGACTCTTAGAGAGCTCCAGAGGCTGAATAGAAGGATAGCGGCCTTAGGATGTTTCCTGTCCAAGTCGGCCGAGAGGTCGTTGCCTTTCTTCATGGTATTGAGGAAGGTGATAGCTTCTGTCGCGAGCGGCAAGAGAATGTTCGAATGGGATGCGGACTGCAAAAGAGCCTTCTCGGAGTTGAAGGAGTACCTCCGCACCTCGCCGCTCCTGACCAAGCCAGACAAGGACGATCAGCTCGTCCTCTACCTGGCCGTCACCGAGGAGGCCATGAGTTTAGCGCTCGTTAAAGAAGACGCCGAGATACAACGGCCCATCTACTACGTCAGTCAGGTCCTCCGAGGCACAGAGGTCAACTACTCGAGGATCGAAAAGATGGCCTTCACATTGGTGCAATCTACCAGGAGATTACGACCGTATTTCCAAGCCCACACCATCTTGATCCTCACCGACACTCCCTTGGAGCAGACCCTAAAGAGGCTCGACCGATTAGGGAGAATGACAAAATGGGGGGTCGAGCTAAGTGAGTTCAACATCCAGTACAAGTCGAGGACCACCATCAAGGGGCATGCCCTCGCCGAATTTATTGTCGAACTCACCTACGACGATGGCCATCAGGAAGGAGTATGTGCGACTAGCACAATGACCGAGGCTATCCCCTCGCTCTCCACCAACAGGGCTAAAGACACAATCGAGGACGAGAGAGCCTGGATCGTACAAGTCGACGGTTTATCCACCCAAGCCGGGAGCGGGGCCGGAATAATCATCCAAACCTCTGGAGGCGACATATTTGAATACGCCCTCCAGTTCGATTTCCAAACCACCAACAATGAGGCAGAGTATGAGGCGGCCATCAACGGGCTCCGACTGGCTCGAGCCTTGGAGGTAAGAGTAGTCCAACTACTCAGTGACTTCAGCCTCGTCATCCACCAACTGAATGGGACCTTCGAGGCCTGCGACGACTCAATGCAGAGTTACACACAAGTCGCCAAAGCTGAGATCGCCACCTTCACACGCGTAGAGATGCATCACGTACCAAGGTGGAAGAATCATCGAGCTAACGCCTTGTCAAAACTTGCTTCGTCCTCCCCAGCGGGGCTCGGTCGAACCGTGTACGTGCAACGTCTACCCCATCCTAGCGGGCCACCACAAGAACTACTAAGCCTCGATCAGGGAGCTACGTGGATGGACCCGATAATCTGCTACTTGAACACGGGGGAGAAACCGACCGACCCAGTGGAGGCACGGAAACTTGAGTGGAAGGCCTATCAATTCGTCTTGTTGGATTCATTGTACAAAAGACGATGGACCAGGTATGACATCTTCCCCTATCTTAAATGCATAGCCCTGTAGGAAGCACACTACGTGATCTAATAGATCCATGGGGGCGACTGTGGGAACCATTGCGGGGGAAATCCATAGTCTTGAAGGTTGTGAGACATGGGTACTTTTGGCCAACAATGTTCAAAGACGCCGTTGATTACGTCCCGCGATGCTCGACCTGCCAAAAGTTCTCAAAAATCAGCTCGGCACCCCCGACTGATCTGATCCCCATCATCAGACTGGTTCCCTTTGCCAAATGGGGACTGGACCACCTTGGAACATTCAAACCAGCGAGTGGCCAACGGAGATACCTGGTAGTGGCGATCGACAATTTCATCAAGTGGATCGAAGCGGAGCCTTTGTCCCGAATCACCTGGAAGGAGGCTCGAAGCTTCGTCTGGAAGTGTGTCATCTGTCGTTTCGGCATCCTACAATCCATTGTAACAGACAACAGGACACAATTCGACAACACCGGCTTCAGAGACTTCTGCGCAGAGCTAAAAATCAAGCTACACTTCGCCTCCATCGCGCATCCCCAGTCGGACGGCTTAGCGGAGTCAGCCAACAAGAGCATCCTTGGGCCCCTACGGAAGAGAATAGCCGGGCTCGAGAAAACTTGGCCAGACGAGATCCCCGACATATTATGGTCGTATAGAACGACCCACAAAACCTCGACAGGAGAAATGCCCTTCATGCTGGCCTATGGATGTGAGACCGTCGTCCCCGTCGAGTTCAATGAGCGATCGCTCTGTCTTCAATACTACGACAAAGAAAGAAACTTGGAAGTGCTCGATCTCAACCTACAATTGGTGGATGAAGTCCGTGAACGGGCGCTGGTGACCCTCATCGAACAGAAGGGGCGCATGGCCCGTTACTTCAACTCGAAAGTTCGCGAGCGCAACTTTCGTGTGGGAGACTTGGTGCTACGCAAGGCCGCCTTCACTCCCGAAATCCTCAAACAGGGAAAGCTTGCTGCAAAGTGGGAAGGACCCTACACCGTGATCGATGTACTCGGTCCTGCCACCTATCGACTTGCTACTTTAGATGACAAGTAACTCACTCATCTTGGAACACAGAACACCTACGAAAGTATTATCAATGGTCATGCTAAAGGGGTAAAATCGACCATCTATCTTTTTTTCCTAAACATGTTCATTATTAATGCAAAATAGATCGTTATTTGAGATCAGTCGTCATATTCTCGGCAGCCGTAATCCAAGGGACCACCCTTACCACTAAACGACCCTCGATCGTCGTCGGCCATAAGTCGAAGGGACCACGTCCCTCACCACCGAACGACCTTCGACCTTCGATCGTAAGCCATAAGCCATAAGGCCACCCTTGCCACTGAATGACCCTCGATCGTCGTCGGCCATAAGTCGAAGGGACCACGTCCCTCGCCACCGAACAACCCTCGACCCTCGATCATCAGCCGTAAGACAAGGGGCCACCCTTGCCACTGAACAACCCTCAATCGTCATCCATAAGCCAAAGGGCCACCCTTGCCACTGAACGACCCTCGAACGTCATCCACCATAAGTCGAAAGGATCACAACCACTGTGACCGATCAACCGTGTCAAATAAGCTCTGGTCGGATAATGTCGTGACGCCCCAACGACCCAAGTCTACTAGACTTACGTCGTCAAGGGGCCACATGCATGTGCACGTATCTAAGAGACGCGGCAAAAATCAAACGCAGAAAATTTACGTTGCAAAAATTCTTTTTCAATATATCTGAATAGTTACATATAACTCGCTCGAGAGCGGTCTTACAAAAATAGGGCTTTGTAAAAATCAGGAAGACGAGGCATCGTCGGGTGTAAAAAGGTCTTTTATCGCTCTCGCCAACTTATCCATCTTGGAGGTGGTCCGAGCCTTGTAAGCATCGACCTCTTTTTCCTTCTCGAGAAGTTGGACCTGGAGGTTAGCAACCTCCTTCCTAGACGCCTCGAGCTCAGCACGGAGTTGAGATCGCTCCCTCCCCCACTGAGCTTCTGCATGCTTCCTGGCGGTCGACATGGCAGCGTGGCTGGATTTAGCCTCTGCGACCGCCCAGTCCGACGCAACTTTGGCGGACATGGTCGCCCCCAGGTCATCCTCCAGCTTCCTCACCTAAGCTCGGAGCTCAGAAGTGTGGTTCTCGGCAGCCGCCAGTCGGCGTTGCCCCTCGATCAGCTCGAGGGTCCTGCGACACAGGCAAGCATCAAAAATGGTTACATACAGAGGGCAACAGTCAGCAAAATTAGAAGGAAAAACAAAGAAAAAAGGCTCAGTAGTAACGAACCTGAAGGCCGTTGCGGAAGAAGCTATTGGAAATTGTCTCGAGATCGACCCCTTGCAGGAAGTCGAAAATCCCTCGACAAAGTGATATTCTCCGCCAGACGGGCCCTCGTCCCAAAGTCCAGAAGGGCCGACTCGTCCCTTCCCACAGTGAACGGATGCCGAAAAGGCTCCCCCTGAATCTTCGCAGGGAGTACCGTCGAAATGCGATTCGACAGTAGAAGTTGATTAAACTCTGGAGGGATGAAGCCGATGAGGGTGACGGGAGGGACAATGTCCTCGTGTGGCCACCTGTCGATGGGCGGGGTGTCGAAAGATTCAGCCCCCCTCGAGGGCCCGAAGGAGCCACCGTCAAGGCCCCGGCAGCTGGACTTGAGGAGCTTCCAGCATCCTTCACGGCCCTCTTCCTCTTCCGGTCCTCTTCCAAAGCCCCTTCTAGCTCCGAAATCAAATCCCTATACGCTCTTCCTGCCATTCTTGGATGCTGGAGGCAAGACAAAGAAGAGGAAGTTTCTTCAAACTGCCAAGAGACCAGAACGCAAACATCCTTGGCTTCCCCACCCTAGTTTCTTATATGCAAAGGAATTTCCTTTGGTTCAATACCCAATGATCGACACGCGTCAGGGACTTGCCAAAAGAATCGGTTGGGATCAACGAAAGGCGAGAAGTTTGGCAGCATAAATCAAATCAGTTGCTTCGAATAACGTGCCCCATTTAATGAGAATACTCATCATCCGGCCTCGATCAGTGCAGACTCTCGAGAATGAATGACAGGGGCCAATGTTGGTATACGTGTACAGCCTACGAAACATCGTTGAGTTATTAAGGCCCAATCACAGCCCAATACTGTGCAGCAATGACCCAGGGCCCACCGACGACACAATGTCGGTGTGAGACTCGGTCGAAGGAATAGTTCTTCCCAACCGTTGGACTCCAGTCGACATTTGCAGAGTTAATGGGACTTAATAAATGGGCAGTCGTTAGCTCAAGTCCCGGAGAAGATCGTGTACCGATCAAAGAGGAACGGTTACCATCATCAAGAGGGAGCCACCTATAAATAGATCGATAGACGAAGGTAAAGGGGTTCCATCTTCAAGGTACGAGTGCTAATACATAGAACTCTATCTTCTTACTTCCTCATTCCATATACGAGCTTGCGTCGTTAGTCTAGAGACGAACCTCCGTGGGTCAATCTCTACTACACCAAGCTCCCTTTCTCCTTTAAGTTCCTTATTAACTTAAGCATCTGAGGGGATTTGGGTCAGAACCCAGATTCTACCCCCTAACGACTCCCTGTGGTGCAGATCGACGATCGCCATCCAGTATCGAAGGCCGGCGCTTGACTCTCCAACCTCGAACGATCGACGCAACGGTCGCTCATGGGTCGATCGAAGGTCGCACCACCTCCAGCTACAATCACCCGACCCTGTTTCTTTCAACCAAGGGTCCCACCACAGCCGCTGACTAGGCTCCAGCTCAGCGCTCTGAGTCTTTGTCAGCTTGACAACTGTACCTGTCAATTTTGGCCTTAACAGGGTTCATCTCCTTAAATTTTTTTGGTGTTCTTGCTCATCTCATCCTAGGAGTTCTTGATCTCTCATCTCCCCTCAAGGATATCTCCAACATCAAGGTATAAACTTCATTCATCTCCTTGAATACTTCATTTATCTTTTAGGAATCTTCAATATCAACTTTCATATTTCAGTTTTTACCATCAAACTGCCTCATAAGAAAATAGCTGATGGTAAGAGGAGAAAGATTAATGAATCTTCTCTAATTGAAAGAGAAGTCATTGAGCATTATCTCTTCAAATCTTCTAGCTATGATACCAAGAGACCAATTCTCCATGAGAGATTTATTACTATTGAGGATGTAGAGAACTATGGTATCGATAGTATTCTGGAATTTCAAAATCTTCTGAACCTGTTTTCAAAAGAAAATATGTACCATTACTATCCCAGACGCGTTCATTTGTTCTATGCAAATATGGACCCTGATCAAACCAAATCTCGTTTTATTACTAAGGTTCTTGATTCCAAACTAGCGATCACTGTCAAATCCTTAGGTCAAGTCTTAGGGATTCCACATACAGGGAAGCTGTTAGATGAGATCGAAATGATCGATGGAAATGTATTGGATAAAATGTACTTGCCCGGAAAATTTTTCCTTACTAAATTACTTATTGGCGATCTTCGCTATCCTGGTAGAATTTTGGCTAACATTTTATCATACAATATTACCCAAAATTCTAACGGCCATTCTGTTTTATCTGAAAAACAAGCAAAGTGTATTTACGCTATGCCTGGTAATATCAAAGTTAATTGGGCCAAAATTATCATGGACTCAATTCTTCAGTCTGCTTCTTCTTCTAGACTTACAACTCCTTTGGCTCATGGTCACTTAACCATTCTCTTTAATGCTTATGACATTCCACTGGTTAATGAGTCTGAGGTTTTGGAACCCGCTCTTGTGTTTGATGCTCGTGCACTTGGCCAAATGGGTCTTCACCGAGACCTTGATAAAAACATTCCAGAAGAAAAGCTAGTTGGTGAAGATAGCTCCACCTCAAGAAAGGGCAAAAAAATATTATTGAAGACTCAGAAGAAGAAGCTGAAGAAGGAAGCGAGAATGAAGATGAAGCTCCACCTGAGGAAGTTCCCCACTACATTGATGAGCTTCAAGACATGCTCCTGAACAAGATTGAAAGGTTGAAAAATTTCTCAATCTAAAGGCTTTGAAGAACTCGACAAGAAGGTAGAGAATTTGAAAGACCTCGTGGTGAGCAGCAATGTGATGACGGAAAAGATGCTCGGGATGATCCTTGATGAAATCAAGGAGCTGAAGAAAGAAAAGAAGAATGGTGGTTCTTCTTGAAACTTTGAGTATCTTGGTTACTTTTTTTAAAAACAATGCTTTCTAAAACAATGATTTGGTCTGTAATATTTCTACTCTGGTGTGATGGTTTCAAACATTTGGTATCAACTCTTGGTAGTTGATGAAGTGCTACTATGTTATCCTAGCTTGATATGCCATGTTTTTAACTTTAATATATTTCTTATGAGATTTTCATGTCATCCTATTTATACATGAAATATATCTTGATCAAACTAACTCTATTTTTGCAGATAATTTTGGTTGATTATTTTTTTCTCTCCTACACTTGGTATAAATGCTTGGTTTGTTTGTTGATATACTTGGTTATTAATGCTTAATTATGTATTCAACATTGATCATCGTTGTCATCATAATTTTTTTGATTGATGACAAGGGAGAAGAAAATTGGTAAAGGTAAATGCAAAAATGAAAATGAATAATTGCTATTGCTAAACCATCTTTTTGATGCAGGGGGAGTATGACTATATCATACCTCATCTAAGCAGGCGGAGTAAGTAATCTTGCTCATTATTTTCGATTCTATTTTTCATTTATTTTTCATTTGGGTGTCATCATCAAAAGGGGTAGAGTGATGGGAAATCTAGTCCCACCCCTAAATGGTTTTGATGATGAGCACATCAAATGATGTTAATATACTAATGACATTATCTAAAGTGTGTAGGTTATGCGATCAATAGATAAATAGCTTAAGCATACTCCGAAGAAGCTCAACCACACTCAGAAGATGAAGACAATTTGATAGCTCTAGGTCAAGCACAAGTGAAGCTCAAAGATGAAGCTCATGAAACGTGATCAAGCTTAAGCTAAAGAGGAGCTCAAATTCAAAATGAAGCATGCATATACATCAATATCTGATCAGTTTCAGAAGTCTTCATTTAAGTCTAAGTGTGTGAGTTGTTCTTTTAGGAATATGTTAAAGCCAAGATATATTGCACACACAAACAAAACGTTTTCAAAACAAAGTTTTCAAACTTGTTTTAAATCTCTGGAGAGCCAAGCTTTTCGATTTAAATTTGTAGTCAATCTCCAAACACCCAGGAGTTGATTACTTATCTTTTCAGCCGAGTTTCAATGAAAAATATGCGCTGGGAGTCGACTACCAAAGGATGGAGTGGACTACCAGCTGTGAGCAGAGTTTTCATTGAAAACTCTCTGGGAGTCGACTACCTCCCTTGGGAGTCGACTACCAGCTACGTTTGACTTCCCAGATTTTGCTCCTTCAATCTCTTACTTTGCTTGATTGGTGGGCTGAAGTCAAACATTTTTTGAAATTCAAATTCGGTTTTGAAACTCTATAAATAGAGACCCTTGAGAATTTTTCACAATACCAATCTCTATTATTTCTTAAGCTAAACTATACTCTTGGGAATTCTTAATCGCTCTCATAGCTCTAAAACTGTCGTAGCCAAAAATCTGGTTCTAATTTCTGATCTTATTTATTCTTATCTGAAATTCATTTAAGATCACCCTTATTTTTTTGGTTATTGAAAAATTGTTTTCAAAATCCTTTCTTTTTGATTTCATATTATTTGAAGGATCTTTGAAATCAAAAAATCTAGATCACAACGAATTCAATTATATTCTTTGTGTGATCTAAGATCATTTTAATTCTTTTAGCCACATAAGCACATTTGCATTAATATCTTGGCTATAGAATTATATTAGGTGTAAACCAATCTCCACCAAATATTGTGGTGAATTGGATTTTGTTTTTATTTCGAGTCCCTTTGTGATAAGGGTTATGGAAAATCCTAGTCAAGGCTCGGTGGTTGGAAATCCTGGTAGGGATACTATGTCGTTGAAAATCCTATCAAGTGAAGTTAGGTAATTGTATTGCTAAGGCAATAGTGGATTGAATCTCGTACCGGATTGGTCGGAGACTGGACGTACCCAGGTTGCGGGAAATCAAGATAAAAATCTATTGTATCTGCGAGCTTTCTGCGTTTTGTATTTATTTATTTGTGCAAGAAATTCTTTTGCTGTTTATATACTCTCTTTGTAATCTTTATTAATACTGCAAAGATTATCTTTTTATTCCGCTGTGTAAAATCTTTCTAATTTTAATCTTTATTTACTTGTAATTAATCTTCTTATTTGTTTATGTTTATATTGTTGATTAAGGACCAAGCGTAGATCACTCTACTTGGTTCTTAGGCAACATTGGAAGGGAAATTATTGTGTGATAATAATCAACCAAAAAGTTTTTAATTCATACAACACTATTCAACCCCCCTTCTAGTGTTGTTTGCCATCCACATGATCCAACAGTGGATAGTTGCAATGGAAGAGGAGCTCATGCAATTTGAAAGAAATGAAGTTTGGGAGCTCATCCCTCTTCCAAATGGTCACCAAGTCATTGAGACTAAATAGATTTTTAAGAACTAGACGGATGAGAATGAGGTCATCACAAGGAACAAAGTAAGGTTAGTAGCTCAAGGCTACCGGCAAGAGAAATGTATTGATTTCGAAGAATCCTTTGTCCCCGTATCTAGATTAGAAGCTATTAGGTTGCTTTTATCTTTTGCATCTCATAAAAATTTTAAATTATTTTAAATGGATGTTAAATGTGCATTTTTAAATGGTATCATTAATGAAGAAGTTTAAATTTCTCAACCACCTGATTTCATACATGAAAAATTTCCCAACCATGTTTTCAAACTTAAGAAAGAGTTATATTGGTTGAGACAAGCTCCTAGAGCTTGGTATGACCGACTTAGAACCATTCTTTTGGATTTAGATTTTAAAATGGGTGAAGTTGATTCAACTCTTGTCATTAAAGATTATGAAAATGACATCCTTTTAATTCAAGTTTATGTAGATGATATAATAGTTGGTTCTACTAACTTTAATCTTTGCCAATAATTTTCTAAGTCTATGAAGGATGAATTCATGATGAGCCACATGGGTGAGCTTACTACTTCCTTGGACTACAAATTTGGCAAATGAAGGATGTGACTTTCATACATCAAACAAAGTACACCTGGGAGCTTATCAAGCGATTGGGGATGGAATCGTCTTCAAGTAAGTAGACTCACATGAGTACGACAATCCATCTACACAGGATGAAAACGGGAAAAATGTAGACATTCGTCTATATCGAGGTATGATCGGTACCTTACTTTACTTAACTGCTAGTAGGCCCGATATTATGTTTTCAGTAGGTCTGTGTGCTAGATATCATGCTAGACCTAAGGATTCATATTTGATTGCGGTTAAACGAATTTTTCGTTACCTTAATCAAACACTAGATTATGGGTTACTTTACCCTACCTCTAGCACATATGAGTTAATCTCATATATTGATGCCGATTTTATCGGATGCAAATCTGATAGGAAGAGTACTAGTGGCACTTGCCATTTTCTAGGAAATTTCCTAGTTTCCTGGTTTTCCAAGAAACAAAACTCGGTATCATTATCCACAACTGAAGCAGAATATATTGTCGTGGGTCTTGCATGTGCACATGTCCTTTGGATGAGACACACACTCAAAGACTATGGCGTCAATTATGATACTTGCCCTATCATGGTTGATAATCAAAGTGCAGTATGTCTTTCCAAAAATCCGGTACACCACTCCCGTACCAAACACATAGATGTGAGACATCATTTTATAAATGATCATGTAGATAAGAAGGACATCATCTTAGAGTACATTGAAACCCAAAAACAAATCGCCGACATCTACACTAAACCTCTTAAAGAAGACTCATTTGTGAGGTTGCATGGAGAATTAGGGATTATGGGTGAATCTAAGATCTAGGAGTTCATTTGTATATGTTATAACCTATTTTGAGTTCATCTGATCATTTTCATATCTCATGTTCATATATGTCATATTTTCACATATGTTTTCAATGAGGTTTATTGGAGCTTTTTGTTGATTTTATGATTGGATTTATATGCTTGTTATGTATGTTAATTTATATGTTAATGAAAGTGATTTGATGCTATTAAAGTTATTAGGTATAAGGGTGAGTAGTCTCATATCC
Organism: Scilla litardierei; assembly: GCA_030789695.1. Lineage (NCBI taxonomy): Eukaryota > Viridiplantae > Streptophyta > Magnoliopsida > Asparagales > Asparagaceae > Scilla > Scilla litardierei. The sequence continues at coordinate 153,406,274 of CM061142.1, forward strand.
TTGACCGACTTTTCCTCTTCAGTCGACTACACAATCTCCAGTTTTTAGTCTTCATAACTCGTATTCATACCAGAAGACTTATGGTCATTTTCCAGGCGACTGGTCTTCGGCCAGGCGACTGTATTTTTGTCATCAGGCGCCTGACCAATTGTCACCAATTTTCCCGAGAGATGGCTCAAAATTTCTTCAAAATTTAACTATGCAGCAGGCCCCTGTAAGTCATTTGACAGGCACCTATCCAAATACTGGCGACTGTAATTTCTTCTACAGGCGCCTGTCTGATTTCTAAGTCATTTTTCATTAGGGCTTGATAGGCGACTGCACGTTGTGCATCAGTCATCCGTTCGCCGAGTTTGGCAGTTCGTAGCCTACGAACTGAGCTGTTATTTTTGATCCAACGACCCAGATCTCAACCGACCCTCCACTTAAGAGATCGTGACCCCTCTTTTTTTCTCTCACCTCCGATCGATTTCCCTCGTTCTTCCCCCTTCGAACCCGAGCGTCGATCGTCCTCCTCCCTTGATTGCTTTCTCCCGTCGACGATTGCTTTCATCTCTCCCTCCAAACAATCGATCGAAGCTTGGATCATCTCCTCCTTCCTTCGTTTCGGTATAAATTCTCTCTTATCTTTTCGATTCGAGACTATCTTCTCTTGTTCGGTCAATTTCTTGCTTATGGCCCCCAAAATGAGCTCATTTACTAATGACAAGTCCATTAAGTTTCCGAAGGAACCTAGGGTTAGGGTTCATAAACCTCCTCCTACCCAGGGCCGCAAGAAATCTTGAACCAAAAATGCAACCCCGTTGTCTGAGCTGTTGCTGGACTCTGAATCTGATTATGCCTCGTCTTCGTCTAGTGAGGAGATTCCCTCAAACAAAGGCGAAAACAAGCATCTCAGACTCAGCCCTTAGCCCTGACCTCCACTCCTTATATGGAAGAAACCCATGAAGAGACCCACACCGAGTCTCATGACAATCCTGAAGTTCAGCCCCAAGGCCAGAATCCTTCCAGTGCTACTCCTTCAGCTTCTACCCCTCTTGTCCCCATGTGTCGTGACGACGCATGTTCATGTTTGGTGAAATTTCAATCTATCATTGGCATCAAGCTTCTTAGAGAACGTTTCATCATTTATTAGGCCTTCACCTCCGAGAGTTTATCTCAGCTCCTTACTACGACCAAATTGGTCGATTTGTTCCGATACTCTCACGATGATTCTCCTCGACCATATCCCTTTCTTGTGAAGCTTTTTTATGCTAACCGCATTCGCAGTGAGTATATGGAGTCTGGGATACTGGATACTATGGTTCAGGGGACCCACACCAAGCTTGATCTCACACTCTTAGGGACCATTCTTAGGATTCCCTCTACCAGTTCCTTGCCTGCTGATATTTCCATCTCCTCTGTTGCATAGTTAGATCAATCTGTCCTTAGGTACATGTTCAGGTAGATTCCTCCTATTATCACCTCCGGCGTCAAATCATCCATGTTTATTGCCAGAGTTTAGGCTGTCCACCATGTGGTCAAGTCCAACATCTTGCCTAAACATGGATCATCTGACTAGCCGTCGAATGAGATCCTTAAGTGTATGTATGCTATATTTTCTGGGATTGAGGTGAATTGGGCTGGAGTCAGTCTTGACCATATGGACCATGTAGAGATCACATCCTCCTCCTCTCATATTTCTTATGGAGGTTTTCTTACCCTGGTCTTTCGCCACTTCGGCATTGACTTGTCTCCTTTTGAGCCTATTCCTCTTGGCCCTCTTCTTGATGCATTAGCAAAGACGAAGTCCACTTCGGCTCTTCTGACGGCGTCAAAGAAGATGCAGTCCACTTCAGGCTCATCTTCATCTACTGCTACACTTATTGATTCATCTCAGCCCTCATCATCGACTGCTCCTACTCCTGATCCCTTTCTTGTCGAGCTCGACAAGAAGGTATCTGGTTTGTATGAGCTTTTCTACCTCTCGTTCCAGCATCAGGGCATACCGTTCACTGCCCACATCCAGTATTTTGTTCCATCTGATGCTGCTCAGTCTACTCAGCCTCCTCCTCCTATCATCTCTGAGATTCTAGATCCTACAGTTGATTCTGCTTATGAGCCTGCTACTTCTCATGCTCCTCAGGGTGTTTCCACTGCTGCTGCTGATGTGCCTCCTCCTGAGGACATCCCTGATGATCCGGAGACCCAGGACTTCTGTATTGAGATGACTACTCATGTGGACTCTACCATCACTGATCTGGACTGATGTTTCCTGATGACTACTCACCCTAGGACATAGAATTTTTTTTGTTAGGATTGAGAGTGTGAGTCTGTAGTATATTTTTTGTGATGGATGTATTGATGTCTTAGCACTTTATTTTGTATGGCTGTATGGATGATGGTTTTATATACTTTTGCTTGTATGTTGAGTGGATATTTTATTTTGTACTCCATGTACCCTTTTTACATCTATTATACAGTTGACAACTTTTTTTGAATTCTAGGGCTGACTAGGACAAGATAAAGAGTGGCTGAGATTTAATTCTGGTAAATCAATGGTTGAGATTGGCTTTGTGAAATTTTAGTGGGAAAACTTAAATTTGGGGGGGGAACGTGGGTTGGGAACCAAAACTTTGAAATTAAAAGTGTCTTAGGAAAGATTATGGAGATTAAATTTTAGGGGAAAAGTGTCTTGGGAACCTAAACTTTGAAATTAAAAGTGTCTGGGGAAAGATTGTGGAGAAGCATGATCCATTAAATTAAACAAAGTAAAAAAATTAGCGTAAAAAATTTAGCGGAACAACAAATTAGCATAAGTTAATACCCTCACCGAAAAATACCCTGAAGTTTGTTGTTTCGCGCCGAAGGTGGCGCCTGCTAAATTTTTTTACGCTAATTTGTTGCTCCGCGCCGACGGAGCCTGCGCCGAATTTGTTGTTCGACGCTAAATTTGTTGTTCTGCGTCGAAGGCACTCGTGTGTTGTTCCGCGTCGAAGGCGCTCGTGCATTGTTCCACGCCAAAGGTGCCCGCGCCGAATTTTTTGTTCTACTCCGAATTTGCTGTTTCACGCTGAAGGCGCCCGCGCCGTATTTGTTGTTCCACGCCGAAGATGTCCGTGCCAAATTTGTTGTTCCACGCCGAAGGTGCTCATGCTGCTAAATATTTTTACGACAATTTGTTGTTCTTTTAAATTTTGCATGTGGAAATAATTTTTGGGGGAATAAATATTTCGGGGGGAAATCTTAAATGAAATGAACCGTGCCCGTGGACACGGGTTATGACTAGTGTATTATACATTTGACAACCTTTTTTGAATCATAGGGCTGACTAGGACAATATAAAGAGTTGCTGAGATTTGATCTTGAAAAATGGAAGGTTGAGATGAAGCTTTGAAACCATATATGTGATGAAATTTGGTCCAGCTTTGAAATTTGGTCCAGCTTTGAAATGTAGGGAGCTTTGAAACTATGAATGTGAGCTTTGAAATTTGGTCCATCTTTGAAATTTGGTCCATCTTTGAAATGAAGGGAGCTTTGAAATCAGAAATGTGAGTTTTGAAATTTGGTCCAACTTTGAAAGCAGCCAGTGAACCAATTTTGCGCCGAAGGCGTCCGTGAAATTTTTTTACGCTAATTTGTTATTCCGCACCTAAGGCGTCTGTGCCGTATTTGTTGTTCTGTGCCAAAGGCCCCTGTACCACTAAATATTTTTACGCTAATTTGTTATTCTTTTAAATTTTAATAATTTTTTGGGGAAAAAAGATTTCGCGGGGGAATGAACCATGCCCACGGGCACGGGTATTTTTAGCTAATTTTTTGTCCCGCACCGAAGGCACCCACGTCAAATTTGTTGTTATATGCTAATTTGTTATTCCGCACCGAAGGCGCCCACGCCGAATTTGTTGTTCCGCGCCGAATTTGTTGTTCAGTGTCGAAGGCGCCTGCGCTGAATTTGTTGTTCCGCGCTGAAGGCGCCCATGCCACTAAATAATTTTACGCTAATTTGTTGTTCTTTAAAATTTTAATATTTTTGGGAACAAAAATTTCGCGGGGAAAAATCTTAAATGAATCGTGCCTGCGGGCACGTGTTATGACTAGTCTATATATTAAAACACAACTATTTTTGAATTTTAAGGCTGATTAGGACCATCTGACTAGGACAAACAGGTTGGTCAAAAGATATCTTAAATTTAATCTTGAGAAATGAATGGTTGAGATGAGATTTTGTGGAAGTTTTGGAGGGAAAAATATTTCTAGAGAAATGAAAGTTTCTAGGGAAATGAAACTTTATGGTGAATGAAAGTTTCTTAGGAATAGCAGAGTATACGCAATTAATGTATTTAGTAAAAAACAATAACTTGATCGGATGTTGCTGCAGATCGAATGTTGCTGCAAATCGAATGATCTCTCACTCAACGCAGGGCCCACTGTCTTAACGAACCATGGGACAAAGATGAGAATAATTTCCCGCAATGAAGGCGCCTGCTAAATGTTTTTACGCTAATTTGTTGTTTCGCGCCAAAGGCGTCCGCGTCGATTTTTTACGCTAATTTATTTTTCCGCGTCGAAGGCACCCGCCCGCTAAATGTTTTTACGCTAATTTGTTGTTTTGCGCCAAAGGCGTCCACGCCGATTTTTTACGCTAATTTGTTGTTCCATGTCAAAGGTGCCTGCGCCAAATTTCTTGTTCCACACCAAATGCGCCACTGCCGCTAAATATTTTTACGCTAATTATTATTCTGCACAATGTTGGTTGTGGAAATAATTTTTTGGGGAACAAAGATTTCGTGGAGGGCAATCTTAAATGAACCGTACCCGCGAGCATAGGTTATGACTAGTCTATTATACATTTGATAACCCTTTTTGAATTCTAGGGCTGCCTAAGACAAGATAAAAAGTGGCTTGGATTTGATCTTGTAAAATGGAAGGTTGAAATGAAGCTTTGAACCCATGAATATGAGCTTTGAAATTTGGTCCAGCTTTGAAATGAAGGGAGCTTTGAAACCATGAATGTGAGTTTTGAAATTTGGTCCGGCTTTGAAATGAAGGGGGCTTTTTTGAAATCTGGTCCAGCTTTGAAATTTGGTCCAACTTTGAAAGCAGCCAGTGAACCTGTTTCAAGATGGGGCGCCCGCACCCGCGTCGTATACACCCGCTAAATTATTTTACATTGATTTGTTGTTCTGCACCGAATTTGTTGTTCTATGCGAATTTGTTGTTCCACGTCGAAGGCGTCCGTGCCGAATTTGTTCTTCTGTGTCGAAGGCGCATGTGCCGAATTTGTTGTTCCACGCGAAAGGCGCCCGCGCCGTCAAATATTTTTACGCTAATTTATTATTCTTTTAAATTTTTAATTATTTTTTGGGGAACAAAGTTTTCGCAGGGGAAAATCTTAAATGAACCGTGCCCGCGGGCACGGGATTTTTTGAGCTAATTTATTGTTCTGCGCCAAATGCGCTCGCTTCGAATTTGTTGTTCTATGCTAATTTGTTGTTCCGTGTCGAAGGCGCCCGTGCCGAATTTGTTATACACTAATTTGTTGTTCCGCGTCGAAGGCACCCGTGCCGAATTTGTTATTTCGCACAAAAGGCACTTGCGCCTAATTTGTTGTTCTGCGCCGAAGGCACCCGTGCCGCTAAATATTTTACGCTAATTAGTTGTTCTTTAAATTTTAATAATTTTTTGGGGAACAAAAATTTCACTGGGAAAAATCTTAAATGAAACGTGCTCGCGGGCACAGTTTATGACTAGTATATATATGATATCACATTTTGCAATCTTGTTTCTTTGTGTGCTCTTTTATTTATATGATGTGTGGTAAGACATTTTGCATGCTTAATGTTGAGATTGGACTCTCATTCCTTTAGTCAACTAAAATTTCTATTTTTGATGAGTTTTTGATATGTATGACTGTGATGCACCTTCGCATTTTCTCGATTTTCTTTTGGCATCACATTGAATATGTATCACATTCTTTAGACTCTTATGATTGTTTTAGTTTAATTTAGCACTATTGTTGCTGTTTCTCTACTCCATCTTTTTGGATAATGCCATAGGGGGAGAGAAATAAACAAATCATAATTTTCTGCTAAGTATAATCTAAACTTGAATCTAAGATTGAAGTTGCCTTAGATTCAGGGGGAGTAAGATATAATGAATTTGTATTCTAAAATCCTAAATTTCTAATCTAGAAATCATTTCATTCATGCATATCTTACATATTTTCTTTAATTGATTATTAGATGCCCTTATTTATATTGACTAACTTGATTGGCATCTATGTAGGGGGAGTACGTATTTTTAAGCACAATTATTTATCTTTTTGTTTTTGTTTGTTTGTCATCACTAAAAAGGGTGAGAATGTTGAGTATTGGACTTCTCCTTACTTGGTTTTGATAATCAGCAAACATAAATACTTATGACTAATCCCCTACTTGCAGTTAATCCATTACCTAAGCATATCATGAAGATCAATTAGCAATGGATGCCACTCAAGGATCAATCAAAGCTCGTAAAGTCGATTGGATGATCGAAGATGAAGATAGAAGCTTTAAGAAGACTTCAATAACATTCAATAGAAAGAAGAGAGGCAAAAACAAATGTAATCTTTTTATTCTCGTCTTCTTTCTTACTAGAATGTAGCTTAGAAGGAGAATCATGTTGGAGCACGCACACATCTTCCATTCTATCCTAGGAAAGCATTAGAACTCATTTCATAGGCCTCCAATTCTTAATTCTCAAGCATGTGCATTTTGGAGTTTTAACAGGCGACTGCTGAACGATTTACAGGCGCATGTCTCCATACAGGCGCCTGCGATGTGTTCTCCAGTCGTATGTTATGTGCAAACTTTTTCACTTGTTCTTTTGGGCTTTCTGCTATAACTCTCATCGGGCGACTGATGTACAATTTATAGGCGTCTGTCCAGTTACATGCGCATGTGACTTGTTATTCAGTCGCATGTCTCCTTTAGCCTAGAAGTTTGTAGCCTTGCAACTTTTGCACTTGCGTCTGCAGGCGATGTAAGAAGGATTTACAGGTGCCTACGCATGGCATAGTCGCATGTTTATGCTTCTACAGTCGCATGTCCCAGCTTGTCAAACTTCACTAGTTTTGACACCTTTCACACTGGCGCCTGCATGCGATGTAAGGAGGATTTACTGGCGCATGCCCATGGTACAGTTACTTGTATATTCTTCTATAGTCTCATGTCCTATCTTCCCAAATTTCCTGAGTTTTCACCATTTACGCACTTCGGAAGTTAGTTGCATGTAGAAGGTTTCTCAATCGCTTGTTGGTTTACAGGCGCTTGTCCGATCTTCATCAGTTGATTGCCCTACGTGGTAAGTTACCATTTAAATTCTCACCAACCCTCTGACATAGTGTAGCAGGCGAATGTGAGTTCTTCATCAGTCGACTGTCTGGCACGTATTTTCTATCCGTTGGCTTTTTCCAGATGGGTTTCAAAGAGGGTTTTGGGTATTTTGCTTGAGGGGTTTAGAGAACGTATTAAAGGATATCCTACTGTTCCATTAGAGATCTCTTGAACTCTCGAAATCCTCTAGAATTCTTTGATCTCATCTCTAAGCTCTCAAGCCCTCATTTTCTCCAAGCCCTAGAATCTCATTCTCTCTTGCTCTCCAACCGGGAATCAAAGTTAATATCCTCTAGGCATTTGGTGGTGACAAGAGAAAGGGCTTAACTCTCTTCTTGGAAGAGATCAACACTTACTTCACTTTTCTCTTTCAAGTTCTACTTCAAGGCATAGTTGTTTGTAAGTGTTTACATTTTGAATTTCATTATCTCGTATTTCGATTTCACTCTCGATTTGTGAGAGTGGGTTTGCTTGATCCCAAGTTGTGGGAGTTAATGACATCGATTGTTGTTCGATTACACTTGTTGGGTTGCTACAAGTGGTTTTAAAGAAAACCTCAAGTTAGGGTTCTAACTTGAGTATCCGGAGGTATCCGGGTGGAAGGGACGTAGGACTACCGGGAATAAGTCGGGATTGGAGTTGGTTAATCCGAACCCTTGAAACATCTCCTTGTTAGCTTGTTTCATTTTGGGTTAATTTATAATTCCGTATTTATTGTTGGTTAGGTATTTAAATTGGTATAACTATCGTTTAAATTTTATAAACACTATTCAACACCTGTAACGACCGCTTTCCGATCGTATCTTCTTCGTGCATGTGATGTTGACCGTGCACGTATTTCTTTTAGACCTTGTTTGTGTTTGAACACTTTGGTGTGATATGTCATTGTTACGACTGGTTTTTATCTATATTATATATATGTGTGCGTTGGTCATTCTCTCCTTTGTATGCTTCTTTCCGTTCTTGTCGTTGGGCGTTTTCGCTCAGTTCCTTATAGCCTTCTTAGTTCCTATCCTTAGATTGATGAGCTTGGAGTAAGTCATTCATGACGAGCTTCATAGCGCCCATATCTTGGAGATATGTTGATCTTAGAAGCCGTAGGAATCTTCCTGGGGCTTCGCGCTTCGATTCGAGACTTTTCGTGCACTTTAGTTGGTTCAAGAAGGAGAACCAACCGACTAGATTCCAATCTAGTCGGTCAGGAACTCTTCTGGAACCGACTAGTTCATTAAATCAATTATTCAGGAGTTACTGTTTGCTCTTAGTCGGTCTAAGAACAACCACCGACCGACTAGATGTGAAACTAGTCGGTCAAAACTTGCTCTTAGACCGACCAGTTCCTTTGATTAATTTCACCTAAGTTACTGTTTGTCGTTAGTCGTTCAATGAACACTCACCGACAGACTAGGTTGCAAACTAGCCGGTCGACGGGCCTTCACAGACCGACTAATTCATTTCCCAGATTTATTCCTTCTTTCGCTGCTTGATCTTAGTCGGTCACAGTTGGTCGACCGATCGACTAGTTCTTAAACTAGTCGGTTAACAACTCTTCTTTGACCGACTAATCGACCCCGAAACCCTAGGGTTCGCCCAGCCGCCGCAAGTTTTCTATTTAAACACCCGATCGTTTCTTCTTCTTTCTTTCACTTCTCTTGGCCATTCTCTTTCCCTTTGACCTCTGATCTTCCCCAACCTTCCTCTAGCTCTTCTCCTTCATCCCCGGAGCCCCTCACACCCTCATTTGCGCCGGCCATCTCCCCTCTAGCCGCCGGCTAACCCTAAAAACCCCCGAAATTCCCTATTCTATAGATTTTCTCGCCATTTCCAGATCTGAGCCATAGTTCTCCGGATCGTTCTTCCGTGGCCGCGCTTGCTCGGCATCGTTCTTCCGCTACGATACGGTTAGTAAATCGATCCTTTAATATTCTCTTAACCCACATTGTGATTTTGTTAAACCCTAATAAAAATGGATATTAGACGTCGTCGGTTCGATTATAATTCTGGGTTGGTTATTGTTCTGATATTGTTTTGCCATGGCAGTGATCCCATCTCCGTAGTTTAACATTTTGTGACGTGCCTCGTTGATCGTCATTCTTGGTATCAGGCAAGTGAAACTTGCCAACTTTTGCTTAGGGCCATGTTTTTAGGCCACTTCCTTGTCTTAGCGTAAAAGAGACTAGGCAGTGAAAGGATAGCTGCCTAGACGCCTTTGATCTAGCTTGACAACGAAGCTAGATCTGTCACCTTCATCATGCCTGCATGTCATGTTTAATTTCAATTAACGGTACGCGAAATATCTGTTCATGTCATCGCATACATCGATTGTTCATCGTGATTGCGTAGCACACGCTGCTTTAAAATGTAAGCTGCGGCGAGTAGGATTTTGACTCCTACACAGTGATCCGGCTAGGTGCACCCCTATGCCAAATACACTTCCTAGCTCGTGATCCAGAAGCGAGCATAATGTGTTGCTAATCCCAACGCTCGATACACGTGGAGGGGTAGGGTTAAACGGTCGCTTGAGCGTAGAAGTGAGCCCGTACAGCCACTTCAGCCAAAAGACGGAAACTCTGAGCACAAAGTGAAAATCGTGATAAGTGATTCGTGAATTAGTGATTTGATAGCTTTTGCTACATCGTGCGTGTTTGTCTCTTCCTTACACTGTTGCATCATACTTAACTGCCATGTCATTGCATCTTATTATAACTGTTAGGTTGTTAGTTTACTTTCAGTTTCCTTGCTCAAGTCTTTTAGACTTACTGACATGTGCCCCTCTCTCTTTTGGGTGTCACATGTTAGACCCTGAGTCAGAGTTTGTTGCTGAGGACGTGGTTGTTGCTGACGCTGAGCCTGAGTCCATGTCTGCTCAGGAGGAGTTTGGTGGACACCGGTGATCATTCTTAGGATCCTGCTGAGTTTCCTTTTGTTTTAGGATTTCTGTTAGTTGTCGGTGCGTTGCACCTTGTTTTGTACCTTGTACTTTTGTTGGCCATGTTTGGGCCCTTTAGATTCTTTTCCTTTTTAAGCCTGGAGGCTTTTCTGCGATGTTGGAATTTAATATAATGGATGTTCTGAGAATTGCCTTTGTCTCTTTTTCCCTTTATCATTATTGTTGTTTCGTATCGCGTTGCAAGGACCTGCCAATTTAAATTTGATTGACGCTTATCGGACTTGCGGCTTGCAGATTCAAGTCTGAGCAGACCTTCTCACGTCTCGCCTCCATTTTTGGGAAGCGGAGCGTGACAGGTTTTGTTGGTGGCCCATGCAGGTCCGTCTTGCAACTGCGAATTATCGGAACAACGATGATAACTATGGAATGTCCATTAAATAAATTGCAACATTCGAGTCATAAGCCTTAAGCCTAGTCGTTTTCCTATGTCACTAGGTGGTAAGAAGACTTAGTTGACGTCTGTGCTTGCTAGATAGAGGCCCTGATTGTTAGTTAGACTCCCTGCTAGGAATTGATTTAAATCGTCTTAGGAGTTACCTTAGTGGTTCTCGTCTAACTCTGATCATATTAGACTTCTAGAATTTCTTTAGTCGTTCGCTTGGGTTCATCGATTTCGGACCAAGCTGAATGCACTTCATTACCGTCTAGCTCCTTAGAAAGTTTTAGCACTAGATTTCCTAATCCTTAGTTGGTTGACTGTAGGAGTTTCCCGTAGACCTTCCTGGTTCATATCCTAGGCGTATGTATGTTTCGATCATCCGACCATTTTCCTTGCCTCGATTCAGGAGATCGCCCCGTGACTATCGACGTTAATTTTCCGAATCTCTTCGTTACAAATCTTGGAGCCTTTTAAAGTGTTTTCGATGTTCTTCATTCGCTAAAGTTTACACTCGTTCGAAAACTTTTTAATATATATATATTTGGACTTCATGCCCTTCCGTTGACCTAAATTCATTTTTGAATTTCGAAAGTTTTGACGAGATTTTGATTACTGTTTTATAATGTTTTTCCAGCCTATACTTTTCATACCTATTTAAATACCTTGTCTTTTTCCATATATTAATTTAGTTCTGAGCCGTATTTCTAGTTTCCCCAATTCGATTTATAATTTTCCTTCTTATTTATGACATTCAAATGACACATCGCCTTACTTTTAATGTACTTTTCAAGTCACATGGGACTTCAGCTTTCAGCAAGTCGATTTTATGTTCAACGTTTTTCCCTATCATAGATTTCTGGAAAATTACTATTTCGTAACCACATCCTGATCTAGACCTTCCATAATTTGCTTTTAAAGGCTTATTACCAATTTTGATAATTCTACTACTAAGTTATTATCTTTTCGTTCGCCATACAAACTTTAGAATAATTTCTAACTTAAATAGAATTTCAATTATTCTTCGTTGAGCTCGTATGTTAAGAGCTTTGTGTAAATCAGTTCTTTTGGCGAATCCCGGTACCTCTAAAAGTAGTTTCAAATATTGATTATTTCAAAAAATTTCCCTAGCTTAAAGACCTTGAAAGCATTTAACCTGAGTTTAAATTCTTCAGTTAATTTAATTTCATTTCAAACTTTGCAAACATTATTAACTTACTACCGTGTAATATTCTCTAAACTACGGCCTTAAGATTCATGTAAATGATTTACGTCCTTTTATAATGATTCTATATAAGCCAATAAACCGTTTTCGGTGGCGAGGCATCACAGATCCGGCGCGGCATCACAGATCCGGCGAGTCGGCATCATTGATCCGGTCGGCTTCTCCGATCCGGTCGGCACTCGGATCCGGTCGGCATCTCAGATCCGGTCGGTGAAGGTCCGGTCGGCATCTCTGATCCGGTCGGCATCTCTGATCCGGTCGGTGAGTCTCAGATCCGGCGAGGCATCACGTCGGTATCACAGATCCGGTCGGCGAGGCAGATCCGGTCAACGGCGGCGAGGCATCACAAACCCTGCTGCAGTAGACGAGGGTTTCAGGCGTCGCCATCTGCAGATCTCAGATCCGGTCGACGTCGGCAATCACTGATCCGGTCGGAATAGTTTCGATCAGCGACAGTTTTCAGGCCTCGCCGAGGGTCTCCTATCCGGCCATCTGCCCCGGCGGCAAGGTCTTCGGCACCGGCCTGTAAGGGGTTCTGCTTCTGTGACGTTCAAGGGCTGCAGTGCTGATCCCGGGCTTTTCGGTAGCTCTACCCCTGGGAAGTCCGCCATGGCTCCTCGGGGACAGGTTGCTTCTCGGGGTCAGCCTCCAGATCTTGATTCAGGGTTCCCCCCCCCTCCGTCATGCTATGGGGAGAGCTGATCCTTCTTGTATCAACGCAGGTAACCCATATCATCGGTGTTCGTCGTACTGTCATCAAAGGATTAGAAATGCTACCACTAAAACAGTACCTACTACTGATGTTAATCAAATTGATAAAACTATTGGCAAACCTTCTGCTCATTTGAGGGTGGCAACGTCGGGGCGTGAAGCATGGAGTTCCCTCTTTTCTGTTGGACGTTCAGTTGAGCAACATAGCAAATGTGAATACGTTCCACCCCGAGAGATCCCAACTGGTAAGGCTATCCCTTGGATCCCTAACGAAGCGGTATCAGCTAATGTTGCAAAATGGAGTCGCACTCTTGCTGGTTATGTTGTGGGAGACAAACCATTTTACTCGCACCTCCGAGCATGTGTACAACAGTTGTGGCAGCCTAAAGGGAAGCTTCAGGTTCACTCCAGGGATAATGGTTTTTTTCTTCTTTGAATTTAAGTTAGAAGAAGATTGCAGCAGAGTTCTCCAAGAAGGGCCTTGGATGTTTGATAAAAGGGTGATAGTACTGCGATGTTGGACGCCAGAACTAACAATGGATAGAGATCTTTTGTCCTCAATTCCAGTATGGGTGAGATTTCCTGATCTTCCATTGAAATTTTGGTCTACAGAATGCATTAGTATTATTGCTAGCTCTGTAGGTAAGCCTTTATTTGTGGATAAGGCTACGGCTTCTGGAGAACTGTACTCTTATGCTAGATGTTTTGTGGAAGTTGAGGCAAAGACAAAATTACCTAGCACCATTGAGATTGCGGTGGAGGAGGAGAGAAATACGATCATTCGAATGGAGTACGAAAACTTGCCCCCAAATTGTTCAACGTGTGAATGTTTTGGACATTCCTTTGCCCAGTGTCCCTTCAAGAAGGTTTGGGTGGAGAAAACTAAACCATCTTCAAATGTGGATGGTAATGTGTTGGTTCCTGAAGCCACATCAGGAGATCATTCAGCAACAGGTGAAGGTCAAATAGCTACAAAGAACCCAATAGATGCTGAGTACACTGTAGCAGTTGTTTCTGATATAGTTCCTTGTAATTTTGAGTATGGTGGTCCGTCTTCTGCGCGCCCTACGGAGAATGTCCGTATAGATGACCCTGACAACGTTGGTAATGAAGATGAGGCTGATGGAAACTACGAGGATGAGTGGATGGAGGAGTTTGATGGGGATGCTACTATGGAGAATCAGGAGTGGGAGGAGGAAATGCGCCACCTTGCATCATCATTGAAGTCGATTAAAAAGAAAAATATAGATATCCCTCGACGGAAAAGTTTAAGAATTCCTAGGAATTCTAAATATTAGGACTCAATCGCTGAGTTGAGCAGTTGGATAATTTATGATTGTTTTCTTTAGAGTTTTTATGTTTTGGAGCCTTCTGTAATCCAATATTGTTATTGATGAGTTATATGAATAAAGTTGTTAACCCTTCAAAAAAAAACCGTTTTCTCCTATTATGTATATTCGACTCAAACTTAATTCGAACAACTTGTTTTATCGATCTCCAAATATTATTATACAGACAAGTACTCCAACTTTTGAAGTATAGCAGTTTTCGAATTTCACGTATTTTAACTTATGTTAATTACACTATTTTCTTTTCCCTAACCTATTAAAGTATCGCTACATCTCCCTTTCCTCTACCTAAGCATTCACAAGTGAATCCATGTTCCACCTAACCAAGCTGTCTCCTTGTATTCGTCCTATCTGAACTCGTGCTTATCGATCCTTCCCTCCTCATGCTTTCGACCTCGATCTCCCTCTATTGCTTAGGCTTTAGTGCTCGTCAATGACTGTGTCATCCCTAATTTGTTAGTAGGCCCTTGGACCCTTGTGATGTTGTCGTGGTGCATGTACCTAAGTTGAGTATGTGGGCTCGAATGAGTGTACTCTCCTATAAGTATATAAATGGTTGCCTATTGTGTGATATATACATACTCAGAGTTATACGTGATGATATGAATTTGTTTGTGTGATAGTATTTATAGGTATGGGTGAGGATAGCTATACCACTCTAGGGGCGTCTGTGTATATAAGATCAGTGTTGGAATTCCTAATGAGGTGTATATGTAGTTAGAAATACTTTTAATGGTTGAAATAATATGATGGTGAAATTATGTGTTTAATAGGAGTAATAATAATAGGTGTATGTATAGTTCAATGAGTAGATCTATTATATGACCTATGTGCTAGTACGTATAAGTATGTGCTCATGCGTAGATACGTGTTGTGCATAGGCGTAAGTAGTTATGTATTTGCCGCATGAGTATATAGGTGATATACATTTGGTAGTAGGATTATAACTTGGATCGGTATTGCTTGCTTTTACGGGATGTTGTATGCGTGTATACCGTGAGGTATACACAGCAATTGCACATCTTAGCTATGTATGTAGTAGATGTGTTGGCATACTAATTATAGATAGTAGGATATGGTGTGAATATATGTTCTACGTGTGTATGACTATACGGCGAACGCATGTATTAGGGAAGGTATTATAATTATACGTGTGCTGGTATTGGTGATATTATTATGGTATATAAACTGATCGAACTATGTGAGTGTTACCTGACTAAATAATAGGTGTGATTGACCTATGATACGTATGTGGTTATGTTGGTAGATGAATATATAGTAGAGTGTGGTATTGGTATAAGTATAGTTACCGTGTTACGTATATAAGTTTTCTGATATGGGTTCCGAGTCTCACTCAGGCTCGAGTGAGTATACTCTAAGTATATTGTTATGTATGCCTGTAGTTGCATATAGCGATGTTTGAAGTATGTATCGTGATAGGAGTGTTTGTGCCTGGTTGTGTTACGCACATGATTGTGGGTCGCTATACCAGTATATAGTTATAGGTGATGGTCTTGTGGTATAGTTATTACTAAGGACCTGCCTGTGTGAACGTACGTGTGCTAGCTAAACTAGGTGTGTTGTGTGCTGAGTTTGTAATGGTATGATTGGTATATATATGAATGAAATGTTAGTGTGTATGGGTGTGTCCCATGCACGGGTAAGTAAGTGCCTAGTTATAAGTTTGGTGACTATGATATGTGTGGCGTGACGTGAATATAGTTATAGGACCGTATGTGATATGAAAATAAGGTGAAATATCTGCATGTATTTGAATGGCTATATATTGTGAAATTATAGTAGCGGTGAATGTATATTAAGTGATAGTAAACATGAAATTGAAGATGGGTGATGTGGTTATATGTGTGGATATTTTTAGTGTAGATGTATACTAGGAGATATAGGGAGTAGTGTATCCTTATTGCTTGGTTCGTAGATAGTTATCTAAACGTGGGGTATTACTATGGTGATTGCTGGTGTGAAATATTTAATTGGTTGTGAGTATCTGAACTATTGTTTTGTGCTAGGTAAGTAGTAGTTATGTGCCTATGTGATTGAAAATACGGATATGCATTTGATTGACTATGATAGATATAAGTGTATAATGTGCGTGAATATATATTTACATGATCGTAATGATAATGCTTGACGACCTAGTGCATATATAAGCACTTGATATAACTATACCTGATTGAATTATAATGAGATGTGATTAGGATAGCTACTAGTCTAGCTAGAGTTATATCTATAGTTAGAAAGTCCGAGGACGGACTTTATTTTAAGGTGGGGAGGATGTAACGACCGCTTTCCGATCGTATCTTCTTCGTGCACGTGCTGTTGACCGTGCACGTATTTGTTTTAGACCTTGTTTGTGTTTGAACACTTTGGTGTGATATGTCGTTGTTACGACTGGTTTTTATCTATATTATATATATGTGTGTGTTGGTCGTTCTCTCCTTTGTATGCTTCTTTCCGTTCTTCTCGTTGGGCATTTTCGCTCAGTTCCTTATAGCCTTCTTAGTTCCTATCCTTAGATTGATGAGCTTGGAGTAAGTCATTCATGACGAGCTTCATAGCGCCCATATCTTGGAGATATGTTGATCTTAGAAGCCGTAGGAATCTTCCTGGAGCTTCGCGCTTCGATTCGAGACTTTTCGTGCACTTTAGTTGGTTCAAGAAGGAGAACCAACCGACTAGATTCCAATCTAGTCGGTCAGGAACTCTTCTGGAACCGACTAGTTCATTAAATCAATTATTCAGGAGTTACTGTTTGCTCTTAGTCGGTCTAAGAACAACCACCGACCGACTAGATATGAAACTAGTCGGTCAAAACTTGCTCTCAGACCGACTAGTTCCTTTGATTAATTTCACCTAAGTTACTGTTTGTCGTTAGTCGTTCAATGAACACTCACCGACAGACTAGGTTGCAAACTAGCCGGTCGACGGGCCTTCACAGACCGACTAATTCATTTCCCAGATTTATTCCTTCTTTCGCTGCTTGATCTTAGTCGGTCACAGTTGGTCGACCGACCGACTAGTTCTTAAACTAGTCGGTTAACAACTCTTCTTTGACCGACTAATCGACCCCGAAACCCTAGGGTTCGCCCAGCCACCGCAAGTTTTCTATTTAAACACCCGATCGTTTCTTCTTCTTTCTTTCACTTCTCTTGGCCATTCTCTTTCCCTTTGACCTCTGATCTTCCCCAACCTTCCTCTAGCTCTTCTCCTTCATCCCCGGAGCCCCTCACACCCTCATTTGCGCCGGCCATCTCCCCTCTAGCCGACGGCTAACCCTAAAAACCCCCGAAATTCCCTATTCTCCAGATTTTCTCGCTATTTCCAGATCTGAGCCATAGTTCTCCGGATCGTTCTTCCGTGGCTGCGCTTGCTCGGCATCGTTCTTCCGCTACGATACGGTTAGTAAATTGATCCTTTAATATTCTCTTAACCCACATTGTGATTTTGTTAAACCCTACTAAAAATGGATATTAGACGTCGTAGGTTCGATTATAATTCTGGGTTGGTTATTGTTCTGATATTGTTTTGCCATGGCAGCGATCCCATCTCCGTAGTTTAACATTTTGTGATGTGCCTCGTTGATCGTCATCCTTGGTATCAGGCAAGTGAAACTTGCCAACTTTTGCTTAGGGCCATGTTTTTAGGCCACTTCCTTGTCTTAGCGTAAAAGAGACTAGGCAGTGAAAGGATAGCTGCCTAGACGCCTTTGATCTAGCTTGATGTAACGGCCTGTTTTCATCAAGACAAACTATTTACGAATTTGAAAAAAATTTCAATTTTTAAACTATTTTATAATGGTTTGTCAGGAGTTTTACTGATTTCAAAAATTTCTTATAAAAATACTTTGAAGTTGTTGAATATTGGACTCCCCGGATTTGGTTTTGGATGATGAGCAAACATAAATAATTCACGAACTAACAATTTGTGAGCGCAGTATTGGAGATCGTCGCCAAATTCACGAGAACAATCAAAGCGACATCTCAAGACTTCTCAAAGCTCGTATTCATTGCCTAAAGCTTCGTTGAAGCTCTTGGACCGTTTTGGAAGTCATGAAGAATTAATCAAAGCTCTCGAAGACCATTCATTAAGGTTTTATTTATAGTCTTTTAGCTTCGATATATAGAATGTTAAGCCTTGAGTATATCTTACGATTCTATCTTCATAACGCTCATATCGTAGCTCTAGGATCTTAGTACATGTTCATTCTAACTTCCTAGGATCTTAGTACATGTTCACTCTAGGATCTTAGTACAAGTTCATTCTAACTTCCTCCAAGCATCGCGCTTCGATTCGGACTTGTTTGTGCATATTAGTTGGTACAAGAAGAAGTACGGACCGACTAGATGGTGATCTAGTCGGTCAGAAGAGCTTCTTGGACCGACTAGTTTGAGTTAATCTTTTCTTGTTCAGTACTGTTTACAGTTAGTCGGTCTACGTTGACTCACCGACCGACTAGTTTGTGAACTAGTCGGTCAGTGATGCTTCTTTGACCGACTAGTTGTGATTTACTGTACATGCCAAATTTCTCCTAAGCTACTGTTTATCGTTAGTCGGTCTAAGAATGTTTGGTGACCGACTAGTTGTTAATCTAGTCGGTCAACATTTGTTCTTGGACCGACTAAATCAATTTATATTCAGACTATTTGCTTTTGCCTCTTAGTCGGTCTACGTTCACTGACTGACCGACTAGTTGTGAAACTAGTCGGTCAGAAAGTCTTCTTGGACCGACTAGATTTCTAGGTCTGAATTTCTATCTCTTCTCAGTTCCTCACTTAGTCGGTCCATGTTGTTTGACTGACCGACTAATTGATGAACTAGTCGGTCAGTGGTTGTTCTTTGACCGACTAGTTGCCTCAGATTTCTATCCGTTGGGACTTGACCTAACTTGTTTTTATGGGACCCTATAAATACAAACCTAGGTCATTTCTCTCTAGGTTAGAGCTGCCATTAAGAGATTCATTGAGATTGAAAGAGATAGTTATTCTCACTCATTTCTAAAGCTCTCTTCCTCACAAGAAATCCATTCTCTCACTTTCTAGATCTAGAATCCATCTTGAGAGAAGTTTGTTCTTGGTGAGCCCTTCAAGCTCTAGCTTGATTCAAGTCTCCAAATCATTCCTAGGCACCCATTGCTGGTCATTTCTTTGGTGCTAGGTCTTGGTGACTTCATCTTCCTCAAATCCCTCCTTGCACCTATTTGGTAAGAAAACTCAAGGTATATGATTTTGTGGTAAGATTGTTTATTTCATTATAAACTTGTTTATATTGCTTATTGATTCTCTCGGTTGTGAGAGAAGGTTGTGATCCCGGGTTGTGGGATTCACTATTGCCATTGCATGTATGATTTGATCTTGTGAAGGTTTTTCACAAGATATCATAGTGGAAATCTTGGGTTAGGGTTTCTAACCTAAGTATCCGGAGGGGATCCGGGTGGTTGGGACGTAGGATCACCGGGAACAAGTCGGGGAGACTTGGGTGGATCCAAACCCATTAACTGATGGAAATTGAATTCCACCCCTAAGTAATTTTGATGATGAGCACACCAAATGAATGCTTAGTGTACTAACTACACTACACTTTAAGTATACAGATTTCGTGAAGTTCTACTAATACTCCAGGAAGCACGCATCAACGCTCCACGACAAAGACGAACATGGCTAAACTCAAGTGATGAAGGTCAAGCTCAAACAAAGCAAGAAGCTCAAAGAGAAGCTCATCTTCACTTCATCAAGTTGACTAAACTGCCGAAGACATGTTCAGAGTCTAGTGTGAGTGTGTCGTGTCTTTTAGGATATTTGTCAAAGCCATATCAAGTAGACAACACACACACACAAATGATTTCAAAACAAATGTTTTTAACTATCTTCAAAAATGGTTTTTTCTAGTCACTTCAATTATAGTAGTGAAACTCCACGCACCCTGGAGTTAACTACACTTTTTGACTAGAACAACAGGAAAAACTCCTCTGGGAGTCGACTACCAAAAGTAGTGAGTCGACTACTTCTCAGAGATGAAAATTTCCTAGACTCCTCTGGGAGTCGACTACCTATATAGGGAGTCGACTACCTGCTGGAAATTTTCAAACGTTTTGAATTTGAATTTTAAATTCTTTTGAGTGATTTACTCCGAAATTTTTGGGACAAAAGTCAAACGAAATTCAAATTTCAAATCCCAGTTTTCCCTATAAATAGAGCTTAATTCTTTTGTGAAAAATACAAGGATTATTGAAAATCAAAATTTGCAAAAGCTCTCGTGAATCAAAGCTCTCTCATTTCTTCTCTAGCCAATTTTAATTTCAGTTTTTGATCTTGCAATATTTTTTCCAATTCTTTTGAAGATCATATTATCATTTTTATTGGCTAAGTTGTTTTTCAAAATCCTCTCTATTATTTCTCTTTAAATTCTATTTGAAGGATTTTTGAAAAAGCTCTAGATCACAAAGAACTTATCTCGTATCTTTGTGTGATCTAGACTATTATTCTATTGAGCCACTATACAATTGTCTATCTTTTGATTGGCTATAGAATCGGGTGTATTTCCAATCTCTATCACTTGTTGTAGAGTATTGGACAAATTTCTCATTGTGCTATTTGTTGGAACACTAGACAAGTCTAGTTGTTGCCGTTTGGAAAGTCCTCGATTTGTGAGGCAAGGGTATAACCCTAGACAAGTCTAGGCGTTGTGTTCGGAAATCCTGGTCAAGGCTAGGTCGTTGGAAATCCTAACGAGTGAAGTTAGGTGCTTGTATTTGCCAAGGCAGATAGTGGAAATCTCGTACCGGATTGGTCGGGGACTGGACGTATCCGGGTTGCGGGGAACCAGGATAAAAATCCTTGTCTTTGCGCTTGCATTTTCTGTGTTTGATTATCTTTGCATTTATTCTATCTTCAGCAAATATCAATCCTATTTCTATACGCTGAGATTTGCATCTGTAATTTTATTTGCTCTAACTTATACTCTGGGAGTCGACTACTGCTCATAAGGAGTCGACTACCTGCTGTGAATTTTCGCTGTGCACTTTAAATTATATTGTTGATTAAGAACCAAGCGTAGATCGCTCTACTTGGTTTCTTAGGCAACATTAGAAGGATTTGTTTTTGTGTTGATTGATTAAAGAACGAAAAAGTTTTATCTTTATACAACACTATTCAACCCCCCCCCCCCTTCTAGTGTTGTTTGCCATCCACAGGATCCAACACTTGGTATCGGAGCAAGGCTACAAATAGTGATGGCGTCAACCTCTTTTCACTCCGAAGGACTGAACACTATGCGACCACCTCTATTCAACGGAACCAACTACGCCAGCTGGAAGATCCGAATGAAGACTCACCTAGAGTCATTAGACATAGAAGCATGGACTATCACCAAAGTCCCGTACATCGCACCCACCGACGTTGAGTTTGGAAAATGGTCCATCGATGATAAGAAGAAAGCTAATCTCAATGCAAAAGCAATGAATGCCTTGTTTTGCGCTGTTACAGGAAATGAGTTCAATCGAGTCTCCCAATGTGAGACAGCACATCAAATTTGGCACACTCTTCAGGTAAGTCACGAAGGTACAGAAAAGGTAAAAGAATCTCGTATAAATGTATTACATTCAAAATTCGAAACTTTTAAAATGGAAGAAGGAGAGAGTATCACCGATGTGAATACTCGTTTTACTAACATTACAAATGAGCTTGCAGGACTAGGAAAGAAACTTTCCGAGTATGAACAGGTAATGAAGATACTAAGATCACTCCGTCCCGAATGGAAAGGAAAGACCACGGCCATTCGAGAAGCTCACAATGTGAAGGATCTCACCATCGAAGAACTGATGGGAAATCTCATGGCATATGAGATCGAGCTTGAAGAAGACAAGAAGATCGAAGAAAAACCAAAGAAGAAAAATCTTGCATTCAAAGCTCAAGAAGAAGATTCCGATTATACGGACAAAGAAGATCACATCGCGTTCATCTCAAAGAACTTTAAAGAGTTCATCACAAGTAAGTATGGAAAACGATCTTTTAGACCCACTAACGGTATTATCTGTTTTGGTTGTAATAAACCAGGACATGTCAAGAGAGATTGTCCATTGGAAAGAAACAACCGTGATTCCAGAGATCGTGGGAAGAACAAAGAGAATAATGAAAGACGAAACAATGCAAGAAGCAAGTTTAGACGACCAAAGAAAGAAGCCTATGCAGCCTTCGATCAAAGCGACGATTCCTCATCCGACGAATCCTCAGACGAAGATAATGATGAAAGAAGAGAGACAGCACACATGTGTTTCATGGCATCTACATCCTCCAAGGTAAGTTCGCATCATGATTAATGTAGCGACAATGAGTCATCATCAAGCGATGATGAAGACTTGGACTATAGGGGAGCATATAAAGAGCTATGCAAAATGCATGAAAAGCTCATTAAAGAACATAGAAAAACACTTAGAATTGCTAAAAGAGAGACTAAAGAAAAGGAAGAAGTTATTAAAGAAAATAGCCTTCTTAAAGAGAAAAATGATCTTTTACAAAAGGATATTTTGCTAGTAAATGAAAAGGTTGAAAGTCTGAATAATCTTCTCGTAACCGTCAAAAATAAATACGACGCTACGATGAAAATTATTGAGAACTTCAATAAAGGAAAAGGGAAGCTAGATAATATAATAGATAATCAAAAATTATCATCTAGCAAAACCGGACTTGGCTATGACTCTCATCATACCAAGAAACGGGTTAAGCACACTAGGATGCATCATGCTAACGATAATGTTTTAAGCATCTGGGTACCAAGGAAATTATCTGATCAGCAAAAAGAAAGGTACGCTACTAACTTTGTTCAACAGATTCATTTTAATAGAAATTATAAGTATATTGTTCATGAAGGAACTAAACCGTATTGGGTTTGGTTTCCCAAAGACTAACTCCTCGGACTCAAAATCAAAAGAGTACCATAAAATGTAATGCCCTACCAGCTACTGCACAAGTACTAGAGTGGGGGTGAATAGTACTTTAAAATAATAAGGAGTATAATTCCAAATTAAATTGCAATCAACTACCAAATCAATTTGCGGAAGCTTAAATTGAATGACGACAACGAAATTAACAATGCTAACAAACGATGTTAATGGGTTCGGATCCACCCAAGTCTCCCCGACTTGTTCCCGGTGATCCTACGTCCCAACCACCCGGATCCCCTCCGGATACTTGAGTTAGAAACCCTAACTCAAGATTTCCACTATGAATATCTTGTGAAAAACCTTCACAAGATCAAATCATACATGCAATGGCAAAGTGAATCCCACAACCCGGGATCACAACCTTCTCTCACAACCGAGAGAATCACAAAGCAATATTAAAGAGTTTAATATGAAATAAACAAGCTTACCACAAAATCCTATACCTTGAGTTTTTCTTACCCAAAAGGTGGAATGAAGGATTTGAGGAAGATGAAGTCACCAATACCTAGCACCAAGGAAATGACCAGCAATCGGTGCCTAGGGATGAGTTGGAGACTTGGATCAAGCAATAGCTTGATGAGCTCACCAAGAACAAGCTTCTCTCTAGATCTAGAAATGAGAGAGAATGGGTTTCTTGTGAGGAAGAGAGCTTTAGATTTGAGGGAGAATAGCTATCTCTTTTGATCTCAATGAATCTCTGAATGGAAGCTCTAACCTAGATAGAAATGACCTAGGTTCGTATTTATAGGGTCCCATAAAAACAAGTTAGGTCATTCACCAACGGATAGAAATCTGTGAGACTTAGTCGGTCAAAGAACACTCACTGACCGACTAGTTCATCAACTAGTCGGTCAGCCAAACAACGTGGACCGACTAAGAGTAGATCTGAGAAGAAAGAGAATTTCAGACCTAGAAATCTAGTCGGTCCAAGAACACTGTCTGACCGACTAGTTTCACAACTAGTCGGTCATCCAATGAACGTAGACCGACTAAGAGGCAAAATAACTTAGTCTGAAGGCAAGTTGACTTAGTCGGTCCAAGAACAAAAGTTGACCGACTAGATTGTCAACTAGTCGGTCATCAAACGTTCTTAGACCGACTAACAGTAAACAGTAGCTCAGGAGAAATTTAGAGTGAACAGTAAGTCACAACTAGTCGGTCAAAGAAGCATCACTGACCGACTAGTTCACAAACTAGTCGGTCGGTGAGTCAACGTAGACCGACTAACTGTAAACAGTAAAGTCCAAGAAATTAAGGAATCAAACTAGTCGGTCCAAGAACAGTTGCCGACCGACTAGATCACCATCTAGTCGGTCAGTACTTGTTCTTGTACCAACTAACATGCACAACAAAGTCCGAATCGAAGCGCGACGCTTCGAGGAAGTTAGAATGAACTTGTGCAAGGATCCTAGAGCTACGAAATGAGCGTAATGAAGATAGAAACGTAAGATATACTCAAGGCTTAACATTCTATCAATCGAAACTAAAAGACTATAAATAAAACCTTAATAAACGGTCTTTGAGAGCTTCGATTGAATCTTCATAACTTCCAAAGCGTTGCAGGAGCTTCAACGAAGCTTTAGGCTTGAATACGAGCTTTTGGAAGTGTTGAGATGTCGCTTTGAATATTCTCGTGAAATTGGCGACGATCTCCAATACTGCGCTCACAAATTGTTAGTTCATGAATTATTTATGTTTGCTCATCATCCAAAACCAAATCCGGGGAGTCCAATATTCAACATTCTCCCCCTTTTTGGTGATGACAAACCAACATAAATAATAATCAAAGATAATAATTCAAATGTAAAATACTTACTCCCCCTGCATTGATGACACGTTAATTCCAAAATGAATATATATGAATTGCATCAAGCAGACGAGTAAGATAAATAAAGAGAATCGGTTTTCGAAATATCGGATTTTGAAAATCCTTATATGTATCTTAACTCCCCCTGAATCTAACATATCAAACTAGATTCTTGGATATTGATTTAAATTTTCATTTGCGCTATTTATTATCATGATCTCTCCCCCTTTGGCATTATCCCAAAAATGGGGGGCATACAACGACAACAACTAGGAAATGGAAAATCCAACATCGGGAGTCGTAGACAATGACGATGGAACTAATTTTGACACCAAGGGAAAAAAATGTGGAAATCAAATCAAGGTGTGCCAAAATGTCCATTATCAAAAAAAATCAAAATCATCAAAAACACCAAATAATTATTCATTTCTTGAATAAAGAAACATACTCTTCAATATTCAATATTCTTGGTTAATTTTGTGCATGGAAAACAATTCTATACAATTACAGAATTTAAATCCATTTAACCAAGTTTTTATGCGTCGAGCGACGAAATCACATTTCAAATGTATTCAACGAATATTAAAATTTGCACGACGAATAAAAGACAAAGTGAACGATGATGAACATATATATATATATAGACAACATGAGTACAGCCAAAAAGATATCACATCGAATATATGAGGTACATCATATGAAGTGAGACACATCATCTATATAAACAACAAAAAGTACATCATCATCATCAACATCGTCATATCATAAAATCCAACACCGACAACCAGAAAGCACAAAAAAAATACATCAAAACATCTCTCAACCCCATCCTAACCCAAAACACTCTCACTAAGATATATCATCCAAAGCGTATATGGAGAGTCCTCGGAACAACGATCACGAGGAGGAGGCTGGATCTGCAGCGTCCGTGGGTCCAGTCGAAGGAGTGGACTCAGGATCTGCAGGGAGAAGAGGTGTCTCAACAGATGGAATCGTCGGGGCAGGAGTGGAGATCTCAGCAACAGGCTCAACAGCAGCATGAGTCTCGACAGAAGCAGCAGCAGCAGATACATGAGCAGGCTCGGAAACTGGGTCAGCAGCAGGCTCAGAAGGCTGAAGAGCTGCAGCAGATGGCTCTGGAACACCGGAAGAGGTGGCAACTCCAGGAGCAGAAGTGGAAGTACCAGCAGCAGCAGCAGCAGTGGCCTCATCGCCACGGGCAAGAGAAGTGACAAGCTCGTCAAGCTCCTCATCGTCCATCTCCTCGGCCTCAGACACAGACGGAGGAAGATCAATCCCCATCATACGCGCCATACGGCAGACTACCTCCTCAGTACGAGCCAAACGGGAGTCGTGCTGACGAAGTAGGCGTACGACATCGTCCAATGTAGCAGGACGAGAGGGGGCTGCAGCAGCTGACGGAGTAGACTGAGATGTAGATACGGTAGACCTCTGCATGTGACGAAGAGCCGCTAGAGATTTCTTCACGGCCGTCGCGTTCAGAGGCGTACCCAAAGGACGCTCATCGTCAGGAGGGAGGGGGACACGGAAATGACGGAATACGAGAGTCAACAAGCAAGGGTATGGAATGTGCGTAGACTTATTGGTCTTGCGTATACACTCGAAAGAATCCATCTTATCGAGTATCACGCGAGCCCAATTAATCTCGCACCCCAAGAAAAGAGCGTATATGAGTTTCAAGAAAGGCTGGGATGGGAGCGAAGAGGATCCATACTTGGGGAGGAGACATGAATTCAAAATCAGGTTAAGAACCCACGCATTCGGCTTAAAAGATTTCGATGGAACACCAATGAATGCAGAGGGGATAACTATGGCAGTCCTAGGCTTCTTAGGAGGAGGCGAAGATGGAGAGCCTTGGGTTGACTTGGCACGACGCTTAGGTTTCGGGGGATTCCTAGGGTCGGAAGGCCCTACAGTCATAGGAGAAGCCCCGGAAGAGGCGATAGGAATTCTAGTCTTAGCCATAGCACTACGAGCACAAGCAATCGATAACGAAGATCAAATATCCTAGCACAAACCCTAGAAGCTAGCACAAACCCTAGAATACCAAATGAAATCGAAAAGCACAAACCCTAGGTTAAAAACTAGAATCCGAAACCCTAGAATACCTAGGAGGAGAAATCGAACCCTAGGGCAAGAAATCGACCTAGGAGAGGGAGGGAGATACCTAGGAGGTGGAGTCGACGGCGGCGGACGGCGGGGATGGCCGGAGATATGGCCGGAGACGACGGAAGTTGAAAGGGCTCGAGAGGGGGTTTGGGGTTTTCGGGCTGGAGCAAAAGAGAAGACCGACTAATAGAGAGATTAGTCGGATGAAGTAGAGAATAAGTCGGTCGGGATACGAAAAGACTCAACTGCCCTAACACACTTAGTCGGTCACAGTTCAAGCACTGACCGACTAGATTACGATCTAGTCGGTCGGTCAATGAGCTTGAACCGACTAAGTCCGAAACAGAGGCACAGAGGGATTTTTAGGGCAAGATTTAGTCGGTCGCAGTATATTCACTGACCGACTAGTTTTCAATCTAGTCGGTCGGTAAGTGTACTATGACCGACTAACGAAAGAAAAAGATAGGAGATGGATATTGGCTTGATCTAGTCGGTCTGAGTTCATTTGCTGACCGACTAGATGAGCATCTAGTCGGTTGACAAGTGAACTTAGACCGACTAGAAGAGTCCAAAAATTGAAATTTGATTTCTCTTCACAAACCACTTGGATGAAACATCATAACTCACTCATTAGTCATCTAAATTACCCCATAAAACGTCGAAATCTTAAATACGACATTGAAATACGAATTCGAGCAATAAATTCGAACAAATCACATAAAATTCCCAAAAAAATTCAATAAATCTAGCATGAATGAAATATTTCGAAATATAATAGCATGCAAGATAGTTGAATTAAAATATGAATCCTATATCTCGGATTCACCCATAATCCCCAATTCTCGACGTAACCGCACAAAGGAGTCCTCCTTTAGGGGTTTCGTGAAAATATCGGCGATTTGCTTTTGGGTTTCAACGTACACTAAAATGATGTCCTTTTTAGCAACATGATCATCTAAAAAGTGGTGTCGGACATCTATGTGTTTTGATCGGGAATGGTGCACCGGATTCTTTGAAAGACAGATAGCACTTTGGTTATCCACCATGATAGGGCTAGTATCACAATGAATACCAAAATCCTTCAATGTGTGTCTCATCCAAAGAACCTGGGCACAAGCGGCACCGGCGGCAATATATTCCGCCTCGGTGGTTGAAAGTGATACCGAATTTTGCTTCTTGGAAAACCAAGAGACAAGAGAATTTCCTAGAAAATGGCAAGTGCCACTAGTACTTTTCCTGTCGGATTTGCATCCCGCATAATCAGCGTCACTATATGAGACTAACTCATATGTGCTAGATTTCGGATAAAGTAATCCAAAATCTAAAGTGTAACTTAGATAGCGAAAAATACGTTTTACCGCTACTAAGTGAGACTCCTTAGGTTGAGACTGATAACGAGCACATATACAAACGGCAAACATAATATCGGGCCTACTTGCGGTAAGATAAAGCAAACTACCTATCATACCTCGATATAGACGAATGTCTACATCCTTACCGCCCGTATCCTTGTCAAGATGCGTAGTCGTGCTCATTGGAGTCTTTTTCCCGGAGGCATTCTCCATTCCAAATCGATTTAGCAACTCCACCGTGTACTTCGTTTGGTGGATGAAGATTGCATCGTTCATTTGGCGAATTTGGAGACCTAAGAAATATTTGAGTTCGCCCATGTGGCTCATCTCAAATTGTTCCTTCATCACATTAGAAAACTCTTCGCAAAGAGCGAAGTTAGTAGCACCGAAAATGATATCATCAACATAAATTTGAACTAATAAAATATCATTATTCGCATGCTTAATAAAAAGTGTTGAATCGGCTTCGCCCATTTTAAAATTCAAATCCAAAAGAAAATTCTTTAGGCGATCATACCAAGCTCGAGGAGCTTGTCTCAAACCATAAAGAGCTTTCTTTAGTTTAAAAACGTGATTTGGAAATTTTTCATTTATGAAGCCCGGAGGTTGAGAAACGTAAACTTCCTCAACGACATCTCCGTTTAAAAATGCACTTTTAACATCCATTTGAAATAATTTAAAATTCTTATGGCATGCAAAAGACAAAAGTAATCTAATTGATTCTAATCTAGCTACCGGAGCGAAAGATTCTTCGAAATCGATACCTTCCTCTTGACGATAGCCTTGAGCTACTAACCGAGCTTTGTTCCGGACGACGACTTGGTTTTCGTCGGTTTTGTTCTTGAAGATCCACTTTGTCCCTATGACGGTGTGGTTCTTCGATGGCAATGGAACAAGCTCCCAAACTTCATTCCTCTCGAATTGAATGAGCTCCTCCTCCATGGCTAAGATCCAAGCGCTATCTTCGCATGCTTCATTAATATTCTTTGGCTCTATCGATGAGGCAAAGGCACAATTTGCGAAGTGGTGAACTTGCGATCTCGTCTTGACACTATCATAGATATTGCCAATGACTTGCTCATGGGGATGGTCACGAACCGAATGAAGCCGTTTGGGAATACCTTGATCACTAGGAACATTCTCAACAACTTCATTAGTTGGGTTAGTCTCAATAGAATCAATAGAATCATTAGACTTAGAATTATCAAACGAATCACATAAAACATCCATAGAATCATTATCATTTGAAATTCTAGTTGGAACAAATCCTTCATTAAATGAGACATGAAGCGATTCCTCGATCGTTGAGGTTCGTTTGTTGAATATCCGGTAGGCTTTGCTACGCGTAGAATATCCAACAAAAATCCCCTCATCGGATCTTGGATCGAATTTGTCCAAACTACCATATGTGTTCTTAATAAAACATTTCGAACCAAAAACACGAAAATGTTTAACTTGAGGCAACCTACCAAACAACAATTCATAACAAGTTTGTTTAGTGCCGGGCCTCAAAAGTATTCTATTAAACACATAGCAAGCGGTGTGTACCGCTTCCGCCCAAAATTGATGGCCAAGTTGGCTATCATCAAGCATAGTGCGAGCACACTCCACTAGCGTCCTATTCTTTCTCTCAACTACACCATTTTGAGGAGGTGCACGAGGGAAAGAGAAGGTGTGAGTAATACCAACTTCATCACAAAATGTCTCAAAAGACTCATTCTCAAATTCACCTCCATGATCACTACGAATAGTGACAATGGTGGTTCCTAAGAGATTTTGTACTTTCTTAACAAAAATTGTGAAGTTTTCAAAAGCTTCATTTTTATTACACAATGAAAATACCCAAGTAAATCTTGAATAGTCATCTACGATGACAAGTCCATACCTTGCATTTCCTAAGGAAGCTACTCTAGTTGGCCCAAATAAGTCTAGATGTAATAGCTCTAGTGGCCGTTTAGTAGAGATGCTTTTCTTAGGTTTAAATGAAGATTTAGGAAGCTTGCCACGTTGACAACAATCACAAAAACTTTTCTTTTCAAAAACAAGCTTCGGAAAACCTTTAATAGAATTCAATTTTGAAAGCTTATATAGTGTTCCAAAGTTCACATGTCCAAAGCGTCGATGCCATAAGTGTTGTTCACTTGTGTTGGCAACAAGACATTGTTCATATGACTTAGGAAGATCCAAAATATAAATGTCTTTACGACGAGTTCCGGAAAATAATAATTTATCATTATCCTTTCTTAAAATATGACACAATCCTTTCGCAAAGCTAACTTTGTAACCTTTGTCACAAAGTTGGCTTATTGAAATAAGATTATGATTTAAACCACTAACAAGATAAACATCACTAATTAGGGGTTTAGAGGGGTTACCGACTTTACCAACACCTATGATGGTTCCGCTCTCGTTACCTCCAAATACGACGCGGTTTCCATTCGCAATGGGAACCACTCCGGAGAGCAATCGAGCGTCACCCGTCATGTGTTTTGAACACCCGCTATCGAGTATCCAATTCCCTTTGGAGCTAAATTTAACTTTGTTGCTCCTTCCCTTTTTCTTTTCCTTGAGTACCTAAAGATAGACACTTTCATATCATGGTACCCAAGGTCATTGGGTCCAAGGGATTAGACCTTTGGAAGCCAAGTCCAAGTGGACTTAGACTTCCCCACATAATTCTTACTATGCACAACATCCGAAAAATAAGCATTCATGTACATTTGTTTTTCGTCCATGCTTGTGTCCTTTGGGCTCCAAATAGTGAATATTTTGGGAGCCATCATCCTATTGGGTGCATGCATGCGACGTTCATTTCTACGTGATGCATGTTGTGGATAGGCATACGGGACATGATGGAATGGTGCACGACGAGAATTATTCATATGATGCGGTGGGTGAACATATGCATGTGTGGGAACACGTGCGTGAGGGTGTCTCACATGGTGTGCACGTGCCCGAGAATGTGTTGCATAAAAATCATCATATGTGTGAGATGGTGGAGTAGGACGTGTGTTCCTACGTGGCATGGTATTTGTGTACATATAAGCATGGCCCTTCTTTGGAGGTCCACCCATAGTGGGTTTCTTTCCGAAAGAGTGTGTGGACGAGGTGGAAGCACCATTGATAGATGAACTACCAATAGAGTGTTTGCTACCACTCGTAGAGTCACCGGAAGTTGGCCTAACAAAGGTAGTGGCCGCTTTGGATGGACATCCCATCGTATACCCCAAACCAATGTGGTGATTGGCCAGAAGTAAGTCACTTAGGATTTTATCCAAATGGTCCTTACCTTTATTGAATCTATTGATTCGGCCTAATGTGTTCTCATAATTCTCTTTGAGAGAACGCATTGAAGTATCTAAAGTGGATACTTGCGATGTGAGCACATAAACACGAGATTTAAGATTCTCGTTCTCAATACTCAAAGTTGAGTTTTGAGAAGTTAAATCCGCTATCTTATGTTCTTCCACATCCTCAATGCTAACATGTTCGAGTTTAGATTTGAGATTCACAATCTCATTTCTTAACTCTTCAACAACGGTGTCGTTGTTGGTGATGATATTCTTAGGCGATGTTTGAATGCTAGCTAGGTCATCTTTTACCTTAGTATATCTATTTACTAACTTAGTGTATTTTGACCAAAGTTGAGAGTTAGCATTTCTAAGATCATCCATCGTTACCTCATCGCTTTCGTCATTACTATCATCGGAAGAGGAGGATCCTTGATCGTTCTCCTCTCTTGCCATGAAGCACATATGTGCTTGCTCCACTTTCTCATCATCCGACTCTCCGCTTGAGAAATCCTCGGAGTCGGTGAATGTTGCTCCGACAAGTCCTTTCTTGTACCCCTTTTTGTATTTCTTGGACTTATCGAATTTTGGCGCCTTCCACTTCTCCTTTTGTTTGTTGAGAGGACACTCCGCTTTCATGTGTCCTGGCTTATTGCACTTGAAACACAAAGGAGAGGAAGAGGCGTTAGAAGAACCAAATTTACCTTTGGTCTTGAAGTTACCTTTCCGGAAGAAACGGTTGAACTTCTTGGCCATGAGTGCCATGGACTCCAACTCCAACTCGTTTTCCGAGTCTTCAT
Source organism: Scilla litardierei (assembly GCA_030789695.1). Taxonomy (NCBI): domain Eukaryota; kingdom Viridiplantae; phylum Streptophyta; class Magnoliopsida; order Asparagales; family Asparagaceae; genus Scilla; species Scilla litardierei. The sequence continues at coordinate 153,438,575 of CM061142.1, forward strand.
CGTCGGAAGATGTGGATGAAGCCGCCTTGAATGCAATCGCCTTTTTCTTAGGCGCATCTAGGTTCAAATATGACTTCATCTTTTCTTGTAGCTTCACCTTGCTATCTTTGCGTACCTCGTATGACATCAAAGTACCCATTAGTTGAACTACGGTATATTTGTTCATGTCATTACCTTCCTCGATGGCGAAGGTACGTTTTTCCCAAGAAGAGGGAAGTCCTTCAATAAGCTTTAAGCACTTCTCCTTTTGAGTGTAGATCTTGCCGAGGGCCTCTAACTCGTTTATTATGTCAACGAAGCGAGCGTAATATTCTTTCATCTTCTCGCCCTGTTGCATATGAAACATTTCGTAATCTTTGGTTACGACTACGAGTTTAGAGTCTCTTACCCGACTCGTCCCTTCATGTAGTATGAGGAGAGAGTTCCAAATTTGATATGCACTCTTACATGTGCATATCTTATTGAAGTCCTCGGGCTCCAATGCGCATTGCAAGGCGTTCATTGCCTTGGCATTGCTTACCTCCGTGGCGACCTCCGCGGTAGTCCATTTCTCAAAATCTTCTTCTTCGGGCTCGATGTACTCCTTCATTGTAGTCCTCCATAAAGATGCACTTCGGAGGAAGGTTTCCATCCGACATTTCCAGTACCCGTAGTTGGTACCGTTGAAGAATGGAGGCCTTGTAGAGGAATGTCCTTCCATCACCGATGACGCTCCTTCACGGTTCCTGAAGGTGTCGTAGTTGGAAGGTGGAGGCACGGTCTTGTTGTCGTTGGCAGACATAGCTGAGTATCTGGCTCTGATACCAAATGTAATGCCCTACCAGCTACTGCACAAGTACTAGAGGGGGGGTGAATAGTACTTTAAAATAATAAGGAGTATAATTCCAAATTAAATTGCAATCAACTACCAAATCAATTTGCGGAAGCTTAAATTGAATGACGACAACGAAATTAACAATGCTAACAAACGATGTTAATGGGTTCGGATCCACCCAAGTCTCCCCGACTTTTTCCCGGTGATCCTACATCCCAACCACCCGGATCCCCTCCGGATACTTGAGTTAGAAACCCTAACTCAAGATTTCCACTATGAATATCTTGTGAAAAACCTTCACAAGATCAAATCATACATGCAATGGCAAAGTGAATCCCACAACCCGGGATCACAACCTTCTCTTACAACCGAGAGAATCACAAAGCAATATTAAAGAGTTTAATATGAAATAAACAAGCTTACCACAAAATCCTATACCTTGAGTTTTTCGTACCCAAAAGGTGGAATGAAGAATTTGAGGAAGATGAAGTCACCAATACCTAGCACCAAGGAAATGACCAGCAATCGGTGCCTAGGGATGAGTTGGAGACTTGGATCAAGCAATAGCTTGATGAGCTCACCAAGAACAAGCTTCTCTCTAGATCTAGAAATGAGAGAGAATGGGTTTCTTGTGAGGAAGAGAGCTTTAGATTTGAGGGAGAATAGCTATCTCTTTTGATCTTAATGAATCTCTGAATGGAAGCTCTAACCTAGATAGAAATGACCTAGGTTCGTATTTATAGGGTCCCATAAAAACAAGTTAGGTCATTCACCAACGGATAGAAATCTGTGAGACTTAGTCGGTCAAAGAACACTCACTGACCGACTAGTTCATCAACTAGTCGGTCAGCCAAACAACGTGGACCGACTAAGAGTAGATCTGAGAAGAAAGAGAATTTCAGACCTAGAAATCTAGTCGGTCCAAGAACACTGTCTGACCGACTAGTTTCACAACTAGTCGGTCATCCAATGAACGTAGACCGACTAAGAGGCAAAATAACTTAGTCTGAAGGCAAGTTGACTTAGTCGGTCCAAGAACAAAAGTTGACCGACTAGATTGTCAACTAGTCGGTCATCAAACGTTCTTAGACCGACTAACAGTAAACAGTAGCTCAGGAGAAATTTAGAGTGAACAGTAAGTCACAACTAGTCGGTCAAAGAAGCATCACTGACCGACTAGTTCACAAACTAGTCGGTCGGTGAGTCAACGTAGACCGACTAACTGTAAACAGTAAAGTCCAAGAAATTAAGGAATCAAACTAGTCGGTCCAAGAACAGTTGCCGACCGACTAGATCACCATCTAGTCGGTCAGTACTTGTTCTTGTACCAACTAACATGCACAACAAAGTCCGAATCGAAGCGCGACGCTTCGAGGAAGTTAGAATGAACTTGTGCAAGGATCCTAGAGCTACGAAATGAGCGTAATGAAGATAGAAACGTAAGATATACTCAAGGCTTAACATTCTATCAATCGAAACTAAAAGACTATAAATAAAACCTTAATAAACGGTCTTTGAGAGCTTCGATTGAATCTTCATAACTTCCAAAGCGTTGCAGGAGCTTCAACGAAGCTTTAGGCTTGAATACGAGCTTTTGGAAGTGTTGAGATGTCGCTTTGAATATTCTCGTGAAATTGGCGACGATCTCCAATACTGCGCTCACAAATTGTTAGTTCATGAATTATTTATGTTTGCTCATCATCCAAAACCAAATCCGGGGAGTCCAATATTCAACATAAAACGCTTATCTTTCAGGTGCTCTAAAAAGGAGGAAGACAATGAAGAAAATTCAGGAAGTCAAACGGCTGAATCGGAATAAATTTTTATATATTTATATAATTATTTAAATGAGTTGAAATAAGTTAAAATTGTATGCATGATTGTGTTTTATTGCTTAAAATATTTTTTGTTAAAAGAGCTCGCTCAACCTGGACCAAACTTTTTCCGGGATGAGAAAACGACTCTACCCAGGAGGGAGTCGACTACCTACAGGAGGGAGTCGACTACCAGCGCGTAAATTTCTGGGTTGCATTCTTTTGACTAACTCCTATTGGGTTCTATTTGAGTGGTTGGGTCAAGATCCGTTAAGACAACTTACCCACTAAAGTCTAAAACACATCCTAGCCACCCAAATCTAGATCTAATGGCTCCTAATTCTCCTCATCTCTTCATCTCTTCAATCAAAACCCCAAGAAAACCCTAGAGGTAGCCGACTACCTCCTTTTCCCATCTCCTCTCTTGGGTTTTCATCTTGAAGCTTGGATTTTTGGAGTAATTTCTTTTTCATCTTCCTTCAAATTTACCCAAGGTAAAAATTTTTTTACTTTCATGAACTTTGCTACTTCATTTCTCTTGGTTATCTAGTAGTGTAAAATATTTTTGTTGTTGTTGTTTTACTCTATCTAGATGCCTTTCAAAGGAGCTTTTCCTAAGAAGAGAAAGATTGCTACTCCTAATGTTGATTCTGAAAAAGAAATCATTCTACCATATCTCTTCAAATCAACTACCTATGAACATTTTGTTAAAGTGTCTAAGAAACCTATCTTGCATGAAAGATTTGTCAAACTCAATGATGTTATCAATTACGGTATTGACAGTCTGCTAGATTTCCAGAACTTAGCAAATTTGTTCTCCTCAGAAAATGTGTATTTGTGTTATCCTAGGCTTATTCATCTCTTTTATGCAAACATGGATTATGATCTCGTAAAAAGTCGTTTCATTACTAAAGTTCTCGATACCAAACTTGCAATAACTGTAAAATCCCTAGGTGAAGCCTTAGGAATCCCATACTCCGGTATGATCCTCGAGAAAATTGAGATGACTGACGAAAATATCCTAGAGAGAATGTATCTGCCTGGTAAACACTTTCAGACCAAACTTCCTTGTAGCCATCTTCGCTATCCGGCGAGAATCTTAGCTAATATTCTGTCGTATAACATTACTCAAAAATCTGGAAGTCATGCTATCCTTTCTGAAAAACAAGCTAAATGCATCTATGCCATTCTTGGTAGCATTTGTGTGAATTGGGCTAAAGTCATCATGGATTCCATCCTACTTTCAGCTTCATCTGACAGACCTTCCTCCACACTTTATCATGGGCACTATCTGACCATTCTATTCATTAGCTTTAACGTGCCTTTGGATCATGAAACAACCATTCTAGAACCTGCTCGTGTTTTTGATGTTCATGCTCTTGGGAGAATGAATCTCCATCATGACCTTGATGAGAACGTCCCTGAAGAGCAAATCGCTACCGAAGGAGGATCATCATCCTCAAGGCGAGGTAAGAAGGTTGTAATTGCAGATTCTGATGAAGAAAGTGAAGAAGAAGAAAAAGGAAGCGACGAGGAAGAAGAAGAAGTTCCTGCTTACATTCTTGAACTTCAGGAGATGCTCCTGAAAAAGATTGGAAAATTGAAGATCTCACAGGAGAAAGGATTTGAAGATCTCAACCAAAAGGTGGATGACCTCAAGGAAATCGTAGTGCAAAGCAAGGAGATGACTGAGGAAACGCTTGTTATGATCCTTGAAGAGATCAAGGAACTGAAAAAGAACAGCGGTCACCCTTAGTTTCATGCACTTCTACTTCAAAAACAATGGTTTTCGTTTCAAAAACAATGTTCTCTTAAACTATGTTTTGTAATAACTCTTATTGTGTGATGCTAGCTTCTATGAAGCTATATGCTATGCTAAACTTAGTTGTTCTATGAACTAACATCTTCATTGCAGGCATATGGAATTGAATTCCTCTTATTGATCCATAGAAATTACTGTTTTATTTTATTATTTTTGTTGATGACAAGGGGGAGAAAAATGTTATAATGCAAAAATGTGAATATGTGAAATAGCTTCGATGCAGGGGGAGAACCGCATCAAAGCAGGGGGAGTAAGTATACTTGAAAATTTTATTCATATTCATGTATTCCTTCAAATTTTGCATTTGGGTGTCATCATCAAAAAGGGGGAGAGTGATGGAAATTGAATTCCACCCCTAAGTAATTTTGATGATGAGCACACCAAATGAATGCTTAGTGTACTAACTACACTACACTTTAAGTATACAGATTTCGTGAAGCTCTACTAATACTCCAGGAAGCACGCATCAACGCTCCACGACAAAGACGAACATGGCTAAACTCAAGTGATGAAGGTCAAGCTCAAACAAAGCAAGAAGCTCAAAGAGAAGCTCATCTTCACTTCATCAAGTTGACTAAACTGCCGAAGACATGTTCAGAGTCTAGTGTGAGTGTGTCGTGTCTTTTAGGATATTTGTCAAAGCCATATCAAGTAGACAACACACACACACAAATGATTTCAAAACAAATGTTTTTAACTATCTTCAAAAATGGTTTTTTCTAGTCACTTCAATTATAGTAGTGAAACTCCACGCACCCTGGAGTTAACTACACTTTTTGACTAGAACAACAGGAAAAACTCCTCTGGGAGTCGACTACCAAAAGTAGTGAGTCGACTACTTCTCAGAGATGAAAATTTCCTAGACTCCTCTGGGAGTCGACTACCTATATAGGGAGTCGACTACCTGCTGGAAATTTTCAAACGTTTTGAATTTGAATTTTAAATTCTTTTGAGTGATTTACTCCGAAATTTTTGGGACAAAAGTCAAACGAAATTCAAATTTCAAATCCCAGTTTTTCCCTATAAATAGAGCTTAATTCTTTTGTGAAAAATACAAGGATTATTGAAAATCAAAATTTGCAAAAGCTTTCGTGAATCAAAGCTCTCTCATTTCTTCTCTAGCCAATTTTAATTTCAGTTTTTGATCTTGCAATATTTTTTCCAATTCTTTTGAAGATCATATTATCATTTTTATTGGCTAAGTTGTTTTTCAAAATCCTCTCTATTATTTCTCTTTAAATTCTATTTGAAGGATTTTTGAAAAAGCTCTAGATCACAAAGAACTTATCTCGTATCTTTGTGTGATCTAGACTATTATTCTATTGAGCCACTACACAATTGTCTATCTTTTGATTGGCTATAGAATCGGGTGTATTTCCAATCTCTATCACTTGTTGTAGAGTATTGGACAAATTTCTCATTGTGATATTTGTTGGAACACTAGACAAGTCTAGTTGTTGCCATTTGGAAAGTCCTCGGTTTGTGAGGCAAGGGTATAACCCTAGACAAGTCTAGGCGTTGTGTTCGGAAATCCTGGTCAAGGCTAGGTCGTTGGAAATCCTAACGAGTGAAGTTAGGTGCTTGTATTTGCCAAGGCAGATAGTGGAAATCTCGTACCGGATTGGTCGGGGACTGGACGTATCCGGGTTGCGGGGAACCAGGATAAAAATCCTTGTCTTTGCGCTTGCATTTTCTGTGTTTGATTATCTTTGCATTTATTCTATCTTCAGCAAATATCAATCCTATTTCTATACGCTGAGATTTGCATCTGTAATTTTATTTGCTCTAACTTATACTCTGGGAGTCGACTACTGCTCATAAGGAGTCGACTACCTGCTGTGAATTTTCGCTGTGCACTTTAAATTATATTGTTGATTAAGAACCAAGCGTAGATCGCTCTACTTGGTTTCTTAGGCAACATTAGAAGGATTTGTTTTTGTGTTGATTGATTAAAGAACGAAAAAGTTTTATCTTTATACAACACTATTCAACCCCCCCCCCCCCCTTCTAGTGTTGTTTGCCATCCACAGGATCCAACAGTAACATCTTTTGTTAGCATTGTTAATTTTGTTGTTGTCATTCAATTTAAGCTTCCGCAAATTGATTTGGTAGTTGTTTGCACTATAATTAGGAATTATTCTCCTTGTTATTTTTAAAGTACTATTCACCCCCCCCCCCCCCCTAGTACTTGTGCAGTAGCTTGTAGGGCATTACATTTGGTATCAAAGCCAGATACTTAGCTATGTCTGCCAACGACAACAAAACCGTGCGTCCACCTTCCGACTATGGCACCTTCAGGAACCGTGAAGGAGCGTCTTCGGTCATGGAAGGACATTCCTCGACTAGGCCTCCATTCTTCAACGGCGTCAATTATGGATATTGGAAATGCCGGATGGAAACGTTCCTCCGGAGCGCCTCCTTGTGGAGAATTACCATGTCAGAGTACAATGTGCCTACCGAAGAAGATTTCGACAAGTGGACTACCGCGGAGGTCGCCGCGGAGATTGCAAATGCCAAAGCTATGAATGCTTTACAATGCGCATTGGAACCCGAAGATTTTAATAAGATATGCACATGTAAGAGTGCATATCAAATTTGGAATTCGCTCCTCATTTTGCATGAAGGAACGAGTCGGGTAAGAGATTCTAAACTCGTGGTAGTCAATAGAGATTACGAATTGTTTCATATGGAACATGGAGAAAAGATGAAGGAGTATTATGCTCGCTTCGTCGACATAATGAACGAGTTGGAAGCTCTCGGCAAAACCTACACCCAAAAGGAGAAGTGTTCGAAGCTTATCGAAGGACTTCCTTCTTCTTGGGAGAAACGTACCTTCGCCATCGAGGAAGCTAATGACATGAATAAGTATACCGTAGTTCAATTGATGGGTACTTTGATGTCATACGAGGTACGCAAAGATAGCAAGGTGAAGTTACAAGAAAAGATGAAGTCCTATTTGAACCAAGACGTGCCTAAGAAAAAGGCGATTGCATTCAAGGCGGCTTCATCCACCTCTACCGATGATGAGGACTCGGAAGAAGAAATGGACATGGAATCCATTGCACTCATGGCAAAGAAGTTCAATCGCTTCTTCCGAAAGGGTAACTTCAAACAAAAATCTAAATTTACTTCTACTAACGCCTCTCCACCTTTGTGCTTTAAATGCAATAAGCTAGGACACATCAAAGCGGATTGTCCTCAAAACAAGCAAAAGGAGAAGTGGAAGGCGCCGAAGTTCGACAAGTCCAAGAAGTACAAAAAGGGGTATAAAAGGGACTTGTCGGAGCAACATTCACCGACTCCGAGGATTCCTCAAGCGGAGAGTCGGACGATGAGAAAGTGGAGCAAGCGCACATGTGCTTCATGGCAAGAGAGGAGCATGATCAAGGATCTTCCTCCTCCGATGATAGCGACAACGAAGGCGATGAGGTAACTATGGATGATCTTAGGAATGCTAACTCTCAACTATGGTCCAAATACACTAAATTAGTAAATAGATATACTAAAGTAAAAGATGACCTAGCTAGCATTCAAACCTCGCCTAAGACTATCATCACCAACAACGACACCGTTGTTGAAGAGTTAAGAAATGAGATTGTCAATCTCAAATCTAAACTTGAACATGTTAGCATTGAAGATCCGGAAGAACATAGGATAGCAGATTTGACTTCTCAAAACTCGACTTTGAGTATTGAGAATGAGAATCTTAAATCTCGTGTTTATGTGCTCACATCGCAAGTATCAAACTTGGATACTTCTATGCGTTCTCTCAAAGAGAAATATGAGAACACATTAGGCCGAATTAATAAATTCAATAAGGGTAAGGACCATTTGGATAAAATCCTAAGTGACTTACTTCCGGCCAATCATCACATTGGTTTGGGGTATACGATGGGATGTCCATCCAAAGCGGCCACTACTTTTGTTAGGCCAACTTCCGGTGACTCTACGAGTGGCAGCAAACACTCTATTGGTAGTTCTTCTACCAATGGTGCTTCCACATCGTCCACACCCTCTTTCGGAAAGAAACCCACTTTGGGTGGACCTCCAAAGAAGGGACAGCTTATATGTACACCAATACCATGCCACGTAGGAACACACGTCCTACTCCACCGTCTCACACATATGATGATTTTTATGCAACACATTCTCGGGCACGTACACACCATGTGAGACACCCTCACACACGTGTTCTCACACATGCATATGTTCACCCACCTCATCATATGAATAATTCTCGTCGTGCACCATTCCATCATGTTCCGTATGCCTATCCACAACATGCATCACGTAGAAATCAACGTCGCATGCATGCACCCAATAGGATGAGGGCTCCTAAGATTTTCACTATTTGGAGCCCAAAGGACACAAGCATGGATGAAAAACAAGTATATATGAATGCTTATTTTTTGGATGTTGTGCATAGTAGAAATTATGTGGGGAAGTCTAAGTCCAATTGGACTTGGCTTCCAAAGGTCTAACCTTTGAGGACCCAATGACCTTGGGTACCATGATATGAAATTTTCTATCTTTAGGTACTCAAGGAAAAGAAAAAGAAAAGGAGCAACAAATTTAAATTTAGCTCCAAAGGGAATTGGATACTCGATAGCGGGTGCTCCAAACACATGACGGGTGACGCTCAATTGCTCTCCGGAGTGGTTCCCATTGCAAATGGAAATCGCGTCGTATTTGGAGGCAACGAGAGCGGAACCATCGTCGGTGTTGGTAAAGTGGGTAACCCGTCTAAACCCTTAATTAGTGATGTTTATCTAGTTAATGGTTTAAATCATAATCTTATTTCAATAAGCCAACTTTGTGACAAAGGTTACAAAGTTAGCTTTGCGAAAGGATTGTGTCATATTTCAAATGATAATGATAAGTTATTATTTTCCGGCACACGCCATAAAGATATTTATATTTTGGATCTTCCTAAGTCATATGAACAATGTCTCGTTGCCAACACAAGTGAACAACACTTATGGCATCGACGCTTTGGACATGTGAACTTTGGAACACTTTATAAGCTTTCAAAATTAAATTCCATTAAAGGTTTTCCGAAGCTCGTTTTTGAAAAGAAAAGTTTTTGTGATTCTTGTCAACGTGGCAAGCTTCCTAAATCTTCATTTAAACCTAAGAAAAGCATTTCTATGAAACGGCCACTAGAGCTATTACATCTAGATTTATTTGGGCCAACTAGAGTTGCTTCCTTAGGAAATGCAAGATATGGACTTGTCATCGTCGATGATTATTCTAGATTTACATGGGTATTTTTCTTATGTAATAAAAATGAAGCTTTTGAAAACTTCACGATATTTGGGAAGAAAGTACAAAATCTCATCGGAACCACCATTGTCACTATTCGTAGTGATCATGGGGGTGAATTTGAGAATGAGTCTTTCTCAAATTTTTGTGATGATCTTGGAATTACTCACACGTTTTCTTTCCCTCGCGCACCTCCTCAAAATGGTGTTGTTGAGAGGAAGAATAGAATACTTGTGGAGTGTGCTCGCACTATGCTCGAAGATAGTCAACTTGGTTATCAATTTTGGGCGGAAGCGGTACACACCGCTTGTTATGTGTTTAATAGAATACTTTTGAGGCCCGGCACCAAACAAACTTGTTATGAATTGTTGTTTGGTAGATTGCCTCAAGTTAAACATTTTCGTGTTTTCGGCGCAAAATGTTTTATTAAAAACACATATGATAATTTGGACAAGTTTGATCCGAGATCGGATGAGGGGATATTTGTTGGGTATTCCTCACGTAGCAAAGCCTACCGAATATACAACAAAAGATCCTCTACGATCGAGGAATCACTTCATGTCTCTTTTAATGAGAATTTTACTACTCCTAGAATTTCAAATGATGATGACTCTATGGATGTTTTATGTGATTCGTTTGAAAATTCTAAGTCTATTGATTCAATTGATTCTATTGATACTAACCCGACTAATGAAGTTGTTGAGAATGTGCCTAGTGATCAAGGTATTCCCAAGCGGCTTCATACCGTTCGCGACCATCCCCATGAGCAAGTCATTGGCAATATTCAAGATAGAGTCAAGACGAGATCGCAAGTCCACCACTTCGCCAATTGTGCCTTTGCCTCATCGATAGAGCCAAAGAATATAGTTGAAGCGTGCGAAGATAGTGCTTGGATACTTGCCATGGAGGAGGAACTCATTCAATTCAAGAGGAATGAGGTATGGGAGCTTGTTCCTTTGCCATCGAAGAACCACACCGTCATAGGGACAAAGTGGATCTTCAAGAACAAAACCGACGAAAACCAAGTCGTCGTCCGGAACAAAGCTCAGTTAGTAGCTCAAGGCTATCGACAAGAGGAAGGTATCGATTTCGAAGAGTCCTTCGCTCCGGTAGCTAGATTAGAATCAATTAGACTACTATTGTCTTTTGCATGCCATAAAAATTTTAAATTATTTCAAATGGATGTTAAAAGTGCATTTTTAAACGGAGATGTCGTTGAGGAAGTTTACGTTTCTCAACCTCCGGGCTTCATAAATGAAAAATTTCCAAATCATGTTTTTAAACTAAAGAAAGCTCTTTATGGTTTGAGACAAGCTCCTCGAGCTTGGTATGATCGCCTGAAGAATTTTCTTTTGGATTTGAATTTTAAAATGGGCGAAGCCGATTCTACACTTTTTATTAAGCATGTGAATAATGATATTTTATTAGTTCAAATTTATGTTGATGATATCATTTTCGGTGCTACTAACTTCACTCTTTGCGAAGAGTTTTCTAATGTTATGAAGGAACAATTTGAGATGAGCCACATGGGCGAACTCAAATATTTCTTAGGTCTCCAAATTCGCCAATTGAACGATGCAATCTTCATCCACCAAACGAAGTACACGGTGGAGTTGCTAAAGCGATTTGGAATGGAGAATGCCTCCGGGAAAAAGACTCCTATGAGCACTACAACGCATCTTGATAAAGATACGGGCGGAAAAGATGTAGACATTCGTCTATATCGAGGTATGATAGGTAGTTTACTTTATCTTACCGCAAGTAGGCCCGATATTATGTTTGCCGTTTGTATTTGTGCTCGTTATCAGTCTCAACCTAAGGATTCTCACTTAGTAGCGGTTAAACGTATTTTTCGCTATCTAAGTTACACTTTAGATTTTGGATTACTTTATCCGAAATCTAGCACATATGAGTTAGTCTCATATAGTGACACTGATTATGCGGGATGCAAATCCGACAGGAAGAGTACTAGTGGCACTTGCCATTTTCTAGGAAATTCCCTTGTCTCTTGGTTTTCCAAGAAGCAAAATTCGGTATCACTTTCAGCCACCGAGGCGGAATACATTGCCGCCGGTGCCGCTTGTGCCCAGGTTCTTTGGATGAGACACACACTGAAGGATTTTGGTATTCATTGTGATACTAGCCCTATCATGGTGGATAACCAAAGTGCTATTTGTCTTTCAAAGAATCCGGTGCACCATTCCCGATCTAAACACATAGATGTCTGACACCATTTCTTAGATGATCATGTTGCTAAAAAGGACATCATATTAGTGTACGTTGAAACCCAAAAGCAAATCGCCGATATTTTCACGAAACCCCTAAAGGAGGACTCCTTTGTGCGGTTGCGTCGAGAATTGGGGATTATGGGTGAATCCGAGATATAGGATTCATATTTCATTCAATTATCTTGCATGCTATTATATTTCGCGATATTTCGTTCATGCTAGATTTATTGAATTTTTGGGGATTTTATGTGATATGTTTGAATTTTTGCTCGAATTCTTATTTGAATGTCGTATTTAAGATTTCGACGTTTAATGGGGTAGTTTAGATGTCTAATGAGAGGGTTAAGATGTTTCATCCAAGTGGTTTATGAAGAGAACTCATTTATCAACTTTTGGACTCTTCTAGTCGGTTTCAGTTCATTAGTCAACCGACTAGATGCTCATCTAGTCGGTCAGCTAGTGAACTCAGACCGACTAGTTCAAGCTTTAAACTTTCTATTGTCATTTACTTCTTTTAGTCGGTCATAGTACTCTTACCGACCGACTAGATTGAAAACTAGTCGGTCAGTGATTATACCGTGACCGACTAACTCTAGCCCTAGAAATTTCTGTTTGCCTCTGTTTCGACTTAGTCGGTTTAAGCTCATTGACCGACCGACTAGATCGTAATCTAGTCGGTCAGTTCTTGAACTGTGACCGACTAAGTGGGTTAGGGCAATCGCGTCTTTTCGCATTCCCGACCGACTTATATCCTATTCTAACCGGTTATTTCCCATTCCAGTTGGTTGTTTTCTCTCCTCCAACTCGAAAACCCCCTAAAACCCGACCGAGACCCTTCGTATTCCCGTCGACTCCGGCCACTTTTCCGGCCATCTCCGCCGCCCGTCGCCGTCGACCACTCCCCTAGGTATCTTCCCCCTTCCTAGATCTCATTTTCCATCCCTAGGGTTAGTTCTTCATCTTGTTTTCTATTCTAGGGTTTCGAAGTTCACATTTAGGGTTTTGTGCTTGATTGATCTCAGTTTTAGGATTGCTTACGCTTAGGGTGTTTGATCTTATCCGGTCGCTTGATTGTACTCGTTGTGCCTCGATCATGGCACGAACGAGACTCCCGATTACATCTTCTGGGGCATCCCCCATGACCGTTGATGCTCCGACCGCTTCGACCCCTCCCAAGCGTAGGGCCAAGACCACACGTCCCCCCTCTTCGTCTTCAACACCGTTGAAGAGGAAGAGGACTACCAAGCCCAAACCTACCGGCCAATCTTCCAAGCCCCGAGCTAAACCCAAAAAGTTTCGTGCTCCTACCCCTCCCGGTGAGAGTTCAGGTAGTGATTCCGAGGATGATTCCGAGGAAGAATACACTCCTGAACATCCCGAGAAGGCACCTACTCCACCCCCTCCTCCACCTCCTCCTAAGCCCGAAGGCTAAGGGTAAAGCTCCTATGCCAGTCGGCGGTGTGGATATATCGTTGTGCCGCGACGACCCACAGTGTCTCACAGCGTACAACCGTATAGAGCACTGCCCACTGCTGTTGGAGCATTACGTTCAGTTTTCTGATTTTCTTGGCCTTGCCGATCTTTTATCGTATAGTGGCCTTTTGGACTACCTTCGCTACGACCCTAAGGCGAACCCTAGACCCTATCCTCGCCTGGTCAAATTATTCTATGCCAATCGTGTCCGAGGTCAGTACGATGAGTCTCACTCCATCGAGACTTCTGTTTTGGGGACTCCTATAGTCCTCACGGCAGAGATCTTGGGGGAGCTGATAGGTTGCTTGTCGTGTGGCCTCCTCCCGTCTGACATTTCTGTTGACGATATCTCCACCCTCGATCAGCCTACCCTAGGTGAAATCTTCCAGGTTATCCCCCCCCCCCCCCCGCATTCATTGGCGTCCCTTCGAAATCATTCAAGCCGAATGCTTGGGTGATTAACCTGATCTTGTAATCCTGCCTTCTTCCCAAGTATGGATCTTCTTCTCTTCCATCTCAGCCGTTTCTGAAATTGATTTACGCTCTGTTTATGGGTAGCGAGATTAATTGGGCTCGCATTATACTCGATAAGATGGACTCTTTCGAGTGTATACGCAAGACCACTAAATCTGCACATATCCCGTATCCATGTCTGTTGACCTTGGTTTTCCGTCATTTCCGTGTCCCTCTGCCTCCTGACGACGAGCGTCCTCTTGGTCCTCCTCTGAACGCGACGGCCGTAAAGAAATCTCTTGCGGCACTCCATCACGTGCAGCGGACGACTCCTTCTGCGTCTCAGGGCATGACTCCTTCTGCTGCTGCTGCTTCTCGACCTCCCACCACACTCGATGATGTTGTTCGGTTACTTCGTCGGCACGAGTCTCGGTTGGCTCGTACCGAGGAGGTAGTTTGTCGTATGGCTAGCTTGATGGGCGTTCAGCTTCCTCCTCCTGTGTCTGAGGATGAGGAGATGGACGATGAGGATATTGATGAGCTGGTCACCTCTCTTGCTCGTGGCGCTGAGGCCACTACTGCTGCTGCCGCTACCACATCTGCTCCTGGAGCTGGCACCTCTTCCGGTGCTCCAGAGACTTCTGCACCAGTGGATCAGACTTCTGATGCTGCTGCTGCCCCTGCTGTCGAGCCTGCTCCTGTTTTGACTGCTGTTGTTCCTGTTGAGACCCTTGCCGTTGAGCCAGTCGTCGATGTCTCCACCCCTGCCCCGACGATCCCGTCTGTTGACACGCCTCTCCTCCCTGCAGAGCCTGAGTCCACTCTTTTGACTGGACCCACGGAGACTGCAGATCCAGCCACTTCCTCGTGACCGTCTGTTTCGAGGCCTCTCCTATGATCTTTGGATGATGCATCTTATTGAGAGTATTTTGGGTTAGGATGGAGTGTTGGGGTTGTTTTGATGTATTTTGGTTATATGGATGTCGGTGTTGTATTTTGATGTTTTTTTGGGTGTTGATGTTGATGTGTTGATGATGATGTTGTATTTTGATGTTTATATAGATGGTATGTTGCACTTGATATGATGTACTCGATGTGAGTTTTGGATGTACTCTTGGTATTCACATATATATATATATACATCGATGCTCTTTTTGTTTTCCTTCGTCATGCACATTTAATATTCGTTCAATGCATATGATATGTGAAATCATCGTTCGACGCTTGATAACTTGGTTAAATAGATTATATTTCTATAATTGTATAGAATTGTTTTCCATGCACACATTTAACCAAGAATATTGAATATTGGAGAGTATGTTTCTTTATTCAAGAAATGAATAAAAATTTGGTATTTTTGATGATTTTAATTATCGCTTTTTGATAATGGACAATTTGACACACCTTGATTTGATTTCATCACTTTTCCCTTGGTGTCAATTAGTTCCATCGTCATTTTCAACGACTCCCGTTGTTGGATTTTACATTTCCTAGTTGTTGTCGTTGTATGCCCCCCATTTTTGGGATAATGCCAAAGGGGGAGAGATAATGATAATAAATAGGTCAAATGAAAATTTAACTCAAATTCCAAGAATCTAATTTGATATGTTAGATTCAGGGGGAGTTAAGATATATATAAGGATTTTCAAAATTCGATATTTCAAAAATCGATTCTCATTATATATCTTACTCGTCTGATTGATGCAATTTATATATATTCATTTTGGAATTACCGTGTCATCAATGCAGGGGGAGTAAGTATTTTACATTTGAATCATTATTTTTGATTATTATTTATGTTGGTTTGTCATCACCAAAAAGGGGGAGAATGTTGAATATTGGACTCCCCGGATTTGGTTTTGGATGATGAGCAAACATAAATAATTCACGAACTAACAATTTGTGAGCGCAGTATTGGAGATCGTCGCCAAATTCACGAGAACAATCAAAGCGACATCTCAAGACTTCTCAAAGCTCGTATTCATTGCCTAAAGCTTCGTTGAAGCTCTTGGACCGTTTTGGAAGTCATGAAGAATTAATCGAAGCTCTCGAAGACCATTCATTAAGGTTTTATTTATAGTCTTTTAGCTTCGATCTATAGAATGTTAAGCCTTGAGTATATCTTACGATTCTATCTTCATAACGCTCATATCGTAGCTCTAGGATCTTAGTACAAGTTCATTCTAACTTCCTCGAAGCATCGCGCTTCGATTCGAACTTGTTTGTGCATATTAGTTGGTACAAGAAGAAGTACGGACCGACTAGATGGTGATCTAGTCGGTCAGAAGAGCTTCTTGGACCGACTAGTTTGAGTTAATCTTTTCTTGTTCAGTACTGTTTACAGTTAGTCGGTCTACGTTGACTCACCGACCGACTAGTTTGTGAACTAGTCGGTCAGTGATGCTTCTTTGACCGACTAGCTGTGATTTACTGTACATGCCAAATTTCTCCTAAGCTACTGTTTATCGTTAGTCGGTCTAAGAACGTTTGGTGACCGACTAGTTGTTAATCTAGTCGGTCAACATTTTTTCTTGGACCGACTAAGTCAATTTATATTCAGACTATTTGCTTTTGCCTCTTAGTCGGTCTACGTTCACTGACTGACCGACTAGTTGTGAAACTAGTCGGTCAGAAAGTCTTCTTGGACCGACTAGATTTCTAGGTCTGAATTTCTATCTCTTCTCAGTTCCTCACTTAGTCGGTCCATGTTGTTTGACTGACCGACTAGTTGATGAACTAGTCGGTCAGTGGTTGTTCTTTGACCGACTAGTTGCCTCAGATTTCTATCCGTTGGGACTTGACCTAACTTGTTTTTATGGGACCCTATAAATACGAACCTAGGTCATTTCTCTCTAGGTTAGAGCTGCCATTAAGAGATTCATTGAGATTGAAAGAGATAGTTATTCTCACTCATTTCTAAAGCTCTCTTCCTCACAAGAAATCCATTCTCTCACTTTCTAGATCTAGAATCCATCTTGAGAGAAGTTTGTTCTTGGTGAGCCCTTCAAGCTCTAGCTTGATTCAAGTCTCCAAATCATTCCTAGGCACCCATTGCTGGTCATTTCTTTGGTGCTAGGTCTTGGTGACTTCATCTTCCTCAAATCCCTCATTGCACCTATTTGGTAAGAAAACTCAAGGTATATGATTTTGTGGTAAGATTGTTTATTTCATTATAAACTTGTTTATATTGTTTATTGATTCTCTCGGTTGTGAGAGAAGGTTGTGATCCCGGGTCGTGGGATTCACTATTGCCATTGCATGTATGATTTGATCTTGTGAAGGTTTTTCACAAGATATCATAGTGGAAATCTTGGGTTAGGGTTTCTAACCTAAGTATCCGGAGGGGATCCGGGTGGTTGGGACGTAGGATCACCGGGAACAAGTCGGGGAGACTTGGGTGGATCCGAACCCAGTAACATCTTTTGTTAGCATTGTTAATTTTGTTGTTGTCATTCAATTTAAGCTTCCGCAAATTGATTTGGTAGTTGTTTGCACTATAATTAGGAATTATACTACTTGTTATTTTTAAAGTACTATTCACCCGCCCCCCCCCCCCCCCCCCTTAGTACTTGTGCAGTAGCTTGTAGGGCATTACAGAAGTACCAGACTAGTTATGGAGTATTTTAGTAAGATCGGATTTCATCAAATGCTCAAAACATTTCTGATAAAATTCATTTTCAGTTTTTACCGTTTTGACTTAATGAATTTATTTTCTATACGAACATCATCAAAACGATTTCAAACTTTTACAGTAACATTCAATGATCATTTAGGGCTTCCCACATTAATTTCGTAATTTTCTGAAGTCAAATCAATAGAGAACCCGCACACCCGCTTCCTAAACGTTTTGGCCTAAAAATAGTATCTCTGTAGCTCAAACCCTGAAACGGACTTCGTATTCGCGATCCTCGCGACGATACGAACCTGTGGGTATGTTTTCGTAATTTTTCGGACACGTTTACTGGTAGGGACAAAATCGTAATTTTGTATTTTTGACTTTATCAACTAATCGGGTTTTAACCTTTTTACTTAATTACTAATTACCCGATTAACTATTTTTATTAACTTTAATCCCTACTTAACCTAACCCGATGGCAGCCAATGTGAAACTTGTTTAGCTCTTTTCTCATCTTAGTCAAACCATCCCAACTAAAACATTTAATTTCACCTAATCCTAATTAATTCCATTGACTAAAAATTCATTACAACCGAATTATATTTATTACTACTATTATCTTATAAATCCTCACCCTCTCCCGGTATCACACAGAAACCCCATCCCTCACCCTTCGTCTATGTCTTTCAAGGCTCAACCCATCGTCGGCCTTTGACTGCCGAGCTTCGCCGCAAGTCTCCTCGCCACCCCTGGGTCCCCCTTCCTCAGCCAAGCCCACGCTCCAGCTCCTCACGTAGCTCCGACGAGCTCATTTTTCCCATCGTTCTTCCGACCGCTCACGAGCCTCTCTCAGCTTCGCCACCTCCCATAGCTCTTCCCCGTCCCCCGTCATCAAAGCCGACAGCTCCCTCCCTCTTCCCCTAAGCTGCGCCACACCCAACGCCATAGCCACCATACTCCGCCATGATCCTCGGAACCCCCCTTCACCCGTCAACCACCAGCTCCTTTGACATCTCCGAAGAATACATGCAACTCATATATCCACAAGCAAAGACCTCGTGCCTCTGTTTTATTGTCCTCAAGTCCCCTCCTCGTCCATCTAACACCTGAGATGTTGGGATTTCAAAGGTAATTGTAGCCGCCACTCTCTGTGGATTAGCCAATAGGATTAATTTTATAAATCATATCATGTACACAGACTATATATAACATGGTAACCAATGCAGCAGCCCCTATCCGGTGCCGCTGCCACGGCCACGAAGAAGCCCACAGCCCCTACGACCCCCACGGCCACCCGAGGAACGCCGACGACCCGTGAGCTCCGACGCCGAGCTCCTAGCGCCATCGTCCCTATCGCTGCCCTGAGCTCCGCCTCGCAACGCCCTCGGCTCTGCCCCGGTATTCTCCGAGCTTGACAGCCCTCCTCCGCGTCATCCCGCTTCGCCCCATCGCCGTCGTTACGTAGCCGCACCACCGGGCGTCACCGCCGTGCCGCCCGTGCCGGCGACCAACCACCCGCCTCCGTGGACCCCCTACAAATTGCGCCCCCTCCGGCGCACCATCAATGCGTGCACGTTGCGTAAGTTAAAAAAATAAAAAAATAAAATGAAAGGGAAACACAGCTCACGCAAGTAAGAAAGAATGGAGGAGGGAGAAATAGAGTTAGAAAACATGTTTTAAATAAAAAAATGGAAATTGAAAATATAGGGTCCATACAGAAAATCTAAAAATACCAAAATGTTCTTCGCGTTGTCGCGAACGCGTAGACGCCAGTTTCGTCCCAATCCGAAACTCGGTTTTCAAGTTATGATTTTTCAAAGTTTACGGTAGTTAATTTAGATTTGATAAAAACACTTATATCTTCCATACTACACGAAACCCCATATGTATAAAAAATATTTTCGTATTCTACTAGTCGAGAGTAAAATTTCGACATATCATATAAGATTTTTCGACGTGTATATCTTTCTGAACAATTCGTCGAACATTTACGATCGTTAATTTCTAATTTCAAAAATAGTTTTTTTATTGATTTTAAATTCCGAAAATTGATTTTATGCTTTTAAAAATTATTAAAAATACCAAAGAGCTTTCGAAAAATATTTTCTTCCTATATAAAATTATGTATCACACATCTAGCCTATCTGAAAATATTTAGTATGTATTTTGACGAGTTTTAAGCTATAATAAAAATACGAACATGTTAAGAAAAATAGATGGAAAATCGTGTAACTTCTAACTTGTGATTGCTTATGATTTCAGGTACCGTTTCTCGTGCACGAGTAGCCTTTGAAGCTCTAGCTCCAGACTCGGCTTACTGCGACGATCCCGATAGCGTAAGTCACTTTAATTCTAACTTTAGAAATTAAGCCAGTGTACTCGTATGAACTTAGGACATGACATCTAGTCTCAGAATAGTTATTGACCTGAACAGATGACTAGAGACCAAATTAACTAGAGAACTAATCAATAGTGGAATGACTAAAGGATTAAATTGAGATAGTACACTTTTATGGATATTGATATCATAGTTGTTGGACTTCAGAGCATTGATCAGGGCTAAATTAAGATAGTGCACTTTTATGGATATTGATATCATAGTTGTTGGACTTCAGAGCATTGATCAGGACTAAATTAAGATAGTGCACTTTTATGGAATTAGATATCATAGTTGTTGGACTTCAAAGCATTGCTCAGGACTGATATTCTCTGTTGAGGCTTCTGCCTTGACTTTTCAGCAAGTAAATACCATATATATGTATGTGTTGTACTCATTGTTGGATGTATTGTTGTACACATTGTTGGATGTACGAAATGATGGGCCTATGAGGCCATACGGATAAGGATACGGACATGGATACGGATAAGGATATGGATACGGACACGGATACTGATACGGTTGTAAATGTGAAATGTGATACAACACGGGTTATGGGGTAGTCTTGAGCTACGAAGTGTGCGGGAGTGACCGGGTCCACCCTTATTAGTTAAGCTGTACCATTACCCTGCAGGGGATGGTAGGTAGATATTCCACGAGTTGCTCCATGGGATGGGTGCACTTCTGGTTGCATATCGTACACTCGAGTTAAGACTGTTGCACTAGCTGATTGATACAGTGCCCATGAGGCCATATTGATACAAACACTGATATGAACATTGGACTATGATAATACACTGGATACGGGGTAGTCTTGAGCTACGCAGTGTGCGGGAGTGACCGGGTCCACCCTTATTAGTTAAGCTGTACCATCACCCTACAGGAATGGTAGGTAGATATTCCACGAGTTGCTCCGTGGGATGGGTGCACTTCTGGTTGCATATCGTACACTCGAGCCAAGGCTGATGCACTAGTTTGATTGCTGTATTGTACTCATGGTTGTTTGTATTGTCGAAACTCACTGTTGGGCGTTCGGGCATTTACGGAGCACATTTACTGAGAACACTATTGGGCCTTCGGGCATTAACGGAGCACTTACGGAAAACACTATTGGGCCCTCGGGCATTTACGGAGCACATTACGGAAAACACTATTGGGCCCTCGGGCATTTACGGAGCACATTATTGGGCCCTTGCGACATTTAAGACTGATGCACTAGGTTGTTTGTTCATTGTGCCACTATATTGTTCTACTAACTAAGTCAAGACTACTCGAACGTGATAGAACGGTTTAATAATGAGCGGTCTTAAATTACGACCGAATCAGTGTCTAGAAAGGAAATGGGAAGGGGGTTGGTCAACCAAAGGACTTGTTCCTGCGGTCTTTGAAGTGACCTGTGCCTTCAAGCCCTGACTGACTGGCTGATTTGGAAGTTAAGTTAGACTTCTTATTATTAGGCCTGCCTACACTATTAGATAGTCAAGCGACACTCATCTTTTCTTAAGTATTACTAGATCTATCTATTGTCATCTCATTACCGATTGGTCAAAACATTGTTAACCTGGTTGTCTTACTATTGACATCCCATTGGTCAAAATATTGTTACTACCACATGCCACGCCACAGTCGCTACTTTTGTACTTGTACAGTCATCTTTACTTTATGCATTACATACCATACCTGAGCAGTCACCAGTACTTTACTTATTCTCTTACATACCTGTCTGCCCATACTTTACTTTTTGCACCTGCATGACCATCTTTTGTTTACTATAGTCTGTTCCATACTTTTGCACTACTTTGTTTCTATTGCTAGAATTGTTGTGACTTACCTACGATTCCATCTCTGTGGCACCGCAGACGACGTACATATGGAGGCAGATGCTCTAGAGTTAATAGCGCCAGAATTTGACCATGAGACCGCAGCTTTCAGAGTTGTTTTCAGTTGTATTTTCTTTTCATCATGTACGTCTGTTGGAACATTTATGTACAGTACAGATGTAATTATTGGACACTATTTGGGTATTTTTGTACATCTCTGCATCGTGGCTATTTTGTTTTCACTGGTTAACTGCAGGACCTGCGCAAATACCAAAAAGTAACGGGCCCGGGAATTCGGGTCGTTACACTTGACAACGAAGCTAGATCCGTCACCTTCATCATGCCTGCATGTCATGTTTAATTTCAATTAACGGTACGTGAAATATCTGTTCATGTCATCGCATACATCGATTGTTCATCGTGATTGCGTAGCACACGCTACTTTAAAATGTAAGCTGCGGCGAGTAGGATTTTGACTCCTACACAGTGATCCGGCTAGGTGCACCCCTATGCCAAATACACTTCCTAGCTCGTGATCCAGAAGCGAGCATAGTGTGTTGCTAATCCCAACGCTCGATACACGTGGAGGGGTAGGGTTAAACGGTCGCTTGAGCGTAGAAGTGAGCCCGTACAGCCACTTCAGCCAAAAGACGGAAACTCTGAGCACAAAGTGAAAATCGTGATAAGTGATTCGTGAATTAGTGATTTGATAGCTTTTGCTACATCGTGCGTGTTTGTCTCTTCCTTACACTATTGCATCATACTTAACTGCCATGTCATTGCATCTTATTATAACTGTTAGGTTGTTAGTTTACTTTCAGTTTCCTTGCTCAAGTCTTTTAGACTTGCTGACATGTGCCCCTCTCTCTTTTGGGTGTCACATGTTAGACCCTGAGTCAGAGTTTGTTGCTGAGGACGTGGTTGTTGCTGATGCTGAGCCTGAGTCCATGTCTGCTAAGGATGAGTTTGGTGGACACCGGTGATCATTCTTAGGATCCTGCTGAGTTTCCTTTTGTTTTAGGATTTCTGTTAGTTGTCGGTGCGTTGCACCTTGTTTTGTACCTTGTACTTTTGTTGGCCATGTTTGGGCCCTTTAGATTCTTTTCCTTTTTAAGCCTGGAGGCTTTTCTGCGATGTTGGAATTTAATATAATGGATGTTCTGAGAATTGCCTTTGTCTCTTTTTCCCTTTATCATTATTGTTGTTTCGTATCGCGTTGCAAGGACCTGCCAATTTAAATTTGATTGACGCTTATCGAACTTGCGGCTTGCAGCTTCAAGTCTGAGCGGACCTTCTCACGTCTCGCCTCCATTTTTGGGAAGCGGGGCGTGACAACACCCCTTCTAGTGTTTTCCTCATAGCCAGTGTCCTTACACATACTCCTTTTCTACCGTACGCCAAAGAGAATCACTCTCAAGGAAGATGTGCATCTTTGCTATCAAATATCCCTAATTGGACCTGTTGAAGTGTAGAGGTCTAATTGTGGATTGGCCTTCCATAGTAGAGAATGCACCATCATGAGTGTTGTTGTTTCTTATGGTTGTTATAGTTTGAAAATCTAGCTCTGCTACCAATTGTAGGATCTGAAACTATAGAGAAAAACCCTAGATGGGTGTGAATAGTGCTTTATAAAACTTAATAAGGAAATTATACTAAATTAAATTACCATTATGCAACCTTAGTACGGAATAGAGAAAGAGAGCAACAACACTAGAATCCAAACGCAAACAAGAGATATACCCAGGTTCGGATTTACCGAGTCTCTCCGACTCCCTTGAATCCTACTCCAGCAACCCACTAGCAACCCGCTAGTGATTAATGTTTCCACTAATGCTCACCTACCAAACTTGACAAGTGCAACCCAATTTAACTTTCTTCCACTTCCCACAAACCGGGAATGGCCTACTCTCACAACCGAGAGAACCCTTTCTTCCACTTCCCACAAATTGGGAATGGACTTCTCTCACACCCGAGAGAACTTCTCAAATATTAAGAGAAAATATGGAATCGAAATATGAAACAATTTCACAACATATGCCTTGAATAATACTCTTAAGGATGAGGCAGTAAAGGTGTGTGTGATATGCTTTAAATGATGAGAGTGAGCGCACTTACTAGCTTGTCTCAAGATGTGTAGCAATGAATGCGAGGCAATAAAGGTGTGTGTGATGTGATTTAAATGATGAGAGTGAGAGCACTTACTAACTTGTCTCAAGATGAGTAGCAATGAATGCTAAAAGCTGATCTTGAAATCTTTAGAGATAAGTTGATCTTTAGAGTTGATCTAGAATTGCTTTGAATGCTCTTGAATGCTTTAGTTGAGAAGTTAATGACTTGGGATCACTTGAGAGTGTATTGAATGAAGTCTTAGATGCTTAGCTAACATCTCATGTCAAGACATTAAAGCCCTATTTATAATCCATGGAAATCTGCTCAAAAACGTATGAAAAGCCCAAGCATTTAATGCTGTAAACGGCTATTAATGGACAGAAATCCTAGTCACCAGTCGCCTGATGAAGAACGACCAGTCAGCTGGTGAACTGTTCTCACTGGGTAATAAATGTAGTCTAACGGACACTTTATCAGACATATGAAGAAGAGTTCCCAGACTTCTGGTCCACTATACAGACGACTAGCCCTAAGGCATCAGGCATCTGATCATACAAACATCGAACAAGTTGGTTACTGGAAAAGTTGGTCCAAAATTCCAGGCGTCTGATGTTCATCATCCAGACATCTGGTGATACAACTTCAGACGCCTATTTACGACTGACCACAGAAAGGAGCTACTGGAAATATTATAACAAATTTTCCAGACATCTGATGTATATCATCCAGCCGTCTGTTTTCTGTCAGTCATCAGAGGCCGAGTTACTGTAGTTACGACTTGAAATATTCAGACGTCTAGAGTTCATCATCCATGCGTCTGAAGAATTGTTCAGACGTCTGGAATTAAAACTTAGACGTCTGTTCATGATAAGCTTTTGGAGAACTACATGCACATGAGCACCAGGCGCCTATTGAAGGCTGAAAAACTCTTCTTTGAGTTTATGCAAGTTCTAACACTATGACACTCAATGATATATGATCTAAAGTGTTTTGTGAGTGTTATGAATGATAGTGTAATGAGTATATTCAAGGCTTAACATGCTAATTCAACTCTGAAGTAAAGCAAGAAAGATTTACATATTTATCCCCTTCACTTCATATTGAATGCCTCGAAGACTTCCATTGAACTTATGAAGTCCAACACTTTGATTTCCTTCAATCATCTCTTGACTTTCATGCTTCGAGGATTGACGTCCATGCATCAATGCTTTGAGTCATCGCCTTCATTTGATATGTCTTTGTCCATATTGACGATGCTCTTCTTTACTACAAAACATGTGGATTAGTCATAATTGATTATGATTTTTATCATCAAAACCACATTAGGGGATCCAATATTCAACACATATGACACAAGGCTTTAAGGTATAATGGGGTTTGACAGGTTCAATATCCTTGACATCGTAACGATCTAGTCTTGACGAAGAGACCAGACTGCCCGGTAGCTGTCACTGTCAGGCCCAGATTTGGTATGATGAGATTTAAGTCTCAAACCAACCAGATAATGACGATTCCAAAATAAGATTTGGCACGCACAGCTAGTGCCTCTGCCATACCTGTGACATGATATGATCGTGTGATTGTAGAAGTAGAAATCAAGTTATTAAAGTCTCGTACAAATGACAACCTCTCATAATAAACGAAAGAAATAACTTTATATGTATGAGATATACATGTGATCGATCATACAAGTTGTGATAATATCGATAGAAAATAATGCGTCTCAAAGAGTTATAAATGCGTGATAGAAATGATCGTAAAGAGTTACAAACATTTCAACTCAATAAGAAAGGCCAAGCTACTTGGGCATTATTTAGTCAACTAATGTAGTATCATTAGTCGAGTAAAACACTGATTAGTCGACTAATCAAATTAGTTAGTCAACTAACCAGTGTAGGATGTGTAAAATGCTTCTTGTCGACAGGTAATCAACTAGCATGGGTGTGCTAGTCGACTAACGGATGATGAAACAAATTAGGGCTTACGATTTAGTGCGGGATTTGATTCAAACATTGGATCTTGTCCAAACCAAATCACTAAAGTTTGACTCTAACAAACCCACCTCTTTTAGGATAAGATTTGAAATCAAATCTAGAGTTCTAATTGGATTAAAACACCTAACGAACAAGCCTTCTTCTTGAACGTGCGTTTACAGATAGAGTTGTGATTCAACTCGAATTCTAAATATGACGCATGTTTGGATGATCCCTAGAACTATAAAGGGGTCATCCCCTCTCCTCCTAAGACCATGCAAATAAACACCAAGAGATTCCAATCTTAGACATCGAAGATCTTGCATCCTAGACCTCTTGTGTGGAGAAATTCAAACCTCTACGAGGGAGAATCTCTCGCACCCAAATAAAGTTTTCCATTCTCCTCCTCGCAAGCCCTAGTCAAAGTTTTGAGAGTGGAGTTCAAGTTCGAAAAAAGCTCGTGAATCATGGCAGGGTTGGTATCATTGTGATTCATCTAAAGTGCTTGGTTGGAGAGCGATTTTTGGCCTTCACCGAAAGAGACTATAGATCTATTTGTATCGCTTAAGTATACTCGCACAAATGTATGATCTTTATCTTTTGCATTAATTCATAGTTCTTATAGCATGATGGTTTATTGTATGCTAGAGAAGAAAATATTTTATTTTCCACGTCTTTAGCTACTTTCTTAAGTGTTTAGAAAATTTAGCATATTCTCTTACAATGATATTAGTGCCACGATACAAAACTATGTTTTATGCTAAATTCAAAGGGTTTAAATCAAATAAAAATCTGATTTTCTTCTTATCACAAACCTTAATTGTTAAATCTCTAGACTGCCTGATTAGTCATCTAGTGGTAACCATTAGTCGACTAATGGTGTGAGTAGTCAACTAGCAAGAGACTACTGGTTGACTAACTCACCTGCATGAAATTTATGCAACTTCTCTGTTTGTATATTAGTCAACCAGCGCTTGACATCGACTAATACTGCTATTAGTCGACAAAACGGCAGGGTTTTTCAATTTTACGTAAATTATGACATTTTGTGATATTTAAAATTCTATTTTGGTTTTAAAAGATATTGCTTTCATGGTTTTTTGGTATGAGATAACAATCAGGTTTTCATGAAAATTATATCTTTGGAAAATTTTTATGAGATAAAAACTTCAATGGATTTTAAAAGAGTTTTAAAATTCCATTGATGATGTGATCATGATTAATATATTATAAAATGTGTAGCAATTCAATATGATTATTTGGCTAAATAATTATGAGGAAATATGTAAACCAGTCTCAAAAAACTAAGAATCCAATCGAAATCAAATAGGATTGTGTTCACTTGATTTTGGGTGAGTTGAAATTTCAGTATGTTTAAATCACTCTCAAATAATCAAAACTTGAAAAATATCAAAAAGCATATGGATATATGCTGCCAACGCATGAAATTTCGTGATAGCACATATCCCATGGCATCGTGTTTATACTATCGTACCGTATTGAATGATCCCGGTCATTTGCTTTCGATCCATATAATGCATTTTGATCCCTATTGTTAGGTCATACGTTGTGTGACTTTGTTGTCATTAGTGGCACCTTGGTATCCTTCTGTTTGTTCTTAATTATCTTGAAGGGGAGATCTCGTCTATTGGCCATGTTGGATGATATGTTGAACGTTATATTGCAACATGAGGTACAACATGCCGTGTCAGAAGGCTGAAAAAGCATGACGATCTTCAGCAATTATTAAAGGTGGATTACTCCAGATCTTTTTTGTAATCCTTTAAGATATTCTGGTATATGCTGTTAAGTTGGAGAATCATTGAAGATACATTTGGAAGGTGTTATCTCCTAGATTTGATTGAAGATTCTGTTGGAGAGAAATTAGCCCGCATATAGTGGTTGTAAGATCTCAGAAGATATTGCGGAACCACCTCAGAAGTTATTGCAGAACCACCTGCCCGATGTGGTTCCTAAACTTGCGGGCTGCCGATCTGCACGAGACTTGTTGAGCAACCTACCATAATGACTCTGCGATTGAGGGGGAGCGGAGTATCTAAGGGCGTGCAGATTGCGGCTAGGGTTTTATGGCTTTTGTAAAAGTTAATCGAACTCCCGGACGGAGGCTGACGGCTACCGAGGTAGGAATCAATGGAGTTGATTCTAGTCAGCTGAGCAAGGGGATCTTGCATGCAAGGGGAGCTTGCATAGATTACTCTATGGGTTTGGTAGATACCACCCATCACGGTTTGTATTGAGGGAGAGTTTGTTCCTCCTAATAAAAATCCGGTATTAGTGATTGTATTCATTGATATTATTAGTGGAGCAATCTGGTTTTCTGGCCATGGCCCCATAGATGTAGCTTTGCGCACCGAACTGCATTACCAAGTTTTGTGTATCGTTGCTTGGTTTTGTGTTTAATCATTATGCTTGATTGATTAATCTCTTTGTACTGAATATCAATTGGCATCAGAGCAAGTCATCCGTTCTGCTTTGTTGTTGTCAAAGTTGGTGTGATCTTGGTTTTTCAGTACGGAAATCATGAATACAAAAGAAGGTGCTTCCGTTACCCATCCTCTGTTGCTTGTGGGTACAAATTATACGTACTGAAAGTCTCGGATGCGTGCGTTCATCAAGTCTCTTGATGAGAAGGCTTGGATTGCCACCATTGAAGGATGGACTCCTCCGGTCGAAGTCGACAAAGATGGCAAAGAACATCTCAACCTAGTGAGAGATTGGAGCCAAGAAGAAGATCGAGCTGCTCTTGGAAACTCTAAGGCAGTGAATTCCATCTTTACAGCAGTTGATGAAGAACAACTTAAGTTGATCTCTACTTGCGAGTACGCCAAAGAAGTGTGGGATATTCTTCTAAATGTTCATGAAGGCACCAGTACGGTAAAAGCTTCTAAACTTCAAATGCTTGCTTCTCAGTTTGAAAATCTAAGGATGAATGATGATGAGACCGTAGCTGAATTCAATGGAAGGTTGAGAGACATAACCAATCAAGCCTTCCAACTTGGAAAAACATACTCTCAAAAGAAACTGGTCGAGAAAACCTTGAGATCTCTTCCAGACAAATTCTCTGCTAAATTTGCAGCTATTGAGGAAGCTAGGAATACTTCCACCATGAGACTAGATGAACTCATGGGATCCCTTCAGCATATGAAATGAATCTGAAGCAGAGTAAAGGGACAAAGGGGTTGCTCTAAAGGCAGAAGTTTGTGAAGTATCTAAATCAGATAATGAGTCAGAGTTAGATGATGACATTGCCTTGCTGACCAAGAACTTCAGCAGAATGTTGATAAATATCAGCAACAAGGGTTAAAACTTCAGATCTAGCAATAATGTACCATCGCCAAATCTTCCCACTACAGGAAGAAATACTAATCGCCCTACTCAGAGGTATGATCAGAAGAACAAAGGTAAAGGGATACAATGTAGAGAATGTGAGGGTTTTGGTCACATACAAGCTGGATGTGCCAACACTTTAAAGAAGTAAAAAGGGAAATTATTAGCAGGCACCTGGAGCGATGATGAATCTGAAGGGAGTACTGGTGATGAGGATATCACCAGTAACTATGTAGCCTTTACAGCTATCCTGAAGAGACAACCTGATTGCGACACTCATAGTCATGCTGGATCTGATGTTGCAACATCAGGTACAACATTTGGCAATAAACTAGACAATGTCAGCCAGAATGTTGCAACATCAAGTACAACATCCAGCATTGAATCTGATTCTAAGATTGAGAGTGATGAGGATGTGAGTGAAGAGGACATTCAAACAGCCTATTAGATCACATTTAACGAGTGGTTGAAGATCTGTGAAACTAACAAAACCTTGAAGGATGAGAATGTCAGATTCAAGAATGAGAAGGAAGAAGAGGAAGCTAGACTTCTGAAGGCTGAGCTCAGTCTCAGAAATCTTGAGGGCAGTGTCAGAAAAACTCTTCTCAGAGCGGAGAAGGCTGAATGTATTCTCAACAAGTGGAACTCTAGAAGGTCAAAACTAGATGACATTCTAAGTATGGGGAAGATATCAGGAGATCGCACTGGAGTAGGGTACAACAGAGGAGGATACAATTATGTTCCTAAAGAGAGACGTATCCTTGTGACCAAAGAGCTGGAAAGGATGGGTCACTCCAAGGTATATGATCAGAAGAAGAAGCTGAGTAAAAATAGAACATCCGGCCGTCCTGTGTGGCTACTGCAGGCTCATAGGACATACTAAAAGAAATTGCTTCAGTCGCATGCGACATTGGCATGAAGGGAGAAATGTTAGATTTTCTGACTCGAAGATGAAGAAGAAATGGGTAAGGAAATCTGAATAGTATAGCATAGTGGCTTACACTTCCTTAATTGCTTTCTCCGAGAACATGTTGTATTTTGACAGTGTGTGCTCCCGACACATGACCGGCAACAGGAATCTCCTTCGTGACTATACTACCTATAACAAGGGTCATGTAACCTTTGGCGATGGGCAACAAAGCAAAGTTGTTAGAAAGAGAAATCTAAATGTGGCCGGTTCTCTCAATTTGAAGGATGTTATGCATGTTAATGATCTGAAAGCTAATCTTATCAGCATAAGTCAACTATGTGATCAAGGCCTGTTAGTCTGGTTTACTAAAGAGAAGTGTTAAGTATTCAACGCAAATGAAGAATGTATCCTTACTGGGAAAAGATCCACTGATAACTGCTACCTTCTTCAAGAAGCTAACACGTGCCTTAATGTTACTGTCGATGTTTCTGAACAGTGGCATCAAAAATTAGGGCATCTCAACTTCAAGACACTGATGAAGATATCTAAAGTTGGAGCTGTCAGAGGGTTGCCAGTTCTAAACAAGAAGAAAGAGGGGGTGTGTGTGGTCCTTGCCAACTGTGAAAGTAAAAGAAGACCAGCCACAATCAACTTCAGACGATTACTACATCCAAGATTCTGAATCTTCTGCACATGGATTTGATCGGGCCAACGTCTGAAACTATAATGGGAGGTAAGAAGTACATCTTTGTCTGTGTTGATGATTTTTATAGGTTTACCTGGGTAGATTTTCTTAAAGAAAAGTCAGACACATTTGAAGCCTTCAAGAAATTGTGTACTTGTGGGCAAGTTGAAAAGGGAAGTAGTATTTGCAAAATTGTCAGAATCAGGAGTGACCATGGAAAGGAGTTTAAAAACCACTTATTTACTGAGTTCTGTGAGTCCCAAGGAATTGCTCATGAATTCTCAGCTCCTAAGACCCCTCAACAAAATGGAGTTGTTGAACGGAAGAACCACACCTTGCAAGAGATGGCTCATGTGATGATAAATGCTAGGGAGGTCAGTTCAAGGTGGTGGGCCGAAGCAATCAATACTGCATGTTATACTAGTAACAGAGTGTACCTTCGTCCTAGAACTGAGAAAACTCCTTATGAAATCTAGAAAGGAAGGAAACCTGACGTATCATATTTTCATATCTTCGGAAGCAAATGCTATATTTTGCAGGACCATACTCCAAGAGGGAAGTTTGATGCAAAGAGTGATGAAGGAATATTTCTTGGGTATTCTACTACCAGTAGTGCTTTCAGGGTCTACAACAAGCGTACAAATACTATGATGGAGTCTTTCAATGTTGTTGTAGATGATTTTGATCAAAAGGATGCATTCACTGTTGAAGAAAGGCATACTCAGGAAGACTACATAGATGAAGAAGAACATGTTGAACCTAATGTTGCAACATCCGATACAACACGAGATCATGTTGAACCTAATGTTGCAACACAAGATACAACATCGACTGAAGAACCTCAAAGCGGCTCGAGTGATGTTCATGCCCATGAAGGAATCGCCAAAGTTGTACGGAATCATCCTCTAGAGTTGGTTATTGGTGATGTTCTTGACGATCGTCGCACGAGGGGAACGAGCCGTGTCAATTACCATGACCTTGCCGGGTATGTCTGTTTCATCTCCCTAGCTGAACCGAAAAACATGAAGGAGGCCCTGATTGATGAATACTGGGTACAATGCAAGAGGAACTAAACCAGTTTCAGCGAAATGATGTTTGGACTCTGGTAGAAAGACCTAAGGAGATAAATGTCATTGGTACGAAATGGATTTTTAAGAATAAAACAGATGAGAAAGGCAACGTCACTCGCAACAAGGCCCGTCTTATGGCTCAAGAGTATACTCAGGTGGAAGGCGTCGATTTTGATGAGACATTTGCCCCGGTTGCTCGTCTAGAGTCTATCAAGCTCTTACTGGCCGTCGCGTGTAGTTTCAATTTCAAACTTCATCATATGGATGTGAAGAGTGCCTTTCTAAATGGAATACTGAATGAGGAAGTATATGTCGAACATCCAAAAGGGTTTGAAGACCCATTTCTTTCTAATCATGTTTATCAGCTGAAGAAGGCCCTCTATGGCCTAAAGCAAGCTCCAAGGGCCTAGTATGAGAGACTGACCAAATATCTTCTTCAGAAGGGTTATGAGCAAGGGGGAGATGACCAGACGTTGTTGGTTCAAATAACTAAGTCTGCTGTGATTGTAGCTCAGATCTACGTTGATGACATAGTGTTCAGTCCACCTCTCAACAGCTTGTTCATGAATTCATAGCACCCATGCAGAAGGAGTTGGAGATGAGTATGGTCGGAGAACTGAGTATGTTCCTTGGACTTCAGATAAAGCAATCAAATGAAGGATTGTTCATCTCTCAGAGCAAGTATGCGAGAAATCTGGTCAAGAGATTCGGGCTGGAGAATGCCAGATAAGTCTGCACTTCTATGTCTACAAGTGACAAGCTTTCAAAAGATGATGGTGGAAAATCAGTGGAGGTCACGTTGTATAGGAGTATGATAGGGAGCCTTTTATACCTGACAACCAGCAGGCCGGACATCAATTTCAGTGTAGGAGTATGTGCCCAGTATCAAGCATGTCCCAACGAGTCTCATATCATGGCGGTCAAAAGAATAATCTGATATGTTAGTGGGACAGCGAAATATGGTATATGGTATACCAAAGACACAAACACCTTATCGTCTGGTTACAGCGATGCTGATCGGACAGGAAATGCTTATGATATGAAGAGTACTACAGGTGGTTGTTTCAATGTGGGAAACAATCTTGTCTCTTGGTACAGTAAGAAGCAGAATTCAATTTCTTTATCCACTGCTGAGGCTGAATACATAGCAGCTGGAAGTTATTGTACTCAACTTCTGTGGATGAAGCAAATGCTGACTGACTATGGGGTGGAGCAACCTGTTTTGACAATCTTATGTGACAACCAGAGTGCAATCAACATCTCCAATAATCCAGTTCAACACTCAAGAACTAAACATATAGACATCAGGCACCATTTCATCATAAAATTGGTGGAGAAGAAAGTTCTAGTCATGGAATATGTTACGACATCTAGCCAACTGGCCAATATTTTCACAAAACCCCTCGATTCTGGCAGATTTGAAGAACTGCGACAGGCACTTGGGCTGTGTCGTATCTAATGTTGCATCACATGTTACAACATAAGGGGGTGCTGGGCTATGGTTAGTTGGTTGGGCCGGTTTAAAGTCAGGGCGATATTTTTGATTCCCCCAAATTTATTTCATCTTACGGCGCTATTTTCTCTCCCAAAATTTTCGAAGAATAGATGTTGCTCCTCTAGGGTTTCTTGATCCTTTCTTGAGTGATTCTCCATCTCGTCTGCTCTAATGGCGCGCGATCAAAGCCAGAAGTCTTCTCAGACCCCTTGCCGGTCCTCTCGTCAGTCTTCCTCTGCAAAAAGGGCTTCATCGTCTTCCTCTCCTTTGCAGGCTAAGAGAAAAGGGGTGGCTTCCTGGTCTACTCGTGTCTTGTCTTTTGGTAACTCTCCTTCCTCTCCCTCTTCGACGTCTTCCCAGCACATGCATTCCCCTGTAGCATCGTATTGGTCGATAATTCCATTTTCCCCAATTCTGGAGATTCCACTTCTGGTTAAAGAACTCTCCTCCTTCGATTTAGATGTTGGTGAGGATTTTCCTGCACCAGTCACAATTCATGACTGGTTTTGGTATCTTAAACGGACATGCAAAAAATTGGACCTTTCTTGGATGGATTTCACTGGTGTTAGACTTGGTCATTACAAATTGGACAAGTTAAGAGGAAAATTGATGAGTGTGGAGGTTCATGATGATAATGAGATTGTCCTAACCACCTGTTGGTGAAGGAAGTCTTGTGTTAAAATTTCTGAAATTGTGATTCTTGAAATTTCTGACTCTGAGGTGTTGGTGCAAATGCTGAGGAAGCTGGAGCAAATGTTGATGCTGAAGTGAATTCGGGTCATGTGCATGTTGATGCTAAGGATGTTGGTGCCCATGTTGATCCTGAGGATGCCGGTGCAGATGTTGATGCTGCAGATGACCAGCCTACAATTCCTTCTGTCTCTGCTGATGATTTAGAGAGCAGCTTTGACCCAGTTGTTCCCATTGTGAATGAAGATGTTCTTCATATAGAGAACCCCTTGGTGGTGGAAGAATCTGGATTCCCATCTGATATCCATATGCCTTAAATTCTTGAGGAAGGTCTGGTTCAGGCAGCAGGTGAAAATCCTCATGTTGCAACACTGTCAGAGGATGTTTCTGAAGCTATTCCAGAGGTTGCTCCTGCTGCTGATATTGATTAAGGGGAGGCTCCTGTTGTTGAAGCATCAGCTTGTGGTGATGGTGAAGATGCCCCCTCTTGATGATCCTAGTGCAACTCTAGAAGCTGCTACTGATATTTCCAGTGATGTTGCACATAATGTTGCAACATTAGATGCAACATGCAACCTAGTTGTGCTAGTAAATGCTGATTTTTCTCCCCAGTCTGTTCTGCCCAGAGATGAGTCTATTCCTTCCCATGCACGCAAGCCAAGGAAAGCTTCCAGGAAACGTGCTGTTCCATCCAGCCCTACCTCTCAATCTCCTTCAAAGATGGCTAAAATCCTTACAGCTTCAGATTCTTCATCTTCATCTCTATTCACTGCATCAGATGCAATTAGTAAGTTTTTCTTTGATAAAGCCTGCAAAAAGAGATGGTCTCTCTATTCTGAATGGGCCATTCTTGCTAAGAAGTCTCTATCAGTTTCCACCTTTGCCAAGACCAAATTTGTCTCTATTTTGAAAGACCTCAACCTGTTTCATGCGGCAACATGCTTCAAGTCTTATATCCCTGTGTTGGTCAGGAAATTTTACTGCAATTATCTAAGGCTGCAGGAGATTATTCTTCTAGGTGGGCCTTTTGTGCTTTTATTAGAGGGAAGGTTATCTCTTTTTCTCCCTCAATTCTGAACAAGATTCTGCAGTGGCCCTGCTCTTCCTCTATGCTAGCTTTTGGAGAGTCAGTTGGAAATAATTTTGACACCTTTATAAAGGTATCACTGCTGGGAAGCTGGTTCATTGGCCTAAGTCCTCATCCTTTCCCTCCTCCTCACTGTCTGCCAAGTTCTTTTTGTTGTATAGAATTGCCACCAGAAATTGGCGTCCTACCTCCAATGTTTCTGTGGTCACCAAAGAGATGTGCAAATTACTGTATTCTGCTGGTAATAAACAGCCATTCAACCTTGGAAGAATCATATTTGATTCTATTCTGTCTTTGTCTGAATCCTCTGGAGCTTCTCCCTCTTTGCTCCATGCCTGTCTTATTTCTATGATGCTGCTGTCACAGAAAATTATTCCATCTGCCTCTGAGTTATCAGTCCCTTCTGAGGGCATCAGCTACAGAGTTAAATCTGTTGTAGGAAAATTGAGGATATTTCATGCTTGTCCTCTCCTGGAACTGGTCTTTCGTCTTCATCTCCATCTTCTCCTGGAACTGGTCTTGGTATTGATGATAGGCAGCCTACATCTGTTCCTTCTGTACCTGAATCGCGATGTCATGCTGCCTCTCAGTCTCTTATTATGGAAGACATCAAAATTTATGAGAATGCGCTGAAGGTCGTGGACAATCAGCTGTTGATTATTATGGGTCAGAAAGTAGTGTTTGAAGCACAGAAAGCTGAGTTTGAGGAGAGGATCAAACTGCTAAAGTCCAAGCTTCCTCCTCCTTCTTCAGAGTCTGTTGTTGACGTTCCTGGCAATGGCTCTTAGTAAGGTATGGTTTCTTTGGATTTGTGGCCCAAAGAGAGAGATGTTTTGTCTGGGATTTGTCTGTTGTGGGTCTGTTGTTGTCTGGTCTGTGGTTTTGTTGGATATCATATATCATGTTGGATCTGCTGATGATATGTTGGACAGTATGTTGGACATATGTTGGTCATCATGTTGGGTTTGTGGATATGTTGGACATCTTATTGGACATGTAGGCTTCTGTTCTTGTCAACAGACATCATTTTTTTGTCATTCGTGCTCTTTTCCATCTTGGTTTATCTATTATGATTGTGCCACTAAATGCCAAAGGGTGAGTTTATTAGGTCATATGTTGTGTGACTTTGTTGTCATTAGTGGCACCTTAGTATCCTTCTGTTTGTTCTTAATTATCTTGAAGGAGAGATCTCGTCTATTGGCCATGTTGGATGATATGTTGAACGTTATGTTGCAACATGAGGTTCAACATGCTGTGTCAGAAGACTGGAAAAGCATGACGGTCTTCAACGATTATTAAAGGTGGATTACTCCAGATCTTTTTTGTAATCTCTTTAAGGTATTCTGGTATATTCTGTTAAGTTGGAGAATAGTTGAAAATACATTTGGAAGGTATTATCTCCTAGATTTGATTGAAGATTCTGTTGGAGAGAAATTAGCCCGTATATAGTGGTTGTAAGATCTCAGAAGATATTGCGGAACCACCTCAGAAGTTATTGCGGAACCACCTGCCCGATGTGGTTCCTAAACTTGTGGGCTGCCGATCTACACGAGATTTGTTGAGCAACCTATTATAACGACTCCGCCATTGAGGAGGAGTGGAGTATCTAAGGGCGTGCAAATTGCTGCTAGGGTTTTACGGCTTTTGCGAAAGTTGATCGAACTCTGGGAGGGAGGCTGACGGCTACTGAGGTAGGAATCTAGAGAGTTGATTCTGGTCAGTTGAGCAAAGGGATCTTGCATGCAAGGGGAGCTTGCATAGATTACTCCATGGGTTTGGTAGATACCACCCATCACGATTTGTATTGAGGGTGAGTTTGTTCCTCCTAATAGAAATCCAGTATTAGTGATTGTATTCATTGATATTATTAGTGGAGTAATCTTGTTTTTTTTTTGGCGTGGCCCCACAGATGTATGTGAGCGTACCAAACTGCGTTACCAAATTTTGTGTGTCGTTGCTTGGTTTTGTGTTTAATCATTATGCTTGATTGATTAATCTCTTCATACTAAATATCACCTATAATACATACGGCTCTAGTTTCGGATTGGGCCAGTTCAATGGCTCTATAAAAATTCTCTCTGACCCGCTCTTGATCCAATGTGGAGACACTATACGTCCATTGTACCCTTCATGATTGATATAGAGAATAGCCGGCTCGAAATCAAACTGATGATCACCAAATAATCAAAACAATTGAAAAAAAAAATAACATATTAAGGTTAAAGGCCATATTTAGCAAACCTCTTGATTGCCATACAAAAATTATTTTAAAAATTAAACATAAAGTACACCAAATCAAATTTATCAAATATATCCGAGTCAAAACAAGCACAATCATGGGTCTTTGAACAACAATGTTGCATCCTGTTTTTGTAATTTTTTTCCCTATAAACAGCAACCAAAAAATGAACTTAATAAAAATTATTATACCAGAGAGATAACATCATGTACAAAGTGAAAATGCATATCCGAAATAGAAAAAGAAAAAGAGAAGGAAAAGATATCTGCAATGCGCTGCAAGGAGCCTAAATTAGGCAGAGGTAGATTTATAATGTCCATACATGCACCTCTTTGAGCAGCACAAAGATAGAAAGGAATCATAAGTCAGAAAAAAAATATAAAAAAATAACCCCAAAAATAGAATCAACTATGATACACTAAATTAAGGAAGATACTCTCCCACACAGTATTAGACTGCCTGACTCTATTCTCTGCCTCTGCTTCAACATCTCGAAAAGGATATCTTCGCTGCGTTGGAGCTGCAGGTATTCATCCATGTCAAATGATGATCCCTTTCCGCTGCCAGCAGCTGAGAAACAGCCGCTTCTCACCAGGTGGCTTCCTGCTCCAGGCCTGTCCGTGGTCGCGCCACTTGAATCTGCATGGGAGCTCTCATTGCCTTCAGGGATCCAACTCCTGAGACTGCTGACATGAGTATTGTTATCGCATGCCGCAATTGCCTCCTGAAATCATGACGATTGTATAAGACCGTATTAATTCCCAGATTCAGAATCTTATGGTGATGTAAACAGGAAGGTACAAAATAATCCAATCTGATTCCAATTCCAAGTTCATATTTTGTCAAATATGGATATCTATGTATACGTTCAGTAAATGTGGATACTGATATGGATAATGGCTAGTTATCCCATATATCCAAATACATATCAGAGAAAAGGATATTTGTTATCGATATATACTAATGGTAATTTAGTATTACATAATATGACAGTTTTTTCCCTCGCTAGAATGTACATTAGAGAAAATGGATGAGAACTCATTTTAAAAAACTATATTCTTATTTTGTAATATCCTACTACTATCCATATCTGATCCAAACCCGAATTGGTTTTTTTAAAGGCTAACAAATTCTGGGCAACATCTAAACATGTGTTTTCCACAAGAATACAAATACAAATGCAATAATTACCACCGTATCTGCTCCATTTGCACCCATATTCTTTAGAAATCAAACACATTAAGTAAAAGAAATCAAAAAATTGTAGATTATAAGTTAAGGTCTGTATAATTCAGAAGCAATCATTTCAAATCATTACGTAAAGGGTAAATAGCATGAAACCCCTTGGTCTATATTCGTCTTTAAAAATCCCATATCATATTGCAATTAGAAGTAAACTTCATATACTACATGTTCGTATACTACACTTTAGTCCACCAAAAAGTTAATACCGTCACTTCACTCTCTACATGTGACTTGCATGTGAGTAACTTATATGTGAAATGACTCTCATACTCTCGAGTAACAAGCCAACTACTCACGTCTCTCTCTCCATTCAGCATTATTGGCTAGCGCTCATTAGCTATGCAGTTAAGTCGGTGAGTCGGCAGCGAGTCGGCCAAGTACCGACTCATGACTAGTCAAACGAGTCGGTGACTAGTCAACGACTAGTCGCACTCAGATGTTAACATATTTTATTTCATGTACCAGATGTTCTTTTTTTAGGTTTGTATTGGGCATATAATTTTCTAGTTCGGATAAATTCTATGAAAATTCACTATTTTTTAATCTCTTGCATGCATATTATTGCAGATACTGTCATGTTAGAGTTCAACCAGTACACATGGTTCGCGATGGAGACGAACAACCATCAGTCGGAAGGATCATATGGAAGCAGGCAATGAGACAATTGGATCCTAGGGTGGAATAAGAAAATATACGCCAAGTATGAGATCTCTACATGGAAACGAATGTAGCCAGTCGCAGTTTTAGAGTGAACATTTTCTAGAGTTCATTACTGAGGGTCATCTGCTGAAAATCTCTTGGTGGGGAGAGTTTCAAGGCCTTCTTGGCTTCCTCTTGAAATTCAACTCGATCCTTTATGAATATTTTGATTACCACAAAGTTAGAACTGGAGACAAACAATTTTCCCTCTTGTATTTTGATTGTAGAAGTATGTTTAAAAAATCAGACCAAAAGTCGGACCAAAAGTCGGACCAAATCGGTCAAAAAGTCGGACCAAGTCGACGCCTAGTCGGTGTTCGACTCACCTCCCGACTTTTGAAAATTTTCAAGTCGGTCCTCCACCGACTCTCGACTAGTCGACGACTAGTCGGCGCCTCGATAGCATAGCTCATTAGCGATTTCTCTCTGTCTATCCCTCCATCTCATCTATCTGAGATCCATCATCGGTGATGGGAGACAATGGGAAGAGGGACGAGGATGCAATGGGCTTGATGGCGGAAGCACTGGGTATGATAAGAGAGCTGATGGAGAGTTTCAATCTGGGAAAGATGATGCCTTTGGAGTAGAGGTCTGCCCAGCTCAAAGGCCAAATAAAGATGAAGCCAGCTGCCCATCTCTACACTGATCTCGCCAAGCCCCAGATGGAATCTTTTCTTCATGGGGTCCACTCTTCTACTTCATTCTAGCTGCTTTTTTATTTTTTATTTTTATTTTTATTTTAAAAAAACGTTTTGGGTGGTTTTGGGTGGTTTTGGATGGTGCACAACTGATGGGATTGTTAGTTATTGTTAGGTCGGTATAAAGGAGAGCTTTTTCGACATTGGGTCCTCATCGTTGGATTGAGACTTAGGGATCGCCAAATTTGATGTTTTGAGCTGTTTTGTGACGACATGAAGAACTTTTTTGCCATGTTGCCTATTTTTTCTTGTTCCACTATCATTCTCTGGTGGCTCTGGTGGCTTTGTTGTGAAGGAGACAATTTTGTTAAAATTATGGGGTGGATTTTAAAAGTCATTGTAGTATATTGGTTTCAGATTTTTTTTTTCTTGATTCTTTGAATGAAATATAATATTGCTTAAATGCTGATTTTTTTTCTGTGGTCCTATTAAGCTCCATGTTAAAGTGGTGCTTTCTTGCAAGGGACTGAACTTTGGGTGTCATGTTATTTAGACATGGGTGGTTCAAAAGTTAGAGCTTTGGATGAAAATATACAGAGAATGGAGGGAAAGAGATAATGGTCGTTGGCTGGTTAAGTAGGACATGAGAGTCATTTCACAAATCGTTTTTCATATGCAACTCACGTGTACTGAAATGACGGGTTTAACTTTTGAATGGACTAAAATGCAATATATGATGAGGTTTTCCTGCTAATATCAATGGAATGGGGTTTTTAAGACAAAGCAATAGTCTAAGCGGTTTTCTCCAATTTACCCTTATGTAAAATTTACAGAGTCAAAACAGGGATGGGAACAGCAGCGAACAACTAGTGGAGTAGATGTTCAAAATAGATGCAACCACAGTAAAACAGGTGATTTGAATTATCCAAAATGCTGGAACCATCAAAAGAAGCGCCCCTATCTGCAGAATAACCGCATGTACCAGCACAATCACCTCATCATGTGTCTCATAAAAGGTGACAAAATGTGTTTCTTAATTAAGAATGAATCAGATACAATGTGAAGTAGTTTGATTGCAAGATATATTTTTTTCACTTTTGTTTTGTTTTATTTCATCCTACTGGAGGGCAACGAATAACTCCACAAAAAGTTGGGGGGAATATATAACTACTGACTGTTCCAAGAGTAACCAAACAATGTGCTAATGTAATTTTATCCTACGAGAAAACCGAATCAGAAAACAGTTGCCATGAATAAGAAAATGTAATAAAGGAATATATACATGTCGACGACAGCAAGAAGAAAGACTACCTGTGCAGCAGTCGGCGAGACCCCTGACTTGCTTTTGCATGGCAAAGGAGTCACATCATTGCTAGTCTCCCATTCCAACCAAGGAAGTAGAACACCGTCAGTCTCCACAGGCGAAGAAACCTTTGCCAGAATTGCATGAGCTTCTGATATGGCATTATGCACAGCAGGCTCCCTTAGCTTTGCACTACCTCCTAAGGTCGAACTTGTATCACTTCTTTCCCCGTCAAAAGATGATATATCAGTATCCTCTACATTTGACAGGAAATCCTCAAAATATCTCTCTGCCTCTTCAGTCAAACGCTTTGACATTCTTGTTCTATCATTGCTCCTCTGTAATACAAATAAACCGCAAGCCATGAAGACCCTACTACGCACAAATGCATGTATGCATACACATAGTAATAGAGGCAGCAGTGGCAGGAGTAGAGAAAGCTTACTCTACGAGATCGTAATGGTCTCTCTGCAACAGCTGCCTGTTTCGGCACAGGAAGCAATTCTCTGACAATATCAGTAAGTTCCTGACCACGTTGCTCCTCAGCTGCTAGCTCGGCCAAGAGGTCCTGCTTTCTCTTTTCTGACTGAAACAAAAGGTATCAAGATTGATAAGTGATCATAATGTCGTAAAGTAGTTTAAATAAAAAAGAATACAACATAAAACAGAATATGAATATTGGAGAATGATGGGGGGCATCTGATGCGGACCGTGCCGCATCTTCGGCCGGCACACGCTTCGAGGAGGCCGCACCACGTGCGGTGGACGGGGAGAGACCGCCCATGATCACTTACGTGCGCAGGAGGAGACGTGGAGGCGTTAATTAGTATTATTAGCCTTAGGGGTATTTTGGTCGTTCTAGGCCAAATTAGTATATCCTCTCATTCTCTTTATTAGGGCTAGCCGCCATTGTATTTGCTTATGCTTAGATTGTTGAGAAACTCTTGAGCATCCTTAGTGAAGGATATTTAGGCTTTTGTTCCGTTCAATCAAAAGCTCGGAGAGCAAGTCTCCTCTCGAAAGAGGCTTTTATCAATTGTTTTCCATTGTTCTCTTAATCTAAAACCCTAAAAATATTCATCTCTTTTAATTTTTCCACCTTTAAATTGATTTGCTTGATCGATCCAAGCGGATCGTATCAAATTGGTATCAGAGCTCATAAGATCTAATGGCGCAAGGCACGAGAGCCACCATTGAGGAAAAGCTACAAGCCCTACATGAAGAAATCACCAAGGAGATCGGAACCACGATGGAGACGATGAGCGATCGGCTTGAGAAGAAGATCGAGGAAAACAACCGAGCTCAAGAAGAGAAGCATGCAAAAAGCAAAGCAAATCAATTAAAAATCATGGAGATTTTGCAAACCCTAGTTAAGAGAAAGGGGAAGAAATCATGGGCGGAGGTTGAAGATGACTCGGATCCCGAAGTACAGGAGTTAAGGACGCGAGATGCAAGGGTTGCGGCGCAGTTTGTAACAGCTGGGACATCGGAAGTTGTCGTATCGACGAAACCGGGCGACGGCGACGAGCGGGCCAGCGACGAAAGCGCGCGCTCGGGGCGTCGGGGCCTGGGAACCCTCCCGGAGGGTCGGCCAGACCCGGCGAACCCCCCCCCCCCCCCCGAGGGTCGACCGGGCCTGGCAAACCCCCCAGGGGGGCCGCGAGCCCAACCTGGGGGCGGCGAGGCTCTGCCGCAGTGGCAGAGGCCCCACGCGGTCGTGCCGCGCCGAGGTGGAGGGGGCAGGACCCCAGGGCCCCCGCTTGGCCCCTGGGGGTCCCGGCGGTGGCGGATCAGCACCCATGGGCTGCCGACAGGGAGCGGACAGCAGCGGGAGACCTTCGGGAGGGCGCGGGGGTTTTTCCGAGGCGAGGACGGGGACCAGAGGGCCATTTTGGTGGTCGAGGAGGACAGCGGCCAGCCGCGACAGCTTTTGGAGGACCCCATGGGCTGGCACCGGACGGTAGACCTTTTTGGCCTGAAGACGAATATCCAGATGAGGACTACGATCCCCTCCGGAACCACTGGGATAGGCGTTGGGACCAGGAGAGGCTGGGAGAAGCAGAGTTTCACGCTGATAGGCGGCTGAAGAAGCTGAAGATGCCCGTGTTTGAGGGGAGCGATCCAGATGGGTGGATCTACAGAGCGGAGAGGTACTTCCAGACGATGTGTTTTACCGAGGAGGAGGTCCTGAAGGCCGTGGGCATCTATTTTAAGGGAGAGGCCTAGGGGTGGTACCAGTGGAAGGTCGCACGCAGTCCCTTTTCCTCGTGGGTGGATCTGACAGCCTACTTGATGGACCGATTCCAGGAGACACCAGGGGGAGACTTTTACGAGCAGCTCAGGGTACTCAGGCATGAGGGGACGGTGCGGGACTTGGTCAGGAGGTTCGAGCTACTGTTGGGTCGAGTGCCTGGGGTCACGGTGGAGGCGCTCATGGGTAACTTCATGGGGGGCTCAAGCCCTCCATTCGAGCTGAGCTGAGGATGAAGAGCCCCGGGGCTTGGAGGACCTGATTCGCCTCGCGCAGAAGGCGGAGGAGAAACATACGAAGGAGAGGAGGATACGTGGGACCTGGGGACCCAAAATCCCTGGCCCACGCCAGCAGCGGCAGCGCCGAGGGCACCTGCCAGTGCACTAGAGGCTAGGGAGAGACTCGCCCCACTACTCTTGTGCGACGGATGACGGAGGCGGAGGTGAGGGAGAGGCGTGCCAAGGGGTTGTGTTTCCGTTGCGATGAGAAGTTCACCCCTGGCCACAGGTGTGCGAGCCGTCTGCTACAGATTACCATGGTGCCGAATGAGGAGGAGTGTCGGGATGACGATGAGGAGCCCAGGGTGGAGCCATTCGAGGAGGAGAAGTCTCACCTAGACTTCGCGGAGGTCTCCCTGAACTCCGTGGTGGGGTTCACACCGAACCACACCATGAAGTTGTCAGGGCGGTTGGGTGATATGGCGGTGACAGTGCTGATAGACAGTAGGGCCACCCACAATTTCATCTCTAGCAGAGTGGTGAAGCGTCATGAGCTGCAGTTGAGCACCATGGAGAAGTTTACTGTTTTGCTGGGGACTGGGAAGATGGAGGAGAGCAAGGGGCTCTGCAAGGGGTTGTGTCTGACCTTGCAGGGAGTGCAGATTATGGAGGATTTCTTACCACTGGAGTTGGGCAATGTCGATATCATTCTAGGTGTCCAGTGGCTGAAGAAGTTGGGGGACGTACGGGTGAACTGGAAACGTCTCAGGATGAAGTTTGAGGAGGGTGACCGCACGGTGGTACTTACAGGGGACCCCACCCTATGCTTTTCGTTGGTGGCCTTTAAGGCCATTACTCGGGCTTTACAGAGGGAGGGAGAGGGGTACTTAGTGGAGTGCCGTGCAGTTGGAGTTGAGCAGGAGCAGCCGACAGAGGTTCCCGAGGTGGTTGAGTAGATGCTGGA
Organism: Scilla litardierei; assembly: GCA_030789695.1. Lineage (NCBI taxonomy): Eukaryota > Viridiplantae > Streptophyta > Magnoliopsida > Asparagales > Asparagaceae > Scilla > Scilla litardierei. Next base: position 153,483,178 of record CM061142.1, read on the forward strand.
GCGGTTTCAGGAGGTCTTTCAGGACCCACAGGGGCTACCACCGATGAGGGGACATGAGCATGTGATCGTCTTGAGAGAGGGAGCAGCACCAGTGAGTATGCGGCCGTACCGATATCCTCATGTGCAGAAGGACGAGATTGAGAAGATGGTCGGGGAGATGTTGCAGGCGGGAGTGATCCAGCCTAGTATGAGTCCTTTCTCTTCACCAGTACTGTTGGTGAAGAAGGACGGGAGTTGGCGGTTCTGCGTCGACTACAGGGCGCTGAACAAGGAGACTGTGGCTGACAGATTTCTCATTCCCGTGATCGACAAGCTGCTAGATGAGCTGCATGGTGCAGTTGTGTTCTCGAAAATCGTCTTGAAGGCGGGTTATCACCCGATCCTGATAAGGCCCGAGGACGTGCCGAAGACGGCGTTCCGCACGCATGAGGGGTACTACGAGTTTCTCGTCATACCTTTTGGCTTAACGAATACTCCCTCCACCTTCCAGGCCTTGATGAACGAGGTATTTCGGCCGTACTTGAGTAAGTTCCTCTTGGTTTTCTTCGACGACATCTTGGTTTACAGCAGGACCATAGAGGATCATGTGGGGCATTTGGAGACAGTCTTCCGGAAGTTGGGGACGCAACAGTTGTATGCGAACCGGAAGAAGTGTAGCTTCGGCCAGCTGTAGATAGAGTACCTTGGGCACGTGGTGTCGGCGGAAGGAGTAGCGGCGTACAGGGCGAAGATAGAGGCCATGTTGGACTGGCCAGTGCCTACTTCTTTGAGGGCATAGCGGGGTTTCCTTGGGCTGACGGGCTACTATCGGAAGTTCGTGAGGGGGTACAGTACGATTGCACGGCCGCTCACTGACCTTTTGAAGAAGGATGGGTTCGTTTGGGGGGAGGAAGCGACCAAGGCCTTTGAGGCCTTGAAGGTGGCCATGAGTACGGCCCCGGTGCTGCCGCTGACTGACTTCCGCATCGCGTTTGCAGTGGAGACGGATGCATCAAGAGTAGGTTTGGGGGTGGTGTTGATGCAGTTGGGGCGGCCCGTAGCCTACTACAGCCATGTGCTCTCTGCCAGAGCCCGGCTGAAGTCGGTGTACGAGAGAGAGTTGATGGCGATAGTGTTGACGGTGCAGAAGTGGCGGCCGTACCTACTTGGGAGAGAGTTCGTGGTCAGGACAGACCAGAGGAGCCTCAATTACCTACTTGAGAAGAGGTTGGTGACTGAGGAGCACCAGCGTTGGCTTTCGAAGCTGGTAGGGTACCGGTTTGTCATTGAGTACAGGCCCGAGTTGGAGAATAAGGCGGCTGACGCCTTGTCACGACGAGAGGAGGGAGTGCACCTGAGGGCGCTCTCGTTACAGATGTGGCTAGACGGGGAGCCCATGTTACAGGAGGCAGAGACCGACCCGGAGCTGAGACAGATCAGAGAGCGACTACAGGGCGGCGGGAAGGCGCCGAAGGGGTAGCCTTTAGAGGGGCGCAGGCTGTTATACCAGGGACGGTTGGTCTTACCACGGAGGTTGGCCTTCATACCAATGTTGTTTCAGGAGTTCCACAGTTCAGGGATTGGGGGACACTCCAGAGTGCAGCAGACTTACATGCGGATGGCCCGAGAGGTTTACTGGACAGGGATGAAGAAGGCGATCGCCCTCTTAGTGGCAGCTTGTGATGTCTGTCAGCGTCACAAGTATATGTCCATGGCACCTGCAGGGTTGCTGCAGCCTTTGGCTCTCCCTGAGCAGGTGTGGGAGGAGGTGACGATGGACTTCATCGATGGATTACCCAGGTCGGAGGGGTACTCTGGTGATTTTCGTAGTGGTGGACAAGCTGAGTAAGTACGCATATTTCATACCGCTGAAACACCCGTACACGGCAGTTTCGGTGGCCACAGCATTTACTCGAGAGGTGATACGGTTGCATGGGATCCCTGGGTCTATAGTGTCTGACCGGGACCAGGTGTTCTTGAGCGGGTTTTGGCGGGAGTTGTTCCGGGTACAGGAAACGGTGTTGAAGAGGAGTACCGCATATCACCCCCAGACAGATGGGCAGACGGAGATGGTTAATCGCAGTATAGAGACGTATCTGCGATGTTTTGCATCGGAGACACCGCGACAGTGGTACCGCTGGTTGGCCTGGGTGGAGTATTGGTACAATACTTCGTACCATTCAGCAGCAAGGACGGCCTCTTTCCGGGTGTTGTATGGAAGAGACCCGCCAGAGCTAATTCGATTCGGGAGCAGGCAGACACCAGTCTCGTTGGTGGAGGGTTACATGGAGGAGAGGGATGGGATGCTAGAGGTGCTGAAGAAGCACCTGCTACGGGCTCAGCAGGTGATGAAGGCGACGGCAGATGGACATCGACGGGATGTGAGCTTTCAGGAGGGAGATATGGTATATCTCAAGCTGCGTCCGTACAGACAGAGATCAGTGGCGAGGAGGAGGAATGAGAAGCTATCTGCCAGATTCTTTGGTCCCTTTGAGATTGAGGCCAAAATTGGCCAAGTGGCCTACAGGCTGAGGTTACCCACGACGGCTACGATCCATCCCGTTTTTCATGTTTCGCAGCTTCGTCGCGCTATTGGAGAGCAAACGGTGTCATCCACACTTCCACCGACGCTGACAGAGGACATGGATGTGATGATGGAGCCGTTGGACGTCAGGGCGGTGCGTCAGGGACCGGGGCGTCGACAGGAGGTATTGATACATTTGGGCGGAATTGCCAAACTGCGATGCCACGTGGGAGGCGTTCGACGTTGTTCGGGAGCAGTTTCCGGACTTCCACCTTGAGGACAAGGTGGCTCTTCTATGGGGGTATTGATGCGGACCATGCCGCATCTTCGACCGGCACACGCTTCGAGGAGGCCACACCACGTGCGGTGGACGGGGAGGGACCGCCCATGATCACTTACGTGCGCAGGAAGAGACGTGGATGCGTTAATTAGTATTATTAGCCTTAGGGGTATTTTGGTCGTTCTAGGCCAAATTAGTAAATCCCCTCATTCTCTTTATTAGGGCTAGCCGCCATTGTATTTGTTTATGCTTAGATTGTTGAGAAACTCTTGAACATCCTTAGTGAAGGATATTTAGGCTTTTGTTCCGTTCAATCAAAAGCTCGGAGAACAAGTCTCCTCTCGAAAGAGGCTTTTATCAATTGTTTTCCATTGTTCTCTCAATCTAAACCCCAAAAAATATTCCTCTCTTTTAATTTTTCCACCTTTAAATTGATTTGCTTGATCGATCCAAGCGGATCGTATCAGCATCAAATCCACTAGTGGTCCATATTCGATACACATACACTCCTAAATCATTTATAACACTAAAATCAGCATAATTCTACAGGAGACTGGGAGAATACCCTTGTTTCTACCATCAGACAATGCAAGGCTCTCTACAAGGCATGGAATGTTTTTCTTAATCTAGCAAAATAATTTCAGAGGCAACAACCATATTTTTTGCCATATAAAAAAAGAATTATGCATGGAATAAAAGTCTATTTTCCTTAATTGAACATAATTAATTTCCAATGTCAGGGACCAATGAATAGCGATGGTTATAAAATGAAGATTGGATACATATAAGATGAGGCAATAATAAATGGCTCATACATAGCTTGACATAGACAATACAACATTCAGTTACTGGCCAATGGATGTGAAGGAGAGTTTCACAACCAAGAAAAAGGAAGGCCAGCGTCACCCCCAACTTATCCCAATGAAGTGACTGTACCCAAATCTATTTTTTATTTACCACCAAATCATATTATGAGGTGATTCCACTTGGGTTTTCTAATTCTTGGTTCTTATATGCCACATATTAATGGGTTTTAAAATGCTTTTCTGGATACATACTTGCATAAATAGGAAGATGATAATCAGTCAAAGCCAATAAACAGTCATCGAATATGGAAATGACATATACAAGCTAAAGAAGAACATGATTGCTAGCTACATGAGAACAAAAACTATTCAAACTAACAATCTTTATACATACATGTTCAAGTTTATTGGTATAACTTCTTCTGATTTCAGCAATGACATTGACAGTATTTGAAGCCTTCGGTTGATTGACATCACCATTTGCTAAGGTGGTTAGGTCAGCCTTACCCATGACCTGCATGTCCACTGATGTCAATTAGATACCAATAACAAGCATTTGTGACATATAAAATTGTCAAAAATCAAAATACTAGTGTAAAGAAGCAGCACTGACAATGCTATCAAGGGACAATGAAAAGCGCAACAATTTTTATATGAAGTAGCAGCACAATGCAAAACAACCAGAAGAAAAATCAGAAATATGATGAGATAACATAGTAGTCCATCAGACATTAATGATTAAACATTTGGGATGGTAAATCCTGCAGAAATTATCAGAGGCGCACCTTTTCAATCTCTGTCCTGATTTCATAGCGCATGGCTTCATACAATCCATTCCCATCACTATCTCCTGTAGGGTGTTCTGGCTGGATCATGCAATAAGAAACTTACCCAGGATTAGTAATTAAAAGTCAAATGATTAACACTTAATAGTATATGATAAAGCATGCATAAGTCATCGAACTCTTCTTCATGTAAGTATTTTAAAAGATATACAATGACATTGTCAGCTAACCAGTAGAATTTACAACTAACCTTTTCCAGAGTATAAACTGGTTTTATTGTCTTTTCAGGTCGCCTTTTATTATTAGAATGAAAATCATGTACTTCTTCGTCAGTTAGAGATGAAGAGTGACTCTGTAAAAGACAAAAAAACTGTAAAAGCTACATAGCCTGAAATTGAAATGCATTTCAACTATGAAAGTATGGTAAGGTAACCATCAATGAGTAAATAAGATAGTGTTGCTACAACAATAAACAAGCTGCGTTGGTTCCATTTTCAATTTCCCCTTCCCCTTCCTACCACAACAAAACAAGTTACATTGGATGATTTAAAGTTGGAATACCTACCGAGTAGTTATCAAGTGTCTGTAACAAATCCTTTTGACTCAATGACCTTCTTAATACATGATCACTTGCTTGTTTCATTGAAGAATATATCTGAAAGTTTGCAGTATCAGAACTCCTCAATTTGCTGGAATCATAAGATTTAGCAGTGTCACCCTGTACAATTAAAAACATAAAAGAATCAGCAATTCTTTGAATCCATGAATACAGTAGTAAGACAAAAATCAGAATTCAAGCACGCACAGTTCCTATAAATGTAAATACGAAAATAAATCAGTTCTAAATACTGGAAGCTTAACACAGTACATACCACCTTTCATATAGCAGTGGCACCGAAATGGGCTATAGACACAATAAGAACATAGATTTTAAAATGTAGGTTATGGATATGTATAAATATCTGTAACATGAAGCATGGATGGTATAGTCCACATGAGATCACATAATATAATTAGTAGCAAATAATTGTTGCATGGAGCATGGACAAACTAGTTAACGAGTGTACATAATATAACAGAAAACCTTGAAAACTAGGGCTTGTTCGTAACCAGTATTTACTTCAGCAAAGCCATTTTCTACTGCTTTTGTACTTTTACATTTACAGGAACATTCTAAAATAGATGATAAGGATGCACATTAATAAAAAGAATATTTCTTTGATAACAAATCTGAGATATCCAATTAGCTTCTAAGATATGTTTTTTTGGAGAAAAAAACATAACTCTAACATTGTATTTGAGTTACTGCTAGAATGAAATATCTTTGTGGTCACAAGTGCTCGTGCACAGTGTCTGATGTACATGATTGAATACATGAAGTGTTGCGTGGGAACATCAATTAAGTAGACTCTGACATCAAAATTCTGTTCAGTCAAATGAACTAAAATGTTGAGTCCATGTGCTCACCAGCCTCGCAATATAGGAACACAATCAATCTCATGGACAATGTCAGGATAAACATCATTTGATCGGCATCAGAGCGGAAGATTGTTCCCTCTAGTCCATCTGATGCTGCAATATACTGATTTAGGGCTGTCAAATTGTCCCTTTTTGGGTAGATCGTATTTATATTCACCGATTTTGGAGCATCAAAAAAATTAGTCAAGCCAGGTTAAAAACAGAGGCTGCTGACTCATAAATAGCTCCCTAAAACATGGTTAAACCTCAGATTTCATGGACACCTGAATGGTCAAACTGGAAGTAAATCTCCAAATATTATGGACAACTACACAATACACTAGAAAGACACCTAAATTTTCAATAACTATTAATTATTAAATCCCTAAGTAGGATTACAACTGAAAAAAATCAAGGACAACTCTGTTTCCTCAAGTCCCTGCTGCTCAAATGGACTTGAACTTCTGAGGTCAGAGATCACTAACGTCTCTCTCCCTCCCTTCCTCCCTCCCTCAGACCTATCATTAACTCCTTAAAGTGAAATAAACTTTTAGTATGGACTTCAAAATAGGTACCCTAATCAGACGTTGTTTCTCGTAGTAGTCCTAAGCATGTACCAAACATCAAATTTTACCGATCAGTGAGTCACAAGTCCTGACGGGGATAAAACTTCATATGTTGGGCTCCTTTAACTGCTTAAACTAGGATTAAGCTTCAAAAAGCATATACCCTTCAAAAAGCTCAAGTGTGAGTGGTTGGGAATGTGTATTAAATGAGTCATTGGGAGAGTGACATAAGTGTGAGTGGTTTGGAGCTTATCATGTATCAATAAATAAGCTAAAGTTGGGAGAATGAAAATAATCCAATTTACTTCCTAGTCTTTGTAAATCCCTTCTACTTCCTAATCTTTCCAAATCACATCTCTGATTCTAACATGGTATCAGAGCTATCATAGTCGAAGACATGATTGCCGTGCAAAGACCTAACTGACCTCAATCTTATCGTCAGAGTTCAAATTCGACAATTTTGATCACATCCGAAGCTTCGTCGAGGCTCCCTGGCTACCACTCGATGGGTTTGAAAAACTTTTCACCTTTTACCCCAGTTATGTAGCCAAGTAATATACTTAAAATAGTACATGTGTACTAGAAATATTGTTTAGGTGATATTTAAAGTTTGGTATAATTGCTTGGTGTATGGCATTTGACATCAAATTTGCAAACCTATATTTAGTGTAGTGTTGACGTTTGTTTTTAGTGCCCATCTTTGGGAGTAGGAAGGTGCTTATATGACAGATTCGAATTCCAAGTTTAGATATATGGCTTCAAAAGGGATTTCTATAAAGATTACCGTTTCAGGGTGTTTTCTCACCACAAATGATGCTGAAGGAGGGCCCAAAGGATGACGCTGACGTGGAGAACGTAGGCAGCCTTCGGGATGCTGGACGAGCTAATCTCCAGGCTGAAGGGACTCCGGGTCATGCTATGGATGTCGGACCAAGTCGAGTCCTAGCTATATTTCCAGTGATCTGCAACACAGAAAGCTCGTCAAAGGGTCGGATCCGGGTTCTGAACAAATCTCCTTAGATGCTTAAGTCTGTAAGTGACTAAGGAATACTCGGTGGAACTATGCCTGACCTATTAGGAGGTCGTCCGCTAGTTCTCAGCTCAGGTCAAGTTATGAGGAGGAAGATAATATTTGGTGGAGCAGATTGTATAGGTATACCTGAGTTTCACATCTCAGCGATTCCCCCTCCATCCTCCTTCATGGGACTATTTGTAGGCGATGGTTTTGTCAACGTCGTCCGCCCATAACATCCACGTATTTATGGCCTTTTATGGTCTTTGGCATGTGATGTCCATATTGATGACAAGTTAATGGTCAATCATTGATTGCCTGATTTGATGGATGGACCACGTAATCGCGAGAGCCCAACGACCAATCGAGTTGTCGTCATAAATAGAGAGGGTATGCTGCATGTGAGGGCTACTGAGTTGTTGGGCCGAAGTTGTGGGGCGTACAGGGCTAATCAGCTGGAGATAATTAACTAGGCAGCTTCTGGTCCAGCCAAGGGTCGTATCAATGGCCCTTATTGCCCGAGCTTATCCGACGTGACGGTTAAGGCCAGGTTATGTGAAATGTAGAGATTGGAAGGACGTGACAGTCAAAACGACGCATTTATGTTGGTCGCCAGAGATCCATGCCCTAGGGCTTGCGTGCCAAAATAGCACAGGCGGTTACTTTTAATCTTTGCTGATTTCCTAGGCATCAAACTATCACATATTACTTACGCATTGAAACTTACAAGAACTTTTAATACTTTCCAAAAAAATAAGCTAATATGTTTATGCATCAAACTGTACTGGTCATTTGGCATGGAGCATTTTAAGCTTGTGTGTTATGGTGAAGACTAGCTCTCATGATAAGGTTTGTAAACTCAATCGAGAAGCAAGCCATAGACAATCCAACCCAACCCGTTAATTTTGGTCTCCACGTCATAGTCAAGGTCAGAAAACATTTTACCTATGATCAAAATGTGTCTTAATTTCAGCGGCTACTCTCATATGTTTCTTTTTGCGCAATCAAGTGACTGGTTTTCTGTTCTGGGATACAATAATGGTCTAACACCAAGAATGCAATTATTTTTCCATTCAACAATATCAGCTGCCAATACCAGAATTGGCTAATTGCTCACACCATGGAGACTTGAAGGGCTAACCAAAAATATAAGAAATTTATAATTATAAATATGTAGCCAATAGGAAATATTATCAACATCGAGCCTTGAAGGGCTAACCATAAGAATACAATTTCAAGTTGGTGTCTATTTGAAACATGATCAACATGAAGTAGTGAAGCTTAAACTGTAACAGTGTAAACTAAGATGGAGAGATTGAACAAAAAAATGGAACACGACCCAATTTTTTTCCCTCAAACATTAGGACATATAAAAAGACAGTAACCTATGTTGCATGGGCGAACACAATGAATTTTAAGAAATGCACATGATACACATGTCCAATGTGGGTAACACGTATTTAACACAGCATGCTTCACAGTAAAATATTCGTGTTATACAGACAATAACGCATCATACTTTCTTGGCCATGCTTTCTTGGCCGCTGTATGGTTACCCTTCTAAATGATAGTCAATAGAGTTAGAATTATGTGGCAAGAATGACAGTTGAAAGATCTAGAAGAATGTAGCACATTATTCTAGGCTAATCCATCCTCATTTCCATATATCACAGATCAACAAAGTGCAGTTATGATTTCAGATACGATCTTTAAAAAGATTGTCATTATATCATTAACTTTTTGAATTGTTGAAGTTCAACAAGATTAATCAATAAAATACTGAAGTTACCTCCAATTCACCACACCGATATCGAGCAACAGAGAGCGAGCGGCGCTGCCTTGAGCTACGGTTACTTCCACAAAGACTCTTTCTCACTCCGACAACCTGATCCTGGCGCCTAAATTCACCATGAAATGGATTCTTCTCATCCTACCAGAAATGAAATCAACCACATAATTAACTAATTATCCATGTAAAATTCAAAGAGCACAATTGCATAAAAGAGAGAATACAAGGGGATAAAAGTAAAGAGAAAGTCCTTATATGCAACAAACTCCTATATATCAACTATGTATCTCCATGTATTCCGTTGGTTGAAGGATAGAATGTGGAGGGAGCTAAAGAGGCTAGGATTCACAGGTGGAAGGGACAACTAAGCCGGTACCTACTTCACTCAAAAAAAGAGTAATCTACAAGACTGCAACTAACATTCTTAGGTTTATTTAGGACATCATAAATCACAAGAAGCATAAACATGATAAGAATAGACCGTAGCACTCGTTTCTTAACTTAGGACCCCAGAATCATTAATCGTGCCGTTCGGATTCATTAGACTAGTAGGTAGGTGTCATGTGGATATGGTTGCTAAGGTTGAGTTAGGGTCTAGCTCTCCTCCTCCTTGCAAAAGACGCAGTAACCATTTTAAAGGAAAAAACGCATGTACCCCCTTACTTTTAGGACTGATGCTGGCAATTATCCTTGTGTAGTTCGTCGTACCAGATGGGGGCATGAACTCCCATTCCTACCACACCACAAAAACATAGGACTAACTCCTACACCTCATGTGTCCAAAAAAAGGCAAGGGAATTACGGTTTCAGACAAAAGACAAAAATCCAAAACTTTCTCAAAGAAAAACACTAAACATATAAGTAAATGCATGAACCGAAATACCTTATGCATTTTGATTTCTCAAATTACACTTTCACACTTTTTATTACTAGAAGATAATTCTAAATTCCAGTGATGATAAAATTTGCTAAGCTTTGTCAAAAAGGAACAGAACAGATGCCGGGACTGTTACTGAATGTTGTGTTTAATTATCTAACTTAATGGGGAAAACAGCTCACTTGGCTAAGTCGTGTTTTCAGCAAAAATAGAGATGAAGTATGGTACTAGTCTCACATTTATGCATTACCATATACATAAAAAAGATATTCATAGATTGTTTAGACTTTAGATGGTTTTAGGGCCCAACACTACATTAAATGTAACCCCATTACATATAAACGAAAAGCCCATATAGCCCATTGCAAAATGTAACAAACAAAGAAGATTGGATTCAAAACACAACGCTACCAAGATAAATCGACACACCAACATGCAACAAGTTCTAGAAAAAAAGAATGAACGCAAAGCAATCACATAGGGAGAAGAACCATATTTGGTACATGGGTCAGCCACATGGTCTAACACAGCATGGTTTAACAAGAAAACAAGCACTTCATAGTTCAAGCGTATGAAACATAATCAAGTACAAGGTACACAACTTTCCTACTTGACATAAACTAACATTAGTCCCAAGACCAAAAGAACTTGACTTAGGTAGCAATCAATTTTCCTACAAAACAATTTATCTCCTGCTTTCCTTTAGTATTAATATCCCTATAGTTCTATGCTAAAACAAGCAGAAAAAAGTTTCTTGATATTAACCAATGGTATAACAAATATTATCTACATAACAACATAAAAGATCCTATAAAATTTGAAAATATCAAATGTAAAGGTAAACTAATATTATATATATGGGATTCATGTAGATCAGGTGGCACCTGATCTAATAGATCAGGTGCAAGACACAAAAAAGCGGGCTCCATGAAAAGTACAAGCCAATGTGGGGGGACTTGTTCTTTCCAACTTTATGTTTCTTGGCACCTGGTCTATTAGATCAGGTGCCACCTTTTCTACATTATTCTAAATATAAATATACACACACATATATATAGAATAATGGGTATCATATGTCATATGAGACAATGTCTCATATACCAAGACACAAAAAGGTGACAAGTATAACAAGTACAACCACATGTGGGTCTTGTACTTGCCACCTTTTTGTGTCGTGTATATGAGGCATTGCCTCATATGCCATATGATACTCATTATTCTCATATATATATAATAATGGGTATCATATGACAATGGAAGTATCTCCCCATATACCAAGACACAAAAAGTGGGGTGATAGAACAAGTAGAAGCCCATGTGGACTTGTACCACCCCACTTTGTGTCTTATACATGAGGAGATGCCTCTCATATCATATGATACTCATTATTCTCATATATATATATATGAAAAATGTATATATGCTGCTAGCATGGAAAAAATTTCCGTGATAACGCACATATACTTCATTTTATTTTTAAAAAATTTTTTGTTTTTGTTTTACACATCATGGATGATCACCATACCAAAAATATTTTCCTGCACTGACGCGAATACCATTTTATTTTTAAAAAAAATTTATGGTTTTGTTTTACACATAATAGATGATCATCATACCAAAAATCAAGTGAATCCAACATTATTTGACCCTTGATATACCCATTGTATATCCAACAGTTTTAGAACAATAAAACTTTTTACAACGAAATGGATCGAGGGTCAAATACCCATAGGTTCACTCATATTTGGGGTTTTAGGGTTTTAGAATGTGTACAACTTTATTTTAAAAAATTCAAAAAGAAAGGAGGGAATGGGCCGTGAGTTGTTCCTGCACTAACGGCACATATCCATATTACTCTTTAAATATATACACACATATATAGAATAATGGGTATCATATGACATATGGGTTAAGCCTTGTATATGCCTTAAAAACTCTACCATCCCTTATTTTTTAGATGATCGGAACTAAAACATCAAATATCATGTGATCCCAAGGAATTTTGATCGTTCATCCACCATTGCACAAAGTTCTATTCTTACAAAAACCGTTAAATTTGCAACAGATGAATGAACGATGAAAATCTCTTGGGTTCATCCAATATCTGATGTTTTAGGATTTTAGAATATGATATCAAAATAAACGGTTCAGATCATAAAAAGTGGAGGGAGAACTTTTTAAGGTTGTATATGAGGCTTAATCACATATATCATATATTACACATCTATATTACAATTGAGGGCAGATTTTGAATTTGTCCTATGTGGCAATGTCACATCAAGTTTTGGAGGGAAATTTTTGGGTTGAAGAGAAATTTGTTGGGAATACACAAAAACATTGAAATTATGGATAGCCTTTTAATATTAGTTATGAAAAAAAATGTTGTGCACATACACAATCTCATCTTGGGAATGAACGCGAGCTGTGGGAGAATGAACGCTGGAGATGCTGCCAACTCATTGATCCGCGTTGCAAAACCCTGTAAAATTTCGATCCCATCTACTGATATTTCAGGGGAAACTAATAATTATTGATGTTTGTTTAAAATTAGTGGGTCCAAGATTTTTAAATGAGCAGTGTCCCCACAGGCACTGGTTATATGTATATGAAGCCCGCGTCGAAGGCGCTCGCTAAATATTTTTACGCCGATTTGTTGTTCCGCGCCTAAGGCACCCGCCCGCGTCGAAATTGTTGTTTTACATCGAATTTGTTGTTTTGTGCCGAAAGCACCCACGTCGAAGGTGCCTGTGCCGCTAAGTATTGTAAGTTAATTAGTTTTTCTTTTAAATTTTGGCTTTGAAAAAAAAATTCGGGGAACAAAGATTTCGCAAGGGAAATCTTAAATGAACCGTGCCCGCGGGCACGGGTTATGACTAGTTATTCTATATACACGCACTCGCACATATAATAGAGGAAAGGCATATTGGCAACGTTGTCTTCTATTGTACCTTAGCAGCTAAGCAGCCATCACCAATATACGCATCAGTGTTCCACATAGTGGTCAACGTTTGGAATATTTATGAGAGATGGATCATTAATATCTCTCGCGGAAAAACAAGTGATTTCATTGCTGACTTATGGCATCCCCCAAAAGGTTGAAGTTTAATAAACTTTTAAGCTAGAAGAGGTATAAGGCTCTATTTAAAAATGGAGTTAAGGTAAATTACCTCCAAGTTTTGGAAGTTGCCTAACCTCCACATTCACAAACCATGGTCTCTTTGGCAGCCCAATGAGATGGTCAATACCTCCACCATTTCGGCTCCAACTATAGGTAAGAGTGGATGTTACGAAATTCACTTTTACCTCAGTTTCATTTCTACCTCCATATCTAAAGAAAAGGAACACACATCATCTCCCTCTCCCCTTGATCTTCTTATCCCAAATCAACCCCATTTGGGAACAAAGAGAACAACCTGAGGTAAATTTTCAATTGAGAATGGGCTTGCGAAATGGAGGTTGCATACCATTTACCTCCACTTACAAAATAAGCTCCGGTTAATTTACCACTCTTCCCAAAGGGGACCCAGGTGTCAATCAACAAAAGTTGCCTACCAAAGATAGGCGAATAATGCTGATAAATTTATATAATGTATGACAATATCATCAGATAATTCTTCCTAGTGTGTGTACAATGCCCGGACTTAACATTTTGTACGACATGATCAAGAAAAAAAGACGCTCCATGCCTTTGTATTAATGCATGACAACATATTTTCCAAAAGACAAGCTCAGGAGCTTTTGGACCATAAGACAAACCATTTGAAAATTACTGAACAAATACAACATAATATAATGAAATAACCAACTGATTCAAAGTAGAAAAGAAACCAGGAAGTTTATCATTAATTTATCTTATACTTATACACGATCCTTTTGGGGAGAAACAAGTAAAAATATAAAAGCAACCAAAACCGTTACAACTAGGTGTGATTGCGTACATTGAACTGTAATACTATAAACTATGATAATGCTGAAGTGGTTAGCGAGAATAACATGTAGTTGGCAAGATTTGAGGCGAGCGCGGACTAACGGAGGCAGACTAAGTCTTCTTATACCCCCTTCAAACTGTGGGGAAGAAATTAGTGCAGTTTGTCACGAAGAAATTCAAATCTTGCAGTTGACAAACTCTTTGTAAAGATGTCAGCCGGGAGGGAGTCAGAAGAAGTCCGTGGGAGGAGAAAGATGGTGATGGGAGGGCCGATAATGAAGGCATGTGTTGAGCGAGAGTCGGGTTGGCGGTTGGGGCGACTAGGGTGGATGGGGGCACCACATCAAATGGACGAAGGAGATTAGAAGGGACAGGTAGGGCAAAAGGTGGGGCCGGGCAAGAAACTGAAGCGGGAGATGGAAAGGTGCAGCAACAGGGGAGAGAGGGGTAGCTGGGACCAGGAGAATGGGATTGACGATGGGTGGTGGGGATTTGGATTAGGAGAGTGAGTAGTAAAAGAAATGCATCTTCTTCAAAAACAACATGACGAGAGTTGTATACCTTGTGGGTTGTGAGGTCCAGGCATTTATAGGCCTTCATATGCATTGCATACCCAAGAAATACACACAGTTGGAAGCATACTTGAAGTTTATTCTTGGTGTAGGGGCGAAGGCATGGATGTAGGCAGCCGAAGACCAGAAGCCACTTATAGTCCGAAAGCTTTTTGTGGAGGACTTCATATGGGCTAATTGTCCAATGTCGACGTGGGTAGCCGTTAATAAGATAGACGGATGTCAATGCTGCATCTAATCAATATTGCATCAGCATTAAATCTAGAAAAAGTAAAGAAAGAGTCGTGTCAATGATATGCCCGTGTTTTCGTTCGGCAACACCGTTTTGCTTAGGAGTGTAGGGGTCGATGTTTGATATATAATTCAAAGGCGTAGAAAAGAGATGAAAATTGATGATTACAAAATTCTCACCCACCGTCAAATCGCAATTTTTTAATTTTGGACTTTAATTGTCTTTCAACCATTGATTGAATTGTCTTTCAACCATTGATTGAAAATGCTGAAAGGCACTAAATACATTGGATTTGTAATTTAAATGATATAACCACACATGACAAGAAAAATCATCAATAAAACTGACATAATACATAAACCCTTTATTTGACATTATAGAGGCAGGACCCCAAACATCAGAATGAATTAAAGAAAACATGAAATTAGCTCGAGAGTTTGACACAAAAAAGTAAATTATGACTTTTGCTCATGGAGCATAAGGAACATGACTTGAGAGATGGAATTTTTATTGACATCTTGCAAGAAAATTATGAAACAACAACCGGAGCCAGATGACCAAGGCGGGCGTGCTACTGAAGAGAAGGCGGGCGTGCTACCGAAGAGCTGATTGTCGACATGGACAGGACAGAAGTACCGGGTGGAATGGGAAAAAGCCCATTTTTACTCGGACCCTGAAGAAGTACTCGACTCGTTTTGGCATCCTGTATGACAAACCTAGATGACAACAATTGAATTAAACAGTTGTTATCACAAGTACATTTATAGACAGAAAGTAAATTTCTAGAAAAATGAGACGCATGTAAAACATTGAGCAGATGAAAGGAAAAAGATGACGAAGACAAAGAAAGAACAGAGTGACCAATGTTAGCAATTTTGGTGTTCGCACCAATTGGAAAATTCCAAAGTTGATGGATTTGTGAAGGGTGCCTCGGCCAGAACATGATCTGAAGGGCGAAAGAAGTCGAGAGTACGATGACTCGACTTGCCGCAAGCCCGACATGGGATCAGATCGCCCGATAGAGTGGCAAAAGAGAGCAGCGGTGCTGAGAAGGACCAGTGGGCCCGTGGCCTCCACCCTGTGAATCGCGATCGCACGGAGAGGCTGGTGGTGGCTAAATGTGAGCTTGAAAGCATGATCCGCTTCGCTGAACGTGTCCAACCAGTCAAAGCTCGTGGCCCCTACGGCGTTTAGAACTTGCGATGGAGAAGGCAGCGCGGTCAGCGTCGACAAATATGGCCGTAGTAGGAGTAGCAGTGTGGGAGATAGCGACGCGATCCAACTGTATATTTGCCTCCTCAGCTAGAAGGTGGCTCCAGAGTTTCTTGATCAAGTATGGTCTTTCACGGTTTCGGGTGACCGTCTGAAATGATCCATTAGCAAGAGAAAGGACATTCAGAGTTTGACGCACCATTTGCTTCATCGTTACTGTCGAGAACAGTCGTAAGAAATCGATCATAAAGCGTCTTCGCTCAATCCAGGGAGAAATTCATGTATTCGCCTTCCATGGTGAGCGTGTTGAGATCATTCTAAAGAATTTTAATGTGTCCTTCAGAAATAGCAGAATAGCACGTCTCAAGCTTCGTCTAGAGAAGTTCAAATGACATCACGCCAAGAACAATGCCGATAGCAGAGGTGGTGAGAGTGGTTTAGAGACACATATATATGTTTTTTTGAAAGATAATTAAACTTCATTAAACAAACAATTAATGTACAATAAACACCTCAGTATGACAAAGATTTCTAAACTAGCCTTGGACGTAGAGGGGAGAGAGGACACAGGCGTCGTCATCCCCTACTAGCCAAACCTAGAAAAGAACCAAAGCACTGAGTCATCAAAAAACAAATATTAGGACCAATTTCCTAAGGCGATACGAAAGTTTTGATTTCCCTCCTTCCAGCTGAGTGAAGCACTGAGAGCCCGAACATCGTCATATATATCTCTAAAAATGTGGACTTTATTCTTGCTCGAGTTGTTGAACCCTTCTGTTCCTCTCATGCCAAGTATGTCAAACCACTGAACAGATAGCTAGGCGGGCTATTCCAGAGATTTTAGCCTTACTCCTGAAGCGATCATGTATAAGAATCACCACTTCCAGAAGAGTCCCAATTGGCCCAGGGGGAGATCTAGCTTCAGTTTACATAACTCCTAAAGATATAATGTGAAAGGACATTCAAAGAAGAGATGTTTAATAGATTCCAATGGATGCTGGCATAAAACGCAAGAGATATTAGCAAATGAAATATTCCTTTAACCAGGTTATCAAACGTCAGCAATTTATCATTCAGCACCCTAAGGAGACAGGTAAACATTTTTGGGCAGCATTTAGGGAACCATATCACATCATGATGAGGGACAGCAGAGACATAGGCCGAATAGCTTTCCAAGCAGATTTAAGTGAAAATTTAGGGGAAGGTGTCCATCGCAGAGCAGAGGATAGTGGAGCATTATTAACTTCGAAGAAAGGTGCTGCTAGTTGCTTTGAAGCCAAGATAAATTTCCAGGTACCTGAATGCGCTGGGGATGAAGGAAAATCAGTACCATTCCGGGTGTATGTGCTCCTCATAAATTTGGCCCAAAGAGAATCAGAGTGCATAAATCTCCAGAAGAGGCGGATCTTTGCTGCTTTGTTAATATCACCACGTCTGCAAAGCCCAAGTCCTCCTTCCTTTTTAGGCTTGCATATATTGGGCCAACTCCATACATGCAGCTTGTTATTTCAAAGAAAGTTAGCGCATAACTGCTCAATGGCACGAATAACCGAGAGAGGAAGCTTGAAGGAAAGGCTCCAATAGGAAGATAGATTATAAATAACAGAGTGTATAAGCTCAACTCTGCCAGCCATAGAGAGGAGCTTGGAAGACCAATCTGCCAAGTACTTCTTGCATTTATCAATAAGAGGAGAGTAGTGCCTTACCTTGGGGTAGGAAATAGACAGGGCCAGACCAAGGTAGCGAATAGATATAGCACCCAAGGGCACACCAATAGTAGCTGCGATCTCCCGAGGATTCTGGCACCTCTTACTGCAGAATAGCTTACTTTTCCCTTTATTAATATGTAAACCCACTACGTTACTAAGGGAGTAAAGTATATCAGAAAGGTTTCCCGCAGACCTCTGGTCCCCATGGCAGAAAACAAGCAGATCATCAGCAAATAGGAGATGTGAGGGTGTCAGAATGGGGTACCTCTTCATTGGTTTGACCAGTCCATCTAAAACTGCAAGATCCATCGTAATATAAAAGAACTTTATAACGAAGACGAATAGGTATGGAGATAGAGGGTCACTTTGCCTAATGTCACGGTTACTAGTGAAGAACCCTGAAGGAAACCCATTAATGAGCACAGAAAAATTCGGGCTAGATATACATTCCTTGATCCAACCAATCCAGCGAGGAGGGAAACACATGCGATGCATCATGAAGTAGATAAATTCCCTGTTAACTGAATCAAAAGCCTTCATCAGATCTACCTTAAGGCACAAGCGGCTACCCATGGGCTTGTTGAAGTCCCTAACTAGATCATGGGCTAATAGGGAGCAGTCACTAATGAGACGACCCTTCAGAAAGGCAGCTTGATGAGGAGAGATGTTATCAGTGATAACCTTCTGAAGCTTGTTACAGAGAACCTTAGAGATACATTTGTAGAGAACATTGCAACATGATATATGCCTATAATCATTGAGGGTGGAAGCTGAATCAAACTTAGGCACTAAACAAAGAAGCCAAGACTTATACTCCGAATTGGCGGTAAGCGAAACAGGTTCCGCTGTTCTGGCTGCCGAATTCGTGATGGTAGGAGGAGTAGGAACAGTTCCATCAAGATTTCTATAGAATCTATAGGCATTAAGAACTCTGACCACTTGCGAATGCAGAGGATATAGTTGGTGGAGTTTATACACGTTGTGATGAGCGACAAAAACTTGGAGGCGAGGAATTTGAGGTTGGGTGGGATGGGCTCCATTGAAGTCAGATGTAGGAGACGATAGTCTCGCTCGATACCATAATGAACTGATTCAAGGGAGAAGAGAACCAGCAAATTTATCATTAATTTATCTCATACTTAGACATGATCCCTTTGGGGAGAAACAACTAAAAATACAAAATCAATCAAAACATTTACAACTATGTGCGATTGTGTACATTGAACTGTAATGCTATAAACCAGGATAACGATGAAGTGGTTGACGATGATAAAACTGAAGTGGTTGGCGAGATTTGAGGCAAGCGCTGACTAACGGAGGAAGCATACTAAGTCTTCTCATACAACAAAATCACCAATAAAACCACATAAACAGGTGCCCGTCATAGAGACATTAGCAATCGCAATGATCACAACAGGATTATCAAGCAACGTGCCGGCGATAAGATTCATGGCAAAAAGAAGATTAAATAGAAAATACAAAAAGCAATTCCCCGTCAATATTACACCTTTAACACTTTCATTGGAAAAAAAAAACTATAAAAAGACATAAAATGACGACCAATTACTAACGGAAATCCCAAATTCAGCTGGTGATGGTAAAAACCAATCAGAGTATCAAAAGCAAGCAATATGTTTTATTCCGCAAAAAATTTACTTCCAAAAGTTAGCAACTTTTCTTACTAAATTACCTCCAAATCGTTGCTCTGACGATTCGCAACGGAAACTGACCGCCTGTGCTGCCTGGAATCATCGGAATTCCCAACATTGCCCTTTTTCGACACCGACCGCCCCCTTCTCCGAGACGATTCCGTCTCCATCCGAAATCTATCGTCATCGCTCCTCCTACTGGACCGTCCGGTCCGAGTCGAACCGGAACGACTCTCATCATCCTCGCACTCAAACCCCTTCGTTCCACCGAAGAACTCGTCGGCCAAATCGTCGAGGCTGATCTCAGCTAACCCCGAGCCCCTCGTCTTGTTCACGAACTTGCCCCTCGGCGTGGTGAAATCGTCGGCATCCGGCGGCGGCGGAGGGAATCTGCCGGAATAGCGGCTGAGACTCCTCGACCGGTGGTGAGCTCCGGCGGCTCTGTTCGACGATCCAGCATCGCCGGGGGCGAGTGAAGACCGCCTCGACGTCGATTTGAAAGCGGACGTTGCCATGAACGGACAAATAGAAGAAAAAATTAGGATTGTGCGGGGAGAAAATGTGACATTTTCAAGGGTTTTGTTGAGAATTCAAACGAGAGTGGACTTTCAAGAAGAAGAGGGCTGACAGGGAGAAGAATTGGCGGAGGAATCAGAGTAACTTTCGGATTTTTGAAAAAAGAATTTGAGATTTAGGACGTGATATACGCACGCTCTGTTTTAGCTGGAAAAGATTCACGCTGTCTTGGCTGTTTGAGGGGTGGAACGTAAATATTAAGAGTGAGGATAAAAGAATCACCTTAAATAAATGGATTAAATGCCCTTGGTGTACGCGAAAATTGCGGAGGTGCCACCGAGGGAAGAGGGCGGTGTTTAATGTTGATTTTAACGTTCAAATTTTGTTTTGGGGGCAGGTTCCGATCACCATCTGGAACAAATGAATGGGTATGGTTTGGCCTTCCGTGCATCTAATAAATCAAATGATGGAAGTTTTTTTTAATTCAAAATAATATAGGATATTTTCCGAGAGTCAATCTGCATTATTTATTTTTATTTTTTAAATTTTTTTATAAATATATTAACACATCAAAAATCAAGTGAATTCAAAATTATTTAATCCCGGTCCAATTGGTACAAAATCAACGGCTTTATAATGAATGAATCGAGGCTTGGTTCCATTAGCGTTCAATCATATTTGGGTTTTAGGATTTCCAGAGTCTGCACGTCAATATTATTAAAAAATTTGAAACTGCAAATGTGTTTTTTGCACTGACGGTGCACAAAAATTACTACACCGACAGCCTGTAACTATCATCCTCTTTTTTATTTTTTGAAAATATAAAAAATAGAAATCTGGTTTATAATTCAACAATTGACATATTATATGAAAAGAACTGCATGTAACATTATTGCTCACTTGATGAGAACAATTGTTTTTGTGAGGCGAAAACCATTGTTTTCTTTCTTTCCATTTTGCTCACTTGATGAGAACAAGTGTGGTGCAATGAGGTATGTATGTGCAACATTGTTTTCCTTAAAAATGTTTAAAACAAATTAAAAATAAAATGATTTTTTTTCCCATAAAAGGAAATTATTCAAAAACAAGCATTCATAAATCGGTGGATAACTATGAAACAGTGGATCTCCTTGCTTTCTATAAAAGTGTTTAAAGCATTGGTGCAGCTTAAAGAATGACTATAAGACGGTTACTGTTGAGGGTTTGCGTCGGATTTGGATCCACTCGATGGCACAGACTTTGACCCGTGACAGTGTTGGTTTGAAGAACCGACCAAGCCTTGGGTGTATTAGGATTATGAGGTTATGACTTCGCATCAGCAATTTATAAATAGACTAGAAATAACTCGTGCACAAAGTGTACGGACACCTCAAAAATCAACCCACACAATCCGGACGCGGGACTATGTTTGAGTGTATGTATTGTCTTGTGGTTTTTAGTTTTTTTGATTGAGGGTGTGACTTTGTGTGGTTTGGGGTTGGGTGTGTTTTGGAGGGTTGAGTGGAGTTTTGGGTTTTTTTATGGGTTTTTTTTTATTTAAGGAGGTTGTCTCATGTGACGATGTGACAATGCCACATGTGACCAATTCAAAAATAGCCCTCAATTGTAATAAGGATTTTCGAACTGAAAATATATGCAGATTCACTACTTCCAAAGGCACCCACGACTTGTAGAAGTTTGCTAAGATTCTAGCAAATAGAGATACAAGATTACAAGTTAATACTTCCTTTTCCCCACCGAAGTGAGGGGTTATTTTGCATTGTAAGCACATAAACCTTTTTGCAAAAATAAAAATAAAATAGAATTGGCAAGAAACATAGATTCTTGCTATCCTTGCCGGCTAACCGGAACATGTGATGCATAAAATATAATCAGCTAAGCATGACGTATGCCTTTAAAGCACGTGATATTTAAAATCTTCTCCATCAAAAATTATAAACCTACAGCGAATGCATGTGTCCTTCGGACACCGCAAAGGTCGTCTCTCAAGTGTGACACCGACGGGGACAGCCGGCTCACAGGCGAAATGTCGACGGGGCAGTCGTCTCCCGAACACAAGAACGACAGAGACATGCTTCTCCCAAGGGCAATACTGACTACGAAAAGAAACCCCGGGTCAGTCGTCGTAGGGGCGCAAAAGTAAGGACTAAATCGTAAAAAAATGCATGGTGTGAAGTGGAAAAAGTGTGGTGGCAAACCCATAAATAGGGGAAAGATGGCGAGTCTTTGGGTTTTATGAAAAAGCAATGTCAAGCTTGCAAATAAGGGGAATGTGGTGGGCTTTTGTTTGAAGGTTTCACCAAAACAACCAACTCCACATCCAACCACTCACCCACACCCCATTGGGCCCCCACTCTCCCAGACACTTTGTCCTAGTAAGACAAATGGGTGCCACATGGGACAACCATTTGTCCTAGTTGGACAAAATTCAAAAATTCCACTTAAATTTCAAATTATTAGAATTTCTCCCAATATAGTCCCCCCCCAGATTAAAATCTCCACCTTAATACAATTCAAACCCTTCTCTTAACCCTTGTCCTAGTCAGTATAAGATGGCTTGAAACTTTGTACTAGTCATCGACAAAGTTTGTCCTCATATTTTGATGCCACGTAGGACAAAGATTCAAAAAAGACATCAAATGTATACTAGGTTTAAATCTTTCCCTTAAAATTTCAACCATATTCAAAATCTTGTTGGAAACTCACAACTCATCAAATGGTTTTGATGATACAAACATAATATTTTATTTGTACTAATTTTATCTATGCAGATATTATAGCACAATCAACTAAGACAATCATCAAGTATACAAGTTGCAAGAAGCATCCACTACAAGACGAAGCAAATCAATGACCTATTTTTATCTTGTAAAAAGAGATGTAATCTTTATTTTTTTCTCTTGCATTTACTTAAAATGTAAAAGTCTTGATGATGATCTCTCTTAGTCGTTTAAGGTTCGTCTTCAAAAAATCAAGTCAAAAATCCAATTAGTCGACCAATCCCTAGTGCTAGTCGACTAATTTAAATATTAAAGTATTTCAATCCTAAAACTTTGTCAGACCCATTTTAGAGTCTTTAGGATCATTTTCCTACAAATTTCTACGTTTCAAATTTTTAGTCGACTAATAGACTTTGTTAGTCTACCAGTCATTTTTTAAAAAAATCAGTTATTTTAAATGATTTATCATTTAACTAATATATTTTATTAATGGAAATTAGAACTGCCACGAACGGCTAGTTTCTGACAGTTTATATCTGTTTACAGAAGTTACTTTCAGTTTTCGAAAGTTGCTTCCTGAAAGAACACCTCAACCTCAAAATCCCAATAAGCAGCCTTATTAGTCGACCAGTACATAACATTAGTCGACTAAATTGAACAAAAATTTCCAAATTTTTTTGAAAATTTAGGCAGTTGTCCAACGTTCAAAAACTAACTTTTGGGCTATAAATAGACCCCCAGACCCTGCCTAAACTAACGAAAATTCACTTCTTTCTTTTTTTTCTTAAGTTTATTTTCTCTCTCTAGAAAGTGAGTTATTTTTAGATGAGAATAATGGGTATCATACGCCATATGAGATGGTCTCTCATATGTCCTCTCACATAAAGAGGGCAAGTACAAGCCCACATGGGCTTGTACTTGTTGTACTTGACCTCCTTTATGTGAGAGGGCATATGAGACACCCTCTCATATGGCGTATGATACCCATTAATCCCTTTTTAGATTTCTTTGGGGAACCTCTGCAGAAATTCTTCCTCAATTAGAAGTCCATTTTCCAAGTGTGTTCTACATTCAATTCTCATCCAGAACCTTGGAGAATCCATCGCCAACCTAGCGTCATAATTTCTACATTATCAAGGCTATATGTGATATTGTTTCATACTCTTTCTTTATTTTATTTGGTGAATCTCTTATTGAAAAGATTGTACACATTTGCAACACAGGGAGTGTTGGCATCTTTGTATATTGATTACTTGCGGGGAGTAAGTGTTATAGTTGATTCAAATCTCTATGGTGTAGAGGACTGGACGTAGGATCACAAGGATCCGAACCAGGATAAATTTTTGTGTTTGCGTTTGGAATTTTCTGGATTGTGTTCATTTACTTTCGAACTCAAATTGGAATTTTTTATTTACTTTTAATTTTTCAATATCTTCGTGATATAAAATATTCACCTCCTAATGTATTTTGTTGTGCCCAGAGGTCCAACATTTGGTATCAGAGCCTCATGGTTAAGATGGCATACACATATCCGACGAACAATTCAACGTCTTCATCACAATTTCCAGAATGGCACCCTACCACAAGGCCTCCACTATTGAATGGTTCCAACTATTCATATTGGAAGACAATGATGACGACATATCTTCAATGCATCGACTACGAACTTTGGAACATGTTGAAAACTCAATATGAGGAGCTTACAACTCCATATGCCCAATGGACCGCTACTGACTAATCCGCTGCAACCCACAACTCAAAAGCAATGAATGCACTATTCTGCGTCATGGACAAGAAAGAGTTCAACCGTGTCTCCCAGGCCAAATCAGCATATGGCATCTGGCATACACTCGAGGTAACACACGAAGAAACTAGTAAAGTTAAGGAAACTAAAATATCTGTTTTTGTTCACAGGTTTCAGTTATTTAGAATGAATGAGAATGAACCAATTAGAGAAATGATCACTTGATTTACCGACATAACCAACTCTCTAATGGCTCTTGGCAAAACCTATACTCAAACTGAACAAGTAATGAAGATCCTTCGTGCCTTAATATCGGAATGGGAGAAGAAGACCACAGCCATAGAAGAAGTAATGATTTGTCAACTCTCACCATTGAAAGCTTGGTTGGTAACTTGATGACCTACGAAGTACAACTCCAAGATCGTAAGGAACAAGCATACTCAAAGAAGAAAACATGTGCCTTCAATGCATCTTTAGACACCGATGATTCTGACATAGACAATGACGACTGGCACAATGACTAGAAACTTCAAAAAGTTTCTAAAACGAGGTAAGTTTAAAGTTTCAAACCTAAAACTACTGATGCTTCTCTATGTTTTCAATGTAATAGGCCTTGATATATGAAAAATGATCGTCCACTCTTAAAGCCAAAAGAGAGAACATCCAACAATTCCAGAAAGGGTAAGAAGTTCGAGAAAAGTAAGAAAGCATTAGCAGCAACATGGGATTCTTCATCTTCTGATGATGAAGAAGAAACCAACAAAGACACTAATGAAGAAAATATCCACATGTGCTTTATGGCACAAAATGATAATTAGGTTAGTAGTTTAGATAATGAAGAAATACTTGAAGCATTTAATGATATATATATGAGATTTAAGAAGTTAAATTCTCAGCATAATGCATTAGTTCTTTCACATCAAGAACTAATGTCTTCATCATCATCTTTAAATAGTCTTAAGAATGAGAAGGAATCTTTATCTTCTCAAAATGATAAGTTACTTCATGAAAATGAGATTCTCAAATCTGAGAATCACAATATGTTGTCTCGTATTTCTATATTAGATAAAGATATCTCTTCTTTAAAATTGAAATATGATGATATGTCTTCTAACATTAATAAGTTTAATAAAGGGAAGAATAATCTCGATGATTTACTTAGAGTACAACATCATGCTAATCATCGACAAGGTTTGGGTTATAAGCATACTCCCAAATCCAATAATTTTGGTAAAATTTTGAAAAGGGAACAACATGTTTTTATTAAAGCAAAGAAAATTGATTCTTCTATTAGTATGAAAAAGGATACATTCATATTCAAAAGAAGACCAATTTTCTTACTTCTTCTAAGAAATCCATTATGCATACAATTTGGGTTCCTAAAGATGTTTGCTTATATGACAAGGATTTATATGTTTCTAACTTTATGCAAAATATTATTATTTCTTCTAATTATTTGAAGAAACCAAATTCCACTTAGGTTTGGTTTCCTAAGTACTAATCCTAAGGACCCACATAAAAAGGAACCAATATTTATTGTTTATCTTTCAAGTACCCATAAAAGAATGATGGATACTAGATAGTGGATGTTCTAAGCACATGACTGGAAACATCAAACTTCTATCAACCGTACAATTCAAAGGTGATGGCACCATTACTTTTGGTGATAACAACAAAGGTAACGTGAGTGGCATCAGAATAGTTGGTGATCTAACTAAGCCAATCATCGAAAATGTGCTCCTCGTTGACGGTTTGAAACACAATCTCTTATCCAATTCTCAATTATGCGATAAAGAATTTAAAATTGTTTTCGAAAAGAATGCATGCATTATATATGATTTTAGTATGACTAATATATTATTTTAAGGTAGTCGTAAGAATAATATATATATATATATGTATGTATGTATGTATATATGTATATATATGTATATATATAGTATGCATAAAATTATCCTCACATGATCATTACTTATTAGTATCCACAGATAATACATTATTATGGCATAAACATTTTGGACACACTAACTTTAAACATTTAGCACGTATTTCAAAACATAAGTTAGTTTCTGGAATGCCTAATATATCTTTTACTCACACACAATTTTGTGATGCATGTCAACAAGGAAAAATGCATAAATCCTCTTTTAAAATGAAAGATGTTATTTCTACAAAAAGACCACTTGAACTTTTACATTTAGATTTGTTTGGTCCTTCTAGAATAGCTTTTTAAATGGCAATAAATATGCATTTGTGATTGTTGATGATTTTTCAAGATATACTTGGGTATTATTTTTAAAACATAAAAATGATGCATTTAAAGAATTTACAATATTTTGTAAAAGAATTCAAAAATTAAAATCTTCATCCATTATTACTATTCGTAGTAATGATGGTGGAGAATTTGAAAATGAATTATTTACAAAATTTTGTAATAAACATGGCATAACACATAATATTTCTTTTCCTAGAGCCAGACCACAAAATGGTGTAGTTGAAAGGGAAAATAGAACATTACATGAATGTGCTAGAACCATGTTATGTGATAGTTCTTCACCAAAATATTTTAGGCAGAAGCCGTTGCTACTGCATGTTATGTTTTGAATAGAATTTTGGTAAGACCACAGCTTAATAAAACTTGTTTTGAATTATTTTATGATCTAATTCCTCGTGTATCATATTTAAAGTCTTTAGTTGTAAATGCTTTATTCTTAACACTAAGGATTCACTAGATAAGTTTGATTCTAAATCAGACGAATGTATTTTTGTAGGATATTCTACATGTAGTAAAGCATATAGGATTTATAATAAAAGAACCTTATGTATTGAGGAATCTCTTCATGTAAGTTTTGATGAAAATTATACACCCATCACACCTATTGATGAAGAAGATTCAATATATATCATTAGTTCATTAGAAAACACTAAGTTAGATGACAATGATTCTACTAATCCCATTCCTGAAATTATCCCTGAAGACACAAGTCTTCCTAAAGCATTTGTTGAGGTTCCTAATCATCCACATGATCTAGTTATTGGAGATATTTCTGATAGAGTAAGAACTAGATCACAAATAGAACAAATGACTCATTGTGTATTTATATCATCCATCAAACCAAAGAATGTTAATGAAGCATGTAAAGATAGTTCATGGATTATAGCAATGGAGGAAGAACTTAATCAATTCAAAAAGAATGATGTATAGAAATTAGTACCTAGACCTTCAGATCATCCTGTTATTAGAACTAAGTGGGTATTTAATAATAAATTGGATGAATATGGACAAGTAGTTAGAAATAATGCTAGATTAGTTGCACAAGGTTATAATCAGGAAGAAGGCATAGATTATGATGAAACCTATGCACTTGTAACAAGATTAGAATCTATTAGAATGCTTTAGCATATGCATGTAATAAGGATTTTAAGTTATATCAAATGGATGTTAAAAGCGCATTTCTAAATGGTATAATTAAGGAAGAAGTCTATGCAGAACAACCACCTGGATTTCAACATGAAAGTTTGAATATTCATGTTTTCAAGTTGAAGAAAGTTTTATATGGATTAAAACAAGCACCACGTGCTTGGTATGAAAGATTGAAGAACTTTCTGTTAAAATCTGGTCATTCTATTGGAAAGATAGACTCTACCTTATTTCCTAAACATATAGATTCTGATGTTATCATTATACAAATATATGTTGATGACATAATTTTTGGTTCTATTAATGATTCTCTTTGTCAAGAATTTTCTAAGGAAATGCAGAATGAATTTGAGATGAGTCACATAGGTGTATTGACCTACTTCCTTGGACTTCAAATCAAACAAATTAAGGAAGGTATATTTATACACCAGAGTAAATATACAAAGGAACTCATCAAACGATTTGGATTAGAGAATTCTGCAGAGAAACGTACTCTAATGGATACTTCATCAAATCTTGACAAGGATCCAAATGGTAAGAGTATTGATCAAACATTATATCGAGGTATGATTGGATCATTATTATATCATACTGCTAGTAGATCAGATATTATGTTTTCTGTCTGTATATGTGCTAGATATCAATCTAATCCTAAGGTATCTCATTTGATTGCTGTCAAAAGGATAATTAGATATATCAAACACACATATGATTTTGGTTTATTTTATCCAAAGTCAAATTTGTTTGATTTAGCTTCATATAGTGACGTAGATTTTTTTGATTGCAAATCTGATCGTAAAAGTACTAGTGGCACTTGTCACTTTTTCGGTTATGCATTAGTATCATGGTTTAGTAAGAAACAAAATTCTGTTTCTTTATCAACTACTGAAGCAGAATATATTGCCGCTGGCTTAGCATGTGCACAGATTTTATGGATGAAACAAACAATTCTAGATTATGGTATTAAGTGTAACACATGTCCTATTATGTGTGATAACACTAGTGCTATAAACTTATCCAAAAATCTAGTACATTATGCACACACTAAACACATATATATATCATCACGTCTTGGATGATCATGTCCAAAAACGTGATATTATTTTAAAATACATAGATACTAAGAATCAGATTGCTGACATCTTCACTAAGCCTCTTAAAGAAGAGACTTTTCTAAAACTTAGAAGAGAACTTGGTATAGTTAGTGTCGGCATTTTAAATATATCTTATTATTACATATTATATTATTTTCATTATATAATTTTTCTGATTTATTTCATAATTAGTCGACTAACACACTTTCCTGGTCGATTAATCCATCAAAATATTTATATACAGATACTATATGAATGATTGAAAAATATTTTATAATAAAAATTATTTTTAATAATACTAATCGGTCCAAATTCAGACGGAAACAAACTTTTTAAAATTTTGAACTTTCCCTCACACACACAAAGACAAAAAAATCAAAGTACACAATGTATAGTCTCTTCCATTTTTTTCAAAGTACACATAAGTACTTACACTTGGACAACGTCACTTACACATGTACAAATTCTGACATTGCTTTTTGACCGAAAAATTATTATTTTAATTTTTTATTTTCAAAATTTTCCGCCTCTTCCCAAACCCGCTCGGAATAAGCCCTCGACTAGTCGACTAATGCCGACACCTAGTTGATTAATCGCTGTAGATTACTGAATAACAGCCAATTTCTAAACGTTGTTTGGCACGATTTTTTCTCGTTTTCAGTCCCAAAATCTTTGCAGAAGTTCTCAACCCATTCCTAGAAGTTATTAGGAAGTTTTTAATTCGGTTTTTAAGTTCAAAATTTGAATTTTCCACTCAAATTCTCTATTTAAACTTCATGGCTCTTCCTCTTTCACCATGAGAAAACCCAAGGCACAATATAGCCGAAAATCCTACATTTTCAGATAAAGATCTCACAAATTCTCCATTGGAGCCCTTCATCCTTCTTTAATGGCTTCCTCTTCGAATCCTCACCTTCCTGTCGCCCAAATCTGGCTGCAACCGTCGAAAACTCTTTCTTCTCAGAACACGCCATTAAATTTACAGATCTGGTCATCATCAACTATAACCTCCATAACCTTCTCCAAACCGTCTCTCTCTTCCATCTTTGGTGTGACACAATTTCATACTATCCCATTCTCGTCAAGGAATTTTATTCCAACATGGTCGCGGTAGGGAAGGGTGGTCCCGCTTTCCTTGATACAAAGTTTAAAGGTATCAACATCCATCTCACTAATGACAATCTCGCTCAAATTCTTAACATACCTCGCTTTCCTTCACAACATCTTGGTGAGACCACTATGGATTATCCCGAAATCATTAATCACTTAAGTTCCAATTTTTGTAGTGGCTTGTCCACCATTGATTTGAAACCCATCCCTCGACTTCTCATCAAGATCATCACCTACAATTTGCTTCCCAAGAGTGGTTCTCTCAATTATGTCAATGAGACCCGTAGCCGGGCTCTCTACACTATAATGGGAGGAATCAAAGTAGATTGGGCAAACATCACCATGCATGTCTTGATCAAACCCATATCTACTCACGTTTTTCATCCATGTAACAGCACAGGCATTCTTCAATACTTTGGTGTCCCTCTTGATGGTGAGATTTCACTTTTTAACCCTCACGAATCTGACCATTCGATGGTCAATCGCATGGAACTATCCACTCATCCTCCTCCTCAAGTTGAAGAAGAAGAAGAAGAAGAACAACAACAAGAATAACAACATCAAGTTGAACGTCCTTCCCGTCGTTGCAAAGTCACCGTCAACCCTTATGCTTGTCATCTTCCTTCCCGTCCAATGCTACAAGATCAAAATTGATCACCTCCGCGATGATGTTAAATCTGAATTTATCGATGTTCAAGAGCATCTTAGTGATTTTGAGAATCATCTTGAGCGACTTACTAACGAC
This sequence comes from Scilla litardierei, assembly GCA_030789695.1. NCBI lineage: Eukaryota > Viridiplantae > Streptophyta > Magnoliopsida > Asparagales > Asparagaceae > Scilla > Scilla litardierei. The sequence continues at coordinate 153,513,906 of CM061142.1, forward strand.
ATGAATTCGGGATTTGACAATGTGCAAGGGAGTCAAGCACAAATTCTAAGCCTTTTAGAATAATGGGATCCTTACTCTCCCTCCACTTCACACCGCGCTCATAGGCCTCCTCCATCGTATTAAGATTAGAACATTTCGGTTTCTGGTCGACCAGGCAGATCTGCTGGTTGACTAATGGTCTGTTTGTATGTTTGGTTGTCTGCATATTTGCTTTATGTTAGTCTTGTTTTTTAGTTTAGAAGACTTAGCATGTTGTAATCTTTCCCTTCAGTTTGTAAGCATCCTACTATATACTGTTTTTATAATATTTTAATGGATTTCAGTTTGCTTAAAAGAAATTCCCCTCTGTTTTTTCTACTTTATGCTTTTTTCTGAAGTTAGTCGACCGACGCATGCTATTAGTCGACTAATATCCTACATGGGCCGAATTTACCCCATTTTTGATAATTTCTAATGTGGAGAATTAATATGACTATTTTAGGCCTACTACACAGGGGGAGAGACAAATTTAAAAATCTTCTGATATATATATGCAAGCAAATCAACACATTACTTCACCATTCATGTATATTCAATACATCTCACATTCATATTCTTTTCATGTATATTTGTTACACATGTTCTTATAACAACATATATGGCTATAAACATTATCACTTTTGTTTTAAATGGGAGAGACCTTTGGTCTCCACTCACTATCATCCACCATTAAACCCACTCTTAGTGGGTGTTCCTTGATATCCAAGGGACTTATAACTCTCTTCATATAATATATATATGGCTATGGACTTCACCGTATGTCTACTTCTTCTCCATATTCCAACATGTTATTGTTGGATCCTGTGGATGACAAACAACACTAGAAGGGGGGTTGAATAGGGTTGTGCAAATAATAAATCTTTTTCAATCGTTAATACAAGTCCTTCTAATGTTGCCTAATAGACCAAGTAGAGTGATCTACGCTTGGTTCTTAATCAACTCAATGAATTTTCAAATCAAATCAGAGATGAAATACTTCTGGTAGTCGACTCCCTATGAACAGTAGTCGACTCCCAAAGGGAATTTAAGCAGTGTTCAGATAGTTAAACACTTAATGAAGATATATAAGATTTCACAGAAGTATAAGAGACAAGCAGATACAAAAATTAATCTTGCAATATATTATGAATGAGTTACAAATGTAATACTCAATGAATCAAGATAAACAAAGTAGAGATAAAAAATCACAGAGAGAATCAAACGTAAACACAAGATTTTTTATCCTGGTTCCCCACAACTTTTGGGTACGTCCAGTCCCCGACCAATCCGGTACGAGATTTCCCACTATCTGCCTTGGCAAATACAAATACCTAACTCCACTCGTTAGGATTTCCAACAACCTAGTCTTGACCAGGATTTCCAATGGCAACACCTAGACTTGTCTAGGGTTCCAACAACAACACAATAAAAATTGATATCCAATTCATCACAATAAATTGGTGGAGATTGGTTTTTACACGTAGATTCTATAGCCAAATAGTAATAGACGAAATTACGTGTAGTGGCTTGATAAAATAAGATTCTAGATCACACAAAGATACAGATGAAGTTTTTGTGATCTAGATCTAATGTTTTTCAAAAATCCTTTAAATAAAAAAGAGAGTAATACGGATTTGAAAAACAGTTAGCCAATAAAACAAGATTATGATCTTCAAAAAATAATAACAAAATTGCAAGATCAAGAATAAAACAGAATTGGCTAAAGAGAGAATGCGAGCTTTAGAACTTTAGAGCGTTTGCACGAGAGAATTTGAATTCAATAGTTGTTGTGTTTTTCTCAATGAAAATGATCCACTATTTATAGGAGAAATCTGAGAATTAGAAATTCAAATTACTTCGACTTTTGTCCCGAAAATCATGGGAGAAAATCACTCAAAGATATTTCAAAATTTAAGTCAAAACGTCAAACTTCGACAGCTGGTAGTTGATTCCCTAGGAGTGGTAGTCGACTCCCAGTGTGTTTCAGGAAATCTCGATTCTCAGCTGGTAGTCGACTCCCTACCTTTGGTAGTCGACTCCCAGAGGAGTTTTTCCTGCGACACAACTAGTCAAATAAGTAGCTAACTCCAGGGTGTAGTGGAGTTTCACTACGGAATTACAAAATGACTAGCGAAAGCTCTCAAAATCCTTTTTGAAGATGATTTAAAAGATATTTAAAACATTTTAAAATCGTTTGTGTGTGAGAGATTGTCTATACGATTTGGCTTTAACAATACCCTAAAAAAGACACAACACACTCACTATAGACTAAGACACGTCTTCGGAAACTTGATTAACCGATGAAGTAGATGTGAGCTTCACTTGAGCTTCTTGTTCTATTTGAGCTATGAGCTTCATCATTTGATCTTGGCAACGTTCGTCCTTGTCTTTGAGCATAAATTGCGCTTCTTTGAGTATGAATAAAGTTTTTCATTTGTCGCATATCCTGCACACTTAATTGTAGTGTAGTTAGTACACTAAGCTTCATTTGGTGTGCTCATCATCAAAATCACTTGGGGTGGAATTCAATTTCCATCAGTTATCAGCACGCTTTTGAGCTGAGCCGAATACCTGCCGACGTACGAATCGGTGCTGACAGACGATTTGCGAGGACACGGATATGACTTCCTTCTCAGACATTTGCTAGATCCGGAGGGTAGAATCTATGGGTAAATTTTATAACACCCCTAGATCAATATTTTAACATGTGCATGATAAATCTGTGATTATGTTTTTCTAAGAGATCTATAGCGAATTTTTTAGCAAGATCAATAAGAAAATCATTTCATCTCCACATAGATTTACGGTTAAAAAAAACCATCTTAAAATCAGTTTTTAAATTGATTATTAAATAAAATAATAATAATACTAATTTTTTTACAACCGGCCACCCCCCTTCGGGGGGGGTTCTCTGATCCTCCACCCCCCTGTCGGGGGTTCCCCTACGGGCCCAGAAGCGCCCCCCGTCGGGGGGTCATCCTTTCGGCCCAGAAGCGCGACCCCCCTTGTCAGGGGGTTTTTCTTTCGGCCAAGGACCCACACGTCGACGGGGGACTCGAATCTTCGCGTCGAAGGTCGCCTCCTGATCCGCCGTCCTTTGGACGTCTTTTGGGTGTCGGAGCGCCACACCCCGAAGGGGGGCCTACCTGTTTCAAGCGCCGTCGCCCCCCGTCGGGGGGCAATCCTACTTCGGATCGCCTGCCGCCCCCCTGTTGGGGGGGGGGGGGGGGTCCGTTCATCTCGTCAGAGCGCCCCAGGGTACCTGCTCGCCTGCTGTCGGAGGGGCCTTTGGATCCCGTCGGAGTGCTGTCGGGGGGGGGGGGGGGGGGGGATCTTTTCGAACAGAATGTCGGCGCGACCCCCCCCTGGCGAGGGGCCTCCGATCTGCCGCCCCCTGTGGGGGGCTTCTTTCACGACGGAGCGCGGGGGGGGGGGGGGTTCAGATCACCGGCAACCCCTCCCTGTTGGAGGGAGGGGCTTCCTTTTGTGACTGAGCGCCACCCCCTGGTGAGGAGGGGCTTCTCCTTAGCCGCCGCCTGCAGGACACTTTTTTCCATTGGCTGTGCTGTGGTCCAAGGGGCAACGAACTTGGGAGAATTGTATGGTTGGGATGCATGCAAATTGTATATGCCAATATATATTACATTTACTTCGTCATGTCTCTGACGGCTGCTCCTACCCACCCATCCTCTCTCCTTAAAGCCCTAATTAGGGTAGGGGAGAAGAGGCATAGGCCTCCCTGATGGGCCAGAAGACCAGTAATTAACAAATTTGATAAATAAAAACTGAGTATTTTTGGCTAACGGGCCTGCAGCCCGCAACCAGCCCGCGGGCCTCTGGCCTGCAGGCCATTTAATTTTAAATTCATAAAATACCATATTAAATCCTGAAAATTCCAGATATATCTGGAAACATTGGAAAAAATCCGAATAAATTCTGTAAAAATCCAGAATAATCAGGGAAATCAGGGTGAGGATATTGAGTTTGATTAACTCCTCTCGGGGTTTTTTGTGGCAATTAATAAATTTGTCACTTAAATTTGATGTGAAATTCATTATTTATCACCTTATTTTTAATTGTATTACAATTAATATTAATTTACGTTTTAATAAATTACAAGGATCCTGAGACCACTCTGTCGTTAGTTTAGTTCACTAGCCTAATGGGTAATGACGTTTCCCCGTGGTCCAAGTAACTATTAAACGTAAATTTAATATATTTATCCAATAAAATTGCCTGCGATGTTGAAAAAAAGTGTATCGTTTATGCCTGTGATGTTGCATAATTACATTATTAAAATTGCCTGGAATGTTGTAAGACTGTGTTGTGGTTTTTGGATCGACCGTTATTAGTCACCACCATTTATTTTTCCTCGCATTTTAATTTTTGAGTGAAAATGTAATGCAGAACTAAATGTAAAAGCCAAAGCCCGGAGTAACTTCGCCTGAAGACGGAGGAAAATTGCTAAGCTAGGACCCCCAAGGGTTTCCAAATTGTAATTTTAATTTTCTCATAATTCAAAATGTATAAGGGACTTTGGAATTTTACTATTATTGGTGGGGACTGGCCGATCCCCACAACAGTCTTAGTTTTACTACTATGCACGTCTTAGTTTTTGAAAAATATTTAATTCATGCTTATTCCATGCTTAGATAAATGGCAAAGATTGCGAGCGTCAATTTTGATGTTCTCGATGCGGCTGGAAAAATTTACTTAAGCTGGCAGTTGGACCTGAAGTTCCATCTGCACTCACAGGGCATAAGTCACACAATTCTGGCTCCATCTACAGCTATGACAACTAATGAAGGGACTTCTACTGTTAGAGTCTCCGATATAGAGAAGGTGAAAGCCATTATCTATATCAGGAGACATATTGATCGGACCCTGAAGGCTGAATATCTAATAGTGGAAGACACTCATGAATTGTGGACAGCCCTTGAGGACAGATACAAAGATCAGAAAGATGTTATCCTCCCTCGTGCACGTTATGAGTGGGAAAATCTTCGACTGAGGACTTCAAGTCCGTAGCCGAGTATAACTCAGTTCTCCATAACATCACCCCATGCTTGAAGTTGTGTGGTGAAAAAATCTCGGAAACCTACATTCTTGAGAAAACATATACATCCTTCAATGAGAACGATGCTGTTCTCATGCAACAGTATAGTGAACGCAAGTTCATAAGGTACTCTGATTTACTCTCCTGCCTTCTTATGGCAGAGCAAAATAGAGACCTCATACTGGCCACTTATAACCTACGCCCTACTGGCTCTGCTCCTCTCCCTGAAGCTCACACAGTTTCTTCCCAAAAGATGAAGAACAAGCACAGAGGAAGATTTAACAAGGGGAAATTTGCGAAGAAGCAGCCCAGAGCTCCTCCCCAGAACAACTATTCTGGGGAGAAGAAAAAGAACACGTGGAAGAGGAATACCTCTGACCAAACATTTGCTCCCAAGAAAAATTGGGAAGACAAATGCCATAGATGTGGCATGACTGGACATTGGTCCAGGGTCTATCGTACTCCACGCCACCTCCAAGATTTGTATATGGCAAGCCTGAAGCCTTCCGCAGAAACAAATCTGGTGGACATACAGCCTCCAACTCGGTTCAACACCGAGGATTTCGAGAATGACGACCTCCTTGACTAAATCAAATTTAGTCATCTTTTCAGCCTTTATCATTAATGTTTTAAATGTATCTTCAATTATGTCCTTCTTTATCTTAATTATGAATCGAATGTAGTTTTACTTTTCAAAAAAGTTTTTAAATTCTTTTCTAGAGATGAAGTGTGAAAGCCTAGTGGATTGTGCCTCCACGCACACGATCCTTCGTGATAGATGCTATGTTAAAAGCATCATTAATTATAATGGTCCCGTCACTACAATTTCGGGACTAAATAAAATAATCGAAGGATCAGGTGAAGCAATTTTATTGCTCCCACACAAACCACAAGTTATAAAAGATGCTTTCTTTTCTCCAATATGAAACAGAAATCTATTATTTTCCAAGGACATCCATTTAAACAGATATTTCTTGGAAACTGAAGTTTTCAAATAGTTTTGCATAATTGTATGTTATTCGTCATAAGGATGGTATTAAAACCATCCTAGAACGTTTTAAAGGACTCCCATCGGGCTTTTATCAAACATACATCCAACCTATAGAAGCTAATCTGATAGAGCACCAGCAGTGTTCTACATCACCAGAATTCAATCTCTGGCATTATAGATCAGGTCACCCAGGATCGGTAATGATGCACCGCATCATAACCCAATCCCGTATACAAAATTTGAAGAACCTGAAGATTCTTAAAAAGGGTGATTTTCCTTGTCCCCCCTGTTATAAAGGTAAATTTAATCACGAGACCATCCCACCTGAAAGTGTTGTTTGAGTCTCCTGGCTTCTTGGAGAAAATACAAGGAAACATTTGTGGGCCAATTCACCCATCAAGTTCTCCATTTCGGTACTTTATGGTACTGATAGATGCATCTTCATAAAATTATTTTCCATACTAGGCTCACAAAACTAAAGCCTGAAGCTTCTGAGACCATTTCTTGGGACACTAAGTCTTTGTCTCAATATGATCCGCGTACTAATCTTTGTGAAGATGAGATCCTGAAGATCCTTCATATTCAGAATACTTTTACTACCGGTCAAATTTACTGATAACCAGAGATTATCAGATCACACGTCCCTTCTGCCAATACGCCAGCTAGGATTGACATCCCCAAAGATGGGTGCAATCCACCGGCAGCAGAATCGACCGTATCTCAAATAAAGAGAGGACGATCGCCTGGCTCCAAGGATAAATTCCCTCGTAAGAGAAATATACCTGGAGAAATAAAGAATATCCCACCACAAGATGCTGAGCTCGGACCAATAACCTCTCCCCTCCTTCAGTCCCCCGAAGAGGACAATACATGAGAAATATAATTAAATTCGTACGTACTAGGGAGGTACTTGACATAAAAAGCACTGTCGTTGACGACGACTTCACGTTCGGTATTGCTATTCATGCCACTAAATGCGACGATGATATCGATCCACTGTCTCTAGCTAAATACAAACGTAGAGATGATTGGCCAAAGTGGAACGAAGCAATAGGAGTAGAGCTGGACTCACTCTTGAAATGCAAAGTCTTTGGACCAGTAGTCCAAACACCAAGAGGTGTAAAACCTGTGGGATACAAGTGGATATTCGTAAGGAAAATAAATAAGAATAATCCGATCGTACGCTACAAAGCACGGCTTGTAGCTTATGGATTTTCCCAACGACCGGGGATAGATTATGAATATACTTCCCCGTGTTATGGATGCGATCACATTTTCGATTCATAATAAGCTTAAATAGAAGGCCTAGAAATGCAGCTCATGGACATTGTGACTGCATATCTACATGGCAATATAGATAAAGATATCTATATAAACCTTCCAGATGGCTCCAAAATACCAACAGAAATAAAAGATAGACATCGGGATGTCTATTCTGTTAAGCTTAAAAGATCGTTATTTGGTCTTAATCAATCGAAAAAAAGTAAAACAGACTGAGTGGATTTCTTGTTCAACAAGTTTTCACCAATAATGATGTCTGCCCGTGTATTTTAACCACATGAACAGGATTCATAATAATAGCCATCTAAGTAGACGACTTAAACCTCATCGGATCTCCTGCAGAGATTATTGATATATCTGCAAGCCTTAAACTAACGTTTGAAATGAAAGACCTAGGCAAGACTAAATATAGTCTTGGCTTACAGATATAAAACCTCAGCGGAGGAATCCTGTTACACTAATCCACATACACAAGGAAATTATTTAAAAAAATTTCCATATAGATAAATGCCATCCTCTAAGTACACCAATGGTCGTTGTATCTTTGGATATACATAAAGACCCCTTCCGGTCGCTGCAAGAGGGGGAGGAAATATTAGGTCCTGAAGTACCTCAACTTAGTGCCTTTGGAGCATTACTTTATCTGGAAAACTGAACACATCCCAACATAGCATTCGCAGTCTTCCTACTAGCCAGATACAGTTTCAGTGTCCGCAATGCCACTGCAACGGAGTAAAGCAGCTTCTGCACTACCTCCAAGGGTTAGTTGACTTGGGATTATACATCTAGAAATGTGGTTTTTTCACCTTGATTGGTTATGCAGATACATGTTACAAGTCTGATCCACATATCGAGAAATCACAGACTGGTGTTCATTTTCGATGGTACGGCCATCTCCTGGAAATCTGTGAAGCAGACCACTACAGCAGTCTCATCTAACAACTCAGAGCTCATGGCGATCCATGAAGCTATCAAAGAATGTATCTGGCTTCGTTCAGTCATTCATCACATTATAGTGACGACCGGCCTGAAGACAGCCGACCTTGAGCAAACCATATTATTTGAAGATAATGTAGCTTGTATACTGACCGGCGCCCCGTTTACGGTTTGGGCGCGGTGTCGTTTTACCGCAAGTGCACGGTTAGTGTAGGGTGCGGGTTTATCGAACTCAGGGAGGTGGATGGCTTGAATGGCTATTAGCCTCGCCTAGGTTGTGTGCTAGCTACGCGGATAATATGGGTGGAAGTGTAGAAATAAAAGAAAGAAATAAAAAAAAGACAAGAAAGGAATCCCCGCTAACACGGGCTAGAGCATTCATGACACTTGACATTTGACTTGACCCAGGGTGAGACATTGCCCCAAAAGGTGGTACCTAGCGTCCATGGCCCGATATTCCGGTCGGTGCCAAGTACGCTAGGCCTGCCCGGTTCCAGACGGTGGGCATTCCCATGTCCATTAACACCTTCCGCAACCGGGAGCATTAAGGCCACAATGATAACTTCCAACACTTCGTCCAAGCCGTTCCCACACGCGAGGACTCAATATCTCCACTAGGGGTGTGAGCAGCGGCTAGGGAGTCAATCGTCAAGTTTATTCCCCCTTGGCCTGACGGTCAGAGGCGGTCTTTCTCCCGCCAATGACAATGAAACACCCCAGCGTAACCCTAATGGCCAAATAGGTCAAATGTGATTTCTAGCAATACATCGAAGCGGATCTTAACTGGACAACCACCGGACCCCAACCCCCAACACAACTAGTGTGTTGCCGTATGAATTGGACTCAGATTGCTAGAAATCCCCATTGACACATTTCATCGAACACATGCCATGCAATCAAGTCAAATGTAGTTTTCCAAGCATCAATCCTACCCTAACCCGTATTAGGGTTCATCAACACTACTCCATGGTGAGAAACATAAAAACAAGCAAAACAAATGACATACAAACATTCACCATTGAGCAAAATGAAAACAATAAAAAACAATAAAAGCAAGAGAAAGGAATACTTATCTTGAGTATGAATCTTCAATCCAATACAAGACTTATTGATTAAAAGACCTAATCTAAACTAACCTAAGCCTCACAAGAGAAAGGGGCAAAAAGCCCTAGAAAAACTGAAGAAGAACTCCCTAAAGTCGTGCCCAAACTTCTATTTAAAAGCCCACTCAAAACCCTTAATAGCTCGGGTCCGAAACCCACTCAAAACTGTCAAAACAGGCCCACCCGATCGGGTGGAAACTCACCCGATCAGGTGGAATAAACAGAGAGCTCAAATCCGCAGAAAGTGATCTCACCCGGTCGGGTGGTAACTCACCCGATCGGGTGAAAGTCACCCGATCGGTTGGCAATCAGCTTCGAATTCCAGAGAGTTTGGGCTTTTGACCCGGTCACTGAACCAACTGGGTGACTTCTTGTGAGCTCCAAGCTGCGTCCGGGTGGTGCACGCGTGCATCACCCGATCGGTTGAAGATGACCAACCGACCGGGTGAGGGGCTGAAAGATGATATCATCGTCGTTTGACCCCCTGGATCACGCGTGACTCCTCCCGTTGCTCCGGGGACTTGCGATATCGTCTTTTTATGTCCCCCTATGCCAGTAAACTACTGTAAAATACGGAAAACACAGAAAAGTGAAAGAAAACAAGAAAACACGAGAAAATGAATATAAGACGGCGGTAAAATACGGAAAAACACGGAAGAAAACATGCGCAAATATATGAAATATAAACGCACGTCAAAATCCCCCAAGCTGAACTCTTCCTCGTCCTCGAGGAAGACGAGTGAGAGTAGGAGCTCGGAGAGAGAAAATAGAGAGAAAGAGAGAAAAAGAAAACTCTATATCCTAGATCACCCGTCAGGGCCAACAAAATCAAAAACGACACACCAAGCAAGCAAACGCCAAATCACATCACTAAACCAAGGAATACGAGTCCAGACAAGTGTCGTGGGCCCACGCGGTGAAGCGCGAGTGAGTGTGGTCGTGCGCTAGCAATCCGTGTCACTATCTACGATGTGCGATAAAGCTCGATATACACAAATCCAGGAAATGACCCAAATATCGATTCGAATTGAATAAAGAGGTGAATATATGTAGTTCAAGCATGCATGAGAATAGAGAGAGAATCGAAACATATCATGCGTCGGGGACTCCACAACTAGGGTTAAGGAAATCACCCCACTATAGCCTAGATAATAGCTAAAAAGTTCCTAAGCCAAGCGTTTTCGAAACCGATGGGGGTTGAGATGATGTGGAGTAGAACACTCGGTGCAAATTCTCGCCTTCCCTTTATTTTCGGCAAGTAGGAAAATATTCACACGAGAATTGTTTTTGGGTTTTGGGTATTTGTATATTTTTTGGCTTTTTGGCTATACAATTTTTTTCTTTTCTTTTCTTTTTGGGTTTTTCTTTTCTTTTCTCCTCTTTTTTTCGGATTTTTGGGGTTTTGGCTATACACATGTGTACTCTCCCAAGTGGGAGAACGGTACACGACGAGGGGATTTGCACCAAGTAAAACAAAAAAGAAATCGGATTCTAAACACTTGGGCAAAGGAAACTATACTCGCTAATTAGAGCATGAGTTAAATGGGTTATCATATTCCTTAATTGTGGAATCCCGACACATGCGAAATGAAGTACACGATATATATATAGCATGCAGAAGCAGACAGGGGAAATAAATACCGCATATTCAAATCGAAGCATGATAATCTAGGGGTCATTCCTGGACAGGTATATAAAGTTAAATCACAAAGTAGAAGCACACCAAACAGCTAGGCACGACGCACGACTCACAAAAAGCTAAGTGGACCCGCGATGCATGAAATGCAAGAGGACTCGATATCCTAGGGTTAGTGAATGTGATTATCGAAGCCGTGCAAGGTGTGCGTGTGATTTTCGTGGCTATTCATCATAGGGTTCATCTCTAGGAGAAAAAGATAAATAGAAGAAAAGAAAAAGAAAGAGAAAAACACAGAGGAAAACGACTTAAATAACGAAGAAAAAGAGACAAATGATGCACGAAGTGCGACTCCCCCAAGCTGAAACTTGCATTGTCCTCAATGCAATAGTAGTGAATACGGGAGGGCAATGAAAATGGGAGGGGGAGTTACGCACCGACACAAAAAATGAAAAACACGAAAAATACACGAACGAAACTGGAAAATAAAGAAAAAGAAACATACAGAATAAAAGATATAAAACGCCACGAAGGACTCAAAGACACAAACACACGACAACGACACACGAAAACATGCACACAAAAGTCGATTTCCCCCAAGCTGAACATGACAATGCTAGCAAAATGATATGATCAATGTGATGCAGAAATATGCTAGGGAAAAATCGGAAAAGAAAAGAAAGAAATCAAAATGCAGGAGAGACGGTGTGCTCATTCTCCTTGGAAGAGGATGTGAGGTGTGGGCGGTAGAAGTGATAGAAGGGCACGACATGAAGGGTTATTATGATGCAAAAGCAAATCTTAGATACGCTCCCCTCGCTAATGAGAGGAGACGAGATTATTCAAATCTAAACTAAAAAGCAGTAAATTTTTACACTACTGGATTAGGATACACCTGAGCATAGGCGGATCCAAGATCTGAAGTGGGGCAGGTAGCTGCTCTAACTGCTCCTTCTGTGGCTCCGCCAGAAGCGCTGTGCCACGAGTGCCAATGGACCCAAGCAATGCACCTCCAAGCATCCCTCGTAGGTGTCCACCTGTGACCTGCAAAGGACGAGGTGCATTAGTCCATGGCAAGAAATTATTTCCCAAAATAAATGTATCCCAGAGATAATCGTCAACATGAGATGGAAAAATAATAAAAGGGTGACGAATACCCCCTGAGAATGGGTCGCTATCCTCTGTACTAGCGATGACCAAATCCTCGCTCTCCATGAGAAGTGGTTCTCCAGGTGGTGACACACCGCAGCATACCTCAAGGGAAGTAGATCCTGTGTCCGGCGAGAGATATGGTATGTCAAATATATACGAGTCTAAAGAAATAGGAAGTGAAAAGCGAGACTCAAAAGTGGAGTGAGAGTGAGTATGAAAATCTCCCTGAATAGGGGCAATATGCTCAAGTAGATGCTCAGCCGCAGAAGAAGTGGAGAGCGACGGTAAAGGTAGATGTGACTCGGGCTCCATGGAGTGGACCATCGTATCCAAGCCCTCATGCACGTCCTCCTCGATGATATGCTCATACTCCACCATCTGCCCGATGTCCTGAATGACATCCTCATGGTTGACCACCGACCAAGGAGGAAGCTGTGACAGAGATGGCTGTGGAGGTGGATGTGGAGCGGACCCCTCGTATGTGGTCATCGTGTCCTCGTCCTCACGCACATCCTCCTCGCCCTTATGCATAAGCTCTGTAAACTCCTCGGTCCTCTCATAGGACTCATGTGGGGTATCTAAATCAAGACAAGAAGTCTCACCCACAGATCCTAGAGAAATCTCACCATCCTCACTATCATCATCAAAAAATGCTTCGTCATCCAAGTGGTAGTGATGGAAAAATGGGGGATCAGCATGAGATGTGTCTATGGTGGCCGACGGCATGGTAGTCTCAACCATGAAAGTATGTATATCCTCTCCTTCATCCCCTCTCCTCGGTGTAGGCTCGATGATTGGTACCATCAAGTTTCGTAATGTTTGGCCTTGGTTAAACATGGCACTTTCAAGGAGAGACACGAGGTTTGATTCTTCTTGTGTTGGTGGAGGGATATAAGGTTGAGAAAATGGATGGGAGGTGTTTGGGCTAAGGTTGTGGGAAGATGTTTGGCCTTGGTGTGGGGGGAGGCTCTCGAGCGTAAATGGGCAATCATAATACACATGACCCGCCATCCCACAAGTCTCACAAACCACAACCGAATAAGGATTGTATCCTCCCATCTGAGCATCGAAATTTGATCTCCACATGGTTACACCAAAGATACCTGGACAACTAAAATAAGAAAACTAGAGTGGAGCGTCAATAGTACAAGAAAATAACAAAAAGATAATATAATGGTGGGGGAAAAATTTCTTGGTTATTGAATATTTTTTAAATTTTTTTTGTTTTTTTTTTTTATGCGTAGTCTAACGAACCCAAGCTAAGCTAATATCAAACCGAACGCCTCCCCGGCAACGGCGCCAAAAACTTGACTGGCGCCCCGTTTACGGTTTGGGCGCGGTGTCGTTTTACCGCAAGTGCACGGTTAGTGTAGGGTGCGGGTTTATCGAACTCAGGGAGGTGGATGGCTTGAATGGCTACTATCTTCGCCTAGGTTGTGTGCTAGCTATGCGGATAATATGGGTGGAAGTGTAGAAATAAAAGAAAGAAATAAAAAAAAGACAAGAAAGGAATCCCCGCTAACACTGGCTAGAGCATTCATGACACTTGACATTTGACTTGACCCAGGGTGAGACATTTCCCCAAAAGGTGGTACCTAGCGTCCATGGCCCGATATTGCGCTCGGTGCCAAGTACGCTAGGCCTACCCGGTTCTAGACGGTGGGCATTCCCATGTCCATTAACACCTTCCGCAACTGGGAGCATTAAGGCCACAATGATAACTCCCAACACTTCGTCCAAGCTGTTCCCACGTGCGAGGACTCAATGTCTACACTAGGGGTGTGAGCTGCGGCTAGGGAGTCAACCGCCAAGTTTATTTCCCCTTGGCCCGACGGTCAGAGGCGGTCTTTCTCCTGCTAATGACAATGAAACACCCCCGCGTAACCCTAATGGCCAAATAGGTCAAATGTGATTTCTAGCAATACATCGAAGCGGATCTTGACTGGACAAGCACCGGACCCCAACCCCCAACACAACTAGTGTGTTGCCGTACGAATTGGACTCAGATTGCTAGAAATCCCCATTAACACATTTCATCGAACACATGCCATGCAATCAAGTCAAATGTAGTTTTCCAAGCATCAATCCTAACCTAACCCGTATTAGGGTTCATCAACACTACTCCATGGTGAGAAACATAAAAACAAGCAAAACAAATGACATACAAACATTCACCATTGAGCAAAATGAAAACAATACAAAACAATGAAAGCAAGAGAAAGGAATACTTATCTTGAGTATGAATCTTCAATCCAATACAAGACTTATTGATAAAAAGACCTAATCTAAACTAACCTAAGCCTCACAAGAGAAAGGGGCAAAAAGCCCTAGAAAAACTGAAGAAGAACTCCCTAAAGTCGTGCCCAAACTTCTATTTAAAAGCCCCCTCAAAACCCTTAATAGCTCGGGTCTGAAACCCACTCAAAACTGTCAAAACAGGCCCACCCGATCGGGTGGAAACTCACCCGATCGGGTGGAATAAACAGAGAGCTCAAATCCGCAGAAAGTGATCTCACCCGGTCGGGTGGTAACTCACCCGATCGGGTGAAAGTCACCCGATCGGTTGGCAATCATGTAACGACCCGCTCGCGGGGGCCCGTTACTTATTTGATATTTGCGCAGGTCCTGCAGGTTACCAGTGAAATCAGCATAGTCACAACGCAGAGATTGTACCAACAACACTCAAACCAGCTTACAGACATTATTACAGTCCAAATTAAAGTACAACAACCAGCACTCTCTCACTCCGATACATGAAAGGAAAAGTACGGAAAGGAAATACAGAATGGAAATACATCTCACAACACACACCAATACAGATAACTAAAACTCCACGGCTTCTGGGTCGTACGCAGGCTCCTCGTACTCTGGAGCGATCTCCTCGATCAGGTCGTCGTCTGTCGGTGCCACAAGTGGAACCGAAGGTAAGTCACAAAGATTCTAAACAAAGAAAAGGAGTACTGTACAAGTATGACAAGCAGAGGTAAAGTAAAGTACGGTGTAGTGTCTGTACAAGTGCAGAAAGTAAAGTGCATGACTGTAAAGAAGTAACCGTGCAAGCTCTGCTAAAACTACGTGACTCAAGTCG
The DNA here is from genome assembly GCA_030789695.1 of Scilla litardierei. Classification (NCBI taxonomy): domain Eukaryota; kingdom Viridiplantae; phylum Streptophyta; class Magnoliopsida; order Asparagales; family Asparagaceae; genus Scilla; species Scilla litardierei. The sequence continues at coordinate 153,529,167 of CM061142.1, forward strand.
GAGAGTACAATATGTGACCGTTCAGTTCGTCTCTTGCCTGGGTGCTACCCAGACGAATGCCGGTACCCAGGCAGCAGTATGGTTTGCCGAAACGCAGGCATCAGGACAGGGCGCCGAAACACAGGCGACAGGACAGGTAGACCAAACTCTAGTCACTCCCGTACTCTCACAAACTATGAGTTACCCCCAAAACCCGGTGATGTGTCAAGTACAAGTTCTCTACATGATCGTTCCATGAAATGTTCCAAGTCAAGTCCAACACAAGAAAAGTGGCGTATGTTTCCGTGCTTCGAGCACGTAGTAGTGCGGTGCTACAAGTTCGTACGAGCACAGTGGCTAGTTTCTAAGGTTAGGACCTATCGTGACTTACAGATTTTGAGATCGACGTAGCAAGCCGAAACTGGTTCTAGGGCTTCTACGGACGTTGATGCACAAGAACTTGTACCTGCAATCACAAGAATATCTGGTTAAAGAACGCGACATTTCTATTTTAATAATGTGGTCGTTTTGATTTTTAAACGGATTAAAACGTAGTCAAAAAGCGTTCTAAATTTTTCTATAGCCTAGTTATAAGGAAAATAATTTTATTGTATGAGGAAATATTTTTCTGAAGCTTATACTAATTTTTATAATTTTTAAAAGCTCAAAAGCAATTTAAAAACTATTTTTCAATTTGTGACGTAATTATTCAAACATTTATTCTGGGTGCAATCGGTATCGAAAAGTTGCAAATGAACTGTCAAAATGGCCGTCTCCAAGAGTACTTTAACATATATTTTTATCACTTAGTAGTGTACGTAAAAATATCAAGATACGGATTTTTAAAAGAAAGTAACGTATTTAAAATTTAGGCTTAAAAATTAATTTTGGAAAAACTAGGCGTCGGATTGAGATGAAACTAGTGTCATTGGGTCCAGAATGTCATTTCTGATTTTCTAGCCCTAGTCTTATATTTTTCTGACTTGTATATTATTTATTATTAATTTAAAACCCATAAATCTATTTAGTAATTATTAAAATTCGTATTTACTAAAATACGTTTCCGTATTTTGAAAAAAATACTTTTCGAATATCCCTCACCCATTCGTTCATCCTGTGCATGGGCAGGGGTTTCCGACGTCGACAGCGGGGCGCAGCGGCGGCGGGCTTCGGTGGACGCCTCGTCGGAAGGCGGTGGCGGTCAGCAGTGGCGGCGGCAGCGTCTTGGCGACCGGTGGCGGTGCTTCGGGGCTCGTCGTGGGTGGCTGGGGCGAGAGCGGGCTTCTGCAGGCGTCGACGGTGATGAGCAGAGGGCGGAGCGACGGGAGCTGACGGCGGCGGGCTTCGTCAAGAGAACGGCGGGTGGCGGGCTCATCTTCGAAGAGGCGAACGCTCGGGGGTTCTCGAGAGCGGAAGCCGTCGGAGCGGCGAAGGAGGCGCTCTCGAAACTCGGTGCTGACGACCGGAGCAACGAGCGGAGGTGGCGTCGTAGAGGGGAGGAGGCACTCGGGGAAGGCTCGTCGAGCGAGCGGCGGCCTGGAGAAGCTCAGGCGAGGGTCAAGCTGTCGGGGTTGCTCCGGTGGTTGCTGCTCGTCGCGGAGGAGGGTTAGTGGTCGAGGCGGTGGGTGGCTCGAGCATGGTGACGACTCCTCGCCTGAAGGAAACACGAGAGGGAGAGAGAGATATAGAGAAAGAGGGTGAGCGTGGGTTTGGAGAAGAGAGATACAGCAAGGGGGTGGGTTTTGCATGGCATAGGGAAGAACGAGAGATAGAGAGAGCGAGTAGCCTGTGTGTGTGTGTGTATAGAGCTAGGGGTTTTATAGCTTAATCAAATAATTAAGAACGTTAAGTAGTCAAGAGCAATTAATAAGATTAGGTGTATATTTATGATATTAGGTAGATAATTTGACTAAATGTAGAAATTAGGGTGTGACATGAAACTCATGGGGGCATACGTGTAGGGGTTAGGTAGGTAGTTAGGGTAATTTAATAGTTAATAGAGTAATTAGTAAAAAGTAAAACACCCATTAGTGAAAATAATTAGTAAAATACAAAAGACAAAATTACGATTTTGCCCCCTACTAGTAAACGTGTCCGAAAAATTACGAAAATATACCCACGGGATCGTATCGTCGCGAGGATGGCGAATACGAAGTCCGTTTCAGGGTTTGAGCTACGGAAATACTAGTTTTTGGCCAAAACGTTTGGAAAGCGGGTTTGCGGGTTCTCTACTGAAATGATATCCGAAAATTATGAAATTAATTTGGGAGGCCCTAAATGATCATAGAATGCTACTGCAGAAGTTTGAAATCGATTTGAAGACGTTTGAATAGAAAATAAATTCGTTGAATCAAAACGGTAATTTTGGAAGATGAATTTTAACAGAAATGTTTTGGGTATTTGAGGAAATCGGAAATTGCTGAAATACTTTATAATAAGTCTAGTGTTTCAAAATATTTTTATAAGAGTTTTTGAAATCAGTAAAACTACTAACAAACCATTATAAAATAGTTTAAAAATTGAAAAATTGGTCAAATACGTAAATAGTTTGTCTTGATGAAAACAGGCCGTTACATCCTACCCTCCTTAAAATAATTCCGTCCTCGGAATTTAAAAATATTTTTGAAACAAATAATTGATGTTATGAAGAAGCTCAAGCAAATAAAAGATAGAAAAGATGGAAATCTAGTAAATCAGGTTGTAAATAATATGAAATATAATGTAATAGCATCAAGAAAACAAGAGATGTTATATATGAATAAATACTATTGACATCACCATAGCTTTCGTAACTATTCCAGTATCATTACAATAGTTACTCTGACTTCTCAAGTAGCCTAAAATTAATATGATATAATAACATCACATGAAAATGAGGGCTATTATGACAACATCTGTTCGAACTTGGAACTTGAGGTGATAAGCCAATAGCAAGCTATTTAAACCACTTAAACCGGAAGACTATAAAGTTTATTCGTGCTACTGGTGACTAACTGGATCTAGCCACAGATGTTGTTCATAATAGAGCATGTATCGACTAATCCACCAACAACATCAATTTCCATAAGGCCCAACCACATGCTAACGTCCAAATCACCGCCCATAGGTAAGTACAAGGCCAACATTCTAAGTCAGTACTCCCTGCTAGCATTCCTTCCGTCAATCTCCAAACTATCCCACAATAAGGCAGGATCCAAGCTCTCATCCAGAGCCAAGCACAAGGCCTACATCCAACTTCAACACCCAAGGCCAATATCATGCCAATAATCATCTCCATCACTCCTTCCGTAGACCAATACTCGATATTTGCAACACCCAACATTACCCAACAAATGAACAACCAAAAACACGCTTTCCCGCACACCAAAAGGAGTAGACGCAAGAGGAAGCCTAAACGGGACCTCAACCTGGGTGAGACCCAGGTCAGAGAACTCAAGAGAAGCCCAAGGATCACGGCTTCCCAAGATCTTAGCCAAGCGACGGTAGCGAGGGGTGGCGGCGAGGGTCGTCACCAAGGCCAAAAATCCCAAAACATATCGTCGAAGGACCATCGGTGGTTGCGGGTCCTCGACGATGAGAGCTGCGGCTGGTTGACGATCCATGGCAGGGACTTCCGATGGAGTGGAGCAGAAGCTGGTGGGGCTTCGGGTGAGATGGCGAGCTCGCTTGGGGAAGAGGCCGGGAGGAGGAGGGGCGATGTCTGAGCGAAAAGGGAACCACGGGGTGGCTTGGGGAGGAAGGAGAAGAGGGGTTAAAAAGAGAAGGGGGGCACCGAAAGTCGTCGGTGTTAGGCGGGGAACGGGGATCGAGGTGAGGAAGCGGATAACGGAAATAAAGAGGGGGACGCCGAAAGTCATGGGTAGATAGTGTAGGGTAGGCGGAAGCGGGGCTCGAGGCAAGGATGAGGACAAAGGCAATAATGAGGGGAGGTGGTAGGCGGGAAGGAATTCCAACACGTGGAAAAATCGGGGTACAAGATGGGAACAGGGTTAGAAAAGAAATACGAGTTTCAAAAACATAACAGCCTATACGTGCATGCGACGTTTGGCTCGCCTCAAATTCTCTAGCACCATCCTCCAATGCTTCTGAACGTCCTTCGATCTGCATCCGCTGAGGAGTTCGAACTTCTGATGATCGAAAACTCGAACGCTACCCTCCTTAAAATAAACGTAGCTAGGGTTCAAGTAAACTAGAGATAGAAGATTCTAAGAAGGTCAATTGAAGGGTCATCAAGATAAAGGAAGGTTGGTAGTGGAGAAGATCGATGACATTACATAATCATGATTCACGTCCTTGCGGTCCAGCGGACACGGCCAGGGAAGTGACTAAGCCAGGATCACTTATGCCCAGTCTAGCTAGGTTGATCCAACAGACTTTAGCCAAGCACATTGACCGGTATCATGGTCCATTGAAGGAAGATTATCATTCATATGAGTGCCACCGACACAGAAGGATTTTTTTTTTAAACAACTAACTAATCTTATTTCGATTTTGATAATGGCTTTTATTAAGGCTAGGTAGATCAACTCCATTGGGGCTCTCCGAGATGTTCCCGTCCGTCTTCCGAGTGTCAAACCTGCATCCATAGAAATGTCAGCTTAGTTGAGTATCGTATATGATACATCCTGGTTTTACTATACTGTTCACGAGGTATTTTGCATGGACCTGCATGGGCCGCCAAACTTGTAACGACCCGCTCGCGGGGGCCCGTTACTTATTTGATATTTGCGCAGGTCCTGCAGGTTACCAGTGAAATCAGCATAGTCACAACGCAGAGATGTACCAACAACACTCAAACCAGCTTACAGACATTATTACAGTCCAAATTAAAGTACAACAACCAGCACTCTCTCACTCCGATACATGAAAGGAAAAGTACGGAAAGGAAATACAGAATGGAAATACATCTCACAACACACACCAATACAGATAACTAAAACTCCACGGCTTCTGGGTCGTACGCAGGCTCCTCGTACTCTGGAGCGATCTCCTCGATCAGGTCGTCGTCTGTCGGTGCCACAAGTGGAACCGAAGGTAAGTCACAAAGATTCTAAACAAAGAAAAGGAGTACTGTACAAGTATGACAAGCAGAGGTAAAGTAAAGTACGGTGTAGTGTCTGTACAAGTGCAGAAAGTAAAGTGCATGACTGTAAAGAAGTAACCGTGCAAGCTCTGCTAAAACTACGTGACTCAAGTCGGAGAGTACAATATGTGACCGTTCAGTTCGTCTCTTGCCTGGGTGCTACCCAGACGAATGCCGGTACCCAGGCAGCAGTATGGTTTGCCGAAACGCAGGCATCAGGACAGGGCGCCGAAACACAGGCGACAGGACAGGTAGACCAAACTCTAGTCACTCCCGTACTCTCACAAACTATGAGTTACCCCAAAACCCGGTGATGTGTCAAGTACAAGTTCTCTACATGATCGTTCCATGAAATGTTCCAAGTCAAGTCCAACACAAGAAAAGTGGCGTATGTTTCCGTGCTTCGAGCACGTAGTAGTGCGGTGCTACAAGTTCGTACGAGCACAGTGGCTAGTTTCTAAGGTTAGGACCTATCGTGACTTACAGATTTTGAGATCGACGTAGCAAGCCGAAACTGGTTCTAGGGCTTCTACGGACGTTGATGCACAAGAACTTGTACCTGCAATCACAAGAATATCTGGTTAAAGAACGCGACATTTCTATTTTAATAATGTGGTCGTTTTGATTTTTAAACGGATTAAAACGTAGTCAAAAAGCGTTCTAAATTTTTCTATAGCCTAGTTATAAGGAAAATAATTTTATTGTATGCGGAAATATTTTTCTGAAGCTTATACTAATTTTTATAATTTTTAAAAGCTCAAAAGCAATTTAAAAACTATTTTTCAATTTGTGACGTAATTATTCAAACATTTATTCTGGGTGCAATCGGTATCGAAAAGTTGCAAATGAACTGTCAAAATGGCCGTCTCCAAGAGTACTTTAACATATATTTTTATCACTTAGTAGTGTACGTAAAAATATCAAGATACGGATTTTTAAAAGAAAGTAACGTATTTAAAATTTAGGCTTAAAAATTAATTTTGGAAAAACTAGGCGTCAGATTGAGATGAAACTAGTGTCATTGGGTCCAGAATGTCATTTCTGATTTTCTAGCCCTAGTCTTATATTTTTCTGACTTGTATATTATTTATTATTAATTTAAAACCCATAAATCTATTTAGTAATTATTAAAATTCGTATTTACTAAAATACGTTTCCGTATTTTGAAAAAAATACTTTTCGAATATCCCTCACCCATTCGTTCATCCTGTGCATGGGCAGGGGTTTCCGACGTCGACAGCGGGGCGCAGCGGCGGCGGGCTTCGGTGGACGCCTCGTCGGAAGGCGGTGGCGGTCAGCAGTGGCGGCGGCAGCGTCTTGGCGACCGGTGGCGGTGCTTCGGGGCTCGTCGTGGGTGGCTGGGGCGAGAGCGGGCTTCTGCAGGCGTCGACGGTGATGAGCAGAGGGCGGAGCGACGGGAGCTGACGGCGGCGGCTTCGTCAAGAGAACGGCGGTGGCGGGCTCATCTTCGAAGAGGCGAACGCTCGGGGGTTCTCGAGAGCGGAAGCCGTCGGAGCGGCGAAGGAGGCGCTCTCGAAACTCGGTGCTGACGACCGGAGCAACGAGCGGAGGTGGCGTCGTAGAGGGGAGGAGGCACTCGGGGAAGGCTCGTCGAGCGAGCGGCGGCCTGGAGAAGCTCAGGCGAGGGTCAAGCTGTCGGGGTTGCTCCGGTGGTTGCTGCTCGTCGCGGAGGAGGGTTAGTGGTCGAGGCGGTGGTGGCTCGAGCATGGTGACGACTCCTCGCCTGAAGGAAACACGAGAGGGAGAGAGAGATATAGAGAAAGAGGGTGAGCGTGGGTTTGGAGAAGAGAGATACAGCAAGGGGGTGGGTTTTGCATGGCATAGGGAAGAACGAGAGATAGAGAGAGCGAGTAGCCTGTGTGTGTGTGTGTATAGAGCTAGGGGTTTTATAGCTTAATCAAATAATTAAGAACGTTAAGTAGTCAAGAGCAATTAATAAGATTAGGTGTATATTTATGATATTAGGTAGATAATTTGACTAAATGTAGAAATTAGGGGTGTGACATGAAACTCATGGGGGCATACGTGTAGGGGTTAGGTAGGTAGTTAGGGTAATTTAATAGTTAATAGAGTAATTAGTAAAAAGTAAAACACCCATTAGTGAAAATAATTAGTAAAATACAAAAGACAAAATTACGATTTTGCCCCTACTAGTAAACGTGTCCGAAAAATTACGAAAATATACCCACGGGATCGTATCGTCGCGAGGATGGCGAATACGAAGTCCGTTTCAGGGTTTGAGCTACGGAAATACTAGTTTTTGGCCAAAACGTTTGGAAAGCGGGTTTGCGGGTTCTCTACTGAAATGATATCCGAAAATTATGAAATTAATTTGGGAGGCCCTAAATGATCATAGAATGCTACTGCAGAAGTTTGAAATCGATTTGAAGACGTTTGGTAACTCACCCGATCGGGTGAAAGTCACCCGATCGGTTGGCAATCAGCTTCGAATTCCAGAGAGTTTGGGCTTTTGACCCGGTCCCTGAACCGACCGGGTGACTTCTTGTGAGCTCCAAGCTGCGTCCGGGTGGTGCATGCGTGCATCACCCGATCGGTTGAAGATGACCAACCGACCGGGTGAGGGGCTGAAAGATGATATCATCGTCGTTTGACCCCCTGGATCATGCGTGACTCCTCCCGTTGCTCCGGGGACTTGCGATATCGTCGTTTTATGTCCCCTATGCCAATAAACTCCTGCAAAATACGGAAAACACGAAAAAGTGAAAGAAAACAAGAAAACACGAGAAAACGAATATAAGACGGCGGTAAAATACGGAAAAACACGGAAGAAAACGTGCGCAAATATATGAAATATAAACACACGTCATATACCTCAACTACAAGCTGGTTACATCAAGGACGACAGGATGAAGCACATCTCTCCCAAGTTCTTCTGAACGCACGAGCTACAGGAGCAGAAGCAGATTGAAGTACGGCAGATTCAGTCTTGTAATAATTTATCTGATCTGTTTACTAAGGCATTGCCTAGGTGTATTTTAAAAAGCTTGTATAAGGATGCAACAGCTGAAAGACCTACAAGCGTGAAGCTTGTACGGATCAGGGGGAGTCACTTGTGTATTGTACTCTTTTTCCTTAAGCTGTTGGTTTTTTTCACTGGGTTTTCCACAGCTAAGGTTTTAACGAGGCAAACACGGTAACTTTGGATCCAGCAGTATCCACCCATATTAGCGTATTGGATCCTGAAGAATTCATATGTTAAGAATAGATGGATGAGGGGGAGTGTTATGAATGGGAGAGACCTTTGGTCTCGACCCACCATCATCCACCATTAAACCCACTCTTAATGGGTGTCCCTTGATATCCAAGTGACTTATAACTCTCTTCATATAATATATATATGGCTATGGACTTCACCGTATGTCTACTTCTTCTCTATATTCCAACAACTTTCTATATTTCATATAAGCCATATATTTAGGGGGAGTAATAACACTTTTCATAATATTATTCAATGTTTGTAAAATCATCAAAAGGGGGAGAATGTTGGAAACTCACAACTCCTCATATGGTTTTGATGATACAAACATATTATTTTATGTGTACTAACTTTATTTATGCAGATATTATAGTACAATCAACTAAGAAAACCATCAAGTATACAAGTTGCAAGAAGCATCCACTACAAGACGAAGCATATCAATGATATTTTGTATCTTGTAAAAGAGATGTAATCTTTATTTTTTTTCTCTTGCATGTACTTAGAATGGAAAAGCCTTGATGATGATCTCTCTTAGTCATTTAGAGTCCGTCTTCAAAAAATCAAGTCAAAAATCCAATTAGTCGACCAATCCCTAGTGCTAGTCGACTAATTTAAATTTTAAAGTATTCCAATCCTAAAACTTTGTTAGACCTATTTTAGAGTCTCTAGGATCATTTTCCTACAAATTTCTAAGTTTCAAATTTTTAGTCGACTGATAGACTCTGTTAGTCTACCAGTCATTTTAAAATATTGAATAATATTATAAAAAGTGTTATTACTCCCCCTAAATATATGGCTTATATGAAATATAGAAAGTTGTTGGAATATAGAGAAGAAGTAGACATACGGTGAAGTCCATAGCCATATATATATTATATGAAGAGAGTTATAAGTCACTTGGATATCAAGGGACACCCATTAAGAGTGGGTTTAATGGTGGATGATGGTGGGTCGAGACCAAAGGTCTCTCCCATTCATAACACTCCCCCTCATCCATCTATTCTTAACATATGAATTCTTCAGGATCCAATACGCTAATATGGGTGGATACTGCTGGATCCAAAGTTACCGTGTTTGCCTCGTTAAAACCTTAGCTGTGGAAAACCCAGTGAAAAAAAACCAACAGCTTAAGGAAAAAGAGTACAATACACAAGTGACTCCCCCTGATCCGTACAAGCTTCACGCTTGTAGGTCTTTCAGCTGTTGCATCCTTATACAAGCTTTTTAAAATACACCTAGGCAATGCCTTAGTAAACAGATCAGATAAATTATTACAAGACTGAATCTGCCGTACTTCAATCTGCTTCTGCTCCTGTAGCTCGTGCGTTCAGAAGAACTTGGGAGAGATGTGCTTCATCCTGTCGTCCTTGATGTAACCAGCTTGTAGTTGAGGTATATGACGTGTGTTTATATTTCATATATTTGCGCACGTTTTCTTCCATGTTTTTCCGTATTTTACCGTCGTCTTATATTCGTTTTCTCGTGTTTTCTTGTTTTCTTTCACTTTTTTGTGTTTTCCGTATTTTGCAGGAGTTTATTGGCATAGGGGACATAAAACGACGATATCGCAAGTCCCCGGAGCAACGGGAGGAGTCACGCATGATCCAGGGGGTCAAACGACGATGATATCATCTTTCAGCCCCTCACCCGGTCGGTTGGTCATCTTCAACCGATCGGGTGATGCACGCATGCACCACCCGGACGCAGCTTGGAGCTCACAAGAAGTCACCCGGTCGGTTCAGGGACCGGGTCAAAAGCCCAAACTCTCTGGAATTCGAAGCTGATTGCCAACCGATCGGGTGACTTTCACCCGATCGGGTGAGTTACCACCCGACCGGGTGAGATCAATTCCTGCGGATTTGAGCTCTCTGTTTATTCCACCCGATCGGGTGAGTTTCCACCCGATCGGGTGGGCCTGTTTGTTGGATATGGAAGACGTTAGTACACCCTTGTAGGGGATGTACGAGGGAATACAGACCTCGAACGTCGCGTACACGAAGTCGTATGCAAAGGGAATATGTTCCCTTGCGGAGAAGATCTCTAGATTGATGGGAAAGTCGCATTATATGTGCATAAGTGCATGCGACATATGGCTAATAAAGAGGTAATATCTTAAGCTTATATTGTACCATGCATATGGTACATCTTAAGCTTATAATATGCCATGCACGATGGTACACCTTAGTTAAATTGTTCCAAAGGAACAATTTATCCTAAAATAACTATCTTGGGGGCTATAAATAAGACCCAAGGGTTAGCCATTTTCTTACACTTTTGCATGGCATTCATGCATGCATCTTCATTCTAGCGAAGCTCTGCCGAAATACTTCCTCTCCCTTTATCCAAGTTCTTAATCTAAAAGTAGAGATTTAGATTGTGGATTTAGTAGCCTTACTCCGTTCGTGAGAAGACTCGATCCGTCGTGGCGAATCCGAAGGCGAAGTTCGTAGACTACCGTGCTGCATACTCAAGCGTAAGTCTCAACTTCATTTATCGATCCTAACTCTGTTTTGGCAGGATCCTACATTGGTATCAGAGCCATACGGGTTCGCCCCGGAGAAACTATGAACGAGTCGTTGTCTTTTTCACGGATGGGTATCCTACCATTACGGATATGGTAGGAACGCTTTGTGACGGAGAGAACGCAGCGGTTGTTCTTTTCACGTTAGGGTCTTCTGTCATTACGGATATGGCAGGAACTCTCCGTGACGGGAAGAACCGACCGTTCATATCGTCAAACTCGCTCTCTTCATGGATGCTGAGTCTCCATTCATAGGGAATGGGCGCTCTCTTCATGTGGAGCGCGTAGTTTACGAATTTTTGAAGTGGGTTCATTTTTTGGCACACGGCCATTGGAGGACAACTACTTCCTCGACGAACAGGTGCTTCACCGGAGAAGAAGGTGGTGGTTATTCCCATCGGGGAAGATGAATTTTAGTGCATGTGCACCATGGCCAAATGGGCTATGAATGCCATGCACCCCCCTCCCCATGCGGAGGGGGTTGGCTACGGCCAATAACCACCGCGGCAACCCCCACCGGCGGGGGTGTGCGGCCACCCCACACAAGGGGAGGCCGGCCATGGCCAAAGGGCCATGGCCAGCCAAGGCAAAATTGGCCTTGGCCATGGCCGGCCATGGCCAGGCCGGCAATGGCCGGCCTGCCCGGCCCTGGCAGAGGCCAGGGCCGGCGCCCTGACCCCTGCCAGGGCCTGGCCGGCCCTGGCAGAGGCCAGGGCCGGTGCCCTGGCCTCAGGCCAGGGCCTGGCCGGCCCTGGCCGAGGCCAGGGGCAGGCGCCCTGGCCTCAGGCCAGGGGCCCTGGCCACGGCCAGGGGCCCTGGCCAGGGCAGGGGCCCTGGCCCCGGCCAGGGGCCTCTGGCCTAGGCCGGGCCAGGCAGAGGCCTGGCCGGCCTCTGGCCGGGGCCAGGCCAGTGGCCCGGCCGACCCTGGCAGTGGCCAGGGCTGCCGCAGGCTGCCCCTGGCCGGCCAGGGTAGTGGCCCTTGGCCAGCCTCGGCCAGGGCAGGGGCCCTGGCCGGGAGTAAAGAAGACCAAATTTTGGTCGATCAATTTGGGTGTTTTGGTCGACCAATTCGGCAAAAGGCCTTGGTTGAACATGAACGTGCCAACTAGCCCATACGGGGCCAAGCGACAGTCGTCTGCATCAAAATTCTCTCATACGGGGAGAAACGCCTGGATCCATACGGGAGCCAGCGACGATAGTTTGCAGAAAATCCCAAAAAGGGGGATCCGACCTAGGCACGGCTACGACTCATTCCCGACAAATGGTCAGGAAGTGCCGAATGTTTCACTAAGTATCATAAGGGTACTAAGATGAAATATTCATTTTTTTTGAAAAATACGTTTTCATACGTTTTGAAAAATAAGTTTTCAAAAAACGCTTTTCCGCTGCAAAGTACTATAAGAGTACTAACATTTGATAAAGTGAGGGAGAAATATTGAAAGTTACTCTAGATGGTGATTGGAAACAAAGTGACCTTTCCGATTCTAGAGTAACATCTTCAATAATTTTCGAAAGTAACTTATCAAATTATAAATATCATTCCAAGTGGGAGTTGAAATTAGAACTATCCAAATGGGATATTCTAATATCACTTCAAATGGGAATTGTATTTTAAGAATTTTCAATGCAATTTTTGATCAAACCTTTGGTTTTTATGTCTTTTGCAGCATTTTAAAAGTAAAATGTCTTCCGCTTCAAAGAATATCGTCGCTGAGTTAAACAGAGGTGAAAAACTCAACGTCGATAATTACAACCTTTGGTCCATCAAGATACAATACGTTCTAGAGGAGCAAGAAGTGCTCGAAACTCTAAAGAACGTTATGATTGAACCCGAGTTGGGCACTACGGCCCAACACCGATGAGACAAGGAAGCTTTTGATGCTTGGTCTCGGAAGAACAAGATAGCGCGCATTACGTTATTAAGCAGTATGGCTGATGACATAATGCGCATCTTCCGAGAACATGACCTAGCCATGGACATATGGTCCAAGCTAGAGGAGAAGTTCGGTGGCACATCGGTGTCCAAACTTCGCGCCTTAACTATAAGGTTCGATACATATAAGAAACGTCCAGATCATTCCATGGGGAAACATCTGCGACATATGGTGAACCTTATCTCGGAGTTAAAGGACGCAGGTCATGTGCTCACTGATGAGCAACAAATCCAAGCAGTCATACGTTCCCTACCAAATGGGTGGGACCAAATGAAGATGCATCTCACTCACAATGAGAGCATCAAGACCTTCAGCGATGTTTCCAAGCACCTCGAATTAGAGGAAGAGCGGCTTGCGGCTGCCAAGCCAAGTGCAGAAGTGCACATGGTTGCTAGTTCCTCACATGGGGGAAGAAACGGAAAGATCGTTCGAAGTTCACTAATGAACGTAAATAGCAACCTGAGTCTACCAAGAAACCCAAACATAAGGGTGGACACAAGAAATGGCACAAGAAGAAAGACTTGAAGAGGATCAAGTGCTTCAAGTGCAACAAGCTCGGTCACTATGCTCGTTCGTGTACGAGTGGAGGGGACGAGGTAACTTGTAAATATACTAGTTACATATGTGTTTCTAGTTCGATATTTCTTGTGGAATCTAATCCGTTTTGGATAATTGATTCAGGTGCCACCGACCACATAGCAAGGGACAGACGGTCCTTCGTGGAGTATCACCGGATACCCCAAGGAACGAAGTGGATCTATGTAGGAAACAACACACGTGTTGAAGTGAAAGGCGTTGGGACTTGCAAGCTAGTCTTGGACAACGGCCGCACCCTCCTACTTCATGATGTCCTCTTCGCTCCAGATATTCGAAGGAATATAATTTCTGTGGTTGTATTAATGGGTCTTGGCTATAACTGGTTTTTTCATGATTGTAATGTGGACTTAAGTTGTAATAATACTCTTATTGGTACTGGGTTTGTATTTAAAGGATTTATTGTAATGAGTACAATGTATGATTTCTCATGTAATGAAAATTTCCTTATTGCAAATTCTAAGACTTATGAGTCTGATGTGAATTGTTGGCACGCAAGGCTTGGTCATATTGGACCAACGCGTATGGATAGACTTGCCAAATGTGGCCTTCTATCCAATGTTTCAAAGGTTGAAATGTCGACCTGCGAACATTGCCTTGTGGGGAAATCTTGTCGCAAGCCGTTTGGAACCGGCACAAGGGCCGAGGTTCCATTACAGCTTATCCATTCGGACATATGTGGTCCGATGAATGTCAAGACAAGACGCGGAAAGTCCTATTTCATCACTTTATTGATGATTTCACCCGATTCGGACATATCTATTTGATATCCCACAAAAGTGAAGCTTTGGCTTGCTTTAAAAACTATATGAGTTTAGTGGAGAATCAATTAGATCGCAAGATTAAGGTTTTGCGAACCGATAGGGGCGGTGAATATCAATCAATAAGTTTTAAGGAACTTTGTGATGAAAAAGGCATAGTACATCAGGTAACTATGCCTTATACTCCTCAACAAAACGGTGTTGCAGAAAGGAGAAATAGGACTTTAATGGAAATGGTCCGTTCAATGATGGCGCAAGCTAACTTGCCTATCACCTTTTGGGGTGATGCATTATTGACGGCCGCTTTCATTTTAAACCGCGTACCCTCGAAATTAGTTAGCTCCACTCCTTATGAATTGTGGAACCAAAGGTCTCCTGACTTAAACATTTTAAAACCTTGGGGTTGTGCATCCTACGCACATATTTCCTCCCATAAGTATGGCAAACTTGGGCCAAGGGGAAGGAAATGTATCTTTATACGATACGCAGAAAACTCCAAAGGTTATGTTTTTGTTAGTCAGGAAGACAATGGTGGGCTAATTGAGTTTGAATCGAGGGATGTCACTTTCTTGGAAAACGAGTTTCCAAGACAGGGCGAGATAAGTCAGGACTTATCTCTATTTGAGATTTATGATCAAGAAGGATTACCTCATTCGAGTGGGAGAATTCTTGGTGAAAACGAAAATACGTTTCAACCTTCACCAATGGATTATACGAATGACGATTATCCTATTCCATACGGGAATAATGATCCAAGTGGGAGCAATTCTAACGACATTCCAAGTGGGAGTGATATTAGAATTGATCTAAACTCAAATCAACAAGGACTTGAAGAATCTCAAATACGACGTAGTAGTCGTACAAGGTTGGCTCCTCTAAGATTTGAGGATGAATTTCCGCAAACCTTTATGACTTTACTACAAGAAGATGACGAGCCTGCTACTTTCAAACAGGCCGTATCTTGCCCTGCTAAAGACAAATGGATGGAAGCGGTGCAAGAGGAGTTAGAATCCATGAAAGTTAACCAAGTCTGGGACTTAGTTGACTTACCCAGAGGACGTAGAGCTATTGGGAACAAATGGGTTCTCAAGATCAAGCATACGGCTGATGGCTCTATTGACAGATATAAAGCTCGCCTTGTCGCGAAAGGTTTTACGCAACAGGAAGGGATAGACTACGAAGAGACCTTCTCACCTGTTGTTCGTTTTACCTCAATTCGCCTGATTCTGGCAATGGTAGCTTGCTTAGACCTCGAATTACATCAAATGGATGTAAAGACTGCCTTTCTCAATGGAGAATTGGACGAGGAGATCTATATGGAACAACCAACAGGGTTTGTAAAAGAAGGAAATGAACATAAGGTTTGTAAACTTCTTAAATCCATATATGGTCTTAAACAATCCTCGAGGCAATGGTATATACGATTTCAAGAGGTTGTCTTATCAAATGGATTTTCCATGCTTGATGAAGATAACTGTGTATATATCAAGAGGAATAAGAACAAGTATGTTATTATGTCTCTATATGTAGATGACATTTTAATAGCCGGAAATGACAAGGGCTTTGTGATGGATATCAAGGCTTGGCTTTCATCAGTTTTTGAGATGAAAGACATGGGAGAAGCCGCATATATCCTTGGAGTTAAGATTTCAAGGAATCGTTCAAAGAAACTTCTTTCTCTTTCACAAGAGACTTATATAAAGAAGGTTCTAGAACGTTTTAATATGCAGGACTGCAAGTCCATTGATACTCCAATAAGCAAGTGCGACAATTTATGTCTGAAATCATGTCCGAAAAACCAAAAAGAGAAGGAGATTATGGAAAAAGTTCCATATTCCAGTGCAGTTGGTAGTCTAATGTACGCTATGATGTGTACAAGACCGGACATCTGTTTTGCCGTTGGAATGGTAAGTTGTTACCAATCCAACCCAGGGCAAATACACTGGAAAGCGGTTAAGAGGATAATGCGGTATCTCAAAGGAACTGCAGACTTTGCTTTATGCTATCAAGGAGATGCCTTGAGGCTCGAAGGCTACACTGATGCTGATTGGGCGGGTGATCTCGATGAGCGACGATCGACCTCAGGATATGTTTTTCTACTCGGATCTGGTGCAATATCCTGGAGTAGCAAGAAACAATCCTGCATCGCACTTTCAACCATGGAAGCCGAGTTTGTAGCATTTAGCATGGCAGTTCAAGAGGCTGTTTGGCTTAGGAAGTTCTTAGACAGGCTAATTAATGCAAGTGACTCAGGTGCTGTACCTATACACAGCGACAGTCAAGCATCTATAGCCTATGTCAAAGATCCAAAGTTCCATTGTAAGACCAAACACATAGATATCCGCTACAAATTTGCAAAAGACTATGATAAGACCAAGAAGGTAGACATAAGGTACATATCTACGCATGAGATGATAGCGGATCCGCTTATGAAGGCGATCCCCAGAGATGTGTTTTACAAACACTTATCATCTCAAGGATTGCGTAAGAGCTGAGTTGTACCAATGTAAATTCCCATGTCTGTAAATGATCAAAATTAATAAAAGAATAAGTTCTTTTTTCCAACATTGCATATGAATTTCTTAAGAAATGTTTGTGTACATTTTTGAAATCTCAGCTGAATTGTGTGTATGTCGGACAGATTAAGGTTGGCTCTCTCACATGAGCAACCGCCTTATCTTATCAGATGGATAAGATAGAGATGAGACTAGTTTAAAGTCAAAATCATTAGACGAATGATTTAAAGTCATGACTTTAACAAGATAGTCGAATGAAAGATCTGCATCATATGGATGCTTACAAAAGATCTGAGATCTGTATCACAAGGATATAAAGATCTCATTGGATTTTTTAAATCCTATCTGTCTTATGCAGGATGAGAGTCCGGGAATATTTCATGGGTAGTAAGGGGACTCAAAAGATAGGCACTGTGGTGTCTGATCTTTCATCCGTACAACATCATTAAGACATACTCTCCCTGGGAAAGGAGTGATGTTGTAATACGTGTTCATACCACGTATGCATTTCGACCACTGAGTTAGTAGCAATAGTGTTTGCTATTATGTGAGACTCAAAGGCCATATGGGCCTTAACTCTTACCCTCAAGGACTCCAATTGGTTCCTTTAGATTTGACGAAATGATCGCTATCTTAGCGTGTTACTTATGGGTTATGATAATTCGGCTCGGCGGGGCACGTTAGAAAAGCGAGTCTAGTCAAGATCAGAAGGTTCGCAAGAAGAGGAAGATTGATTTCATATTCACATTTGGACTTTAATGATTCAAAGCTGGCCAGCCAATTGTGATCCAGATGGGATTCAATTGTTGAATATAAAGTAAAAGAAATGTGAAGAAATAATCTAGGGTAAAGCATGCGTTGAACTACTCAACTTTGCACCTTCGAGGTCGTTGTGTATCTCTAACAAGTGCACAACAACAGACTCTACGCGCATGACGGTCGCACGGTCTATTTCTCGGTATGATAGATGAAAGAACTAAGAGAAAGACGTTCTCTTACAATCCCCTCAAGTGTGAGTGGGAGATGTTGGATATGGAAGACGTTAGTACACCCTTGTAGGGGATGTACGAGGGAATACGGACCTCGAACGTCGCGTACACGAAGTCGTACGCAAAGGGAATATGTTCCCTTGCGGAGAAGATCTCTAGATTGATGGGAAAGTCGCATTATATGTGCATAAGTGCATGCGACATATGGCTAATAAAGGGGTAATATCTTAAGCTTATATTGTACCATGCATATGGTACATCTTAAGCTTATAATATGCCATGTACGATGGTACACCTTAGTTAAATTGTTCCAAAGGAACAATTTATCCTAAAATAACTACCTTGGGGGCTATAAATAAGACCCAAGGGTTAGCCATTTTCTTACACTTTTGCATGGCATTCATGCATGCATCTTCATTCTAGCGAAGCTCTGCCGAAATACTTCCTCTCCCTTTATCCAAGTTCTTAATCTAAAAGTAGAGATTTAGATTGTGGATTTAGTAGCCTTACTCCGTTCGTGAGAAGACTCGATCCGTCGTGGCGAATCCGAAGGCGAAGTTCGTAGACTACCGTGCTGCATACGCAAGCGTAAGTCTCAACTTCATTTATTGATCCTAACTCTGTTTTGGCAGGATCCTACACTGTTTTGACAGTTTTGAGTGGGTTTCGGACCCGAGCTATTAAGGGTTTTGAGGGGGCTTTTAAATAGAAGTTTGGGCACGACTTTAGGGAGTTCTTCTTCAGTTTTTCTAGGGCTTTTTGCCCCTTTCTCTTGTGAGGCTTAGGTTAGTTTAGATTAGGTCTTTTAATCAATAAGTCTTGTATTGGATTGAAGATTCATACTCAAGATAAGTATTCCTTTCTCTTGCTTTTATTGTTTTTTATTGTTTTCATTTTGCTCAATGGTGAATGTTTGTATGTCATTTGTTTTGCTTGTTTTTATGTTTCTCACCATGGAGTAGTGTTGATGAACCCTAATACGTGTTAGGTTAGGATTAATGCTTGGAAAACTACATTTGACTTGATTGCATGGCATGTGTTCGATGAAATGTGTTAATGGGGATTTCTAGCAATCTGAGTCCAATTCGTACGGCAACACACTAGTCGTGTTGGGGGTTGGGGTCCGGTGCTTGTCCAGTCAAGATCCGTTTCGATGTATTGCTAGAAATCACATTTGACCTATTTGGCCATTAGGGTTACGCGGGGGTGTTTCATTGTCATTAGCGGGAGAAAGACCGCCTCTGACCGTCGGGCCAAGGGGGAATAAACTTGGCGGTTGACTCCCTAGCCGCAGCTCACACCCCCAGTGTAGACATTGAGTCCTCGCACGTGGGAACAACTTGGACGAAGTGTTGGGAGTTATCATTGTGGCCTTAATGCTCCCGGTTGCGGAAGGTGTTAATGGACATGGGAATTCCCACCGTCTGGAACCGGGTAGGCATAGCGTACTTGGCACCGACCGCAATATCGGGCCATGGACGCTAGGTACCACCTTTTGGGGCAATGTCTCACCCTGGGTCAAGTCAAATGTCAAGTGTCATGAATGCTCTAGCCCGTGTTAGCGGGGATTCCTTTCTTGTCTTTTTTTATTTCTTTCTTTTATTTCTACACTTCCACCCATATTATCCGCATAGCTAGCACACAACCTAGGCGAGGTTAGTAGCCGTTCAAGCCATCCATCTCCCTGAGTTCGATAAACCCGCACCCTACACTAACCGTGCACTTGCGGTAAAACGACACCGCGCCCAAACCGTAAACGGGGCGCCGATCAAGTTTTTGGCGCCGTTGCCGGGGAGGCGTTCGGTTTGATATTAGCTTAGCTTGGGTTCGTTAGACTATGCATAAAAAAACAAAAACAAAAAAAAAATTTAAAAAATATTCAATAACCAAGAAATTTTTCCCCCACCATTATATTATCTTTTTGTTATTTTCTTGTACTATTGACGCTCCACTCTAGTTTTCTTATTTTAGTTGTCCAGGTATCTTTGGTGTAACCATGTGGAGATCAAATTTCGATGCTCAGATGGGAGGATACAATCCTTATTCGGTTGTGGTTTGTGAGACTTGTGGGATGGCGGGTCATGTGTATTATGATTGCCCATTTACGCTCGAGAGCCTCCCCCCACACCAAGGCCAAACATCTTCCCACAACCTTAGCCCAAACACCTCCCATCCATTTTCTCAACCTTATATCCCTCCACCAACACAAGAAGAATCAAACCTCGTGTCTCTCCTTGAAAGTGCCATGTTTAACCAAGGCCAAACATTACGAAACTTGATGGTACCAATCATCGAGCCTACACCGAGGAGAGGGGATGAAGGAGAGGATATACATACTTTCATGGTTGAGACTACCATGCCGTCGGCCACCATAGACACATCTCATGCCGATCCCCCATTTTTCCATCACTACCACTTGGATGACGAAGCATTTTTTGATGATGATAGTGAGGATGGGGAGATTTCTCTAGGATCTGTGGGTGAGACTTCTTGTCTTGATTTAGATACCCCACATGAGTCCTATGAGAGGACCGAGGAGTTTACAGAGCTTATGCATAAGGGCGAGGAGGATGTGCATGAGGACGAGGACACGATGACCACATACGAGGGGTCCGCTCCACATCCACCTCCACAGCCATCTCTGTCACAGCTTCCTCCTTGGTCGGTGGTCAACCATGAGGATGTCATTCAGGACATCGGGCAGATGGTGGAGTATGAGCATATCATCGAGGAGGACGTGCATGAGGGCTTGGATACGATGGTCCACTCCATGGAGCCCGAGTCACATCTACCTTTACCGTCGCTCTCTACTTCTTCTGCGGCTGAGCATCTACTTGAGCATATTGCCCCTATTAGGCTACCATCAATACATAACATTAGTCAACTAATTTGAACAAAAATTTCCAGAATTTTTTGAAAATTTAGGCAGTTGTCCAACGTTCAAAAACTAACTTTTGGACTATAAATAGACCCCTAGACCCCTGCCTAAAAATAACGAGAATTCGCTCTCTTTCTTTTTTCTTAAGTTTACATTCTCTTTCTAGAAAGTGACTGATTTTCAGATTTCTTTAGGGAAGCTCTGCAGAAAGTCTTCCTCAATTAGAAGTCAATTTTCCAAGCGTGTTCTACATTCAATTCTCATCCAGAACCTTGGAGAATCCATCACCAACCTTGCGTCATAATTTCTACATTATCAGGCTATATGTGATATTGTTTCATACTTTTCCTTTATTTTATTTGGTGAATCTCTTGTTGAAGAGATTGTACAAGTTTGCAACACGAGGAGTGTTGGCATCTTTGTATGTTGATTACTTACAGGGAGCAAGTGTTATAGTGGATTCAAATCTCTACGGGATAGAGAACTGGACGTAGAATCATACGAATCCGAAGCAGGATAAATCTCTATGTTTGCGTTTGGAATTTTCTGGATTGTGTTCATTTACTTCCGCACTATAATTGCAATTTTTTATTTACTTTTAATTTTGCAATATTGTCGTGATGTACACTATTCACCCCCCTTAGTGTATTTGTTGTGCCAGGAGATCCAACAAATCTTCCTCATAAAAATTTCAACCACTATCTGAAAACTTTATTAAAATTATACAACATTCACAATCGTCCTACAATTCTTGTGCCACTACCTGAAATTTTGCTACGCTAACCATTCCATCTAAAATTTTCAATTTCATCGCAATCATTATTTATTATAAATCAAATTTTAACCATTCTTCTACCAAACCTTTTGTTCTAGTTGGTATTACCATTTCAAAACATCCATTTTTTATAGGGCACGTGTTATTTAATGGCTGAGTTTCCCCCCCACAAATTTCAAGTTCACCCAAAAATTCAAGTTTTCCCACAAAATTTCAAGTTTCCCCCAAATTTAAGTTTTCCCCCAAAATTTAAGTCCCCCAAAATTGTCATTGCCACCTAAGACAAACTTGCCACGTAGAACAAAGCTTTGTCCTAGTAGGATAAGATTCAAAATCTTCAAAGGACTGGAAAAAATGGTCGGAAGGGGGGGAGTATAAAAAGTGCGGGTTTCTCTTGATAACATCCCTCTTTTATATAATAGAGATCCAAATTCTCTTATCCAATTTCTTATGTCCAAATTCTCTTATCCAATTTCTCTTGATAACATCCCTCTTTTATATAATAGATGTATGTATATATATGTGTATGTACATACTCTTGTCCAAATTCTCTTATCCAAATTCTCTTGTCCAATTTCTCTTATCCAATTTCTCTTGATAACATCCCTATTTTATAGAATACTAGTCATTACCCGTGCCCATAGGGCAGGGTTTATTTAATGGCTGAGTTTTTCCTCCCACAAATTTCAAGTTCCCCCAAATTTCATGTTTTCCCACAAAATTTCAAGTTTCCCCCCAAATTTAAGCATTCCCCCAAAATTTAAGTCCCCCAAAATTGTCATTGCCACCTATGACAAACTTGCCACGTAGAATAAAGCTGTGTTCTAGTAGGATAAGATTCAAAATCTTCAAAGGACTGAAAAAAATGGTCGGAAGGGGGTTGAATAAAAAGTGTGGGTGGGTGTGTGGGGAGAGTCCAGGGGCAAAAAATGCAAAACCCGGGGTTGTATCTGCAAAATTCTCTACCTCCTCTCTTATCCCTCAAAATCTCAACTCTTATATTCTCTCTTATCCAATTTCTCATGTCCAAATTCTCTTATCCAATTTCTCTTGATAACATCCCTCTTTTATATAATAGATAACTTGCCACGTAGAACAAAGCTTTGTCCTAATAGGATAAGATTCAAAATCTTCAAAGGACTGGAAAAAATGGTCGGAAGGGGGGAGAATAAAAAATGGGGTTTCTCTTGATAACATCCCTCTTATATATAATAGAGATCCAAATTCTCTTATCCAATTTCTCATGTCCAAATTCTTTTATCCAAATTCTCTTGATAACATCCCTCTTTTATATAATAGATGTATGTATATGTATGCATGTATATGTATGTGTGTGTGTGTGTGTGTATATATATATATGTAAATCTTCATGTGAGAACATTTCGCACGGTGCGAAAATGTTTTTATCTTTTTTTTGAAATTTTTTTTTCAAAAATTCTTTTTTCCACCCTCATTATATGTTGTTATATCCCCCTCAAAAAATAATGGTTGAGAAATAGTGTCATTTGGCCTTCGATCAAGGCATTTCATCAAATTCGCACGTTTTGAGACCGTTAAATTTGTAACGGGTGGATGTGTGCTCTAATGCCCAACGGGTTCACCCATTATTTTCCCTGGGGAATATAATTGTATGGATTAAACATCAAAAAAGAATTTTTGAAAAAAAAAATTCAAAAAAATAAAAAAAATGTTTTCGCACGGCATTTCGCACCACTTTTTCGCAATGGAAGATTGCCCTATATATATATATATATAGTGAAAAATGGAGAAGAGCTGACAGCGCTGGAAATTTTTCCAGCGCTGTCCGCATTTTGGGCGAGATAAAAGTATTTTTTTTTGAAAGTTTTTTTTGCAGTAGTTAGATATACGTGTTAGGAAGCTCCCCACAAAATTTCAGCTCGATCCGACACCGTTTGAGCCTCCATTCATCGATTTCAAAAACGTTACGCAAAACTGTGGACAGATTTGCGTAACGTTTTTGAAATCGATGAACGGAGGCTCAAATGGTGTCGGATTGACCTGAAATTTTGTGGGGAGCTTCCTAACACGTATATCTAACTACTGAAAAAAACAATTTCAAAAAAAATATTTTTATCTCGTCCAAAATGCGGACAGCGCTGGAAAAATTTCCAGTGCTGTCAGCATTGGCCCATTAACCTCATATACATACATATATATATATATATATATATATATATATATATATATATATATATATATATATATATATGTATATGTATATGTATGTACATACTCTTGTCCAAATTCTCTTATCCAAATTCTCTTGTCCAATTTCTCTTATCCAATTTCTCTTGATAACATCCCTATTTTATAGAATATATAAAATATATATATGTATGTATATACTCTTGTCCAAATTCTCTAATCCAACTTCTCTTGTCCAATTTCTCTTGATAACATCCCTATTTTATAGAATAGATGTATATACTCTTGTCCAATTTCTCTTATCCAATTTCTCTTGTCCAATTTTTCTTATCCAATTTCTCTTGATAACATCCCTATTTTATAGAATAGATATAGAATATATATATGTATGTATATACTCTTGTCCAAATTCTCTAATCCGATTTATCTTGTCCAATTTCTCTTATCCAATTTCTCTTGATAACATCCCTATTTTATAGAATAGATGTATATACTCTTGTCTAAATTCTCTTATACAATTTCTCTTGTCCAATTTCTCTTGATAACATCCCTATTTTATAGAATAGATATACACTATCTCTTTTAAACTCTACACTAATTGTAATCATTAGTCTAAAGGGAGCGTGTAGAAGATCCAATTGCAATGTTGTTAATCTATTGTACAATTGAGGGTTTTGAATGGGGTTGCTGACTAGGACAAAAGGGTGGGTAGAATGACGCCTGTGATTGAATCTTGAAGAATCAACGTGTAGGAAGAGAGTTTGAGAAATTTTGGTTAGGATGAAAGTTTGTGAAAATTTTGGAGGGAACCTAACCTTTTGGGGGGAACTAAATCTGGAGGGAACTACATTTTGGGGATTAAATTTTGGAAGAACTAAATCTGGAGGAAAATAACCTTGGGGGAACTAAAATTTTTAAGTATGAACATGGTGGATATTGAGACACCCCTAGTGTGATTTTGATGATGATTAAACAAATAAAGTGTGATAATCAAGTTTGTGAATGTGTAGGAACTAAAGCTTAATTACATAAGTGATGAGTTCAAAGCTGAGAATGATGATTCACATCAAGACTTATGAAGCTCACCAAATCCATAAAAACATTCAAGAGCTATTAGTCATGATGGAGATATTGATAGAGCTCAATCAAGGCAACCAAATGTCCAGAAATCAAATGACATGGAGATGAACTTTAAGACTATGTCAAAGCTCAAGCGTTGGGTAATTTTGATGTAATTTTTATATGTATTGAAATTCTTTGTAAAGCCTTAAATTGAAGCTTCACATATGGTTAGGAATCACTCAAAATATTTTAAAAATATTGATTGGACGTCCATATTCTCGTGTTATCTTTGCAACTCATTGTTCACGGATGCAAGCACGAGGCATTTGGCTAACTCATAACCTGAGTCCGAAAAGTTCTTTTTCTTCATCTGATGACTTGGCAGTTGGGGTCTTAGGAGGTGATTCATTCAACACACATGCAATTTTTGTTGGGAAATGTATGCCCTCGAGGCCAATTATTTGTAATGGGGACATATTGTTCAAAATAATAGTATACTATTTGGGAACGTTTATCTAAGTATGTATTATAAATGGCGTTCTATATTTTATACTTAAATAAAGCCCTGAGACTTAATGCGAGGTCGAACATGTATTGAGATGAAGATCACGACCATGGAGAAGTGTTTCGACCATTTGTAGTATAAGTCTAAAACTGTTCGTAGTCGTGAATGAATCGAGAAAGGACATCGATGCATTAGGTAGACTACTGTGTGCTCTATCGTCACTAAGTGTTGATGGCGATGATGTCATGATCATTCGATTTGGGGAAATCAGAAACGAGACACATGTGCTCATTAGAGAATGAGTTCACTGAACGACCCGACTAGAGATGCTACATGTAATGCTAATACCAAACTGTAAATGTTAGCTCTTAAGTGATGATATGTAAGCTGGTCCTTTGACTTGAGGCTATTGTATATGCATGTGCATGAATGGTGTCACTTAGATATCTGACCTAGTTTCGAGGCAGGGACTGTAGAAAGGTCTTTGGTTCGGTGGCACTTGAAGTGCACGAGGGGAGTAGTGGCCTAAAGAGGATTCGTCTCTCCCATTGTGGGAAGTTAGTGACATAGAATCAGTACGGACATCCATAGCAGGAGGTGTGTTGGATATGATCCAACAAAGACAAAGTTAAACCGAACGATACCGATCGATCATAAAACTATTAGGGGTTGACAGTCAACCATACCCTAAGCTTCGCGGTGGCATAGTGTTGATGAAGAGATTAAAACTGTAGAATTCATCACTGACATAGCCAGTGTGGTCTCGTCAACACTCATGTTAAGGGGCAGACCACGTAATGATGATACTGAACTATGGACATCAATTACTGATCGCGGTCACTGGCGTCAGCGGCTATAAATCCCACCTATAGTAGGGGCAAGCTGTAGGGTCTCACATAGGCTGATATCCTCATCCAAGTAATAAGAGGAACACGCATATGATGCATGAAAATTAATATGGTTGTAATTTGAATTAATATGGAAGGATCCAAGTAATACGGCTGCCTATTTACTCGGTTTCATTAACTCATCCCTGAGTATCAGCGGAAGTCCAACGATCGAATGAGTTATTCCTTTGACTGCGTATTATTCAGCCTTAATGATGGGTTTTGGGTTGTAGGCTCTAACTGGGCCGTGTATCTTGACACCGCTTCGTGGTTGTTCCCGTGCACCAACAACGGCCTCCATCATTTGTGTCTCAAGAAACAACACTGATTGAGACCGCATGATAAGTATTCTCATTAAATGGGCACGTCCTTCGAAATAGTTGATTTAATTTATGCCGCCAAAATCCTTCATCTCTAAATCAATGCTCATCGTTTCTTGAGGTCAGGCTCAGACACGTGTCACTCATCGAACAACTGCTTGTTGGGCTCCTCTGTATAAAAGAAGGGGAGGAGAAACAAGAAGCTTTCTTGTTCTGCCTCCAGTTTTTCGAAAGCTTAACTCCTCCATTGCTTCCTGTGGTGTTTGCCTGACCTCGATAATGTATCTTCCTTAACTGATCTAGATTCCTCTTTAAATATATATATGGGCAAGTTTCCATCGGTAAGGATACAAGAGTCATCCTATGAAGAGCTCGTGTTGCGCCTTCGACCTCCCAAATATGACGAGGTTCCTGGTAAAGGAAAAGGGCTTCGAATAGAACTAGCACCCTCAATTTGTTGGAGGGATCCGAACTTAAAGGTTCCCCAATCGATTCTGGAAAAAGTGCCAGAGTTCTCTCATGATCTGGTTGCTAGGGCTTGGTTGGATTACCTCGGTCCCCTTACAGGGTTAGGTTTCTAGAGTTTGATGAGAGAGTGTGCTTCCTTAGAGGAGCAAGGTAGGAGTGTACCCAAGAGCTTTCTGTCTTGGGCTTCGCTTTCCTATTCACCCATTTATCACAGAGATTCTATGCTCTTTGGGACTTTCTCTCTGGGCCATTCCTCCCATGGTCTGCTTCGTTTTGATTTGTGAGCTTTGTGGGGTTCAACCATCCATTCGGCTATTTAAGCACTTCTTCCGGGTAATATTCGACCCTCACAAGGTATGGTATCACTTCGTCGCTCGCCCCGCGAAGAGACTCATCTACGACCTCCCGCTCTCCGACCCTAGTTGGGAAGAAACTTTTGTGTTTGTTGTTCTCCCCGACATAGGACAGATGCTTAACGGTTGGAGTTCTCCTAACCCTGATATCGCTGAAGAGTTCAGGTTAATACCAAGAGAGGTCGAAGCAGCTAAACTTCTTTTGAGCCGACCAAGGCAGGAGAGGTTGACTTCGTATTTGTTGGATAACCATCGACTGAAGGTCGTTTTGTGGAGTCCAGGTAATGCATACTGCTTATATGCCTCCATTACAATCACTTACGATAATTATATTCGTTGTTTGCAGATATGACTGGTGGAGCTTACAGAAGCATGGACCCTGGACTGGGTCAAATATGGAAGGAACATCACAAGAAGAAGAAAAGTGCTGAGGGATCAAGTGCTCAGTCACCTCTTCCCCTTAGTCAGAGCTCCTCTTTTGAAGGAGGTAAGGTCAGGGGGACCTCGAGGTCGTCCTCATGTGCCTCTTCGAGGGAGGTTCCAAGTCAATCTATTGCTCGCTCTGTCCCGCCCCTTACCTCCATTATTATTTTGGAGCCTCCGGTGGTGGAGGGTGTAGATGCTGTTGCAGCTCTCGAGCCTATCGAGGTTGTTGGCAAGAAGCAAGGTCCTCCCTCTCATGAAGGGGAGGACTCTGATAATAGAAGGAGGGTTGTGGAAACGACCCCTCCCCTTTCGCTCATGGCAAAAGGTTGTAGCTCTTTGACCCAGGCTTTGGTGGATCAGGAGGTGGCCCCTCTCGATCCCCAAGGGACGGTTGAGACCTTCGTGACTCCTCCTCTAGATAAATGGCCTTGGGGTAGTATCGACCTACCTGCTCCCATGGTCGGCCCCATCCCTTCGGAGTTTGATCAAGTTCTGATGCTGAATCAGCTCTCAACTTGTTCATTGGGACCTGTTCGAGGCGAAATGCATCAGCCTCTATTTATCGTTGGGAAGGAAGAGTCGGCCCTGTCGGACTTTGGGACGACTGCTCGACTGGTGGAAAACTCCATTCTCCCTTGGGATTTGGAGCTCCTTCAAGGATTGGACATTGAGAGGGTGGCAAACTTCTTCGTGGGTTACAGTTATCAGGTCAGTTATTTGCCATTTGTCTCTCGACTTGTAATTTGGCAGTTCCTGATCGATGCTTTTCACAGACATTTATCTTTGGCACTGTATTACGTCGTCGGGCTGTCGACATAATTGAGGGACGACGACGGGCAGAGACCGCAGAACACAAAGCATTTGAGCTCGAGGTCCAGATGAAGAAGATGGAAGAGGACTTAGGGAGAGAACTTGCGGCCAAGGCTGAGGCTGAGTGGATAGCTTCGGAGGCCAAGACTAGCCTCTCATCCATATCTGCCATCAGAAAATCTGCCGAGGTCCATTGGGGGAGGGAAAGGTCCCAGTTCCAGGCTGACCTTGAAGCCTCGAAGAGGGAGATAGTCGAGCTTCGAGCCAAGGCTACTGAATCGAAAAAGTCAGCTGAGGCTTACAATGTGGAGATATCCAAGCTTCGAGCCAAAGCTATAGAATCGGAGAAGGCAGCCGAGGTTCATAAGGAGGAGCTTACGGTGAGGTTCACCGCGACGATGGAAGCATTCAAGAACATCTTTATGCCGACGAGTGATCCTCACTCTTAGGCTGGTAGATTTTTATGCAGGTTTTATGTGACTGTTTTGAATGAATAAAAAGAACTTTCGAGTGTCTTCTATCTTCATTGAGTGTGTGAATGTGTATGTATGTCCCCTCAACGACTCAAAGTTTAATTTAAGACCCAATTGAAATTTGGGTCGTGGATGTGTTAGGCATTTTCACCTGATAGAGATGATCCCAAGATCATAATCCATTGGGGGCCCCCGTCGTTCGGTAACGAGGGGAGTGGCCCTTTTGACTTAGAGCCGGCGACAATCGAGGGTCGTTCCGTGGCAAGGGTCAGCCCCTTGGCTCACGACTAACAACGAGGGTCGTTTGGTAGCGAGGGGAGTGGCCCCTTTGACTTATGGCCGATGACGATTGAGGGTCTTTAGTGTCAAAGGTCTGCCCCTTGGCTTACGGCTGACGACGAGGGTTGTTTGGTAGTGAGGGGAGTGACACTTTTGACTTACGGTCGACGACGATCGAGTGTCGTTCAGTGGCAAGGGTCTGCCCCTTGGCTTACTGCTGACGACGAGGGTCGTTCGGTAGCGAGGGGTATGGCCCCTTCGACTTATGGTCGACGACGATCGAGTGTCGTTCAGTGGCAAGGGTCGGCCCCTTGCCTTACGGCTGACGATGAGGGTCGTTCGGTAGCGAAGGGCATGGCCCCTTCGACTTACGGCCGACGACGATCGAGGGTCGTTCAGTGGAAAGTGTCGGTCCCTTGGCTTATGGCTGACAACAAGGATCATTCGGTAGCGAGGGGTGTGGCCCCTTTGACTTATGGATGACGACGAGGGTCATTCGATAGCGAGGGGCATGGTCCCTTCGACTTACGGTCGACGAAGATCGACGGTCGTTTAGTGGCAAGGGTCGGCCCCTTGGCTTACGGTTGACGACGAGTGGGGACTAAATAGACAAGAGAAATGATCCGCCTCGTATTTATTAAGAATTTGTGTTAATAAAGATAAGCAAATTTTGATCATCACAGTGCCTTTTCTCTTGCTGGTATAATCATTGATAGTACTTTCGTAAATGCTCGGCATTCCAAGAATGAGGAAGCTCCATACCCTCCATTGTGGCAAGTCGATAGATGGCCATGCCGAGGATATCAAACACTTGGTAGGGGCCTTCCCACTTCACAACGAGCTTTCCTTGTTTAAGGATCTCGGGGGTGAAGATGGCTTTCCGTAACACCAGGTCGCCTATACGAAAACTGCATCCCCGAACTTTGGAGTTGAAGTAATGAGCCATACGTCCCTTCTGTTCAATGAGGGTTATGAGGGTGCATTCACGAACCTCATCGAGCAAAAGCAGGTTGAGCTCGAGTCCTTCCGAGTTTCTCTCTTCATCGAAGTAACGGAGACGGAGTGTCCATTCGTTGACTTTCACCGGGACAACAGCTTCATAACCATATGAAAGCATGAAGGGTGTTTTACCTGTAGAGGCTTTGTGGGCCATTCTGTACGACCATAGGATACTCGGGATCTCGTCTGGCCATGTCCCCTCGAGTCCTTCTTTCCTCTTCCACAGGAGTCCAAGGATGCACTTGTTTGCAGCTTCTGCCAGACCATTGGATTGGGGGTGTGCGGCATAGGCAAAATGTAACTTGATTTTCAACTCAGAACAGAAACCTCTGAAACCAACACTGTCGAATTTCATCCCATTCTCTGTAACGATGGATTGAGGGATACCAAACCGATAGATAATGGATTTCTACACGAAGCTTCTGACTTCCTTCCATGTAATCAGGGCTAAGGGCTATGCTTCGATCAACTTAGTGAAGTAGTCGATACCCATGATCAGGAACTTTCATTGTCTGCTTGCTGGCTTGAACGTGCCAAGGACGTATAATCCCCACTTAGCGAATGATACATGACTGACAAAAGGAATCAGATCAGTTGGCAGGGCCGAGCTGATCTTTGCAAATTTCTGGCAAGTCGGGCATTTTCGTACGTACTCGATTGCCTTTTTGAACAGTGTGGGACAAACATAACACTGCCTCAGTGCTTTCAAGCCAACGTCTTTCCTCCACAATGGTTTCTGCAGTCTCCTTTGTGGACCTCTTGGATCACATAAATGGCTTCCTGCGGGTTAGGCATTTGAAATAAGGGAAAACGTCGTACCTGGTCCATCGTCTTTTGTATAATGAATCATCGAGCAAAACAAATTGGCACACCTTTCGTTCCAGTTTTTGTGCTTCTACCAGATCAGTCGGTTTCTCACCCGTATTAAGATAACAGATTATGGGATCCATCCAATTGACTCCCTGGTCGACGCTAAGTAGCTCTTGCTCTGGCATGCTGGGATGTGGCAGATGTTGCACATACATTGTACGACCAAGTCCTGCAGGTGAGGATGAAGCAAGTTTCGAAAGGGCGTCGGCTCGGTGGTTCCTTGACCACGGCATATGATGGATTTCTGCCTGTCTAAACTTGGCGAGCTCTGCTTTAGTAATCTGCATGTAGCTTTGTATCGTGTCCTCGCAGGCCTCAAAACCTCCGTTTAGTTGATGGACTATGTTCCTCGCCAGCGGTGCATGGACGAGAACACCGCAAGTGGATGGTGCATTATAGTATATAGAATGTCGAACTCTAGGGAGGCGGTCGTCTAACACTTAGCTTTTTGTGGAAGGAGGAGAATGTGTGGTCAGGGTTGTCACATGTGAATTGATTGGTTGGTTAAAGGAGATGGAATTAACTAAAAATTAAACGTCTAAGGCCTTCGGGATTCCCCACTAGGACCTTCGATAATGGATTTCAGGTCAATTGGTCCTCCGTTGGACGATGGATTAGGGTAGGAGTGTCACATCCAGAGATGGGAATGAGCATTAGACTTCCGTCGTCAGGCTCATCTAATGCATCCCCGTACGGGGCCGTGCTTTCGCGGATGGCTTCGTACAGGAATGCGTGCATTATGCTTGACACTTGGCCCCACCTCGCAATCCGTCACCACTCGTATGGTCTTAGGGATGCGACGAAGCCCCATGGTTTGGTTCAAGCGGTCAGGCTACTTTCATAGTCACTGGCTAGTGATCGAGGATTAGAGATTGACCCCGGCTCTCGAGCCACTCTCGTGAGCACGAGCGTCGGAGACGGCCGCTAGGCCCAAATCGGATGCATGTGGATTCTTCCTAGGATATGGAGGTGCTTTCGCCATACTCCTATCCTAGGGCCAATCCCCCAAGACCCTTGTTCAAACCACCATAGAGGGATCCCGGATTGATCCGACGGAGGTCTAACCTAACATCCAATCCCTAGGATCATAGGGATCACCCTAAGCCCTAGAAACACACTACTCTAGCATGGCAAAAGCTCCAAACATGGGAGCAATGGAGATAAACATATTTTTTTGGCCAAATGATATGAAACTAATTTCAATAGGAAGAGCAAGCAATATAAAAGCAATGTTAAAAGAAATCAAAGACAAATAACCACTCACAAAGATTTAGATTGCAAAAGAAATCAAAAGAGAGAAGCTCCTCCAATGGCTTCTAATGTTTCTCCCAGAATTAAAAACTTAACCCTACTTTAGAAGCTGTCTACTATTTATACAAAATCGTTTGGGTTCGGGTTTTACAAGAAAACCAACCTGAAACCCATTGAAAAGAGCAATTATGCACTCTGCCGATCTACCGCTCGGGCGAGCACAGTGCTCGCTCGCCCAAGCGATGCATTGTGTAGCGCTTCGCCTTGGAGTTGTAAGAAGGGTTGCGCGTGAAAGCTAGTTGGGTCGCGCGTGCAAGCTAGTTGGGTCGCTCGCCTGAGCGTCATGTCACTCGAGCGAGCGATGGAAACTCGAAAATTCTCGAGATATTGTTAAGAAAACTTGGGCTCTACTAACAGCTAGCTTGGGCAAGGGACTTGGTCACTCGACCGAGTGACCATGTTGCTCGCCGAAGCACCCTCTTGAAGATGTTGGCTACTCCCTTTGGTGTCACAGCTCGGCCAATCGTGACACTCGCTCTGTCGAGCGAGACACTCGCTCGACCGAGCGATCTGGCAACACCTTCTTGTCTCCTTCTTGCTTTCCTTCTCTGCTCTCTTCTCTTCATCTCATCCATCTCTCTCTCTTCTTCACTTCGTTGGCCCCCTTGGGTCGCGGTGGCAAGGCGGGGCGAGCTTCGGTGTCCCAGTTGTGTCTAAAGTCCGTATCACTCTGAATCGTGCCAAATTCCCTGAAATTATATAAAATATCGCAAGAATCAAATATATCGAGAAAAGGCACGATATAATACAGAAATATGAATTTGGGTGATCGAAACAATAGGAAAATGCATGGTAAAACATAGAAAATATGGACACAACAAAATTCACCAAGCTTACCTCTTACTTGTCCTCGAGGAAGACGAATAAGAAGTTCGCCGGATGGTGAAAAACAGAAAAGTGAAAAAGAAGTCGAAAATAAGAAAGGAGACTAAATTATCTCCTCATCTCATAGCACGCAACAACATATCAACTCGATAAGAAATGAAAGCACACAACTCACGAGAATTCATTATGCCTAGCATGGATTATATAGAATGGATTTCTCAATGAATAGCGTGAACTCGAATATATGATATGAAATTAGAGGAAAATTCATATTATATCATGCAATTAATATACAAAATCCATGATTCGAGTCCAAATCTCCACAGCTCATTCTCTAAGCAGTGTATAGTGTCATGATCAAGCATATCAAGCATGTAGGATGATTTTAATTAATTTTTCATAAATGAGGATGGTAGATTCAATTAAATCCAGAAATCACCGCGCTAAACTCTTTCACAATCCCTAGAAATCATCGACCTTGCCATGTACCTACTCTACATAGAAAGTGAGATAAAGATGTATGATTTTTCTTTTTACAATTGTTTTTGGCTGTACAATTTTCTTTATATATACACATTTTTATTTTCTTATATACACGAGATAACTCAATATATACAGGAGGCGGCCTATGCATCCAGGCCAGACGGTCTTAGGGCATCGGGTTACGAAGAACCCATCGGGCCTATTATTTATGTAATATATTTTTGGGTTTTTGATTTTTTCAATTTTTTTGGGATTTTTGCAAACTTGTGTAAACACGATGGAATGCAAAGCACGATCAAAGATCGCAATTGGCTATATACAAAAATAAAAAAGAAAAAGATAGAATTGGGACATGGCTCGGTGTCAGAATATCTAGAAGACGATACTTAAGTGATGTGGGTTATCCAAACCCAATTGAACTACCATTCATTATGAAAATAAACGTTTTTATACAATCATGCAATTTTCAATCAATCATGCATTTTTAAGCTTAACTGTTCCGAGAATATCATTGTGGAGATATGAATTTAAAACATAGAAAAGCACATTAAAATACATCCTAATCAAGGAATATCTTTAACTCATGGAAGCATGGAGTTCAAAATCACAATCCATCATATATATATGCAATAAAGCATAAGAGACTATGATGAATCCTACGTGAGTGTGTAAAGAAAATAAGTTGAGTATGCGCAACTTATAGTGCAATCATAGGAAAAAAGAGAATGAAATGAAAAACATGCATGCGAACAAACAAGAAAAGAAAAAATAAAAACGATGATAAAAGGGAGAAAAATAGGGCGGAAGTGATACTAAAAATGGGAATAAGGAAAAAGAATAAGTGAAAAGCGATAGCGCTCATCCCCCAAGCTAAACGCAGCAATGTCCTCACTGCTAAGAACACATGCGTAGAGACGGGAAATGACGCTGAGGGGTAGGTGGAAGGAAAAATAAAAGAAAGTATAAAAGATGCAAATGCGTTTGTACAGTATGCATGTATATACAAAAATGGAGATGATGATGATGCAGGTGATGATGATGGACACTATATACAAGAAGGACACTATTGATAACAAAATGGATGCCAAAATGTGACTCCCCTAAGCTGGACCAAGCTGGGCCCCGAAATGACAGATGGGCACATAAAATGAGGGGGATACACCGAAACAATGAGAAGCTATAAATCAGGCAGCACCACCACCTGGTGGGGGGTGGTGGTGGCTGAAGAAGATGAAGGATACGGTCCAGCTTCTCGTTGTTCTACTGCCCAAGATCATTGAGTGTCCTAACGGCTCTGCGGAGCTCAAGTATAGCCTGCTCCACCCTTATAATCGACCTGTAATGTCGGGGGGGAGCTACTGGATGGTCCCCTAGAAGATGTGCCATGTGTGGTGAAGAAGGGATGCATCGGGAGTGTAGGATGTGGAGATAATGGGGCAGTGGTGACAGTAGCAGTGGAGATAGGAGCAGAGGTCGAGGTCAATGTGTGTGCAGGTGAAGATAGGGCAGGTGCAGCCACGTCAGAGGTGGTGGCAGCAGCTATGGAGACAGAAACCATCACACTCTCCGTAAGAGTCACCAAGACAATGCTAGGAATGGGTACAGACAGAGATGCAGGCACCAGTGTGGTCTCGGGTGGCAATGAGGATGTGAAGACAGGAGGACTGGCTAGCAGATCAGAAATGAGGACCTCTGCTGATAGGGATGGGTCCTCGGCAGAAGTATGGCAGATAGATTAGTGGTCAAATCAAAATGAGGTAGCTCAGCGGAGGATGTGGGATCTCGGAGGATGATGCAGGGCCCTCAACAGATGTGGAGACAGAAGGGGCTGCTGCAGGCTCGGACAAGGGCATGGTGTTAGGTGGCTCCTCAGCGTGTAGCGGAGCGACGCCCGGCTATTGAGCAGGATGCTGCTAGGTAACCTGCCCATCATCGGGCTCCAGCTCGTAAATGAGAGGGGTGTGCTCCTGTATGGGGAGGATCCACTCAATCTTCTGAGGGGCCACGGTGGTCCACTTTGGGCTCGAGAGCAACATATAATCGGCGTTAAAATGCCCGTGAAGATATACCCAGTGTCAGTCACCATGGGCCCTAATAATTTGCATGTGCGTAAGCACACGCAAAGATAGGGTGGTAGGGCCCGTCACCTGTAGAAGTTCCCCGGGGATGTCTAGATTTGCCCTAAGGGCGACGATGGTGAAAAGGTCGCCACAACAAATGGGGCCTCTCTACAAAAGTAGCAACACAACATAATCGGTCTCAGAAGATCTGGGCATGATTAATAGGGCAAGCATGGCGAGAGGTGTCATCTGGTAGCGCCTCAAGCGGGAGGGTCATGCCCCAAAAAAGGATGAGCAAGATAGATGAGTCCCGGGCTTGTTCATGCAGAGCATGGAGGCGGCAATGTGGCACTGGGCTAGCCTAAGGCAGGGATAGATGATCGAGGAGGCCTTCCAGTGGCTAGTGCTGAAGGCAGGCATACCGGAAATCCTATCCCAAAATCGTGTAGTGTAAATAGCGGGGGAGTATCTGAGCCGGGGATATAGCCGGTCTCGACATCTGGGACTGTGGGCCACTGGAATATGGCTCGGAGTCCAGCGTAAGTGAACTGCATCTCCATGTCCAGTATATCGAATGCAATCCCCGTGTCATTACGACGAAGTGAGCTAAGGGCCTCTAGGGTCAAGCGAGTGTAAGTCTTCACATGAAGCCCTAGAAAATGCTCCCAACCCAGGTTCACGTACAGCTGCCTAACCCCGAAATGCCTAGCCCCTCTAGGGCTCCTAGGTCGACGAATTTGGTCGAAACGACCGGGCACCTAGATAGATCGGCAAAAGAACGACGATGAGCATTGTCTATAAAAGTGATGTCATAGGTCTCTAGGGGGCGTCTCGGGCTGTGGGGGAGGTGGGGGTGGTGCTGTGGGTGGGGGCTGACTTGCGGGGGCTCGTGTCCCCACTGAGGAGCTAGGAGCCTGACATTTCTTCTTGGCAGGTGGGGGTGAAGGAGATGATGGTGGGATGGGGTAGGAGCGTGTATGGCAGTGCGTGGCCTAGAATGAGGAGCCCCGTGGGACTTCCTCTTCTTGGCGGGTGGTGGTGGAGGTTGGGATGGTTGTGGTGTGGTGGTGGGGGTGGAAGTGCATGGGGGTAGAGGAAGATGGCTTGTGGGCCAGCTCCTTTCTACGTGCTGGATGTGGCTGGGGCTGGTATGGGGATGGTCTGGTTACGTTGGTGATGTTTGTGTGGGTGGGGGATGTGTAGGGGGTGGGGTGACGGTGGTGGCTGTGCGTGGAGGTGCCGTGGGTGTGGAGGAGGAGGTGGAAGTGGAAGTGCTCGCCTTAGGAGGCATGATGTGTATGTGCCAATCCAGACGATATATATAATAAAAATCAAGAGAGGGGAAGAGTGAACCCTTAGCGATGCGAGAGTAGGCTCCTCAAGCTCCACGCACGATGCACCTCCAAGAGCAGCGATGAGTCCCGACAAGCTTCCCACCAAACTGAAATTTGAAATTGGGTTTGGGGGAGATTGGGGGTGAGGGCAGTGGAGGGGCTGAGATTGAGGAGGAGGAAGTGGCAACGAGCGGGGGGAGGTCTGGGGGACGCGACGATGACGGTGGTGCTCGGGTGCTGGGAGGGCAGAGCTCGGGGGAGGGTCGATTGATGGCCGGGGGATGTTAGGGTTTGGGGGTAGGGAGATCTGAGGGGCGGGGGGGGGGGGGGGGTGATGTGGGGGGGGGGGAGGGAAGAAGCGGTAGGAGAGAGGGTGGGGGAAGGAGAGGGGGTCAATTGAGGGGGGGGGGGAAGCCATAGGAGGAGACGGTGCTCGTGCAAGGGGGATCGAGGCAAGGGGCTGTGGTCGCTCGAGAGGAAAGAAGAAGGGGGCGCTCGCTCGGGATCTGATAACATTCGAGCGAGCGCCCCAAATTAACTAAATGGTTTTGCGAAGATTCGCACCCCCAAAAAGGTAATGCACACACTCACCCCCCAAGTGCAATGGTGTCAGAGCAATATATTCCTGATGAGTTCGGGGTCGAATCCACAGGGATGCATTGCTTATATTACCTATCGATCCTAGGCTGACTTAGGCTTCGATGTTTTATTGCTGGAGGTTGATTACGAGGGAGGTCATAATGACGATGGAAGTGGAATGCGAGGGTGTCACGATCAGCAAGACATGACCACATACTCCACACAAAAAGAGAACAAATAAAACAAAGAGAAAAACGAATGAGGAAAAATAACACTAGGGTGTCGGGAATCCCCGCTCGGTCTTTCGGGCTTGGATATCAGGTAGCAGTCGGGCTACTCTCATAGTCACCGACTAGCGGATTGGGGGTTAATGGTTGCCCCCGGCTCTCGAGCCACTCTCATGGATGCGAGCACCAGAAAACAGCTGCTAATCCCGAATTGGATTCGTGGGGATCCTCCCTAGGACGTGGAGCCGCATTCGCGATACTCCGATCCTAGGGCTGATCCCTTAAATCCCTTGCTCAAACTACCATAGGGCAACCCTAGTTACCAACTAAGGTTAACCCAACATCCTAACCCTAGAATCCTAGCGTTCATCCCTAATCCTAGCAATAGATCTACTCAATCATGGGAAAATAGATAGGAACAATAGGAATTAACATCACAAGCATATAAAAGAGAAGCAATGAAAGATTCAATACCAAAACAAATAAGAGAGACAATAAAATAGATTCAACCAAAGAAAACTACATAGAAAATGAAGATTCAATAAAAAATCAGTGAGGAGGGGGCCGATGCATAGCCTAACCTTCGAAATGGAGTTCAAACCTCAAAAACTAGCTAAAGGGAAGATGTTTCATCCCCCCAACTGATGGCTCAACATTACATATATATATCCACCAACAAAACCCTAAAACCCCTCAAAATAACCCTAAAATCACTTGGGTCTGTGCTTGCTACACAGGTAGCTCGGGCCGGCTGCTGCAGGTCGCTCGGCCAAGGATGGATGCGTGTCTGCCCGATCACAAATTCCAACACAGATTTTCCAACTTGTAGAAATTCCCTAGGGCTCATCCGACATCTGTTTGATGTGTTCTTAGTGTTGTTGGAATCGTTATGAAGTCTACTATCTGGAAAATATATGAGAAAAATACTGTAAAATCCCTGGAGAAAGAAGATCTTCAAAGAGTTAAGGGTTGTCCTGAAATCTACGCCCTCGGCCATTACTCTCCCGAGCAGCTTGAGTCGCTTGCCCCAGCGAATTAAGCGCTGAAATTCCAAAGAGTTGAAGGCACATTTTTGGGCTTTTCTGATAGCTGGCTCAGGCGAGCGACTTGGTCGCTCGGGCGAGCAAACCAAGTTGCTCGCCTGAG
Source organism: Scilla litardierei (assembly GCA_030789695.1). NCBI lineage: Eukaryota > Viridiplantae > Streptophyta > Magnoliopsida > Asparagales > Asparagaceae > Scilla > Scilla litardierei. Next base: position 153,568,021 of record CM061142.1, read on the forward strand.
CACTCCTTTGAAAGCTCGGCCTCTCCCTTTGGTGTCTAAGCTAGGCCGAGCGCATCATGTGCTCGGTCGAGTGATCTGGGAAACTCTTCTTTCTCTCTTTCTTTCATCTCTTCTCTTCCCTCTTCTCCTATTTTATGGCAGCTTTAGCTCATCTCCAGAGGAATGCTCGCTGCTTCAACATTATCGTTCATGTCCCTGACTACAATTCGCTCCGAAATGCTCCAAATTCCCTAGAATATAAAGAAACGCTCTCAAAGTCAAATAGTTCCAAATAATGGTATAAAAGCGTATAAGATGGGGATTTGGAGGGTGAAATATGACATGAAAAGGTGCAATAAAACGTGTAATTGATGAGCACATCATGCTCGCCTGGCCTTCTGCCGCTCGGGCAAACATGCATTGACCTCGTCCCCTTACGCATTGGATACATCGCTCGGGCGAGCGACATAATCGATCGCCCGAGCAATCTGGAAACTCAGCACATTCAGCCCCTAGCCCATCTCGTATTTCTCGCCGTTTTGAATCTTAACTTCACGCCCGTTGGTTTGCCCCTTCATTTGGCGTCCTGACCGCCAAATCCCTGCCAAAATCAATAAGCTTCAGTTATTTATGGATTTTCAAAATTTTAAACTAAAAATCTCAAAAAAATCTAACAAAAACTGAAATACGGAAAAATAGGATGGGTTGCCTCCCGCCAAGCGCGTGTTTAAGGTCATTAGCTCGACCCCTGCGGCTCAGTGAGGCGATATGTTGGACACATACAAGATGCACCCATCGTTCTTCCAGACCAACCCTTGTGGGGCTGGTTGGTCGAACGCCTCCTTCGAACCCTTAATGGTCCATCCGTCCTCTCTCCTCTCCAATCCTCGTATCTCTTTGGAGCACCCCATGGATGCTGCACCTACTAGGTTCCTGATTTTCACGACGTCCGAGTCGTGATCCTCCAAGGCGAGCATGGCGTGCTCGCGCATCATCGATCCACCGTCGGGATCCTTATCTAGGACCTGCAGATAATCCACCATGGCTTTGTCGTGTCGAGGATCTAAACCATGGTCCTCGCTCCGCAACAGGGGTCCAAAAATACTTCTTCAGCTATGAACTCCTCTACGAGCTCATCCTCCACCAAATCAAGATACCCGACGTTCACAGTGGGCTTCCTCTCCCTCATTAGATTAGGTAGCCGAAACTCGACTTCAATGTTTCCAACATTGAGGGAGAGCATGCCTTCTCGGACGTTTATCAACACTCCAGCCGTCGCCATAAACGGGCGACCTAGAATCAGCTGGGATCCACCATCCTTGTTGATATCCATTATAACAAAGTCAACCGACATGTTCACCCCTCAGGGAATCTATAGAATGACATCCCTGGCCACTCTGACCAGGTGCATCACCGACCTATCTATGAGCTGGATCGTCATGGCCGTCGGCTCTAGCTCCATCCCGGTGTTGAGGCACTGAAAGATGGACAATGGCATTAAGCTGATGCTGGCCCGCAAATCTATCAAGGCTCTCCTGATGTGGACTCCACCTATGAAGCATGGAACGATGAAGCTTCCGAGATACAAGAGCTTCTCCGGCAGTTTATTGCTCCTCAAGAATGAAGACGGCTCCTCCGCCAACATAACTTGCTCCACATTCCTCTTCCCAGAAATTAGTTCCTTAAGGAACTTGGCATATGCCAGTATCTCCGTGAGGGTGTCCATGAACGGAATATTCAGCTCCACTCCCTTCAAAACCTCGATGAACTTGGCGTACTTCTCTGCCATATTGGCCTTAGCCAATCTACTCGGGAATGGAACTGGAGCGGGGCGATTTTTGGGCTTCTCCTTGTGCCTTGCTCTTTCCTTGACCACTTCTTCCACTACAGGAGGGCTATCTCTCTCAACTGTGATAGGCTGCTCCTCAGCCTCGATATCTCCACCGTCAATAACTGGGGGTGATCGTCTATCATCTCCTCAGGTGATGCAGCCGTGGGAATCATTACCGATGGCTCTGGATCCGTCGTCGATAGGTTGCTACGGGTGGTAATGGTGTAGGTGCTCTCCCTAGGATTCTTCTCAGATTGTGGAGGGACTTTGCCTTGAGACCGTACCATCTGACTCAGCTGCTCCTTTAGCTATTCCACCATAATGGAAAGATCCTTTCTGCGAGCTGCATGGTCTAGGTTGAGCTTCACCTGCTCATCAATGAATCTCTCCAAAGTAGCCTCCAAAGAGGATTTCTATTGAACTGGTGGAGGTGCAAGTAATGCTAACTGTTGCTGGTACCCTGGTGGCCTATATGGGGCATACGACCTCTGCCCAGACTGCTGCTGTTATGGCTGATGCTGATGCTGATGCTGATGCTGCTGTTACTGCTGTGGCTGTTGCTGTGGCTGCTGCTGTTGCTGATGGGGCTGCTGCTGTGCTCTGCTGCTATTCTCATACCGGAAACCAGGGTGGTTTCTCTAGGACGGGTTTCTGTAAGCTCCCCTGTTTCCTCCTCTGTCATCAGAAGTGTAATTGGCCTCCTCTGCTGTTGCAGAAAGCGCATGGTAGGAGTAGGTCCTGCCATTGGGTCTCTGATCTGTGCACATCTTGTAAGCAGCATATGTGTTGGCGGGTGGTAAGCTAGGCCTAGCATTGAGTCGATCCTCCATTCTGTCCATTTGTTGTGTAAGAGATTCGAGACGGTCATCAAAAATATCCACCTCGCTGACTTCATATCGCCCTCCTTCTGGGGCCTTAGCAATAGTTGGGGTAGACCTGTCGTCCCCCCAATGTTGGTTGTTGGATGCCTTGGCCTCACGGATCCTCATGGCTTCAGCTGAAGAGGGGGCTCAGAAGCTCAGAAAGCCGAATAGGAAGCAGGAGCTTGAGCTCAACCAGCCCGCACGGTTCGGAGAGCACTGAAGATGAATGAGAGGTTCACCACCACATCATTGCAAGGGGAGCTCGCTCGATTCGCGGATTGGTCCGACGGCTATCCCAGGGGTCTATCTGGTTATTGGTATGGTAGCAGGACGGCGAATTGGCGAAGGATGGATAGCGAGGTTATGAAATAAAAGGGCGTTAACCTATATAGCATAGTAGGGTTAAAAACCTTGGCTTGCTTGGCCGGCATGCCTGTCGGGTTGGTTTTTTTCTTCCTAGCTGGCCTTTCTCATAGTTGCTTGTCTTTTTATCGTTCTTCTGAGTCGACTTCGGTAGAATCTGGTCGATTCCCGTTATGGCTCCATTTGCTGTAGCATCCACTATCATCCTTGTGTCTGAACACATTCCATTGTAGAAAGAAAGGACCAAGTCCCACGTGACGATGTGGTGGTTCGGACACTGAAGCTAGAGGTCCTTGTATCGTTCCCAGGCCTCATACAAAGACTCCTGGCCCCCTTGCTTGAAATTGGTAATTTGATTTCGAAGACGCATCATCTTCGAAGGAGGGAAGTATTTGGTGATGAAGGCCTCTGCCAGCTGCTCCCATGTCGTGAAGGTATCGGGCGCTTGGGACGTCAGCCAATAATGTGCCTTCTCCTTCAAGGTGAAGGGAAAGATCCGCAACCTGATCGCATCATCGCTGATCTCTTGCATCTGGAATATGGAGCACTTGGCTAAGAATACCTCCACGTGGTGACTGGGGTTTTCATGTGAGAGCCCGTGGAAGCAGTCCTATTACACCAGCAGAATGAGCCCCGTCTTTAGCTCGAAGTTACCATTGCGGATTGACGGTATGGTCAGGAGGAAGCTAAGATGGTGCCGAATTTCATGAAATCCCGGATCAATTCTGGTGGAGCGAGAGGAAGCGGTCCTATAGGAGTCTCGGCCATCGCTACTCTTCTCCTTCAATTTACTGCAAGTCGCCTTGTAGTCACCTCTATCTCAGGATCCAAGGGCAAAAGATCTTTTCTCCTCCCTGAGAACGTGTCAGCATGCAAAATAGAGGCACTCAAGAAAATCGTGGAACTCGTTAACAAAAAGGGGAAAAGATAGTAATAAGAGAACAAAAAGAAAAAATAAAATAAAATAAAAAAAGAAGTGGTGTGGTATCAAGTGTGGATGGAACAAACACTCTCCAACCAAAAGCTAAAGTAAATCATTGCCTCCCCGGCAAGGGCGCCAAAACTTGTTCCTCGCCCGCGGTGCACAGACGAGAACACCACAAGTGGACGGTGCGTTATAGAATATATAGAATGTCGAACTCTAGGGAGGTGGTCGTCTAACACTTAGCTTTTTGTGGAAGGAGGAGAATGTATGGTCGGGGTTGTCACGTATGAATTGATTGGTTGGATGAGGGAGATGGAATTAACTAAATATTAAACGTCTAAGGCCTCCGGGATTCCCCACTAGGGCCTTCGGTAATGGATTTCAGGTCAATTGGTCCTCAGTTGGACGATGGATTAGGGTAGGAGTGTCACATCCAGAGATGGAAACGAGCGTTAGACTTCCGTCGTCAAGCTCATCTAACGCATCCCCGTACGGGGCCGTGCTTTTGCAGATGGCTTCGTACGGGAATGCATGCATTACACTGGACACTTGGTCTCGCCTCATAATCTGTAGCCACTCGCGTGGTCTACGGGATGTGACACCGACCCATGTTTTGGTTCGAGTGGTCAGGCTACTTTCATAGTCGCCGGCTAGCAGATCGAGGATTAGTGGTCGACCCCGATTCTCGAGCTACTCTCGTGAGCACAAGCGTCAGAGACGGCCGCTAAGCCCAAATCGGATCCATGGGGATTCTCCCTAAGATATGGAGGTATTTCGCCATACTCCTATCCTAGGGCCAATCCCCCAAGACCCTTGTTCAAACCACTATAGAGGGACCCCAGATTGATCCGACGGAGGTCTAACCTAACATCCAATCCCTAGGATTCTAGGGATCGCCCCTAAGCCCTAGAAACACACTACTCTAACATGACAAAAGCTCCAAACATGGGAGAAATGGAGATAGACATATTTTTCTGGCCAAATGATATGAAACTAATTTCAATAGGAAGAGCAAGAAATATAAAAGCAATGTTAAAAGAAATCAAAGACAAATAACCATTCACAAAGATTTAGATTGCAAAAGAAATCAAAAGAGAGGAGCTCCTCCAATGGCTCCTAATGTTTCTCCCAGAATTAAAAACTTAACCCTACTTTAGAAGCTGTCTACTATTTATACAAAACCGTTTGGGTTCGGGTTTTACAAGAAAACCAACCCGAAACCCATTGAAAAGAGCAATTCTGTACTCTACTGACCTACCGCTCGGGCGTGTATAGTTCTCGCTTGCCCGATCAGTGCCTTGTGTAGCGCTTCGCCTTGGCATTGGAAGAAGGGTCGCTCGAGTGAGAGAGTTAGGTCGCTCGCCCGAGCGTCATATCGCTCGACTGAGCGATGAAAACTCTAAAATTCCCGAGATATTGCCAAGAAAACTTGGGCTTTACTGACAGCTGTCTCGGATGAGTGACTTGTTCGCTTGGCCAAGCGACCATGTCACTCGCCTGAGCACCCTCTTGAAGATGTTGGCTGCTCCCTTTGGTGTCATAACTCGGCCGAGCGATCTAGCAACACCTTCTTCTCTCCTTTTTTCTTTTCCTTCTCTTCTCTCTTCTCTTCATCTCTTCTCTTCTCTCTCTCTCTCTCTCTCTTCTTCACTTCTTTGACCCCTTGGGTCGTTGTGGTGAGGCGAGGCGAGCTTCGGTGTCTCGGTTGTGTCCAAAGTCACGTATCGCTCCAAATCGTGCCAAATTCCCTGAAACTATCTAAAATATCGCAAGAATCAAATATATCGAAAAAAGACGCGATATAATACAGAAATATGAATTTGGGCGATCGAAATGATACAAAAATGCATGGTAAAAACATAGAAAATATGGACACAATAGATTACTATATTGGAATCGCTGAGTAGCTGGACCACCTTTGCTCCTAAGGCTTGAGCCAACCGGAGCCCATTGATCACAGCTTCATACTCTGCTCCATTGTTTGTGGTTTGGAAGTCAAAGCGAAAAGCATACTTGAATATATTGCATGCTGATGTTTGGAGAATTATTCCCGCTCTGCTTCCGGTTTGAGTGGCAGAACCGTCCATTTGCACGATCCATGTCCCTTCGTCCTTAGTTGTTTCGGTTGGAGAATTGAGATTGTTGAAGGAGAAGAGGAAGTACTGGTACGTATGTTGGCAACATATACCTCTTCTGGCAGGTTGTCGTCATAAGTGAGTTCGACGATAAAGTCAGCTAGGGCTTTCCTTTTGATGGCAGTCCTTGGCTTGTATTGGATGTCTAATTGACTTAGCTCCATTCCCCACGTTGTCATTCTCCCCGACCGATCCTGCCTCTTTAGAGTTTGCTCCAAGGGGGTGTTGGTGAGGACGAAGATGGTGTGCACTTGGAAGTAGGGTTATATCCTCCTAGCGGATTGGATCAATACAAACTCCATCATTTCAATCATCGAGTAATTTATTTCTGCACTCTAGAGGACTTGGCTGATGCAATAGATAGGTCATTGCACTCTCGAGTCCTCCTTGAAGTGCAGAGCTCATGATTTCCATGGTAGCAGCCAAATAAATGATGAGTTGATCATCCTTATCCGGCTTAGTCAGGAGCTATGGACTGTAGAGTACTCTTTCAGCTCAGAGAAATCTTTCTTGTAGTCTACATCTCACTCAACGACCTTCTTGTCATTCGCGATGGATGCTATCGCCTTTCTCAGTACTTTGAAGAAAGGTAAAGATCTCTCAGCCGACTTGGACAGGAATCGGCCCAAAGACACTATTCTTCCATTCAGTCTCTGAAGTTCTCTGTGTTGGATCCTGTGGATGGCAAACAACACTAGAAGGGGGGGGGGGGGGGGGGGGGGGTTGAATAGTGTTGTGTATATAATAAACTTTTTCGGTCGTTGATGTTTAACACGAATAAAGTCCTTCTAATGTTGCCTAAGAAACCAAGTAGAGTGATCTACGCTTGGTTCTTAATCAACAAAACAATCTTAAATAAAGTATTAAAGAGATTGAGTTAAGATCAGAAAAGTATAACTTTAACAAAGATATCTTTACAAGTAGATTTGTATACAGCGGAATTTAAAGAGACAATCTTTACAGTAAATTAACAATGAGTACAGAGATTAACAATAAAGAATGCTTATACAAAAGAAATTACAAGTCACAGAAAACAAACGCAGACAAGAGGATTTTTATCCTGGTTCCCCGCAACTCGGGTACGTCCAGTCCCCGACCAATCCGGTACGAGATTTCCACTATCTGCCTTGGCAAATACAAGTACCTAACTTCACTCGTTAGGATTTTCAACCACCTAGACTTGTCTAGGATTTCCAACCCTTGCCTCACAAACCGAGGACTTTCCAACTGGCAACAACTAGACTTGTCTAGTGTTCCAACAATCAACACAATAAGAGATTTGTCCAATACTCTACAATAAGTGATAGAGATTGGTTTATACACCCGATTCTATAGCCAATCAAAAGATAGACAATTTGTGTAGTGGCTTAATAGAATGATAGTCTAGATCACACAAAGATACGAGATAAGTTCTTTGTGAGCTAGAGCTTTTTCAAAAATCCTTCAAATAAAATTAGAGAGAATAATAGTAAGGATTTTGAAAAACAATTTAGCCAAAAAAATAATAGTATGATCTTCAAAAAGAATGAGAAAATATTGCAAGATCAAAACAGAAATTAAATTGGCTAGAGAGAAAATTAGAGAGCTTTAATTCAAGAGAGCTTTCACAAATTTGATTTTCAATGTTGTATTTTTTACAAAATATTTCAGCTCTATTTATAGGGAAAAACTGAGATTTGAATTTCAAATTTCGTTTGACTTTTGTCCCAAAAATTTCGAAGTAAATTGCTCAAAGGATTTCAAAATTTGAATTTCAAAACGTCTGAAATTTACAGCTGGTAGTCGACTCCCTCATATAGGTAGTCGACTCCCAGAGGGATCTAGGAGATTTTGATCCCTGACAGGTAGTCGACTCCCTACTAGTGGTAGTCGACTCCCAGAGGAGTTTTTCCTGCTGTTCGTCTAGTCAAACAAGTAGTTAGCTCCAGGGTGCGTGGAGTTTCACTACGAAAATTATGAAGTGACTAGAAAAGCTCTTGCAAACTATTTTGAAGATAGTTAAAATTATTTTTGAAATCATTTGTGTGTGTGTGTGTTGTCTATTTGATATGGCTTTAACAAATACCCTAAAAGACACGACACACTCACACTAGACTCTGAACATGTCTTCGGAAGTTTTGGTCAACTTGATGAAGTGAAGGCGAGCTTCTCTTTGAGCTTTTTGTTCTGTTTGAGTTTGAGCTTCATCACTTGAGTTTAGTCATGTTCGTCTTTGTCTTTGAGCGTTGAAGTGTGCTTCTTTGAGTATAAGTAGAGCTTTGCAAATTCTGCACACTTGAGTGTAGTGTTGTTAGTACACTAAGCTTTTCATTTGGTGTGCTCATCATCAAAATCACTTGGGGTGGAATTCAATTTCCATCACTCTCCCCCTTTTTGATGATGACACCCAAATGAAAAAAAATGAAGTAAGTTTGAAAATGAAAATATTTCAAGTATACTTACTCCCCCTGCTTTGATGCGGTTCTCCCCCTGCATCGAAGCTGTTTAGCAATACAATTCATATTTTTGTATTTCATATATTTTTCTCCCCCTTGTCATCAACAAAAACAAAAGTAATTTCTACAGAACATAAAATAATTAGGAGAGGAATTCAATTCCATATGCCTGCAATGGAGATGTTAGTTCTTAGGAACAACTAAGTATTGCATAGTAGATAACTTCATAATAGCTAGCATCACACAATAAGAGTTATTACAAGCCATAGTTTAGAGAATCATTGTTTTTGAAAGAGAACCATTGTTTTGAAAGAGAAGTTCATGAAGCTAAGGATGACCGCTGTTCTTCTTCAGTTCCTTGATCTCTTCAAGGATCATAACAAGCGTCTCCTCAGTCATCTTGTTGCTTTTCACGACGATCTCCTTGAGGTCGTATACCTTTTGATTGAGATCTTCAAATCCTTTCTCTTGTGAGATCTTCAATTTTCCAATCTTCTTCAGAAGCATTTCCTGAAGTTCAAGAATGTATCCCAGAACTTCTTCTTCTTCTTCTTCTCCGCTTCCTCTTTCTTCTTATTCATCTTATTCGGACTCTGAAATAACAACTTTCTTACCTCTCCTTGAGGATGATGATCCTCCTTCGGCATCAATTTGTTCTTCAGGGACATTTTCATCAAGATCATGGTGGAGATTCATTCTCCCAAGAGCATGTACATCAAAAACACGAGCAGGTTCTAGAATGGATGTTTCATGATCCAGTGGCACATTGTAGCTAATGAATAGTATAGTAAGGTAGTGTCCATAAGAAAGGGTGGAGGAGGGTCTATCAGAAGAAGCTGAGGCTAGGATGGAATCCATAATCACTTTAGCCCAATTAACACAAATGTTACCTAGGATGGCATAGATGCATTTAGCTTGTTTCTCAGAAAGAATAGTATGGATCCCAGATTTTTGAGTTATGTTGTAAGACAAAATATTAGCCAAAATCCTCGCCGGATAGCGAAGATTGCTACATGGAAGCTTTGTTTGGAAGTGTCTACCGGGCAGATACATTCTTTCTAGGATATTCTCATCAGTCATCTCAATTTTGTCAAGGATCATACCGGAGTATGGGATTCCTAGGGCTTCACCTAGGGATTTGACAGTTATAGCAAGTTTGGTATCCAGAACCTTAGTTATGAAACGACTTTTCACAAGATCATAATCCATGTTTGCATAAAAGAGATGAACAAGCCTAGGATAACATAGGTACACATTTTCAGCGGAGAACAAATTTGCTAAGTTTTGGAAATCTAGCAGACTGTCAATACCGTAATTGATGACATCATGAAGTTTGACAAATCTTTCATGCAAGATTGGTTTCTTAGAAACTTTAACAAAATGTTCATAGGTAGTTGATCTGAAGAGATAGGGTAGGATGATTTCTTTCTCAGAATCAACTTCAGTAGTAGTTTTTCTCTTCTTAGAGAAAGCTCCTTTGAGAGGCATCTAGATAGAGTAAAACAACAAAAATATATTTTTACACTACTAGATAACCAAGAGAGATGAAATAATAAAGTTCATGGAGGTAAAATAAATTTTACCTTGAGTAATTTTGAAGGAAGATGAAAAATTGCTCCAAAAGTCCAAGCTCCAAGTTGAAAACTCAAGAGAGGAGAGGGGGAAAAGGGGGTAGTCGGCTACCTCTAGGGTTTTCTTGGGGTTTTGTTTGAAGAGATGAAGAGATGGAGAGAAGAGAGAGCCATTAGATCTAGATTTGGGTGGCTAGGATGAGTTTTAGGCTTAGTGGGTAAGTTGTCTTAACGGATCTTGACCCATCCACTCAATAGAACCCATTTGGAGATAGTCAAAAATAAAGAGCAACCCAGAAAATTTCGCACGGGTAGTCGACTCCCTCCTGTAGGTAGTCGACTCCCTGCTGGGTTGAGTCGTTTTCTCATCCCGGAGAAAGTTTGGTCCAGGTTGAGCGTGCTCTTTTAACAAGAAATATTTTTAGCAATAAAACACAATCATACATACAAATTAACTTATTTCAACCCATTTAAATAATTATATATAAATATAAAAAATAAATAAAAGCATTTGTTCCGATTCAGCCGTTTTGACTCCTTGAATTTTCTTCATTGTTTTCCTCCTTTTTTAGAGTACCTGAAAAATAAGAGTTTATGGTACTCTTTGGTTTTGAGTCCGAGGAGTTAGTCTTTAGGAAGCCAAACCCAATACGGTTTTGGTTCCTTCATGAACAATATATTTATAATTTTTGTTAAAATGAATCTGTTGAACAAAGTTAGTAGCGTACCTTTCTTTTTGCTGATCAGATAATCTCTTTGGTACCCAGATGCTTAAAACATTATCGTTAGCATGATGCATCCTAGTGTGCTTAACCCGTTTCTTGGTATGATGTGAATCATAGCCAAGTCCGGTTTTGCTAGATGAAGCTTTTTGATTATCTATTATATTATCTAGCTTCCCTTTTCCTTTGTTAAAATTCTCAATAATTTTCATCGTAGCGTCGTATTTATCTTTGACGGATACGAGAAGATTATTTAGATTTTCAACTTTTTCATTTACTAGCAAAATATCTTTTTGTAGAAGATCATTTTTCTCTTTAAGAAGACTATTTTCTTTAATGACTTCTTCTTTTTCCTTAGTCTCTCTTTTAATATTTCTAAGTGTTTTTCTATGTTCTTTAATGAGCTTTTCATGCATCTTGCATAGCTCCTTATATGCTCCCCTATAATCCAAGTCTTCATCATCGCTTGACGATGACTCATTGTCGCTAGATGAATCATGATGCGAGCTTACCTTGGAGGATGTAGATGCCATGAAGCACATGTGTGCCGTCTCTCTTCTTTCATCATTATCTTCTTCTGAGGATTCGTCGGATGAAGAATCGTCGCTCTGGTCGAAGGCTGCATAAGCTTCTTTCTTTGGTCGTCGAAACTTGTTTCTTGTATTGGTTCACCTTTCATTATTCTCTTTGTTCTTCCCACGATCTCTGGAATCACGGTTGTTTCTTTCCAATGGACAGTCTCTCTTGACATGCCCTGGTTTATTACAACCAAAACAAATAATACCGTTAGTGGGTCTAAAAGATCGTTTTCCATACTTACTTGTGATGAACTCTTTAAAGTTCTTTGAGATGAACGCGATGTGATCTTCTTTGTCCGTGTAGTCGGAATCTTCTTCTTGAGCTTTGAATGCAAGATTTTTCTTCTTTGGTTTTTCTTCGATTTTCTTGTCTTCTTCAAGCTCGATCTCATATGCCATGAGATTTCCCATCAGTTCTTCGATGGTGAGGTCCTTTACATTATGAGCTTCTCGAATGGCCGTAGTCTTTCCCTTCCATTCGGGTAGGAGGGATCTTAGTATCTTCATTACCTGTTCATACTCGGAAAGTTTCTTTCCTAGTCCTGCAAGCTCATTTGTAATGTTAGTAAAACGAGTATTCACATCGGTGATACTCTCTCCTTCTTCCATTTTAAAAGATTCGAATTTTGAATGTAATACATTTATACGAGATTCTTTTACCTTTTCTGTACCTTCGTGACTTACCTGAAGAGTATGCCAAATTTGATGTGCTGTCTCACACTGGGAGACTGGATTGAACTCATTTCCTGTAACAACGCAAAACAAAGCATTCATTGCTTTTGCATTGAGATTAGCTCTCTTCTTGTCGTCGACAGACCATTTTCCAAACTCAACGTCGGTGGGTGCGATGTACGGGACTTTGGTGATAGTCCAGGCTTCAATGTCCAATGACTCTAGGAGAGTCTTCATTCGGATCTTCCAGCTGGCGTAGTTGGTTCCGTTGAATAGAGGTGGTCGCATAGTGTTCAGTCCTTCGGAGTGAAAAGATGTTGACGCCATCACTATTGTAGCCTTGTTCTGATACCAAGTGTTGGATCCTGTGGATGGCAAACAACACTAGAAGGGGGGGGGGGGTTGAATAGTGTTGTGTATATAATAAAATTTTTCAGTCGTTGATGTTTAACACGAATAAAGTCCTTCTAATGTTGCCTAAGAAACCAAGTAGAGTGATCTACGCTTGGTTCTTAATCAACAAAACAATCTTAAATAAAGTATTAAAGAGATTGAGTTAAGATCAGAAAAGTATAACTTTAACAAAGATATCTTTACAAGTAGATTTGTATACAGCGGAATTTAAAGAGACAATCTTTACAATAAATTAACAATGAGTTACAGAGATTAACAATAAAGAATGCTTATACAAAGGAAATTACAAGTCACAGAAAACAAACGCAGACAAGAGGATTTTTATCCTGGTTCCCCGCAACTCGGGTACGTCCAGTCCCCGACCAATCCGGTACGAGATTTCCACTATCTGCCTTGGCAAATACAAGTACCTAACTTCACTCGTTAGGATTTTCAACCACCTAGACTTGTCTAGGATTTCCAACCCTTGCCTCACAAACCGAGGACTTTCCAACTGGCAACAACTAGACTTGTCTAGTGTTCCAACAATCAACACAATAAGAGATTTGTCCAATACTCTACAATAAGTGATAGAGATTGGTTTATACACCCGATTCTATAGCCAATCAAAAGATAGACAATTTGTGTAGTGGCTTAATAGAATGATAGTCTAGATCACACAAAGATACGAGATAAGTTCTTTGTGAGCTAGAGCTTTTTCAAAAATCCTTCAAATAAAATTAGAGAGAATAATAGTAAGGATTTTGAAAAACAATTTAGCCAAAAAAATAATAGTATGATCTTCAAAAAGAATGAGAAAATATTGCAAGATCAAAACAGAAATTAAATTGGCTAGAGAGAAAATTAGAGAGCTTTAATTCAAGAGAGCTTTCACAAATTTGATTTTCAATGTTGTATTTTTTACAAAATATTTCAGCTCTATTTATAGGGAAAAACTGAGATTTGAATTTCAAATTTCGTTTGACTTTTGTCCCAAAAATTTCGAAGTAAATTGCTCAAAGGATTTCAAAATTTGAATTTCAAAACGTCTGAAATTTACAGCTGGTAGTCGACTCCCTCATATAGGTAGTCGACTCACAGAGGGATCTAGGAGATTTTGATCCCTGACAGGTAGTCGACTCCCTACTAGTGGTAGTCGACTCCCAGAGGAGTTTTTCCTGCTGTTCGTCTAGTCAAACAAGTTGTTAGCTCCAGGGTGCGTGGAGTTTCACTACGAAAATTATGAAGTGACTAGAAAAGCTCTTGAAAACTATTTTGAAGATAGTTAAAATTATTTTCGAAATCATTTGTGTGTGTGTGTGTGTTGTCTATTTGATATGGCTTTAACAAATACCCTAAAAGACACGACACACTCACACTAGACTCTGAACATGTCTTCAGAAGTTTTGGTCAACTTGATGAAGTAAAGGCGAGCTTCTCTTTGAGCTTTTTGTTCTGTTTGAGTTTGAGCTTCATCACTTGAGTTTAGTCATGTTCGTCTTTGTCTTTGAGCGTTGAAGTGTGCTTCTTTGAGTATAAGTAGAGCTTTGCAAATTCTGCACACTTGAGTGTAGTGTTGTTAGTACACTAAGCTTTTCATTTGGTGTGCTCATCATCAAAATCACTTGGGGTGGAATTCAATTTCCATCACTCTGATGGTTGAGGGCTCTTTCATCGCCACGATCGCCGCGATTTTGTCAGGGTTAGCCTCAATTTCTCTATTCGTTAGCATGAACATGATGAACTTCCTGGATCGAACCCCAAAAGTACAGTTGGCAGGGTTCAGCCGAAGGTTGTAGTGTCGGATCTGTGCAAATGTCTCTAGGAGATCTGCAATGTGATCCACCGGCTTCTTCGACTTGACCAGTATATTATCAATATAGACTTCCAAGTTTCGTCCAATTTGATTCTCGAAGTCCTCATTCATCATATGCTATGCTGGTACGTGGCTCCTGCATTCTTTAGCATCTTTGTATAACAGAAAATACCTCGATCCGTGATGAAGGAAGTCTTTTCTTTGTCTTTTGGTGACATTTGGATCTGGTTATACCCTGAAAAGGCATCCAAGAAGCCTAAGAGTTCATAGCATGAGACATTGTCGACCAGATGGTCAATTCGAAGCAAGGGGTAGCTATCTTTTGGATAGGCTTTATTGAGATCGGTGAAGTCGACGCACATCTGCCATTTTCTATTCGTCCTTTTCATCTTCACGACATTTGAGAGCCATTCGGGATATTTGACCTTCTAAACGAAGCCCACCTCCAGAAGACAATCCACTTATGTAACGGTCGGTTTTCGATCGTACCTTCTTCGTGCACGTGCTTTTGCCTGTGCACGTAATTATTTTCGACTTTGTTTGTATTTGAACACTATGGTGTGATATGTCTTTGTGACCCTCTCGGAGAGTATTAAATTGTGGCACTAATTTGGAACGTCATTTCACGGATCGTTTCCCACGATTTGACTATGTTTGACGAGACGTCTCGATTTTCACTTTTATCGCGAGGCCTTTCTATTTTTAATTTCGTTTTTCGTCGTCGAAATTATGATCCGTCTTCTCTGTCTTCTTTCTCTCGTCGTCCCGGTCACCCCAGTATTTATTTCACAATTTTTGGGCTTCGTTTGACCTATTTTCACTATTTGGCCCAACCTATTATATTTTAACCCTAAATCCTCTTGGCTTATAACCCTAATATAATTTTTATTATACTTCACCTCCATTATTCTGTTGACTTAGCCAGCCTTTTCCCTTGTTTTGGCCGCACCAACCCACGCAGCAGGGTGAGAGAGAGAGAGGGTGTGAGTATTGGGGGTTCGATAATTGTTTTTATAACAAATCTTATAACAAACCCTAGCTAATCTAGCCTCTAACCTAGACCTAGTTAGCCCCATCATGTGAGCCCATCTCCTCTTTAAATAATAGCCCTAGGATTTCTTTTGTTTTTCACAGCAATCACCCAAAATCGCAGCCGGACCTAATTATTTCCCCATGCAACACAAAAACATAGCAGCGACCACCATCTTGCGCTCTCCGGCCCTTCCACCACCACCGACGGCCTTCTCTCACTGTCATCCCCCTACCCTGACATGCCTCCTTCCCTCAGCACCGTCGTGGGCATCTGATCCCGTCGCAAAAGCAACCCCAGGCCGCGGTTCTCCCACAACAGCAACACGCAGCAGCAGCAGCGGCCGCCGCCGCCGTCGACCCCTCTTGGCCCCCTGTACCTCCCGCGGCCATTCTCAGGCTGCCATTGCCTGGAAACAGCGAGGGCACTCGCTGTTTTACGTGTATAGCAACGTATCGACGCGTCGCTGAGTTCTTGCCGTACCCTCTCACTGTTGGGGTCTTCCGACAGCCCTCTACTTTTCCTAGGGGTGTTTTCCAACGTCACGATCATTCCCTACGACGCTCAACGTCGTAGACTTTGTGTACGTCAAACCGTTCGTCTCGGTTCGTTGTTACGGCTTCCCGGGAGCCGTAAAAACATCTACCGATCTCTTGCTCGCTGATTGGAATCTTGCTCGCTGATTGGAATCTTGTTCGCTGATCTTTTCACTGTTCGGGGATTGGCGAGCACAGAATCTATTTTGGAATCTGGAATTAGGAGCGCATTCTATTATTTCAACCCCTGGCGTCGCTACCCGACGCCATTGTAGCTCTCGCGTCGTGTAAGGGTAAATTTCTGAACACTTAGGACCCCTAACCCATGCATGCTAATTAAGATAAAAATCGATATTTTAATTCTCTGGTAAATCACTAATAAAGATAATTTAATTTGGGACTGTAGGCTGGTGATCCGAGCACATAGGTAGACTGGACTGTTTGGACGGTGTTTGCAGAACGGTTGATTGCAGGCAAGTGAAACTTGCCAATTTGTGCTTTAGGCCATGTCTTAGGCCATTTCCCCGTTTTTAGAGTAAAAGAGACTAGGCGACGTAATGATAAATCGCCTAGACGCAACTTTAAGATCTAGCTTGACAACGAAGCTAGATCTGTCACCCTGCCACGTCATTCATGCATTATTGCCTGTCACGTTTAATTTTCATATCTGTATGCTCATTATTTTTGCTCTGCCATGCCTGTCACATTTAAATTTCATGTTGGTATGCACTTCATCTGTAAACTTGCCATGTTATGTCATCCATGCTTGAATGTTGCATTCGTAGCACACGCTACTTGTACTTGCTTGTTGAGGCTAGGCACCCGCGTTGCAGGCACAACCCTATTCCAAATACATATCCTGGCTAGTGATCCAGAAGCGGGCTACATGTGTTGGTCAAAAGCCAATGCCCGATACACATGGAGGGGTAGGGATAAGCGATCACTTGAGCTTAGGAGTTGGCCCGTACAGCCACTCCAGCCAAAAGGCGTAATCTCTGTGCACAACGTGTTTACTTGACTTGTAAAATCCATGTGAATGTTTACTAGCTTTGCTACCTTGCCATGTCATACTTGTTGCACGTTACTACTTGTTGCATTCATATCTTAAACTGCCATGTCATCGCATACTTTTAGAACTGCTAGGTTGTTTCCTTCTTTTAGTTTCCTTGCACAAGTCTCTTGTAGACTTGCTAACATGCGCCCTCGTTTCTTTTGGGTGTCGCATGTTAGTTACTGAGCCAGAGTCCGTTGCTGAGGACGAAGTGTTTGCTGACTTTGAGCCTGGGTCCACCGTTGACGTGGAGTACAAGGACACTGACGACCAGTCGTAGAGATTTCCTTCGTCGTTACTTTCTGCTTAGTTTGTTGTTAGGTTGTCGGTGCGTAGCACCTTTCTTTCTGTACGTTGATTATTTCTGTTGGCCATGCTTGGGCCTTTTAGACTCTTCTTTTAGCCTTGTGGCTTTTCTGTGATGTTGGAAATTTATTGTGGACATTCTGAGATTGAAATAATTTTTATCTGTCTCTTTTCTTTATTATTATTATTGTTCTGCTTCGCATTTGCAAGGACCTATACTCGGTTATTCCAGACGCTTTATGGACTGGAGCCTCACAGCTCCAAGTCTGAGCAGACTTCTCACGCCTCGCCTCCATTTTAGAGAAGCAGGTCGTGACAGGTTTTGTTGGTGGCCCATGTAGGTCCTCTTTCAACTGCGAATTATCGGAACAACGATAATAATTATTGAATGTCCATTAAATAAATTAAAACATCCAAGTCATAAGCTTTGAGTCTAATTTAATTCGTTTTCTATGTCATTAGATGGCTGGAAGACGACAGACCCGAGCTGGTGGTGGGCCCGCCCGTGATGCGGTGTCGGATAGAGAGCCCACCAATGTTGAAGTTATAAGGATGATTCATCAGATGATGCAGGTGTAGCAGGGCATGCTCCAGAATGCCCCTCGCTTCGAGCCGGGAGCGAAGCAGTTTCGGGAGCTGGGCCCGACTTATTTTGATGGATCTGAAGGACAGTTAGCTACAGAGGAGTGGATTCGGAATACGGAGGATAATTTGATGATGTCAAAGAACAACCCGGCTGGATGGGTTGATTTGGTGAAGAAGCAGCTCAAGGATAATGCACGCAGCTGGTGGGATGTAGAGGAGGAGCTGTTGGTGAGACCTATTCCTTGGGATACTTTCAAGGCTAGGTTCGATGAGGAGTATTTCCCGAAGGCTGCCAGCAGGGAGATGATGCAGCGATTCATTGATCTGAAGCAAGGGAATCTTTCGGTGGACCAGTATCATCAGGAGTTCACCAGGCTGATTCGCTTTGCGCTGAAGATGGTGCAGGATGCCGAGGAGAGAGCTCAGAGGTTTCTGCAGGGTCTTTCCTTAGATTTACAGAGCCTGATGTCTTCGTCAGATTTGGAGTCTTATCAGAAGTTGCTGGTAGCTGCTAGGAGGCAGGAGGTGATTGCGAGCCAGAAGAGAGGACAGACTTCTGGAGCTGGTAAGAGGCCTATGGAGCAGGTCAGAGTAGTGGTTAGGCCTGGGTTCAAGCCTAACCAGTCGGTGCAATTCAAGAGGCCAGGTGGGCCTACTCTGAAGACTTGCCATTTCTGCGGCAAGACTGGGCATGTCAAGGAGCAGTGTAGGAAGATGTTGGGGGCAGTGCTTGGTTTGTGGTGATCCTGCTCATGTCATGAAGCATTGCCCAAAGTCTAGGCAGCCATGGAAAGGACCTGTTGCAGCTCAGCTATTGCAGCAGAGAGCACCTGTACCTGCTGGACGTGGAGTGCCTCTCATTCCACAGAAGCAGGCGTTTCAGCAGGCTTTGCAGCTGAGGAGGTAGGCTTTCCTGATGACTGCAGTTGAGGCTGAGACTGGGGATGAGGTTATTGCAGGTAACCCTCAGCCTAGTTTATTTTCTTTCTTAGTTAGTCTTGTTTGTTCGAATATGTTTGGCTGCTTGAATATGATGTGTTTGCTAGAATAGGATTCGATTGTTAGATTGTTTGTTAGGTGTGATTTTGGTTTGCACATTTCCTGCACGAGTCCTCTTCGACTCTGGTGCATCGATGTGCATTATATCCCGGAGCTTCGTGGACAAGCATTCCTTGTCGACTTCCCCTCTTCCCAAGAGTTGGGATATCGTTATAGGGAATGGCATGATCTTTGTACATCGTGGTTGCAATTCTTGTCCTTTGGTGGTCTGTGGACATGAGCTTTACGCTGACTTTATTTTCCACAACATCATCAACTATGATGCCGTCCTTAGGATGGACTGGCTTGGGAGCTTCTACGCCACGATCGATTGCTGGAGGAAGAAGGTGGTGTTCGAGATTCCAGGTCATCCGGTGTTTGAGTTCAGCCGAGGTAGCAGTTCGCTTGGTCCTGTTAGGTTTCGGGCCAAGCCGGTGGACATCGTTGCCATGTAGATGGAGCAGAGTAGACCAGATGCGGTGCAAGAATTCGACGACGTCTTCCCCCAGGAGATGTCTGGACTGCCGCCCGATCGAGCTCTCGAGTTTTCGATCGATCTTATTCCGGGAGCGCAACCCATTTTGAAGGCACCGTATCGTATGGCCCCAGCAGAGTTGGAGGAATTGCGTAAGCAGCTGGACGAGCTTTTACAGAAGTGTTATATTAATCCTAGTGTGTCTCCGTGGGGAGCACCGGTGTTGCTGGTGAAGAAGGATGGTTCGTATCGCATGTGCGTGGACTACAGGGAGCTGAATGCCGTCACCGTCAAGAATCGATATCCATTGCCTCGTAGAGATGACATCTTTGATCAGCTTGGAGGATCGAGGGTGTTCTCTAAGTTGGACCTGAGGAGTGGCTATCACCAGTTGAAGGTGAGGAAGGAAGATATCCAGAAGACACCGTTCAGGACGAAGTATGGTCACTACGAGTTCGTGGTTATTCCTTTCGGTGTAACCAATGCGCCCGTAGTTTTTATGAACTTGATGAATCTGATCTTCTAAGACCTTCTAGATAAGTTTGTTGTTATCTTTATTGACGACATCTTGATCTATTCAAAGTCAGAGGAAGAGCATGCATCGCACTTGAGGACAATATTGGAGATTTTGAGGAAGCATCATTCGTATGCGAAGTATTCCAAGTGCGAGTTCTGGCTTGATAGGGTTGCTTTTCTTGGGCACGTGGTGTCGGGAGATGGAATATCAGTGGATCCTGAGAAGATTAAGGCTATCAGAGAGTGGCCTGTTCCGCAGTCGACGTCTGAGATCCGGAGTTTCCTTGGGCTTGCAGGTTATTATCAGCGTTTTATTAAGGACTTCTCCCGTATTGCTGAGCCGATAACCCGACTGATGTGGAAGGATGTACCATTCGTTTGGTCCGATGTTTGTGAGGAGGCCTTTGTTATTCTGAAGGAGAGGTTGACGACTGCCCCAGTTCTTGCTGTGCCCAATCGGAGTGGAGGATTTGATATCTTTTGCGATACTTCTGGCAAGGGTCTCGGTTGTGTTTTGCATCAGCATGGGCACGTGGTTGCGTATGCTTCTCGTCAGCTTAAGGCTCATGAGAAGAATTACCTGACGCACGATTTGGAGTTGGCTGTAGTCGTGTTTGCGCTCAAGATTTGGAGGCACTTCTTGCTGAGTGAGAAGGTGAAGATCTTCACCGATCACAAAAGCTTGAAGTATATCTTTACGCAGAAGGAGCTCAACATGCGACAGTGTCGATGGTTGGAGATCATGGCAGATTATGAGATTGACTTACAGTATTACCCTGGCAAGGTGAATGTGGTTCCGGATGCTCTGAGCAGACTTCTAGCGGTGATGATGTTGACTTCGCAATGGAGGTTGCAACAGGATTTTGGCGAGTCTGGTATTGAGATTGTTCTTCCTGGAGAGGCTTCTTCGTTGATGTGTATGCAGATATAATCGACGATCATGTATCGGATCAAGGCAGGTCAGGCCGGAGATCTGAAGCTGATGAAGATTCGGGAGCAGGTAGAAGCCGGTCTGCGGACTGACTTCTTGATTCATGGAGATGGTTCGTTGAGATTTGGAGCCAGGTTATGTGTGCCAGCTGGAGACATCAGAGAGGAGTTATTGGTTGAGGCACATAGTTCTCCGTATTCTGTGCATCCTGGTGGTACCAAGATGTACAAGGATCTTCGTCTGAACTATTGGTGGCATGGTATGAAGCGGAGTGTGGCTCAGAGTGTAGCCAAGTGTTTGGTCTGCCAGTAGGTAAAGGCGAAGCATCAGCGTACGGCAGGGTTGTTACAACCGATTCCGATTCCGGAGTGGAAGTGGCAACACATCACTATGGATTTTGTGACTGGACTACCTTGGAGTCCGAAGCAGAATGACGTGATTTGGGTGATTGTAGACCGATTGACCAAATCCACGCACTTTATTCCCTTCCGAGTAGGACAGTCCACTGAGACACTAGTGAGGAGATATATGGAGGTAAAATTCTTTTACTCTCCGTTTTTATTTCTTTTCTCTAGTTTAGATAGTGATGTAACGTGAATCATGCAGGTGATTGTGCGACTTCACGGAGTCCCCGTGAGTATGGTGTCAGACAGAGATACGAGATCAACATCTCAGTTTTGGCAGAGTCTGCAGAAGAGTCTGGGTACGAGTCTGAGTTTCAGCACGGCATACCACCCGCAGACGGATGGCCAGTCCGAGAGGACGATTCAGATTTTGGAGGACATGCTGAGAGCGTGTATGTTGGACTTCAAGGGATCTTGGGAGGATCATCTCCATCATGTGGAGTTTGCCTACAATAACGCTACCAGGCGAGTATTGGCATGGCGCCATTCGCCGCGCTATACGGGAAGAAATGTCGATCGCCACTTAGCTGGGATGACATAGGAGACCGGGAGATGTTAGGACCAGAGATGATCGTGGAGACTGTGGATGTTGTGAGGAACATCCGGGAGAAGCTGAGGATTGCGCAGGATCGTTTCAAGCATTGGGTAGATGCTAAACGGAGGCCTTTGGAGTTTCAGCCTGGAGATCACATCTTTCTGAAGATCTCTCCAGATCAGGAAGTCATCCGATTTGGAAAGAGAGGCAAGCTGAGTCTGAGGTACATTGGGCCATTTGACATCCTGGAGAGAGTTGGAGCAATGGCTTATCGCTTGGCGTTGCCACCGTCACTGGAGGGAGTTCACGATGTATTTCACGTATCTCAGTTACGTCGATACGTCAGTGATCCGTCCCATGCTGTGGATTTCTCAGAGATCACGGTTCGTCCGGATCTTACCTATGATCATCAGCCAGTTGAGATTCTGGATCGACGGCGAAGCAGCTAAGGAATAAGACCGTCGACTTGGTTAGAGTGCAGTGGCGTCATGGTTCCCCTGGGGAGTCCACCTGGGAGCTTGAGGATGATATGAGAGAGCACTTCCCGCACTTGTTTCCGAGTAGTGATTGATGTTGATTTCGAGGGCGGAATCATTTCTAAGGTGGGGAGGATGTAACGGTCGGTTTTCGATCGTACCTTCTTCGTGCACGTGCTTTTGCCCATGCACGTATTTATTTTTGACTTTGTTTTTATTTGAACACTATGGTGTGATATGTCGTTGTGACCCTCTTGGAGAGTATTAAAATGTGGCACTAATTTGGAACGTCATTTCATGGGCCGTTCTCCAACGATTTGACTTTGTTTGACGAGACGTCACGATTTTCACTTTTGTCGCGAGGCCTTTCTATTTTTAATTTCGTTTCTCGTCGTCGAAATTGTGATCCATCTTCTCTGTCTTCTTTCTCTCATCGTCCTGGTCACCCCAGTATTTATTTCACAATTTTTGGGCTTCGTTTGACCGATTTTCACTATTTGGCCCAATCTATTATATTTTAACCCTAAGTCCTCTTGGCTTATAACCCTAATATAATTTTTATTATACTTCACCTCCATTATTCTGTTGACTTAGCCAGCCTTTTCCCTTGTTTTGGCCGCACCAACCCACGCAGCAGGGTGAGAGAGAGAGGGTGTGAGTATTGGGGTTTTGATAATTTTTTTATAACAAATCTTATAACAAACCCTAGCTAATCTAGCCTCTAACCTAGACCTAGTCAGACCCATCACGTGAGCCCATCTCCTCTTTAAATAATAGCCCTAGGATTTCTTTTGTTTTTCACAGCAATCACCCAAAATCGCAGCCGGCCCTAATTATTTCCCCACGCAACACAAAAACGCAGCAGAGGACACCATCTTGCGCTCTCCGGTCCTTCCACCGTCGGCGGCGGCCTTCACTCACCATCCTCCCCCTACCTCGACGTGCCTCCAACCCTCAGTGCCGCCGTGGGCATCTGATCCCGTCGCAAAAGCACCCCCAGTCCGCAGTTCTCCCATAACAGCAACACGCAGCAGCAGCAGCAGCGGCCGCCGCCGCCGCTGCCACCCGCCGCCGCGACCTCCCCCTCCGCCGTCGACCCCTATTGGCCCCCCTACACCTCCCGCGACCATTCTCAGGCCGCCATTACCTGGAAACAACGAGGGCACTCGCTGTTTTACGTGTATAGCGACGTATCGACGCGTCGCTGAGTTCTTGCCGTACGCTGTCGCTGTTGGGGTCTTCCGACAGCCCTCTACTTCTCCTAGGGGTGTTTTCTGACGTCACGATCATTCCCTACGATGCTCAACATCGTAGACTTTGTGTACGTCGAACCGTTTATATCGGTTCGTTGTTACGGCTTCCCGGGAGCCATAAAAACGTCTACCGATCTCTTGCTCGCTGATTGGAATCTTGCTCGTTGATTGGAATCTTGTTCGCTGATTTCGTCACTGTTCGGGGATTGGCGAGCGCAGAATCTATTTTGGAATCTGGAATTATGAGCGCGTTCTATTATTTCAACCCCTGGCGTCGCTACCCGATGCCAGTGTAGCTCTCGCGTCGTGTAAGGATAAATTTCTGAACACATAGGACCCCCAACCCATGCATGCTAATTGTCACGCCCCGATCCCCAGAATACCCGCGATCTAAATTTTTTTTTCCAAGTATTCTGAAGAGCAGAGGTGATGAAGAGGAAAAGAGGGAGAAAGAAGAAACTGAATAAGCAGGTCATTGCGCACATGCTGGGATAGTACAAGCAGAACTCCATAGTTATATCAAACAACCTCATGAAACATTAATAACACTCCATATGTAACATGTTTCATTTATACATACAGCCCAAGTGTGTCAATACATATACACAGCTCTCAGTCTGCCAAGACATCCCAGTCACAGTACACCCCAACTCACACCAACACTATCCCTGAAACTCAACTCCAAGCCATCACCAACTCTGCTGTCCTTACCTGAAAAATAGAGGGGAGCACGTCAATGCGTGTCCCAGTAGGAACCAACTTGGGTTTGGAACTCCATTTTAAGGTTATTAATTCACAAGGAAAGCCAAGCGAAACAGAGTATGTAACTAAGAGATATAATGAAAATTAAATAGTTACACAAGGGAATTATACCTGCGGTCCAGTGACGAGCTACTGCAAGAAAGGGATTAGAACGAATAATAATAATAATAATAACAATAATAATAACATGAGAGCTCAAGCAACCAATATCAAATACGATAAGTGCAAGTGCCTGAGGCATGTCACCAAACCACAAAGTGCGGGCAAAGGGGAGGGGAAGTGCTGCTAGCAGTAGGAGTAACACACAAATCTTATTTTAGTATTTCATAATTGAGTTA
Organism: Scilla litardierei; assembly: GCA_030789695.1. Taxonomy (NCBI): domain Eukaryota; kingdom Viridiplantae; phylum Streptophyta; class Magnoliopsida; order Asparagales; family Asparagaceae; genus Scilla; species Scilla litardierei. The sequence continues at coordinate 153,592,540 of CM061142.1, forward strand.
ATTGGAACTTGGGTAAACTGTGTGATACCAGAACCTGGACTTCGCCCCAAATTTGGGGTGAATACAGCACACGACGCAGTGGACACGGGCACTGTACGCCGGGCCTCTCAGCTCCCCCGTCCCTGGCAGGAGTGAGACACTCCACATAATAACACAACCTCCATATATCCCCTCCACTCCCGGTAAGGCGAGTGGGTGTAAATATCACATATCACATAACATTTCCCCCAACTTCTCTGTCCAGACCTCATATCCACAATTTACTCAAATTCCACCTAAAACCCGGTATTTGCTAACTCACCCTCATTAGAGAGGATTGAGATATTCAAGAGTATCATTTCATCATTTTAAGAATGAAGAAGTCATGTTGCAAGGCATCACATTTCAGATTCATCTCAACATGGGTCATATACCGAAGTGTCATGCCCTCCATTGTATTCATACCAACTCATCATCACATCACATATAGTACCATGCATGACATGCTTCCATCATTACAAATTTATATCAAATTTCAATTCATATCCACACAATTGAGCAGTTCTCACATTTTTAGCATTTGCCTTCATTCAGGCAATTCATCGAACACCTGATGGGCATCATTTGTAACAAGACAATCCAACAACATTTACATGTGCCAAGGGTATGCATATTCATTTTTCCATACAATAATACTAAGCAAGAATAAACCAGGCCAATTAACCACAATTAGTGAAAAGAATAGTACTTAACAAATTCAGCTTGCTGAAATTGCAATAACAACCATATATATCAACATAATACATCCATTTCTCTTGGGAATTTGACAAAACGTTATAGAAATTTGACGATATGGCAGTTACGGATCTACATATAAAATTTCATGCAAAAATATGAACTATACGATTTATGGTGAATTATTTGGTGAAGTGTGTCAAATCTGTTTTTCAGACAGATTTTAGGGTCTGTGTTCAAAGCCAATTTTGGGCATGTTCTAGCCAGAATTTCAACATAAAAGTAGTGATGAACTTTGAGAAAAACTTGTTAGCTTTCCAACAAGATCAAAATCATAAAATTCCAAGATGTGTGCGGCTCTGTAGGACAATTTTACTAAACTGTGTCAACACTGAAAATCAAACAGACATGCTGTAAAGATGGATTTATTTCTCCTAATTTCTGAATTGAAACTATATCAAAATTTATATGATATTGGGGTAGAACTTAAAGATCTACAAGCTAATATTTTTTTCGAAATCCAATTCGAGCTATAGTAATCAGGAACGAGGCAGAATCAGACATCAAAGTTTCTGAAATTTTAAAGGAGATGACTTTCCTAAGAATTTCAAAGGGAAAGTTGTGAAATTGAGCAATAACATGTAAAAATTGACTATCTACAACACATATTAGATAAAACATGCTATAAAAACAAATTAACAAAAATTAAATTAATTGGAATTCCAACTCCAAGAGATTCCTACCTCAAAAGTTTCATTTTTCTCTTCTTCTTCTCTTCTTTCTTCTCCATCTTCTTCTTCTTCCTCCTCTTTTTTTTTTCTTTTTTTTCCTTGGAAGAATTTCGGCCATGGAGACATGGAGATGCCGGCCATGGTGAGGGAGAGAGAGAGGGAATGAGAAAGGGAAAGAAAGAATGAGAGAAAGAGAGAAAATTCTAGGGTTTTCTCTCTTTTTCCCTCCTTTTCTTATTCTTTTCTTAACCTCCAAGAAAGGAATATTCCAAGGGAATATTCCATGTGGAGATGACCAAAATACCCTCCCATGTTCCAAGTATTTACAAGTTTGCCATTACTTTACACACACACAACTTGGGTATGTACGCACAACAATTTAAGCCCAAATGACCGTTTTGCCCTTGACCTTTCTAAAAATTTACGGGGATTGCCATTGACTCCCAACCCCTTTCCACACTAGCATGGCTCCCCTTATACACATCCACACACATCCACGCGTGCATACAAGCATCACACACACACGTCTAATACTTCTCTGTCGTTTTGCACCAACGACGTCCTCCGCATTTCTCCCGCATTCACATGTCGCATTCTCTTCCCTTATCCACGTATCACGGCCTAATCTCCTCTGCATTATGTCACATACATCAATATCTACGCTTATTTCATGCCCACGTGCACATTCTATGTGAAAATGCCACGCGTATATAGTAAAATACACGTATAGGTCAAAACAGGGCATTACATCCTACCCACCTTAAAATAAAGTCCGTCCTCGGACTTCCTGGGGTGTGAAACTTACCGAGGTCAGCCAGGTATGATGGTCTTATAACCCATGAAGTACAAACAAGAATACGTATCTACCCCACACTTATATACACTATATACTTCACTATCATCCATACACATTCACATTGTGCACAAGTCACAGATACATCCTATTATTCATCTAGCATCACATCCATAGCACTATAAGTATCTTTACATACACATACGTATAATTTCTTCACATGAACATCTAGGCACACATATTCACTCATTTACATATACATCACACACCACAAATAAGTCTCTATACATTTTATTACCCGTATTTAGATCACTGCTCATATCTATATAAATAGGACCTCACACCGCATCCATATCACGATACATAAGGTTTTCATACATAGCATGCTTTCACATACATCACAATACATTCGAGTATAAACGATTTATATTCTATCTCTTTATATATTTACATATAGGTCTACATTCATGCACAAACACCCAGCGATGCACATTAATCTACATGCCATTGCTTGATAAACAGGGTCACTATCACGGTGTCACACCGTACCTACCCCGGATTCCTATACTCCCAATGCTTATTCACATGGGCTTACTCACATTCATAGGCACATAAATACCGATACACACACAATATTTACTCACATCCATACGTACATTCACGTGCACGTACTAACACATACATGATCAAGTCACGTAAGATTCACAATCATAACTATAAATGAATATACATATAACCTCATATCCATAGTAGTGCACCTACTGCCTCACACAGATAGGTACATATACCACACATGATTCACACAAAAGTGCACAACATAATACGTTCCACTCCATACGTAATATATGTATATACATAACTACCTTTACACATCCTACACACATACGGCCAAAATAGTCAAATAACTATAAATATTCATTCACACTCCACTCACGCACGTATACATATAAACGTGCAACCAATTACACACAGTCCACCCCACACATATCAACAGTTCCATTCAGTTACATTTATCAAATATATTACACATATACATACTCCTTATCTATCACATTTACATTCACATTGCATATGTATATACATACACACAGGCTTTGGTACATACCCATATACGCATGCATACAAACAAGAATACCTTTATCCAAGGCACACCGAGATACACCTGGATAAACAACCCTATAGGATAGATCAGCGGATAAACAAACAAAATAGTATAAGTATTTATGTCTATTCATTCATCCCAAAATATACATCATTACATATACTCCCATGCACATCACATGCACATATACACATCACACATATAATGGAAGTTCATACAACTATGATACATATCCACGTATACACATCAACCAATACACCACATGAACACTCTATTTAACCTAATTCATATTCACCTACTTATTATGTATATACAGAGATATACGTATCAATTTCATATATAGATATCTAGGTCTACACACAGCCAAATACACGTTCACCCATACAGACCAATTTATCATTATAATGGTAGGTATGTACCCAAACATACATATATATACTTATTGGGGTCTATGCGACCAGGCACATACATTCCCATGTATGGGCACACACCCGTGTACACATGTTATACATACCCTGCTATCGCATGCTCATACAAGCAAGTTATCCAAGGGTACCAATATGTAGTCGGTACCCATCCATACCATTATATACAGAGCATACATTATATCCACACTTTTACTAACATACTTGCATACACACAAATAAGTATATTTCAATATTCATACACATTCAGTAGATAGTCACACTCCATGTACATACACATTCACATACATACATATCAAATTAGAGATCATTCACCTACATAGACATATAACCACTCATAAGATATACACCAATACAAAGTCAATAACACATACACACAGTCATATACCATACTCTCTACAATACACCCACATACGTATAAGTATCCCATACACCTATACACAATCCTCCTCAAGCCACTATATACGAAAGGACACATACATTACGTATACATCCAAATAGTCCAATAGATGCCATTCTACCGGTAAGCGTATACACTCATATGTACATATATCATAACTCTACCTAACCATGCAAACACATAGCCATCCACTTACACATAACCTCAATCTTTACATTCATCGCATTCTACATATGTTACACGTTATACTTCTATCCATATCCCATATTAGCACAAGATATAACTAAGGGCCTCAACTTAGGTGGACGGGTATAAATTATCCATACCCACCTTAGGATACATCTACTCCAAAAACTCTGGAGTATTACTCCTACTACCAGTGCATCCACCTATTATCTATACCACTACATACACGCTATATATGTGGCCAAGGCACAACGCCTATCTTCACGCAATAATATAACCACAACCATATACTTAAGTAAAACAATATACCAATTTCTATTGGCACATAAGCAGCACATTCATATATTCTCAGTCATTTAAACTTTTTAATACCCTAGGAATTCTTACCCTAGTAATGCAAACTAGCGATATATATGCACTACCTTCCCACAGATATATCTACATCACCTATCCATACAAGCACACATATATTCACACACCCGCACTTTTCCACATATATCTACAGGACCATATAAACACTCATCACTCTATCTGCTCAAGGATAGATATACATATCTTAGTACTTTCTCACACATGGAAATAACTGTAATGTAATAGATAGGAAGACGCTTACATGCACTCACATCATATATGTACATCTCCTCAGTCACACCACTACAGGGTATATGTCCCCACTAACTTATATGTATTCCCCAATATACATTCACGTATAACATGTATATATCACCTATGGCTCAGAGTCACATAAGTATATCACTCACCTGCCTCCTTATCTGCATCACATATTTCTATAGAGACGTAATATACGTATGCTCGAGTATTCGCCCACCTAGCATATACGTCCACACCTATCTATATACCACTACAGACATCCAAAATACATGTAACGTTCAGGTCCTTCAAATATACGGGTATACCGCAACATACGCAATTCAAATCTCTAAGCACAACAAATGCACTTATATCCACGGGTTTACCCAACTACATATACACGTGTATATCAACAATATACATCCTTAGTCTACTCCATTGTAGGCCCTGATTTCCTAAGTGAGGGGTTTAAGGATGGATTACTTAAGGCTCTAAGGTCACTACCCACCTTAGGGATAATCTATCCCAATCACCTACTGAAACACTACCTGCACTATCCTTATGCATATCGCAGTGCGGTGACCTGCATGTGCCGCCAAAAAACTGTCACGCCCTATCCCCAGAATACCTGAGATCTAAATTTTTTTTCCAAGTATTCTGAAGAGCAGAGGTGATGAAGAGGAAAAGAGGGAGAAAGAAGAAACTGAATAAGCAGGTCACTGTGCACATGCTGGGATAGTACAAGTAGAACTCCACAGTTATATCAAACAACCTCATGAAACATTAATAACACTCCATCTGTAACATGTTTCATTTATACATACATCCCAAGTGTGTCAATACATATACACTACTCTCAGTCTGCCAAGACATCCCAGTCACAGTACACCCCAACTCACACCAACACTATCCCTGAAACTCAACTCCAAGCTATCACCAACTCTGCTGTCCTTACCTGAAAAATAGAGGGGAGCACGTCAATGCGTGTCCCAGTAGGAACCAACTTGGGTTTGGAACTCCATTTTAAGGTTATTAATTCACAAGGAAAGCCAAGCGAAACAGAGTATGTAACTAAGAGATATAATGAAAATTAAATAGTTACACAAGGGAATTATACCTGCGGTCCAGTGACGAGCTACTGCAAGAAAGGGATTAGAACGAATAATAATAATAATAATAACAATAATAATAACATGAGAGCTCAAGCAACCAATATCAAATACGATAAGTGCAAGTGCCTGAGGCATGTCACCAAACCACAAAGTGCGGGCAAAGGGGAGGGGAAGTGCTGCTAGCAGTAGGAGTAACACACAAATCTTATTTTAGTATTTCATAATTGAGTTAATTGGAACTTGGGTAAACTGTGTGATACCGGAACCTGGACTTCGCCCCAAATTTGGGGTGAATACAGCACACGACGCAGTGGACACGGGCACTGTACGCCGGGCCTCTCAGCTCCCCCGTCCCTGGCAGGAGTGAGGTGCTCCACATAATAACACAACCTCCATATATCTCCTCCACTCCCGGCAAGGCGAGTGGGTGTAAATATCACATATCACATAACATTTCCCCCAACTTCTCAGTCCAGACCTCATATCCACAATTTACTCAAATTCCACCTAAAACCCGGTATTTGCTAACTCACCCTCATTAGAGAGGATTGAGATATTCAAGAGTATCATTTCATCATTTTAAGAATGATGAAGTCATGTTGCATGGCATCACATTTCAGATTCATCTCAACATGGGTCATATACCGAAGTGTCATGCCCTCCATTGTATTCATACCAACTCATCATCACATCACATATAGTACCATGCATGACATGCTTCCATCATTACAAATTTATATCAAATTTCAATTCATATCCACACAATTGAGTAGTTCTCACATTTTTAGCATTTGCCTTCATTCAGGCAATTCATCGAACACCTGACGGGCATCATTTGTAACAAGACAATCCAACAACATTTAAATGTGCCAAGAGTATGAATATTCATTTTTCCATACAACAATACTAAGCAAGAATAAACATGGCCAATTAACCACAATTAGTGAAAAGAATAGTACTTAACAAATTCAGCTTGCTGAAATTGCAAGAACAACCATATAGATCAACATAATACATCCATTTCTCTTGGGAATTTGACAAAACGTTATATAAAGTTGACGATATGGCAGTTACGGATCTACATATAAAATTTCATGCAAAAATATGAAGTATACGATTTATGGTGAATTATTTGGTGAAGTGTGTCAAATCTGTTTTTCAGACAGATTTTAGGGTCTGTGTTCAAAGCCAATTTTGGGCATGTTCTAGCCAGAATTTCAACATAAGAGCAGTCTGATGAACTTTGAGAAAAACTTGTTAGCTTTCCAACAAGATCAAAATCATAAAATTCCAAGATGTGTGCGGCTCTGTAGGACAAATTTACTAAACTGTGTCAACACTGAAAATCAAACAGACATGCTGTAAAGATGGATTTATTTCTCCTAATTTCTGAATTGAAACTATATCAAAATTTATATGATATTGGGGTAGAACTTTAAGATCTACAAGCTAATATTTTTTTCGAAATCCAATTCGAGCTATAGTAATCAGGAACGAGGTAGAATCAGACATCAAAGTTTCTGAAATTTTAAAGGAGATGACTTTCCTAAGAATTTCAAAGGGAAAGTTGTGAAATTGAGCAATAACATGTACAAATTGACTATCTACAACACATATTAGATAAAACATGCTATAAAAACAAATTAACAAAAATTAAATTAATTGGAATTCCAACTCCAAGAGATTCCTACCTCAAAAGTTTCATTTTCCTCTTCTCCTTCTCTTCTTTCTTCTCCATCTTCTTCTTCTTCCTCCTCTTTTTTTCTTTTTTTTCCTTGGAAGAATTTCGGCCATGGAGACATGGAGATGCCGGCCATGGTGAGGGAGAGAGAGAGGGAATGAGAAAGGGAAAGAAAGAATGAGAGAAAGAGAGAAAATTCTAGGGTTTTCTCTCTTTTCCCTCCTTTTCTTATTCTTTTCTTATCCTCCAAGAAAGGAATATTCCAAGGGAATATTCCATGTGGAGATGACCAAAATACCCTCCCATGTTCCAAGTATTTACAAGTTTGCCATTACTTTACACACACACAACTTGGGTATGTACGCACAACAATTTAAGCCCAAATGACCGTTTTGCCCCTGACCTTTCTAAAAATTTACGGGGATTACCATTGACTCCCAACCCCTTTCCACACTAGCATGGCTCCCCTTATACACATCCACACACATCCACGCGTGCATACAAGCATCACACACACACGTCTAATACTTCTCTGTCGTTTTGCACCAACGACGTCCTCCGCATTTCTCCCGCATTCACATGTCGCATTCTCTTCCCTTAACCACGTATCACGGCCTAATCTCCTCTGCATTATGTCACATACATCAATATCTACGCTTATTTCATGCCCACGTGCACATTCTATGTGAAAATGCCACGCGTATATAGTAAAATACACGTATAGGTCAAAACAGGGCATTACACTAATCAAGATAAAAATAAGTATTTTAATTGTCTGGTAAATCACTAATAAAGATAATTTAATTTGGGACTGTAGGCTGGTGATCCGAGCACATAGATAGACTGGACTGTTTGGACGGTGTTTGCAGAACGGTTGATTGCAGGCAAGTGAAACTTGCCAATTTGTGCTTTAGGCCATGTCTTAGGCCATTTTCCCCGTTTTTAGCGTAAAAGAGACTAGGCAACGAAATGATAAATTGCCTAGACGCAACTTTAAGATTTAGCTTGACAACGAAGCTTGATCTGTCACCCTGCCACGTCATTCATGCATTATTGCCTGTCACGTTTAATTTTCATATCTGTATGCTCATTATTTTTGCTCTGCCATGCCTGTCACGTTTAAATTTCAAGTTGGTACGCACTTCATCTGTAAACTTGCCATGCCATGTCATCCATGCTTGAATGTTGCATTCGTAGCACACGCTACTTGTACTTGCTTGTTGAGGCTAGGCACCTGCGTTGCAGGCACAACCCTATGCCAAATACACTTCCTGGCTCGTGATCCAGAAGCGGGCTACATGTGTTGGTCAAAAGCCAATGCCCAATACACGCGGAGGGTTAGGGATAAGCGATCACTTGAGCTTAGGAGACTAGGAGTTGGCCCCGTACAGCCACTCCAGCCAAAAGGCTTAATCTCTGTGCACGACGTGTTTACTTGACTTGTAAAATCCATGTGAATGTTTACTATCTTTGCTACATTGCCATGTCATACTTATTGCACGTTACTACTTGTTGCATTCATATCTTAGACTGCCATGTCATCACATACTTTTAGAACTGCTAGGTTGTTTCCTTCTTTTAGTTTCCTTGCACAAGTCTCTTGTAGACTTGCTGACATGCGCCCTCGTCTCTTTTGGGTGTCGCATGTTAGTTGCTGAGCCAGAGTCCGTTGCTGAGGACGAGGTGTTTGCTGACTTTGAGCCTGGGTCCACCGTTGACGTGGAGTACGAGGACACTGGCGACCAGTCGTAGATATTTCCTTCATCGTTACTTTCTGCTTAGTTTGTTGTTAGGTTGTCGGTGCGTAGCACCTTTCTTTCTATACGTTGATTATTTCTGTTGGACATGCTTGGGCCTTTTAGACTCTTCTTTTAGCCTGGTGGCTTTTCTGTGATGTTGGAAATTTATTGTGGACATTCTGAGATTGAAATAATTTTTATCTGTCTCTTTTCTTTATTATTATTGTTCTTCTTCTTCGCATTTGCAAGGACCTATACTCGGTTATTCCAGATGCTTTACAGACTGGAGCCTCACAGCTCCAAGTCTGAGCGGACTTCTCACGCCTCGCCTCCATTTTAGGGAAGCGGGTCGTGACAACTTACTTGGTCGTGGCCTTCATCTTTTCGCCCCCCGTATTTCTCTTCTTTTGCTTCATGGGTTTGGAAGTCGGTCGACCTCCAACTTGTGGGATATTACCTGGGGATCGATCCCGGGCATACACCTTTTGGGGACCGGGCTAAAACGTTAGCATGCTCTCTCAGGAGAACAATCAACTGCTCCTTTAGGTCGAAGGGGAGCATCGACCCAATGGAGACGGTCTTTCCTTCTTCTTCAGAGATCCAAATGCTCTCCGTCTCTTCAACTGTTGCGGGTTGTTGCTCCTCGTCTCTACTTTCGCCTTTCGGATCGAGTGGGTCTGTCAGCCCCACCCTTCTTAAATCGGTGGATATAATGTAACATGACCGAGCCTACTTCTGATTCCCTCTCACCTTCCTAACTCCCTCAGGAGTTTGGAATTTGATCATTTGATGAAAGGTTGAGACCACTACCTCTACTGTGTTGAGCATCGGTCTGCTGATGACTTCGTTGTATGCTGAGTTGATCTTCACCACTATAAAGTTGGTTAGGCGAGTGACCTGTTTTGGATATGTACCAAGGGTCACTGGCAGGGTAATGATGCCTACCATTAGTGTAGAATGCCAGGTGAATCCTACGAGAGGTCCCGTACATGCTCTTAACTCTGATAAAGACAACCTCATCCTTTCTAATGTGGTAAAGAAAAGCACGTCGCACGAAATTCCCGTGTCCACGAGCAGTCTCTTCACATCTACCTCATTAATGGTGGCAGTGATGATGACAACATCGTCATGCGATAGCTCCACACCTTCCAGATCTTTATCCAAAAAAGATATTGGAGGCATAGAGTCTCCCGAGCGCTTATTTCCAACTGAGATGGTCATCAACCTCCCAACGTAAGAGCTTTGGAGTGAGGTAGATAGCTCTAGTTGTGGTGGGCCTCCCATTATCATGTTGAATGTATCGTGCCGGGAGATGCCACGGTATCTTCGGAGAGTGTTGATGGGTGAGTCCACATGGTCATGGTATTCGGTTGATTGGGATGTCGACTTCGTATCCCACAGATGGTGCCAACTGTTAAGGCCAAAAATGACCAAAGCAATAATGATGATGACGTGGGCCCTTTATGCTGAGTTGGAGCCTCGTCAGCCGATTGAGTGGGACCCTAGGTTAGTAGAACCAGGGTCGTTGATAGTTTGTAGTCTAATTGCGATGCTCGTTCGACCCTCAAATGGATCGAGCCTCGGTCAATTGATATCGAGGAGCACCCGCATGACCTTCCCACTGGTAAAAGACTGTCGTTTGAGCCTCCCACTGAATCGAGCCTCGATAATCTACACCACAAGGAAGCGTCAGGGGGGATCAGATCTGGGTTTCGACCTAAATCCCCTCCAATGCTTAAGTTAGATGTGAACTTAAGGAGAATCTTGGGGCTGTCAAGATTGAGCCATGGAGGTTCGCATTGGGTCAGTCCTCGCAAGATATAAGGAGGAAGAAATATATAGAGTAGATAGTATATGATCAGAGTGTAGGTTATACCGTACCTTGGGGGTTGGAGCCCCCTTTAAATTGTCCTTTCGGGTATTTATAGATGATGATCTACCGATTGCGAATAACCGTCCCTCATTGATCAGGACGGGATCTTTTCCAGGATTGATGATAACGACTGCCTATTTCCTCTGTCCCATTAACTCCTACCTGAGTATCAACGAAAGTCCAATGGTCGAATGAGTTATTCCTTTGACTGAGTATTATTCAGCCTTAATAACGGGTTTCAGGTTGTAGGCTCTAACTGGGCCGTGTATCTTGACATCGCTTCATGGGCCGTACCAATACACCAACACTAGGGATAGACGATAAGAAAAGCCATATGGAAACCTGTTCAAAACCCTTCAATTATGTCATAAGTTAACTCTATCTTTACATTTCTCAGACAGTCTTTGTAATTAGGTCCATGCAGGATGTTTTTGTCAAGGATAAATCCCATCGTTAAACTCACCCTAGAACCCTTGAATTGACAACTCTTAATGGTTGATGAACTCACCCGAGGATAAATTCCATTGTTAAAGATATGCGTAGTGAGATGAATCACGAGAGTGGGCAACGTGGTAAATCACGAGAGTGGCGCCATCATTATGTAGCTAGGTGAATCAAGAAATTGGCACCTCTACATCGTTCTACACGCCCGAAGCGGTAGTAGGGATACTGACACCCTAGTGATTCCTCTCTCAACTATTTTCTCTGTTTTATTTGTCTTCATTTGTGTGGAGTCTTTGGTTGTGTTTGCTGATTGTGACACCCTTGCCATTCACATCCATCGCCATTACGACCCTTTCCGTAATCCACCTCCACATAATAAACCAAAGCCTAATCAACCTAGGAATTGATAGGTAGTATAAGCAATGCCCCCCTGTGGATTCGAACTGGAACTCATCGGGATTATATTGCTTTGACACCCTTGCACTTGGGAGTGAGGGTGTGCATGCCTCTTTGGGGGTGCATATCCTTGCAGATAACAAAATGACGCAGTTGTCGTGGAGGCGTTCCGCCATATTATTTATCTATCACAATTAGGTTATTAGACTTCGAAAAAATAAAAAGAAATAATAATAATAATATAATTGGAAAAAAATTTATAAAAAGAAATAAAAAGAGATTTTCCCCATTATCTGCTATCATTATTATCTTTATCTTTCTTTGTACCACAGACGTCTTTTTCAGGTTGTTCATTTCTGTGATTGTTCATGTTCTATTTATTTGAAGATGTGGGGGAGGTACACTCCAATAAACCAAGCGTGTAGAACGGTGGTTAGCTTTACCGAAGCTGACGGAGAGAGTCTCAGCCAATCTTGGGGGAGGTACAACGACCTATTATGTGGGTTTATGTATTGTGCATATCTTTATGATGTGGAGCTATTTTGTCGCTTCGATGGAGGGCTAAAGAACCCTCACGTGGGTTTATGCGGAGGATGCATGTGAGAAAGTTCGGTGATCTGCAGTTGGTAGTAAACTTGGAACAAATGATAAATGTGGCTCGATCTATCGGTTTGCTAACCGTTATGGCAGATGACCAGTCCGATCAAGTATTCATTGATTTTGTTATGGCTAATGTCTCTGATGCAGGAACTATCATAGACGGAGTGTATGTTTCGCTTGAAGGTGATCGTCTCCACTTTTACACCATCAACACTCCATAAATAGACACATCTAAGCTGCCCGAGGAGGACACATTTCTGGGCATATTGAAAAGCATTGTGGGCGTAGTTCGGTCCACTGGTCCAATGACATTAATTGCAGGTGATCCTTTTAAGCGTGAATGTCATAATTTTATTATTCATCGCATCTCTTCTGCATGTACCATTGATGTTGGAGTCCATACTCGAGTTGAGGGGGAAAGATACACTTTTATGCCGCGGTTGAGATATATGAGCCCATAAAGCAGCCTGCAGCACCAGAGGACATTGTTGAGGAGACCATACTAGCGGAGCTGGGGCAGACCGTTGAGGAGGATGATATTCAGGATGAGGAAACAGCTATTCACATAGAGCATGAGTATTGCCTACCTTCAGTTGAGCTTCCACAACAACCTCCACCATTCACTGCGGCTGAGGACCATCCACCGGAGTTTACTACTCCCACGCAGGAAGGATCTTTTACACCCTCGTTATTTACATTTGATTCCCATCATATTTTTGATGACTATCTTATACTTGATTCAGATGTCCCTGACACACCACATTTTCTGCAGGACACATGTGTATATGACCAGGAGGTGCGTTGGGACGTATATGAGGAGGACAACAAGGAGTTGCCGGTACCTTGGGATGCGTCCATCGCTGAAGAGCCGAAAGTAGACCGCGAGGATGTGTTACCTAATGAAACTAAGGAGAGCAACAAGGAGTTGGTAGACGTGGTGCACGAGAGTAGAGATACAATCTCAGGGAAGTATCGTCAACTAGAATTAATTTCCATTATTTCTGTCGATGATTTTCTTTGGGATTCATATATCATTTGTGGAAAATTTCGACGACGAACTGATGTAGCTTGTCTCCTACAAGGTACATGTGGAATCCTTGGGGAGATGCTAGGGGCTGCATTGCTGGAGTTCGTTAGTATTAGTGGCTACACGCAGTTGGAAGAGCCACGGAAGGTGCCAATATGACAGCTGAATGCACCAAAGAAAATACTGGATCCACCTTCTGAGTCAGGTGAACCCGATCCAGTAGTATACTTTTATGCTTTCAATAAACACGAATCTTCGAGGGGACCGTATAGATTTACTTGATTAGTTAGTTTAAATAAATTTATCACCTCATATGATGGCACAATTATTTTTTTACACCCCGCCCTATTCTATGATTTGAGTTCCCACCCTCATATCATGATGCTTGTTTTGCTTCTTGATATGCATGTATTTTACACATTTATTTTCAAACATTCATATCATGTTTCACCCTGCAAATCCTAATTTTATACACTTTTCGATTAATATTTGGAACTATTTCACTTTCGAAGCGTTTATATTGATTTCAGGGAATTTCGAGCGAATTGGAGCAATCTGGAGCAAAAATGAGCCCAGAGGACCTACACGCGTGCAGAGCATCGCCCATGGCCTTATCAAGGAGCTAACAGTGCTGGAGGATGAGTGGAAGAAGAAGGAAATCGAAAGAATCGGCGAGGAGGCGAGGAAGAGAAGGACAGAGTTCAGAAAAAGGCCACTCGGCCGAGTGACGTAGCCCACTCGCCCGAGTGAAGAAGCGTACTCGCCCGAGTAACACGGATACACCTACATCTATCAAGCCGAATGCCAAAGTGTACTCGGCCGAGTGGTAATTTACACTCGGCCGAGTATGAACTCCACTTGACCATGTGGAGTCAAAAATTTTGAATAAAACCGAAGCCAACTCTCTAACTTTTTGAAGCTCTGTAGTGGATCCTACTCGGCCGAGTAGGAAGCCCACTTGCCAGAGTGAGAAATCCTACTCGGCCGAGTGGCTTGAGCGCCCAGATTTTCATATAGCCTCTCCCTCTTTTGATATTCGCTATCATTCCAGCTGGCAAAGTATTTTTCTCATATTTTTATGGATAGTAAACTTCATGATGGTTCCAACGCGACCAAAAACACACCAATCGGAGGTCGGATGAAATCTGAGGAATTTTTGCAAGTTGATGCTGCAGTGCTGGAATCGCTACTCGGCCAGAGTGAGAATCTCACTCGGCCGAGTCAGCGTGGGCTTAGAACTTAAGTTGCGGCCAGAGCTGACTTTGGGAACGAATTTCAGAGGGTTTCTAGGGTTATTTGCAAGGGTTTTGAGGGGACTATATATAGAGATTGTAGCCGTCATTAGAGGAGAGATCCTATTATTTTCTTGGAGATTTTTTAGAGGTTAGGCCATGCCCTAGGCCCACTCTTGGATCTAAAAGCTTGTATTTGGATTGGAATTCTTCATGAAAGCTAAGTATCATTGTTATTATTATTTGAATCTTTGATCTGATATATTTTTACATGCAAGCAATGTTTTTTATTGATTTCTGTATCATTATTGCTATGCTTGGTTCATCTTTGTTCTAGGGAAATGGATGAACCCTATGGATCTAGGGTTTGATATGTGAAATCTATTGAAAACTCATGGTGCTAAACTTGTTAAAGGGTTAGATCGTGATTGATTTACTACGGATAGATATGAATTTCTCTGAGATCTCATGAGCTTGACAGAGGATCTTGAGCTAAGGAAAGCCCTAGATATTCGATTTAGGTTTACAATCGAAATTCCCTAGATTTGGTGCGCGACAGCGACCAAAGCTAACATTTTTATTGTCTTCCTATACTCATACTCGTTGCACGACGGTGAAAGAGTACGAACTATCATGATCTAGGTCCGAACCCAAGTTGTGCGATAGTGAGCTTGAGTTGAGATTGGACATAATTGCCGATCTTAATGCTAGCGGTCTGAGTTAGGCTTGTGCGACAACGAGGCTCTAATTTGGATTGCTATAGACCAACAATAGCACGACAGCGTGAGTCGGTTCTTCATAAAGTTGCGGCAAGTTCACCTTAAACCAAGTTTAATTGCATGGTAATTCATAATTCACATTGATGACTTGAAAATCCATTGCGGGGATTCCCTAGCCCTAGACATTCTTACTAATTGAATTTACAACCGACATATTTATCATCAACACCGACATCCATCACCATTGTCATTTCTTCACACCATAACCATCTCCACCAATAAACATTCGTAGTCGAGCCAACCTAAGATAGATTAGAGCCAACACCACCTTCCTATAGATACGATACCTGCTCGCCACTAGACCGTGCACTTGCGGTAAAACTACATTGTTTTGGGAGTACATCTCGATGCGATCAAGTTTTTGGCACCGTTGCCGGGGAGGTGTTTCTTGTTGGGTGCCAATTTGTCACAATTAGGTCGATTAGACTGTGTAAAAAAAGAAAGAAAAAACAAAAAACAAAAAACAACAACAACAGAGAGATAGATTTTTCACCACCACCTGCTATTATTATTTTCTTTATCTCTCTTTGTATCACTGACGTCTTTTTCAGGTTGTCTACTTTGCTTGATCAGGTACAGTTGATGCAGCGATGGTGCTTCCAAAGATGCAACCGGGTTCTATACAATCCTACATATATTTTGCTACATTCTGTCAAGCTGATGAAGAATCCTTCAGGAAAGGCTTGTCCAGGTTTGAAAGAATGTTAGGAATGTTCCAGACAGAGTCAGACCATGAGTGGGATGGTTCCAAGCTATTTGATATCTTCATTAGAAGGCTAAAGGGACCCTCACGAGAATTTATGAAGAGGATGCAAGTGGAAAAGTTCAGTGATTTGCAGTTGGCAGCAACCTTGGAACAAATGATAGATGATGCTCGATCTACCGGTTCGCTAACTGTTATGGTAGGTAAACCATTCGACCAAGTATTCATCGATTTCATTATGGCTAATGTCTCTGGTGCAGGTACTATGATAGATGGAGTGTATGCTTCACTTGAAGGTGATCATATCCACCTTTACACCATCAACACTCCACAAATAAAGACATCTGAGCTGTCGAAGGAGGACACATATATGGACCTATTGAGAAACATTGTCGACGTAGTTCGAGAAACCGGTCCATTAACAATAACGACAGGTGATCCTTTTGAGCTCGGATTTCAAAACTGTATTACTCATTGTATCTCTTCCACATGCACAACTGATGATGGAGTCTACGCTCTAGTTGAGGGGCACAAGACCCATTTTTACACCATTGTCGAGATACATGAGCCCATAGAGCCACCTTGTGCCGTCGTTACCTCCCCTTGCCACCCACATGAGTCAGAGCAGCCTATACCATCAGAGGATATTATTAAGGAGGTCATACCTACAGTAGCAGAGCAGACCATCGAGGAGGACGTGACTTGGGACGATGACATCTGCACACAGATGGAGCCCGAATTATGCCCCCTCTTTTCGAGCTGCCATAGCCATCCCTGCCTTCTACAGAGGCTGAGCATCCCTCAGAGGACCACCCTTCCACTAACGCCAAGGACTATCCCGCAGAGCTTATGGCTCCTCTTCAGAGAGATCTCTTTACTCCCTCGCCCTTTACATTTGATTCCCCTCTAGTGTATGATGTTTACTATGATTCAGATTTTGATGACTCATTGCACCTTTTACAGGATACACATATATATAATCAAGAGGCACGATGGGACGTATACGAGGAGGAGAGCAAGGAGTTAGCACCCATGGACGCATACGAATATGATCAGGAGGTGTGATGGGATAAGTCTAACGATGATGAGTTGCCTGATGAGACCCACGCTTTTATATGCCAAAGCTACCTGAAGAACTAGAGGCAAACAACGAGGAGTTGGTTGACGTAGTGCACGAGAGTAGAGATTTATTTCCAGGGAAGTGTTGTCAACCATCTTTAATTTTAAATACTTATGTTGATGACCCTCTTTGGAATACATTTATTTTGGGAAAAAATTATTCACATCAGATTGATGCAGCTTATCTCTTACAGGGTACAGGTGGAGTCCTTGGAGAGATGCTGGGAGCCGCATTACTGGAATCTGATGGAGTCTGTGGACACACGCGTCTGGCGAAACCACGAAAGGAGCAGTTGGAGCAGTTGCCTGCACCGGCACAGATACTGGATCCGCCTTTTGCTAAAGGTGACATCAATCCGGTAGGGTAGTATTTCATGCTTTTAATAAGCACGAATCCTCTCAACAGTGAGAGGACCGTATAGATTTGCTTGATTAGTTTGTTCAGAATAAATATTACTTCATATGACGGCAAAAATAATAATTTACACCCTACCCTTTATACGCTATATTATTTGCCATCTTCACATTTTGATGTGTTATATTCTTTTTGCTCACCACCTATCGAGCATCTCTTTCAAGTGAATACTCACATTCTTATTCGTTTGACTCGATCTCGCTTAGCAAAACCGTGACATTTTTGATCGAGTCATTTGAATAAGATTGTTTGGTATAAGCTTGGGGAAAAACACTCTCATGCATCATTGTATGTGCATGTAGTTGCATTAGGATTTCATGTCATTCATGTCATCATTTTTCATTCCCCCCAAATTTATCCGTGTTCCTCATATTCTTCCATTATGATCACATTGAGGACAATGTGAAGTTTAAGCTTGGGGAGTGCATTTCCATGCCATCTAATTTCATTAATTGCATCTTTTACTCTATTTTTAGGGTTTTTAGAAATTTTCAAAATTTTTGCATCATCTTTTTTATTTTTCCATCTTATTTTCCTTTTATGTGTGTTCATGCATCATATTGTGTGCTTGTTTTTCTTTTCTTTCCTCTCTTTTATTTTTATTTCTTTATTTTCTTTTCCTCCTTTTGCTAGATATGTTCCTTATGATGATATCTCTTATTGCTTTAGTATCCATCACGATGCTTGCTATTCTTGCCATGCTATTTGGAGTATTTCAGTATCCTGCTATCCATGTGCTTGCTTATATATTCTTTTGATGATTTCTCTACATGAATGCATGATATTAATTGAAGCTGAATGTATGGATTAGTGTTTAGTATGCTTTTGTTGGAAGTGCACCAAGATTCACGCATCAACTGTATAACTGAAGCATCTGCCTTATTGTCTTATTCACCTTCTGTTGCATGCTTGACATGATTGTACTCTTTACTGCTTGACTTCACTATTTATTGAAATGATTGAGAATATACATGCTTACATATGAGTTTAGTTGATGTATTATCTTATTTAACCATTTGTGCACATCTTAGAGTGAACCGAGTGTAACACAATTTTCTTCTCCACATATATTTTTTTATTCTCTACATGTCGCTTGAGTTCACCTCCTAAAGCTACTTATATCGCATCTATTTCCCAAAAATCGCTAGATATGAAAAAAATAGCTCCAAAAAGTACAAAAAGCCAAAAAGGAGCCAAAAACCAAAAATACAAATCATATAGCTCCTACAAAAATCCAAAAAAAAATTGAGAAACAAAAAGTTCAAAAAGAAAAAGAAAAATATTTCTCTATCTCAATGTTGGAGCCACAAAATACTTGGGAAAATCAAGGCAAAATCCCATTTTCCACTATCATATTTCTTTAGAAGCGATGCCTCAAGCTAAGCTTGGGGGGTGTGTGAATTCACTTGACCATATGAGTGAGTGTGATATTAGAGTGGAGAGGTGCACGAATGGGGAAGTTTGATTATGCTGAAACTTAGCAAAATAATTTAGTTATGGAGATTTCTATATAAATATGTGAATGCCCTGCTTTAGTCCATTCTCCATTGCATGCTTTGTCATGCCCTATTTTGCATTATACGTGTATTCTACTGAATACGCGTGGTGTTTCTACCTACGATGCATGCGTGGGCATGAGATAAGCGTAGATATTGACGTATGTGATGTAATGCCAAGGAGAGTAGGCCGTAATACGTGGCTAAGGGAAGAGAATGCGAAATGTGAATGCAGAAGAAGTGCAAATGACGTCGTGGGTGTAAAACGACAGGAACGTACTAGACGTGTGTATGTGAAGCATGTATGCATCCACGGATGAGCATGGATGTGTGTTAGAGAGAGCTATGGAAGTATGAAATGGGTTAGGGGTCAATGGCAAACCCCGTAAATTTTTAGAAAGGTCAGGGGCAAAACAGTCTTTTTGACTAAAACTGCTGGGCGTACATACTTAAGTGGTCGGTACCTAAAGTAATGGAAAACTTGTAAAGATTTGAAAATTGAGGGGAAATTTTGGAAGGGGTATTTTGGTCATTTAACTACATGCATGCTTATCCTTAGGAATTTCTAGAGTTAGATATTTGGGAAGAACCTTCTCTTTTCTTCTTCACTTTTCTTTCTCTTTCTCTTTTCAATTTCCATTCTCCCTTTTTCCCCTCCCTATGGCCGGCCACCCTTACCCTCTTTTCCCCCATTTTTAACAAATGAAAACCCTAATTTAGCTCACCAAAAATTATGAAGCACAAGTGGATTCAAGATGGAAGAAGATGGTGAAGAAAAAAGAAGAAAAGAAGGAAAAATCCAATTTTGGTGGTAGGAATCAACTTGGTTTTGGAAATCACTCTAGGGTTTCTTTTTGTTGTGTTTCATGTTATGTTTTACTCAATTTGTAGTATGGGTGATCAAATCTATATGCCATGATTCAATTTCACCAATTTTCCCTTGAAAATTCCAAGCAAAACAATCTCCTTGAAATCCTGAAATTGTGTTGTATGTTGTTTCTGTAATATCTGTTACTGTAGTTAGAATTGGGTTTCGAAAAAAATATGAGCTTGTAGATCATGGAATTATACCCCAAAAACATATAAATTTTGATATAGTTACAATTCAGAAATTAGGAGAAATAAATCCATATTTACAGATGTCTGTTTGATTTTTAGTGTTGACACAGTTTAGTAAAATTGTCCTACAGCGCTACACACATCTTGAAATTTTATGATTTTGGTCTTGTTGGAAAGCTAACAAGTTTTTCTAAAAGTTCATCTGACTGATCTTATGTCGAATTTCTGGCTAGAACATGCCCAAAATTGGCTTTGAACACAGACCCTAAAATCTATCTAAAAAACAGAATTGACACACTTCACTAATTAATTCACCATAAATCATATAGTTCATAATTTTGCATGAAATTTTATTGTGGATCCATAACTTACATATCTTCAACTTTCATTTATAAAGTTTCTTCAAATTCCCAAGATGAATAGGTGAAATATGCTGATCTTTATGGTTGCTCTTGCAATTTTAGCAAGCTGAATATCTTAAGTGCTATTCTTATCATTAAATGTGGTTAATTGGCCATTATTAATCTTGCTTAATATGGTTGTATGGTGAAATGAATGTTCATGCCCTTGTCACATGTAAATGTTGTTGTGTTGCTTTGTTATAAGTGGTGCCCGTCAGGTGTTCGATGAAATGCCTCAATGAAGGCAATATTCAATAAGTTGAGAAATGTGCATGTGTTAGTATTGTCCTGGAGCCACAATGATAATTAGTGAAGTTAGAGGCTTGAATGCATGGATATATTGTAATTGTGAATGAGTGATGTGTTGTGATAAAGGGCATGTCACGTGAGTGCATGACCCCATGTTTAATGTAGGACCGCCGAGGTGACATGTGCACATCCATGCCATTGAAACCCCTAACGTGTCACTTATGATGTTAACTTATTAAATTGGATATATCTCAGTCCTCTCTAATGAGGGTAAGTTAGCAGAACCCGGGTTTAGGGGGGATTTGAGTAAATTGTGGATATGGGGCCTGGATAGTGGAGTTGGGAGATGATTATGTGATGTGTGGAGTTTACACCCAATCGCCTTTACCGGGAGTGGAGGGGATACTTACACCCACTCGCCTTTACCGGGAGTGGAGGGGTCATACGGAGGTTGGGTTATATGTGGATAGCCTCACTCCTGCCAGGGACGGGGGAGGTGAGAGGCCCGACGTACAGTGCACGTGTCCACTGCGTCGTGTGCTATATTCACCCCACATTTGAGGTGAAGTCCACGTCCTGGTATCACGCAGTTTACCCAAGTTCCCAATTAATTTAATTATAAAATAATAAGATAAGAATTTGGCATGTTGCTCCTTTTGCTGGCAGCACTTTCCCTTCCCCTTGCCAGTTTCTAGTGACTATGTGGCATGTCTCTGGCACTTGTACTTATTTTATTAAATATTGGTTGCTTAAATACTTGTGTTATTATTATTGTTATTATTATTCGTGCTAACCCTTTTCTTGCAGTAACTCGACATGGACCGCAGGTATGATTTCCTTGTTTTAATTATTTAATTTTCATTATATCACTTTATTACTTGCTCTATTTCTCTGGCTTGCCTTGTGACTTGATAACCCTAAAACGGAGTTCCAAACCCAAGTTGGTTCCTACTGGGGCACGCGTTGATGTGCTCCCCCCATTTTTCAGGTAGCAGGGTTAGCTTGGATGAAGGTGACTTGGAGCTCGGTTCAGGGGTAGCACTTGAGGTGAGTTGACTTGTGGTATGATATAGTTGTCTTGGGGGGTGGAGAATGAGGGTGTCCATGAAGTGATGTACCTGAGTTATGTATTGCTAGATATATATATGTTGTTGTTGTTGATCTCTGTATTCATGAGATCGGTTGCTGTTATTGTGAAGCTTTACTTGTACTATCCCAGCATGTGCGCAGTGGCCTGCTTGTACAGTGTCTTCTTTCTCCCTCTTTTCCTCTTTCATCACCCTCACTCTTCACGATACTCGGACAAAAAAATAAATTAAATATCGGGGTATTCTAGGGAACGGGGCGTGACAGTTTTTGGCAGCCCATGCAGGTCACTGCACTGCGATGTGCGTAAGGATTGTACTTGTAATACTTCAGTAGGTGATTGGGATATGTTAGCCATAAGGTGGGTAGTGACCTTAGAGACCTTAGAGCTATCAGTGATCCACCCTTGAACCCCTAACTTTAGGGAGTCCGGGGATGAACTTTCTATAGTGTATTACACTATATGTATATATTTGGGGGTATACATGTGTATCTATAACTGCGTGAACCTGTGTGTACAAGTGCATTTGTTGCATTTAGAGATTTGAATTTTATATATATATATATATATATATATATATATATATATATATATATATATATATATATATATATATATATATGGTGGTATACTTGTATTCAACATATGTATTTATACTTGAATATCATGGAGTTGCTTGTGTCTTGGATGGTTATAGTGGTATATAGATTTATGATGCGGATATGTGAATAGGCATGTGTTATATTCGTATGACCCTGAGCTATAGGTGATGTATACACGATTCTTCGTACATGTATACTGGTGGTGTATATATAGGTTAGTGGAGATGTATATATATACATGGTAGGGGTGTGAGTGGGGATATATACGTATGTATTACAAGATCATGGATATATACGTATGTATTACAAGATCATGTATGTGTTTCTTATCTATTGTATCATGATTGTGTTCCCGCGTGGGAAGTGTACCGATGTGTGTATGACTATCCTTGTATGGATAGAGTCGTGGAGTGTCAACATTGTCTTTGGGTATGTGGGAAGAATTGCATGTGTGTGAATATATGTGTGCTTGTATGGGTAGGTGATGTAGATATAGATTGGGATATTGGTGTATATATGTACCGTAAGTGTTGCATTACTAGCGTATGAATTCTTAATGTATTAGATTTGAGTAACTGTGAGTATGTGTATGTACTGCCTATGCGCCTATATGAACCGATATATTATCCTAATTTGGTATATGGTCGTGTGTTGTATTATTGCGTGAATATAGGTGTTGTGTAATGGCCATACATGGTGAGTAGGTAGCAATATAGATACGTAATGGATGTAAGGCTAATACAAGTAATGCTTCCGAGTGTTTGGGATCGATGCGTTCCGAGGTGGGTATTGTGCTTTAGCCCCATCCACCCTAAGTTTAAACCCTTAGTCCTATACTGTGCCTATTACGGGATATGGATATATGTATGACATGTAGCGCATGTAAGATGTGATGGGTATAAGGATCTGAGACTATAGAGTGCATGTATATATATAGAATGATTGTAGGTTTACAGTAGAATTATGATATATATATATACATTCACGTGTGTGTGTGTGTGAGCCACGTCGAATGGCGTCTATAGGACCATTGGATGTATATGTAGTACCCGTTCCCTTCCGTATATAGTGGTATAAGGAGGATTGTGTACTGGCATATGAGATACTTGTATGTATGTAGGCGTGTTGTAGCAAGCATGGTGTGATTGTGTAAATGTGTTGCTATTATTGAACGTGTATTGATATCAGTCCTATGAGTGGTTATATGTGTATGTATGTGAATGATCTCTATTCTGATATATGTGTATCAGTATATGAATGTGTACGTATATGGGATAGGACCATCTATTGGATGTGTGTGAATGTTGAAATACACTTATTTGTGTATGTATTAGTATGTTAGTAAAAGTGCAGATATATTGGACGTTATGTATATAAAGGCATGGATAGCTACCGACTACTGTTAGAGTAGTTTAAGTAGCTTGACTGTATAGGTGTGTAATAACAGGATATGGCATGTGTGAAAGGGTGTATGCACCCATACATTGTGATGTATGTGCATGGTTGCATGGATCCTAATATGTATAGATGTATGTCTGTGTGTATACCTAATATTAGAATAATAATCTGGTGTGTATGAGCGAACGTGTATATGGCTATGTATAGGCATATATATATATATATATATATATATATATATATATATATATATATATATATATATATATATATATATATATATATATATATATATATATATATAAAATAAAACATGGATGTTATCATGGGGTTATTGGATAAGAGTTGTTGGATAAGAGAAATTGGATAAGTGTTTGAATTGTATTTGGGTTATAAAAATGAGGGATGTTATGATGAGTTTTTGGATAAGAGAAATTGGATAAGAGAAATTGATTACTAGGACAAGTTTTTATATGTTTGGGGGGAATTTTGTTTGAAAACTCAAAATTCAAAAATTCAATACTTTGAAAACTCAAAGGTTAACCAAAATTGGGGGAACAAAACTTAGGGGGAAACTCAGCCTCTAAAAAGCTCAAAAATGTTGGGGTGGACCAAAGCTGGCAAACCCCCGTTACAGCCTCACTCGATATCTCTCCCTCACTTTTCTCTCTTTCTCTCTCACCTGAACCCCATCCCTCTCATCTGACCTGAGCCCAACTCCCTCCCCATCGCCCCCCTACGCATCACCTCATCCCGCATCAAAAGTGGGTAGGCTACCCTAAGAGCTGACCGATGATCCTGTCGTCGGTAAACCCCATTAAAGCAGACCTCCGGCAAGAATCGCCATGCTTCCGAACGGGATCTGTGTGGCCACCCAGACGGTGCCACTGTCGGCGGCCCACACATCCTCCATTGGCGTCTGGATCGATGCAGGCAGCCGGTACGAGGAGCATGGAACAGGCCTTAAACCTGCTTTGAATGGTGTTAGGGTTTGAATATCTTCATGTTTTTTATTTTTTTGTGGGTTTGGCAGATGTGGGTTGCAACAAGCTGACGACGGATAATCAAGGCAGATCAGAGAGGTTTTTAATTTCAATCCCCCTTTTCCATCAATTTTTCTCTATTCTCTTAATTTTCTGATAAAAATCTCATTTTTGATTACAAAATCACTTTTCTTCTTCATCTTCATCTTCATGGCTCTCCTTTTTTGGATTCATATTGGATGTCAATGGTTTTTGGGCTACAGGATACAAGGCCAACTTCATACGTATATCTCAAAATAACTCACACGGCTCTTTGATTTTGCCATCTGTATTTGCTATAGGATCTGCACAGTCTGCTGTTAGGTATTAGCTCTCAAATTATATTGAAATCCTAGGTGAAAACACTATTTAAATATGCCAAACAGACCTGATGTTGATTTAGTGGAAGAGATTGTGCTGTAGTTCGATTAGTTTAGCTTGAATTGGAGTGTAATTATATGCATTCCATTGTTTGCGTGGTTCTTATGTTAATTTAGGTCTGCTTACGATTGTGCAACCCTTGCTTATGATTGTGCTGCTTAGGCAGGTTCCTCCGGCTATTAGTGCCCCCGATCATATTCTTGGGAACCTGGAAATGCCTATTCCAGGTATAATTTTTTTCTTCATGATTTGAAATTGAACATATTGATTGAATAGAATTGATATCTGATATCTTCTGCTTTGAGCTAAGGTATGCATTACTCACATATGAATGAGCAAGTTCTGGGTCCTATGTCAATGCCAATGCCAATGCCTATGGGTGGGATAGCACCAGACTCGGGTAACTGGTTTGTTCATTTTGTTCTGTTGAATGATATGTGATGTTGACATAATTTGTATTGTGAATGGTATGTGATGTTAAACAATTTTGAAGTTGATGGAAAAAATTGCTGCTCTCGCGATCGCCTCATTTAATTATCCCCTTTCGCTAATTTCTACACTTGCGGAAAGGTTTATTGAAAGGGGGAAGGACAATAGATTTGCAATAAGAGATTGCATTCAATTTTACAGCATAAATAAAGCCAACAGCTGATTAACACCTTCCCATAGAAACAATTTCAATATCAATACATTAGCATAGTTTAGGTTTAAATATTAATGGGTAGTATGAATGATATTGGAATTGTGAAGCTCTAATAACAAGACATGGGTATGATGTATGCTGTAGTTTATAGACATTAGAACATATCAAAAGACAAGTTAGTTATATAGGGAAACGAAGTAAACTACCTAATTATAAGAGAATAAATTGTACAATAGATGTTTCTGAGGAAGTTACCTGCCCTGGGGTAAAGAGTAGAGGTGGATAATATTTTGCTCTAATGGCAAAGTGTTTCTTCTCAAAGAAACACCTGGTGTGGGAGATACCGGATGGTAATGTGAAGAGGAAGATCGAGTTTGATTGGAAAACTATTGCAGCGATTAGAGCAACTTTTGCCGAAGGGAGGCCTAGCACTCTCCATGTTTAGGTACTACTTCTACTACTCATTTGGGTGACTCTTTCAATATGATACTTGAATATTGAACCTTAGGATGGCTTAAGTTGTAGTGAAGTTAGCTTTGTCCCATCAAGAATCATCACTATGTAAGTTCTGCAATCAGATAATTGCATGCTTTTGTTGATGCAGGTTTTTGTTGATTCGGATGACAGATTTTTGTTGATTCGGATTTTTGATGAAGCCAAACACATTGATACACAAGGGAAGACTTGCTGGACCCTAAACCCGAAACAAAAACATCTTGATGGCCTCAAGGTTGTAAATAATAAAATTCTAGCTATTTCCAGTTGCACATGAGCTTATTACTAAGTGTTACCTTAATATTGGCATTTTTTTCGTAAATCATAACATTCATATGTCCACTTCGGATAAAATTTGTTAACGTTATGATTTGTGAAGCTGTGCAGAAACAAGAGACGATCATGGGATGAGCTCAACTGAAAGTGTCATTTTCCTACATGGCTTCCTATCTTCTACTTCATTTTGGGTCGAAACGATTTTCCCAAACCTCTCTGAATTTAATGAATACTCATGATAAAGTTATGCTCAATATAGAATATATTTGTGTGCTAGGTATAGCCAAGACAATTGCACAGAGGGCTTCAGCCAGTATGTTTTTTTTCTCATCACTTTGAATGGCTTCTCATCTTTTGAGCTCTCATGAAGGGGTGAATTATAACAGAATTTTTATCTTAAAACGAGATTTTTTAAAATGCCCATGATAGAAATTTCTTGATTTGGTTCACGTTTGTTTCATAGAAATGTGTGATGTCGGGTGTTGGCCATTGCCATTTGCCGTGGAGCATAATGTGAAATTGAGACTAAAAAAAAGGAAACAAAAAGGAAAGAAAATAGAACATTTAAGACTGGCTTTCAAGGAAATAACCAATTTATATAATGGTGACAAGTTCCTGCAAAGGCAAATATGGGAAAGACAAATCCCTGCCATGAAACTTACACACTAACGGACCAATGTTTTCATGTTCTGCAAAGTTCACTGTAACAACAAGCAATACACTTTAAATTTAGGTATGTTTAGACACTGACCAAATGCCAGATTCTGAGCTTCGGTGCATACTTCAGTCCAGCTTCACTCTATTAATTAATCAAATTTGGGTATGTTCCTCAAGTCAGGTGGTTAAACATGCACTTTAAATTACTGTGTTGGTATTAATTAGGTCATTCATGTTGTCTATCGAGTCTCTCTCTGTACTACAGAAGTTTGATTTTTATTTGGACTAACAACTAAACCATTTGTATAGGTATATGTGTAGACATTGGGTCCAACAAATTATCAGAACATGAAATTCTTTGCGATGCAAACATGGAATTATCAGCACAGTAAAAAAATTTCTTTGCAATGCAAGATGTTCTTTGCGATCTGAATTTTGAGAACAAGAAATCTTTTTTTGAGAACATGGACAGACTCACACTGGGGACACTGGAAACATGAAATTTGTCTTGATAATTCTTCTCAGTGTAATGTGAATTTTTGATAACATGAAAAATGTGTGCTATTCCATGTTTCTTTAAATTGTTTATGCTTTGAATAGTTATCTGATCTTGCCATGAATTAGACTCAGGTTATACCAGTTTGAGGTTGTATGCGTTTAAGCATGTCTATGTTTAAGTTTGAGTTTGGGTATGTTTATACATTGTTTGAGCATGTCTATGTTTAAGTTTAAGTTTGAGGTTTGTTCGTCTTTGGCATGTGTCATCCTCTTAATTGCATGTGTGTCATCCTCTTGATAAGGAATTCACGAAACAAAAAAACAATGAATGTAATTTATAGGATCTCATCTTTAGCATGTGTGTTACCTCAACCTCAACAAACATTGTTTATTCTCTCAAATTGTCAAACACCAGGACTCATGTTCCATTAAATTACAGGATGTTCATCCTCTGGTTAATCTCAACAAACACTATTTATTCTCTCAAATTGTCAAACACCAGGACTCAAGTTCCAACAAATTACAGGATGTTATCCTCCGTTTAATCTCATCTTTGCCATGTGTGCCATCTCTCATCTTGGGTGTATGTTAGTTCTTTGAATAGATTTCTTTGATATTCTGAAAATGTAACTTCGCGGGTGTATGTATGTGAATGATGGGAATTTGAGGTTGTAGTTAAAAAACTTACAGTTTGAATTTTTTGAGAGACTCATCTTTGGCATGTGTTTCATCCTCTTAACAAAGATATATGATGTTTATTATTTGAGGTTGACAAAATTATTCTCATCTTAGGTGTATGTAATTTCTTTGAACATGTTTCTTTATTATTCTGAAACTGTGGGTATGGAACCACGGCAACACCAATGTGTTTATCCCAAATTTCAGAAGTAGAACCAAAAGATATATCTCAAACAAAATAAAGTTATAAAATAGCGATAACGTTCAGGTTTATTCAAAGAAAAAAATTAAGAACTTGGTAGATAGCTGTTGTTCTAAAAATTGCATCCATCTACATCATAAGAAAGTTGCATTTGTCTCTGACGCACCAATTAAAATATTGGAAGCAAAGTCTGCATGGAGAAATTAAGGTGAAATGCTGTTTATTTATGTGACAATGGTGAACCAATGCTCCTGTAGCTGATCTTAATAGGATAGGTTTGGCCAATCTATGAAGATGAGTAGCATGAATTCCTTCCCTTCTCCAGTTCACTGTTGTATCAAAGCATAACTTACAAACAACGATATTTTAATTTTTTTTAGAGTGTGAATGATGGGGATTTTGATGTTGACAAGAATACATGTGGTTGTCAAGTTGCATATTAGGTATGTATAATGAATTTTAGACTTGAACATGTGATTCCAGTTCAATTCACACTTATCACCAGCATTGTTTTCTTTTTGTTTTTGGTAATAGCGGACTTCATGTGGGAAGGGGAGTTGTTCATTGCACACTTGCACATAACCAACATTTTAATTACACATTTTAGTGGTCTTTCTTTGCTTTGATATGCATTGAGTTTCAGCTGCATATGTTGACTATCCGAAAATCCAAGTTATTCTGACATTGAGGTTATTCTGACCAACTTGAGAAAACTTTGTTTATAATTGCAGAAAAAATAAATAAATAATGTTGTTCTTCAACATTTTCATATGAAAGGTTAGTAATTAAGTCACAGAAAATAAAAAATTGTTTGATAGTAAAACATGATTAACAACAGTTTCTATCAATGAAATCTATAAGAAAAAAATTGATTATTTTTCCTTTAGTACTGATGTAGACCACAGATGCATTTGAAAAGCCAATACGACAGTTCTTTATGTCTTGGAAATACCTTCATTTTATTTTAAGAAGTCAGTAGGTATTGCACTTATCATCTCATTGCCATTGAGCTGATGGTTTGATTGTTGAGCATAAGTTTGAAGCATTCTTCTATGTAAGATTTATGTAACCAAGTTGCTAGAATTGAATATTCTCAATCCAATCCAAACCAACACAACCAGAAAGTCATCTTCAAAAGCATTGGAAGAAGCACAGTTTTGCAGGGCTCCTAAAGTGGGAGGAAAGTGGGAGGAACGAAGACATGCATGAACGACAGATCAGCGGCCTGTGCATCGCGCATCGCAGCACCTGGTTCAGATTCTGCTCCGACTCGAGTATCTCCTGCAGCTCATCTACCTCTTGCTACAGGTCTAGCCTCCTCGAATTTAGATCAGTGTTGGCATTGGCTCCTTCGATCAGCTATCCAGTGGCGAGCCCCCTGCAGCTCAGCCAGGGTGATGAAAGGCAGGGTGATGAAAGCATTTTTCCTTTTGAGCCTTTGGTGATTCTTTCATTATTTAGATACTTCATTGATTCTTTGGTTGGATCATTCAGTGTAGAAATAGGGGGATTGTTTTTAGCCATATTTTTTTGGGATTCTTTTGTAATAGCATTCCATTTACAAGAAATACAGAATACCATGTCAAACGTTTACTTTCATATTGGAACATGTGTTTATTTTGCCCAATTTTTTCTGATATGATGCTGATAACTTTGGTATGCAATTGGAATACCGAAATTTATTGAGTATTTATTGAGGATTTATTGGTGCTCAAGAACAACCAAGACGACATCTTTTCAGCGGAGACCAGTTTCAACATGGAATCCAACAGATACCCAGAAATCAAAACTGTGGATTGAGCAATTTTTGAGAAGGAATTCAAATATCCAACAGATAGCAGAAATTTCTACTTGCTCTTCAATTGCAATTTTAGTTACTTACATGCCATCAATTTGGGATATGCTGAATTGGTTAATGATGTGGGTAGAGATGGAAGGTCATGTCCTGCTATCCTTCAAGTGTTTGTAGAAATTCCTCAAAGAAGAAAAGTTAATTTTTGTGATCCATGTTTTGGTTATAAATTGCAGTTTCACTTCGGTTAATAGTTGATTGGGCTTAAACATTGATAGATAGCAATGAGACTCGGAAGCTGAGGAGCATGTTAGTTCAAGCCACCAGAAATTATTGTGTTCTTCACAATCAGCTTCTCATTGTCATGCAGTAACAAGCACAAACATGTGGGGTAGGTGAATTATACATTGTTAACTTTTAATAGATGACAATGCATGCAATGCATGCAATGGAATTAGTAGATGACAATATATGGAATGAAGTCTTTGACGCATGATTATTTGTCCTCTATTCTGTAGTCATAGTAAATTATTGGAGGTGTATGCCATGTGTCTATATTCTTCATGGGTACATATGCCACATCATCCTATGCTTCTTAACTACACCAAATATATTTTTCTCATTCTCTACTGCTTTATTTTCTACAGTTTCATGTGATATCCCTTTTCATTGATGAAGTTGAGTATTGGATATTTGTTTATAAGACCTAAAATAAATACAATCATATAAAAATGATATTGTACTTTCCTTAGCAAATACTTTTAACCCAATAAGAAATGCATGCATCTCATTTCAAATTTAATGGAAAACTATTCCTTATAACTTGCTAACACTATTTATTCAATATTTAACTCTTTAAGAAAAAGATAAAGAACAAGTATAATAATATGAGATTTATATGGATTTATTTAGCATGTCCATTGTAAATTTGCCCTGCTATGTCCTCCTTGAGTCATATGGGGTAAACTTTTGAATTTTTGAGAACTTTTGAATTTTTGAAAACTTTTAAATTTGCTCTGATATGTCCTCCTTAGGCCATAACTTGATAACACTAGGACAAACAAAGTTATGATGAATTATTGAAAAATTGGGGGGAGTTTGAGTTTTTGAGTAAAATAGTTGGGGGAAACTAATACTGGTGGTTTCTTGGGGGAAAATCATGGTAAGAGCTTTGAAATTTGAATTACTTTGAAATTAAAGGGGGAAACAAAAGGGCTTGCTTTCATTTGCTAATTTTTGTTTGGCTCATTCATCCAAAAAATTTGTTCTTTTTTTGCAGAAAATGCATGGATCATGAGTAGGATTGCTTGACTTTGCTCCCTGCTACTCATACAGCCCCAAGTCATACAACCCCAATTATTAGTTTCTCTACGCTCATGATCCCTGCGCTTAGGACTTGGGGATGTATGAGTAAGAGCTAAGTTGCTCTAAGCTTTAGATGAGGGCAAGCATGAGTAGGATTGCTTGGTTGTCTGCATGTTGTATCAAATGGGTATGAATCTTGAACTATCTCCTAAGGACTCATGAAATGAAAGGCTTTCGCTGGGCTGAGCTTGAGAATGTCTACAATGTAGGAAGAGTAAGCATTCTCAATAATTACTCTTCAATTTACTCTTCAATCAGCAAGGACCATAGCAAGTTACTCTTCAATTTCACAAAAGGATGCATACAATAGCGATCACTGTGTGTTGTGCTCAGTCTATCAATCTTCGAATAATATGGCTGAAGCTGTAGGCAAGCGAGTTTGCGTCATTTTGTACATCAGACAGTAGCCCATGGAGATGATGTAGCAATACTGTAAGTTTTAGTGAGGGGAGGGGTGGTGTGGCTTCTCATACAGCCCCAAGTTAGATCAAGTTAGACTATTTAACTCATCTGAATTACTTTGAATTAAAAGGAGGAAACAAAAGGGCTTGCTCTCATTTGTAAATTTTTTGTTCGGCTCCTTCATCCAAATTTCTGGTTATTTTTTTTTGCCGAGAATGCAGGGAGTATGAAATGGTTATGGGGTGTTGCAATTGGTGTGGCTTCTCATAGAGCCCCAAGTTAGACTATTTAACGCATCTTATTCTTCTATAGTAATTTCTCTTATGGAAAGGTTCCCCTAATCCTTATGGACAACAGGTGGCAGCCGCCGCCGGAGAAGCATATGGCTCAGCCACCCATTATCGCCACGCCGTACAGGGTGTGCTTCGCAGTGGCAACAACAATGTCTGAACGGCTTTCTTCTGTGCATGCAGTTCATTTGCTAATATAATGAGATAGAGATAGTATTGGTTTTTTTGATATGTTTATATAGACATATTGTTGTAAAAAATTTGTTCCTTAAATTAACATATTCATAATGTGAAAGAACGACAACTAGCAACGTGATACTCTGAACTTAATGTAATACCATATGATAATAGCATTCCTTGGAGAAGTAAATTTTGGGGTGAACTAAAATTATTGAGTGAACTAAATAACAATTATTGTCCTTTAATTCTTGGTGGGACAAATATTTTGAGGGGGAAATATCTTAAATGAACCGTGCCCTACGGGCACGGGTTATGACTATATATCTATATTACATTTGACAACTGTTTTTGAATCCCAGGGCTGACTAGGATAAGCTGACTAGGACAAACAGGTTGATAGAAAGACGGCTTGGATTTAATCTTGAGGAATGAATGGTTGAGATGAGATTTTGTGGAAAGTTTTGGAGGGAAAAACATTTCTAGAGAAATGAAACTTTTTTGGGGAATGAAAGTTTCTGGGGAATAGCAGAGTGCATGCAATTAATGCATTTGGGGAAAAAAACTTTTACTTGCACTTAATACTGCAGATCGAATGCTGCTGCAGATCGAATGATTTCCCTCAATGCGGGACCCACCGTCTCTTCGTCGCACGGGACAACAAGATGAGAATAATATCCCACACCGAAGGCGCCCGCGCCGAATAAATTTTTTATGCTAATTTGTTGTTCGACGCCGAAGACGCCAGCTAAATTTTTTTACGCTAATTTGTTGTTCCGCGTCGAAGTTGCTCGCACCAAATTTGTTGTTCTACGTCGAATTTGTTGTTCCGCACCTAAGGCGTCCACGCCGAATTTGTTGTTCTGTATCGAAGGCGGCTACGCCGAATTTGTTGTTCCGCGCCGAAGGCGCCCATGCTACTAAATATTTTTACGCTAATTTGGTGCTCCCCGTAATTTTGGCTATAGAAATAATTTTTTGGGAACAAAGATTTCGCGGGGGAAAATCTTAAATGAACCGTGCCCACGGGCACGGGGTTTGACTAGTATATATATATATGAGGGTTTATATGAATATATCTGAAGGTATATAATAAGTGTGTATATGAGTAGATGTGGAGTATTTATGTGAAGTATTGTTTGTTACCTTTATGTGAATATGTATCATACTTGTATGAATGTGAAGTGTAGGGATGTGTTCGTGTAGGTGTACTGTGCAGTAAGAATATATATAATGGTGTGTATATTGGATGAATGAATACATAAATGTATATATATACTTATACGTATCTTATTTGTCTACTTGCTGATCTATTCCATAGGGTTGTCTCTCTAGGTGTACCTCAGTGTGCTTTGGATAAATGTATTCTTGTTGTATGCGTGAATATATAGGTCTGTACCAGAGCAAGTGTGTACGTGCGTGAATGTGCAATGTAAATGTGGATGTGATAGATATGGAATATAGGTGTATATGTGTGTGATAAATGTAGGCGAATGAAACTGCTTGATATATGTGTATTGGACAGTGTGTACTTGGTTGCACATTTATGTATATACGTGTGCATGGAAGTGTAGATGTATATTTATACTTGTTTGTCCATTATGACAGTATGTGTGTAGCAGATGCAGGGATAGTTATACATATATATAACATATGAAGGGAACATATTATGTTGTGCACTCTGGTGTATTGTGTGTGGTATATGTACCTATCTGTGTGAGGCAGTAGGTGCACTGCTATGGATGTGATGTTATGTGTATACTTATTTATGGTTATAATTGTGAACCTTATGTGACTTAATCGTGCATGTGCTATTACGTGCACGTGAACGTATCTATGGATGTGACTAACTATTATGTGTATGTATGTATTTATGTGTCTATGGATGTGAGTAGACCCTTGTGACTAAGCATTGGGAGTATAAGGATCCGGGGTACATACGGTGTGACACCGTGATGGTGACCCTGTTTATTAAGCAATGGTGTGTAGATTAATGTGTATTGCTGGATGTCTGTGCATGAATGTAGACGAGTATGTGTGTGTGTGTGTGTGTGTATATATATATATGAGAATAATGGGTATCATACGCCATATGAGAGGGTCTCTCATATTCCCTCTCACATAAGGGGGGCAAGTACAAGCCCACATGGGCTTGTACTTGTTGTACTTGCTCCCCTTATGTGAGAGGGCATATGAGAGACCCTCTCATATGGCGTATGATACCCATTAATCCTATATATATATATATATATATATATATATATATATATATATATATATATATATATATATATATATATATATATATATATATATATATATATATATATATAGGAAAATTTTCAAATGAGAACATTTCGCACCGTGCGAAAATGTTTTTATCTTTTTTTTGAAATTTTTTTTTTCAAAAATTCTTTTTTCCACCCTCATTATATGTTGTTATACCCCCCTCAAAAAATAATGGTTGTGAAATAATGTCATTTGGTCTTCGATCAAGGCATTTCATCAAATTCGCACGTTTTGAGACCGTTAAATTTGTAACGGGTGGATGGGGGCTCTAATGCCCAACGGGTTCACCCATTATTTTCCCTGGGGTATATATTTGTATGGATTAAACATCAAAAAAAGAATTTTTGAAAAAAAAAATTTCAAAAAAATAAAAAAAAAGTTTTCGCACGGCTTTCGCACGGGTTTTTTCGCACCCGAAGATTGCCCTATATATATATATATATATATATATATATATATATATATATATATATATATATATATATATATATATATATATATATATATATATATATGGAATATAACTCGTTTATACTTGAGTGTATGGTGATGTATTTGAAAGCACACCATGTATGGGTACATTATGTATCGTGAGGTGGATATGGTGTGATGTCCTATGTATATGGATATGAGTACTGATCTAAATACGTGTAATAATACGTATATAGATTTATTTGGGGTGCGTGATGTATATGTTAATGTGTGAATATGCGTGCCTAGATGTTTATATGAAAGACATTGTGTATGAATATGTAGTGATGCTTATAATGATATGGATGCCATGATTCAATTTCACCAATTTTCCCTTGAAAATTCCAAGCAAAACAATCTCCTTTAAATCCAGAAATTGTGTTGTATGTTGTTTCTGTAATATCTGTTACTATAGTTAGAATTGGGTTTCGAAAAAAATATGAGCTTGTATATCATGAAATTATACCCCAAAATCATATAAATTTTGATATAGTTACAATTCAGAAATTAGGAGAAATAAATCCATATTTACAGAATGTCTGTTTGATTTTTAGTGTTGACACAGTTTAGTAAAATTGTCCTACAGTGCTACACACATCTTGGAAGTTTATGATTTTGGTCTTGTTGGAAAGCTAAAAAAGTTTTTCTAAAAGTTCATCAGACTGATCTTATGTCGAATTTCTGGCTAGAACATGCCCAAAATTGGCTTTGAACACAGACCCTAAAATCTGTCTGAAAAACAGAATTGACACACTTCACTAATTAATTCACCATAAATCATATAGTTCATAATTTTGCATGAAATTTTATTGTGGATCCATAACTTACATATCTTCAACTTTCATTTATAAGGTTTCGTCAAATTCCCAAGATGAATAGGTGAAATATGCTGATCTTTATGGTTGCTCTTGCAATTTCAGCAAGCTGAATATCTTAAGTGCTATTCTTATTCATTAAATGTGGTTAATTGGCCATTATTAATCTTGCTTAATATGGTTGTATGGTGAAATGAATGTTCATGCCCTTGTTACATGTAAATGTTGTTGTGTTGCTTTGTTATAAGTGGTGCCCATCAGTTGTTCGATGAAATGCCTCAATGAAGGCAATATTCAATAAGTTGAGAAATGTGCATGTGTTAGTATTGGCCTGGAGCCACAGTGATAATTAGTGAAGTTAGAGGCTTGAATGCATGGATATATTGTAATTGTGAATGGGTGATGTGTTGTGATAAAGGGCATGTCACGTGAGTGCATGACCCCATGTTTAATGTAGGACCGCCGAGGTGACATGTGCACATCCATGCCATTGAAACCCCTAACGTGTCACTTATGATGTTAACTTATTAAATTGGATATATCTCAGTCCTCTCTAATGAGGGTAAGTTAGCAGAACCCGGGTTTAGGGGGGATTTGAGTAAATTGTGGATATGGGGCCTGGATAGTGGAGTTGGGAGATGATTATGTGATGTGTGGAGTTTACACCCAATCGCCTTTACCGGGAGTGGAGGGGATACTTACACCCACTCGCCTTTACCGGGAGTGGAGGGGTCATACGGAGGTTGGGTTATATGTGGATAGCCTCACTCCTGCCAGGGACGGGGGAGGTGAGAGGCCCGACGTACAGTGCACGTGTCCACTACGTCGTGTGCTATATTCACCCCACATTTGGGGTGAAGTCCAGGTCCTGGTATTACGCAGTTTACCCAAGTTCCCTATTAAATTAATTATAAAATAATAAGATAAGAATTTGGCATGTTGCTCCTTTTGTTGGCAGCACTTTCCCTTCCCCTTGCCAGTTTCTAGTGACTCTGTGGCATGTCTTTGGCACTTGTACTTATTTTATTAAATATTGGTTGCTTAAATACTTGTGTTATTATTATTATTATTCGTGCTAACCCTTTTCTTGCAGTAACTCGACATGGACCGCGGGTATGATTTCCTTGTTTTAATTATTTAATTTTCATTATATCACTTTGTTACTTTCTCTATTTCTCTGGCTTGCCTTGTGACTTGATAATCTAAAAACGGAGTTCTAAACCCAAGTTGGTTCCTACTGGGGCACGCGTTGACGTGCTCCCCCTATTTTTCAGGTAGCAGGGTTAGCTTGGATAAAGGTGACTTGGAGCTGGGTTCAGGGGTAGCACTTGATGTGAGTTGACTTGTGGTGTGATATAGTTGTCTTGGGAGGGTGGAGAATGAGGGTATACATGAAGTGATGTACTTGAGTTATATATTGCTAGATATATATATGTTGTTGTTGTTGATCTCTGTATTCATGAGATCGGTTGCTGTTATTGTGAAGCTTTACTTGTACTATCCCAGCATGTGCGCAGTGGCCTGCTTGTACAGTGTCTTCTTTCTCCCTCTTTTCCTCTTTCATCATCCTCACTCTTCACGATACTCGGACAAAAAAAATTAAATTAAGTATCGGGTATTCTAGGGAACGGGGCATGACATGCTTGGTGTGATTCTGATATACTTCTGTTATAACTCTTGATTGACAAGTGCATCGCCAGTGATTTGTATATTAAATTCTATGAAATGCATGATGTGGATATGAATTGATTGTATGAATTTCAGGAGTCCCTTTTGTTTTTTTTAAAAGCTTGAAAGTTCCATGTTTAAGTAAGATATGAAATCTTTATAGCATATGATTCGTGTTTTCCGAGTTATCGTGATGTGTAGCTTATGGCTTGAGATCTGAGAGAATAATCTTGCGACCACCTCTTCTTTGCGTTCTTTTCCATTTTATTATTTTCGTTCCCCGGTGAACTTTCTATTCGTCTTCCTCGAGGATGAGTAAGAGGTAAGTTTGGGGGATTTTGATATGCATGAATTTTACACATTATTTTCAAACATTCATATCATGTTTCACCCTCCAAATCCTAATTTTATACGCTTTTCGATTAATATTTGGAACTATTTCACTTTATGACAGTTTATGTTGATTTCAGGGAATTTCGAGCGAATTGGAGCAATCGGGAGAAAAAATGAGTTTAGAGGACCTGCACGCATGCCAGAGCATCGCCCATGGCCTTATCAAGGAGCTAACAGCGCTGGAGGATGAGTGGAAAAAGAAGGAAATCGAAAGCATCGATGAGGAGGTGAAGAAGAGAAGAACAGAGTTCAGAAAAAGGCCACTCGGCTAAGTGACGTGGACCGCTCGCACGAGTGAAGAAGCGTCCTCGCCCGAGTAACACGGATACACCTACATCTGCCAAGCCTGAGTGCCAAAGTGTACTCGACCGAGTAAGAACTCCACTCGACCGAGTGGAGTCAGAAATTCTGAAGAAAACCGAAGACAACTCTCTGACCTTTTGAAGCTCTGCAGTGGATCCTACTCGGACGAGTAGGAAGCCCACTCTCCCGAGTGAGAAATCCTACTCGGCCGAGTGGTTTGAGCACCCAGATTTTCAGATAGCCTCTCACTCTTTTGAGATCTTCAATCTTTCTAGCAAGCAAAGTATTTTTCTCATTTTTTATGTATAGTAGACTTCATGACGGTTCCAATGCTACCAAGAACATGCCAATCGGAGGTCGGATGAAATCTGGAAAATTTCTGTAAGTTGACCCTGCAGTGCAGGAATCGCTACTCGGCCAGAGTGAGAATCTCACTCGACCGAGTCAGCGTGGGCCCAAAACTTAAGTTGCGGCCAGAGCTGACTTTGGGCACGAATTTTAGAGGGTTTCTAGGGTTATTTGCAAGGGTTTTGAGGGGAATATATATAGGGATTGTAGCCGTCATTAGAGGAGAGTTCATATTATTTTCTTGGAGATTTTTTAGAGGTTAGGCCATGCCCTAGGTCCCACTCTTGGATCTAAAAGCTTGTATTTAGATTGGAATTCTTCATGAAAGCTAAGTATCTTTGTTATTGTTATTTGAATCTTTGATTTGATATATTTTTACATGCAAGCAATGTCTTTTATTGATTTCTATATCATTATTGCTATGCTTGGTTGATCTTTGTTCTAGGGAAAGGGATGAACCTTATGGATCTAGGGTTTGATATGTGAAATCTATTTAAAACCCATGTTGCTAAACTTGTTAAAGGGTTAGATCGTGATTGATTTACTACGGATAAATATGAATTTCTCTTAGATATCGTGAGCTCGACAGAGAATCTTGATCTAAGTAAAGCCCTAGATATTTGATTTAGGTTTACAATTGAAATTCCCTAGATTTGGTGTGCGACAGTGACCAAAGCTAGCATTTTTATTATTTTCTTATACTCATACTCGTTGCACGACGGTGAACGAGTACGAACTATCATGATCTAGGTCCGAACCCAAGTTGCACGACAATAAGCATGAGTTAGGATTGGACATAATTACCGATCTTAATGCTAGCGGTCTGAGTTAGGCTTGCACGACATTGAGGGTCTAATTTTTATTGCTATAGACCAACAATAGCGCGACAGCGTGAGTCGGTTCTTCATAGAGTTGCGACAAGTTCACCTTAAACCAAGTTTAATTGCATGGTAGTTCATAATTCACATTGATGACTTGAAAATCCATCGTAGGGATTCCCTCGCCCTAGACATTCTTACTAATTGAATTTACAACCGACATCTTTATCATCAACACCGACATCCATCACCATTGTCATTACATCATACCATAACCATCTCCACCAGTAAACATTTGTAGTCGAGCCAACCTAAGATGGATTGGAGCCAACACCACCTCCCTGTGGATACGATTTCACTCGCCACTAGACCATGTGCTTACGGTAAAACTACATTGTTTTGGGAGTACATCCCGACGCGATCACTTCTCTCCCCAATTTTTGTGCCCATCTATCCACATTGGGCACCATCTGAAATAGCTTGGGGGATAGAGAAATTATTTTGTTGTTTAGCTCCCTATTTTATTGTTGTCCTCTATTTATATTGCACACACATTGAGGACAATGTGACATTTAAGCTTGGGGGAGTGTACAGTGCACGCCCTTTGCTTTGTCGTGAAATACGCCTAAAATTATCAGATGAACCATATTCACTTCTCTATTTCTCTCTCATATGCTTCATTTTCTATGAAATATTGCAGATTTATTTTTTTTAGGAACTCTGAA
The DNA here is from genome assembly GCA_030789695.1 of Scilla litardierei. Classification (NCBI taxonomy): domain Eukaryota; kingdom Viridiplantae; phylum Streptophyta; class Magnoliopsida; order Asparagales; family Asparagaceae; genus Scilla; species Scilla litardierei. Next base: position 153,633,602 of record CM061142.1, read on the forward strand.
GTCTGTTGGATCAGAGCTTACTTCCTTGATTAGAGTATCATTGTTAATATGCTTTTAATAGTAGAATCCATAGTTTCATAACCATATTCTCGAAACAGTTGAGCTAAAAATGAATGAATCAAAATCTGAAAATTATTTTATTTTTGCGTGATTTGATTGGTAATTTATTACTTCATGGATGTCTAGTAATTCAAAAGAGATAGGATAACCACACGACAACCAAAATATTGATGAATAAAACATTTGATACTGAGTCCATGTCTAGATTCTATACTTTTTTCTTTTCTGTTGTTTATAGCCATAAATAATCTTTGATCATGCTTTGCAATCCATCGCGTTCACGTGAGTTTGCTAAAATCCCAAAAACATAAAAAAATTAAAAAAATATCTAAATAAAAGGTTCTTGAGGTTCCTCGTAACCCGATGCCCTAAGATCGCTTGATCTGGGATGCATAGACCACTCATTGCACTCCATTGCATTTACACAAGTTTTCAAGACAAAAAGAAAAAAATAAAATACCCAAAAAAATTTATACAAAAAGAAAATTCCATATCTCTATCCCATTTTCTATATAGAATAAAGATACGGACACAGTTGATGGGTTTTAGGAGTCAGGAAACATGCGTAGTGTGGTGGTGCCTTACCTCAATTGAGTTTACTAATTCATTCCGTGAAGCTTAACAAAACACCATGCATGCTTGAAACTATTTGATCGTGACATATTTATACTGCTTAGAGAATGCTTTGTGGACGTTGGATTCGTCTCTGTGAACTTAGTATATTTCATGATAAACTATGATATGATGTAGCTTTGCTCTCATTTCATTGTTTATCAAGTTCATTATGCTTATTGAAATCCATAATATGTTCATCAGTAGTGAGACTTAAGTATTCTGCATGAATGTGTGTTCTAATCATTTTGATGTGTGTTCACGTATTCTTGTATCCATGAGTTCATATATTTGCTGAGTTTGAGAATGAGCTCCTTGATCCCATCGTGCTTCATCACCTCACCTTTCCATTGTATTCCTCTTTCGGGTTCGCTAATTATTCGTCTTCCTCGAGGACGAGTAAGAGGTGAGCTTGGGGGATTTTGATGTGTCTGTATTTTACATGTTTTATACCTCACATCCACATCGTATTTGATTGCTTAAATCCCGATTTATTATGCTTTTATGTTGATATTCGGAACAATTTGACTTTGAGAGCGTTGCATTTCAGGGAATATCGAGCAATTTGGAGCATATTGGAGAGAAGGACATGAACATCGATGTTGTAGCATCAATGACATTGTATTTGAGGAGTTCATGCTGCTGGAGAGGAGCAAAAGAATGAAGAAGGAGAGAGCTGATCTGAAGTATGCTGAAACTCCAGATCGCTCGCCCGAGTGGCATAACCCACTCGGCCGAACTGTTATCATGAAGAGAGCAAGAAAGTGAAGGCTAAGAAGAGCTGAATGGAAAGATGTCGCTCGGTCGAGCGACTCAAGTGCTCGACCGAGCGACCCCCTCTGAAGATTACCTGGATTTCTCTGTCAACTTAGCTCGACCGAGTGGTCATCCCACTTGGCCGAGCTTCTCACTTTGCCAGACTCGAGAGGTGAAGAACCCAAGAGGTGCTCCATCAAGCGCTAGTGCGCGCTCGGCCGAGCGACACCTGCGCTCGGCCGAGCAGAGTAGAAAGTGTAGAAAACTGGACAACCATTCACTCTTTGAAGATGTGCTATCATCCGAGATTTTACACTATTTTCTCATATTGTTCTCAGATAGTAGACTTCATGATGGTTCCAACGTCGCCAAAAACATGCGAAACGGAGGTCAGATGAGTCCAGGGAATTTTTGCAAGTTGACAAATCTGTGCTAGAAATTGTGCTCGGGCAGAACTGTTCATTGAGCTCGGCCGAGCTAAGGAGACAGAGAATCCGAACTGTCTCGGGCCAATCACTTAAGTTGCAGTCCTTATTGGGTTTGGACACGAATTTGAGGGTTTCCTTGGGTTTTGCTAGGATTTTGGGATGTTGTATATAACGATATTATAGCCATCATTGAGAGGGGATCTCCTCCTTGGTTCTTGAATGATTTTTCGGAGGCTAGGCGACACCATTGGCCCCATCCTTGGTGATTTTGTATTGGATCTTTCACAAAGCTAAGTACTTTCCATTGCTTATTTGTTTAATTATATGCTTGCGATGTTGATCTCTCTCGTTTATATATCCATTATTATGTTTGAGCAGATTTATTGCTTGGGTTATGTTGGACCCTATTGTTAGGGCTATTTGATAGAGATGGTTGACCTTGATAATGGCTACCAAATCTATATTGGTGATGTATATTCTTTGATTGTTGGTATCTTAGCTTAAGGAAGAAATTCAATTACATTCGGATCTAGGAATTGACAAGCCTAGAACCCTTGAATTGACAACTCTTGGTGGTTGATGAACTCACCATAGGATAAATCCCATCGTTAAATATATGCATAGTGAGATGAATCACGAGAGTGGGCATCATGGTGAATCAATAGAGTGGCACCATCATTACGTAGCTAGGTGAATCAAGAAATTGACACCTCTACATCGTTCTTTATGCCCGAAGCGGTAGTGGGGATACCGACACCCTAGTGATTCCTCTCTCATCTATTTTCTCCGTTTTATTTGTCTTCTTTTGTGTGGAGGCTTTGGTTGTGTTTTGTTGATTGTGACACCCTCTCCATTCACATCCATCGCCATTACAACCCTTTCCGTAATCCACCTCCACCTAATAAACCGAAGCCTAACCAACATAGGAATCGATATATAGTATAAGCAACGTTTTCCTGTGGATTCGACCCCGAACTCATCGGTATTATATTGCTCTGACACCCTTGCACTTGGGGGTGAGGGTGTGCATGCCTCTTTGGGGGTGCATATCCTCGCGGACAACACATCCTTGCATCGTCATGCGTTCATTTGTATATATGTGTGTTAAGAATTCCTCGAGATCGAGTTGTATATATGCATTGATGTTCTTAGGGAATAATTTTCAGATTTTGATCTCCCTACGCCCAGTTTCTCCATACTGATAGGGACGTATGTTTTAGGGCATGTGATTCGGGTTGAATATTGCATATTTAACCCCCCATTTAGTCCTATTTTGTGCTCATACGATGCTTAATTGGTCTCTAATACGTTCGTATTTTGTATATCATTATTTATTAGAGCAAACCATTGATTTGTGCACAAAGTATAAATTTTAGTGAGTATTTCTGCCTTTTTATATTTTTCATAGCTTGGTCTCGAGCTCACGATTCCAACGACTATTTATTTGTATTTTTCTGAGATCTATGCTAATTACTGTGAATTTTTGAATGCAGAATACCAATTAAATGAGGAAATACGCAAGTAAATACGAAAATACGGTTGCCAGCCAATCACACGCTGCCACGTGGCAGCATCAGATCGTTTCCCGCTCCATCTAGCGGCGCACGAGAGCAGTTGACGCGGCGTATAATCAACCGTTGGATCTCGATCCAACAATCCAAAAGCGAGGCTTTCGATTTCGAAATTCCTGTAGACGTGGCACCATTTGGCCCGTCGATTTACAATCGAACGGCTCCTGTCAGCCCCGAATCGCAGCAGAGAGCGACAACTGAAGCGGCTACGCGGCCCATTGGAGACCGCACGATTTCGATCGAACGGCTACGATCAGCGGGCTGCTGCGAATATTCGGGCGACGTGGCTTGATGAGAGGCGTCGGATGAAGATCCGACGGCGCGTACAAATTTTCAAAGAGAATGCTGAGAGCGGAGTGAGCGAGATCTCAGCCGTTCGATCCCGCTATCGAACGGTCCAGATGAAGCCCAAAGAGAACTCGGAGCAGTGTGGATGCGGGCGGCGCGCGATTTTTAAAGCGCCACGTGTCGAAGCGTGGGAAAATCCCGCTGAGATCAACGGTGGAGGTTTGCGCTGACGGCGGATCGGGTTTAAACGTGATTTGGGTGCAGTTTTGAACCCAATAATCTCTTAAAACCCGCAATGTTCTTATAAAAGGTATTCCTAGGGGGTTTGGCCGTATTCTTGGCGTATTTGGGCGATTTTGGAGCCGATTTTTGCAGCAAATCCCTGACATTACAGAGATCAACCTGATGGAATTTTCAGAGGCTTTTTAGAGGAAGAAGAAGGGGTTTCTTAGGCAAATAGATAGCGTATTTGGTGATATTCCTTAAACTCTATTGTGTATTTTGAATTCTAATTATTTCTATTGCTTAGAACTATGGTTATTGTGATGAAATTGGTGTTTACTTTCAGTATGAGTAGCTAAATTTTCATTGTGAATGATATGGTGTAGTTAGGGGATATGATGTGTATTTATTTGGTTGAATCGTTGTGCTAAATTGTTAATGTTGATAAAGTTGTAATCTTTATTTTAAAATCATCTTTTTCATCTTCCAAAAGAACGTGATTGAGTTGATGATCGCCCCCATCAGGGTGAGTTTTGATCTCTCCAAAAGGGAGTTTCATATAGTATTTTTAAAAGATTATAACTTTAGCAACGATTTTATTCAATATTGTGCTTTAATCCCCACAAGGGTATTTTCCGGTGAATTGCTCCCAAAAGGAGAATTTATTGAGTTATATTTAATCAACCAAATTAATACGAATCATGGATCCTAATGAACCCATACCATGTGCATATTTTTCATAAATATTTTCATACACGAAGTTTCTTTGTTCGTATTATTCACGTACCAAAAATCACAATGAAACACTTTCAAACCATCGTCATCATAAGTGGTTAGTTTCTTTTCGTTGGATTTCTATTTGATTTAAGCTTTGTGGTTGCAACGGATTTTCTCCCGAGGATTCGACATATGGACTCCCAGATTATATTACTTGTACGGACTCTTTCGCTTGAGAGAAGCACATTTTTGGGCTGAGCAAGTTTTTGGCGCCGTTGCCAGGGAGAATGGTTTGTTACCACAGTTTATTTCATTCAGAGGACCTTCGGTGAGATCTTTCCACTTTACTGTACATAAAATTTTGTTTAATTTTTTTTTAAAAATGGAGTATTTAAATTTCTATTGCACAAACAATCTGTATGATGCAGAGTACGCTAAAGCACACAAACATAGGATGGAGAAGCTTAAGATCGTTAATTTTAATCAGACTGGTTGTGAAACCTTCTTTCAGGCCTGGAGGAGGTTCACAGACATAATATCGAGCTATCCGCAGCATGGGTACACAAAGGAAGATCTTATGGAGTCCTTCCTAGATGGACTACGACCACAGCTGCATGAATTTTTGGGAGTCATGACGCCGACAGATGCGTGGAAATACATGGAGTCTTTACAAGAGAATGAAGAAACCATAAAAAAGACTTCAGAGAGCGATTCAATGAAGCCTTCAAGCCTCGATCAAGGGAAACAAAGCATAGACGTACCATTGCAATCCTTGAAAGAGGAAGTTTACTTGCTTATTCAGACACAGGAGGCTACATCCCATCAATTCCAAGAAAACTTCCTTGCTCGGAGTCGGCAGATTCAGAAATCCATTGAAAATCTTAATTTGATTGCTACTTGCTTAGAAGAAAATAATTCTTTTGAAATTCAATTTCAAGAATCTAATGTGGATTCACCTTCTATTGCAGGTATATCGAGCGAGCCATGTCACGATGAAGGTACAAATCAGAACATTAACATGGCTGGAAGCGTGTGTAAAAGAGAGGATGAGCTAGCAATTTTGGATGAACCGGAGGAGGAAATAGCGAGGGAAATGTGTTCAGAGATTATCGCTATGGAGCCCGAACCATTCCCTCCCCCAGTTTTTTCCCAAAATCATTTACACCTCTCCCCAATGACTAAGCATCATACTGAGAGTAGTGCATATCTTTCAGGGAGTAGTCTTCAATATGCTTTAATTTATTTCACCTATTTTGATGACTATGTTTGGAATACTTTTATTGAGAAGAATCTTAGATTAAAATGGATTGATGGGACTCATCTCTTGCAGGATACAGGTGAACATATTATAGAGATGCTGGGAGTTACGTTGCTGAGATCCAGTTTAGTCATTGGAGGAAGATTACTCACCGAGGAGTGCAAGGAGCAAATTGAACAACTTCCTCCACAATTAAAGATTCGGAATCCGCCATTTGACCACGTTGTGTTCTTTCCATTAGTGTAGTTTTTATTTGCTTTCTAGGTTGCTTGCTTTGAATAAACTCGTACCCCTTTCGACATTGAGGACAATGTCCATCTTTAGTTTGGGGGTGGATATGAGAACTTAGGATTATTTTTTTTCGAAAACAAGTCTAAGAAAAGATTTAATCACCAAATATCATCATTTAAAACTCCTTCACACTCCAAATACGGATGATTATACATTGATTGAGTTCTAAAAATTGTTTGTGGCTTGAGTTAATTATTTTTCCTTCATGGAATTACCGTTAATATGCTATTCATGAAAATTTTCAATTGCCATGATTAATATCTCAAAATAGTTTGAATTTATTTCATGCATGATAATGTGATGAAAAAGCTTAAGTATACACGATTTATTAGAACAGTCTTCAAATTGAAGAGGAATTTGGCCATTGTTATTAATGTTTATGATTCAAAGAATGGGTGTTAAGTTGCTTACGACAAAAAAAACAGAAAAAAAGGAGAAAAATGAAGAAACAAAAAAATGAATAAGTATGTCACTAATAAATAACTTGGTTGGCTCGAGTAGTACAGTCCGAGGGGTCCTTTTTGGTCTAATGCCCTATTATCGTCTGATTTGGTAGCCATTGACCGGAACCTCACTCATTTGATGGAGCGATCCAAGTTATACATCTTCCGCAAATGTTGCTTGATGCGCGTTACGCGAAACTAAAAAAAGAAAAGAAACAGAAAAAAATGGTGAATAAACTATGCAACTTCAACACCCATGACTTGAACGGTTTTTTTGAGATGCCACTTCCTTGGAAACAAGAAGACTAGAATATAACGACGTGTTATACTTTCGCTTGCGCAAAACGATGCTTGCTTGTTATTTATTCAAATTAAATTAGAGAAAATATCTTGTGATTGATCTTGTTCATGAATTGTGTATATTGATGGTCTAAATCATGTTGGAAAGCGTATTATTGAGCCATGCCATAAGCAATTGATAGAGATTATTATTTTACTAATCATCCGCATTCATCGCTCTTTTTGCTAGAGACTAGCAAATCGCTAGTTGGGGGGTGTGATTCGGGTTGAATATTGCATATTTAACCCCCCATTTAGTCCTATTTTGTGCTCATACGATGCTTAATTGGTCTCTAATACGTTCGTATTTTGTATATAATTATTTATTAGGGCAAACCATTGATTTGTGCACAAAGTATAAATTTTAGTGAGTATTTCTGCCTTTTTATATTTTTCATAGCTTGGTCTCGAGCTTACGATTCCAACGACTATTTATTTGTATTTTTCTGAGATCTGTGCTAATTCCTGTGAATTTTAGAATGCAGAATACCAATTAAATGAGGAAATACGCAAGTAAATACGAAAATACGGTCGCCATCCAATCACACGCTGCCACGTGGCAGCATCAGATCGTTTCCCTCTCCATCCAGCGGCGCACGAGAGCGGTCGACGTGGCGTATAATCAACCGTTGGATCTCGATCCAACAGTCCAAAAGCGAGGCTTTCGATTTCGAAATTCCTGTAGACGTGGCACCTTCTGGCCCGTCGATTTACAATCGAACGGCTCCTGTCAGCCCCGAATCGTAGCGGAGAGCGGCAACTGAAGCGGCTACGCGGCCCAATGGAGACCGTACGATTCCGATCGAATGGCTACGATCAGCGGGCTGCTGCGAATATTCGGGCGACATGGCTTGATGAGAGGCGTCGGATGAAGATCCGACGGCGCGTACAAATTTTCGAAGACAATGCTGAGAGCGGAGCGGGCGAGAACTCAGCCGTTCGATTCCGCTATTGAACGGTCCAGATGAAGCCCGAAGAGAACTCGGAGCAGTGTGGATGCGGGTGCGCACGATTTTTAAAGCGCCACGTGTCGAAGCGTGGGAAAATCCCGCTGAGATCAACGGTGGAGGTTTGCACCGGTGGAGGATCGGGTTTAAACGTGATTTGGGTGCGGTTTTGAACCCAATAATCTCTTAAAACCCGCAATGTTCTTATAAAAAGTATTCCTAGGGTTTTTGGCCGTATTCTTGGCGTATTTGGACGATTTTGGAGCCGATTTTTGCATCAAATCCCTGACATTACAGAGATCAACCTGAGGGAATTTTCAGAGGCTTTTTAGAGGAAGAAGAAGGGTTTTCTTAGGCAAATAGATAGTGTATTTGGTGATATTCCTTGAACTCTATTGTGTATTTTGAATTCTAATTATTTCTATTGATTAGAACTGTGGTTATTGTGATGAAATTTGTGTTTATTTTCAGTATGAGTAGCTAAATTTTCATTGTGCATGGTATGGTGTAGTTAGGGGATATGATGCGTATTTATTTGGTTGAATCGTTGTGCTAAATTTTTAACGTTGATAAAGTTGTAATCTTTATTTTAAAATCATCTTTTTCATCTTCCAAAAGAACGTGATTGAGTTGATGATCGCCCCCACAAGGGTGAGTTTTGATCTCTCCAAAAGGGAGTTTCATATCGTATTTTTAAAAGATTATAACTTTAGCAACGATTTTATTCAATATTGTGCTTTAATCCCCACAAGGGTGTTTTCCGGTGAATTGCTCCCAAAAGGAGAATTTATTGAGTTATATTTAATCAACCAAATTAATAGGAATCATGGATCCTAATGAACCCATACCATGTGCATATTTTTCATAAATATTTTCATACACGAAGTTTCTTTGTTCGTATTATTCACGTACCAAAAATCATAATCAAACACTTTCAAACCATCGTCATCATAAGTGGTTAGTTTCTTTTCGTTGGATTTCTATTTGATTTAAGCTTTGTGGTTGCAACAGATTTTCTCCCGAGGATTCGACATCTGGACTCCCAGATTATATTACTTGTACGGACTCTTTCGCTTGAGAGAAGCACATTTTTGGTCTGAGCAAGTTTTTGGCACATTTTTGGGCTGAGCAGCATGCTTTTAGTGATAGATATCATATTATATGCCTCTTATGCTCATGTTCATAATCGAAACCGGCCTATGTTATATTTTTCTTGGGAACCCACCTCATGTATGCATCCTAGAAGCTTTAGTTGAGGATAATAATTAGCAATCCCATAGGACCTGGATAATGACATACCCATCTAGTACTGAGGAGTGATATTGCCTAGCTTGTGCATATTCAAAAAAAGAGAAAAATGTATATACACGTATAGAAAAAGAGAATAATTATGCATCGTTCTTCTAGTTACATAGAGTAGCCAGTTCCCCGTGCCTCAAGAAGCATTGGGGATTTGCCCCAAAAGGTTTAGCTTGGGGGAGTGCAAAAGAATGACATTTAGAATTGGTTTGAGCTAGTAGGTCCGAGGGGTCCCTCTTGGCCCAATGCCCCAAGGTCGTTTGAGAGTCATTGACCCAATGCTCCTTACACGAACCAACTAAAATTTAAAAAATATATCTATATATGAAAATGAATAAAGCTAGCAGCATCATGAGTTAAGGAACGATAGAGTGTTTGAAAGCCACTTCCTTGTTGGATTCATGAACCATTATATGATACTAACCCTTCTCTCAATCCATCGCATGATTTCAACTCCCATTCCAATAGCCTAGTGCGGGATAGAGGAAATATTCTAGGATTTGAGCATGACCATGACTAGTTATATTATGTGTTGATTTGTGCCAGAAGCTATACCTTATAGTATGTCTTGATTGGTGGCGAGAAGTTGGCATGCTTATAATTTCCATGAATCTAAAATTTTTACACATCTGAGTATATGAATGATTGATGTTTTGAAATTCTTGATATCATGTTGTTATTTATGTGCTTGCCTGCATATCTCCAATCTATACTCTCACTTTGTCTTCCTTGAGGATAAGGAGACGTTTAGCTTGGGGGATTTTGATAAGTGTTTATTCTATATATTTCTCATGTAGTATTCATGTGTATTTCATACCACTCCGCCATAAATTCCATGTCATTTCGTCCATCTTTTAGTGTCTTTTTATTCTTGGGTCTCTTTTACATATTTCAGGTGTAAACGTGGAGTTTCAGGAACCTAGAACGGAGACGATGGCTTTGGAACAAAATGAGAAGCAAACGGGAGCCAAACCATCGAAAGGGATGAAGAGAAAGAGAAGACATACACGACTGTGTGGGTTACACCATGCGGCCGCATCGCTAAAAGTTCAAAGGGAAGATCTAGAAACAAGAACGACACGGCCGCGTGGGTTACACCACGTGACCGCATCGCATGACACAACAGAAGAACTCAAACGGTCACGTACCCGACCGTTTGGGTTAGTTTGAAGGGGAGCTGAACGAGGTCCTACACGAATTCTACATGGTCGCATAGCCACAGAAGAAAATTAAAGACATAAGGCTGTTTTGGAGCTCTGTAGCGATGCGGTCGCGTAGGATTCTACGCGACCGTGTCGGTTAGTGTAATACCCCGTTCCTATATGTACGGGTATTACATTATGAAATTTTGGACGTATTCGTACATATATAATATTTTGTGTATTTTCAAGAATTTTCTCGAATTTTACTATGACAATTATTTTTAAATAATTTTAAAACATCATATGAATTATGATGTATAATGTATTGGATGAAATACATAGTATGTAATGAGTAGTTGGTATTAATTAGTGTATTTTTAAATTCCTAAAATTATTTTTTGGAAGCTTTCCGTGGTGACACATTAGCATGCCTATGTGTCATGCCCTCCTTAAATCCCACCTAATTCATGCCTATGTGGCATGCTCTCCTTAACCCACCTAATTCATGCCACATAATGAGAAACTTGCCTAATGCTTAGCTTAGTTATATGGTAATGAGGATTAAAGGAGGGAAAATAGAAAAAAGAAAAAGAAAAAGAAAAAGAGAGAAAAAAATTCCCAAAATTTCATCTTCTTCCCCTCCTCCCAAACTTTTGTATTTTGGTTCAAATCAAAATTAGTTGGGAATTGAGTAATTCATTGCTTAAGTTGGAGCAGATTTCAACTTTTAAACAGATTCTATACCCTTTGATATTTGGGATGCATTAAATAGCTCACTTAACCTAAATTCATGAGATTTGATATATGAATCCCTAACTTTGTAGCTACAACTACTATTTATGAGTTTTGTCAAATTCACACTGGGAATAGGTGATAACTGTTGTTGTATGTAACTATATGTATTCTTACTGCAATCTGAAATACTTGAGTAGTGTTTTCACTCATGCTTAAACTTGTTGTTCATGTAAGTGGGAATTTATTTGATTTATGTTCATACTTAGATCATGAATGATTAAGTGATATATAATGCTAAGCGTTAAGTAATTTCATGTTAAGTTAAATCATGATAGAAATTGTTATAGAATGTTGCATTTTTCATGTGCTGGTATTTTTCCAATGACAGTGCAGTAACTTTAAAATATCATAGTAAATCAAAGAAAAATCCAAATATAGTGATTCATGATGCTTTTGAAAACGGTAGAAAATTTCCACAATTTTCATGAAGGAACTGAAACCAATTTCTAACTGTAATTAGGCTTAAAAGCAGATCTTTCAGCTGTATCATTTTATTAGCATTGTATCTTATTTTTGTTGGATGAAAAAGGTCCTATATCATCTTGTTCTTATATAAAAGTTGGGTTTGTAGTTAAATGAATGTGTGGAGGTATGTCATATCAAATTGAGAACAAATGACATTGGGTAACCATGGAATGTATGAGATAATGTTGACATGATGAGAATCTCATGTTATTGTCATATTGTTTTATACATGAAACTTGCTATGGAAAAGTATGTGAAATGAAATGAAAGATGACCTAAAGAGAAGTCTAAAGATGAAAGAATGAGAAGGTGATATTAAAACCACAAAATTGAAAGTATATGAAATGATGAAGTAAAAGTGAGATGAGAGAATGAATCTGGAGACTTCTTTCCATTCTAAAATGGGTGAAGCTCTAGATGCGGGTTTGGGGGGGGGGGGGCGGTGTGGGGGGACACGTGTAAAGAGTAGATATTAAGGAGCAGACAGAGATGTGACTCCCACTTGCACTCCTAAGCGAGGGAGTTGGCTAAGTGTGGACACAGTTTGATTCTCACTCGCGCTTCCGAGAGAGGGAGTTGGCTAGAGTTAGAGAGGTCGATGGTGTACTCGTGATGCATAATTCAGTAATTATTGGTTTTCTCCGTTTGTCCCGATAAAAACCGAGAATTGTCTCACTCTCGTAATGGGGAGTTACCTGGATAAAGTCTAGTTCTTTAAGTGTCCTACTGTTTACACGGGTTCGCAAACATATAGAGTGATAACTTAATATAATTGTCCTTTTAAACTCATAAATGCTTATGTCTTATGTTAACATATTTTCTTGTTCACTTTTAGCACTTCACTGTTATGATGTGTGATGTGCTACCTTCATGTGATTACATTTACTTTGCAAAACATGCTGTCTCTTGTTAATTGTGCTTTACAGCTTTATGTCTGCTCCTGCTTGTCTTATCATGATATGTTCATGTTAATTAGTTTGTTAAACCCTTACTTTATGGACCACCCTTTTAGATCGGTAGTCCGGTTCTAAAACTGGATCCTACTAGCGATGTTAGAACTTCCTACTGGGTCATGTTGTGACGTGTCCTACCTTGTGGTTTCAGCTTTGGTTTAGTAGCAGGAGCTGTGTCAGGAGGCTGCAGCAGTAGAGCTTATGTGAGGGTTGTGTAAGTTGAGATTTGGGTTGGTGAGTGAGATGAAATGAGAGTGCGTTGTACCTTTTGGGTTTTGTTTAGTGAGAGTTTGAGGTATTGTATATGATGTTTTGTACATGAGGATATTGTAAAGAAGAAATGATGTAAATCTTTGATGTATATATGGAATTATGTTTTTGTCTCTTGTTTATCTTTCTCTGCTGTATTGTCTGAGTTGGTTTGAGTTGGAGCATTGTATATACTTCACAGCACGTGTGCATTGTCCTGCAGAGTTTTCTGATGTACTTATATTCTCTCTTTGTCTTTATTCTTCACACCCGTAGCTCTGGGAATACCTTATACGGATTTGTACTTATCGGGTATCTTGGGAAGCTGAGAGTGATAGCTAGGTTTTCTTATGTCTTTGTGGGCACCGCCAAGTGGTATTTTTTGGGACCTTTTGGGATTTTCCCCAGGGGGGTTATAAATAGATTCTTCTTCTTTATTTTGAGAGGAGCTTTTTGCAGAACTTTTGCAGAGGATTTTCAAAGCTTTTCAGGTGTAATCTGATCTCATTCCATGCTATAGCTGATTGTCCCTTTTAATTCTTTTTGTAATTTTGACATTAGATTTCAATCTAAATTTGGGTTTCTTAGTTTTTCTTATTGTGGATCATCTAGCTATGCTTTTCTGTCTTTTCTCTATTGTTTTCATGCATCTATTATTGCATCTGATCATGTTTTCATCCATGGATAGTGAGTAGATAATCATTTAGGGCAATGAGTTGAACCATATTGTGATTGGCTATGGATTGAACTATTTTTGATGGGTTATTGAATAATTACAGGATATGGTTTTGTTAGGATGATTATTATCGATATAAATTGATCTCCTCCTTTGTGGATTATTAGATTAGTCGCTAACATGGCTAATCTAGAGTTTCAATCTCTATGCTGATTTCTACTATCTAGGTTGCCAATGATAGTTGGGCATAGATTAGAGCCCTCCTAACATCAATCCAAATTCTATCCAAGATAATGGCATGAAGGAGGATTGGGGACATTTGTCGAGCACAATACACCTACCGTATGTCGATGATCAACGATAGTTGGCTTCGACATATGGTAGGTAGTCTTAGCATAGCATCACGAGAGTGGGGGATAGATGATAACTTAGGTGCGATAACCTCACCCTATAGCATTATTCGATAAATGACCGATCCAGATTAATCATAGCCCAATCATAATAGCGGGGATAACTTGCTTTAGAGTTTTTCCCGTAATGATATTTCCCTTAGCATTCATCCTTTCTCACAATCAACTTGGGTAGCTATTCCTTTCTCACAATCAACTTGGGTAGCTATTAAACTTAGAAATAAACCAGTACTCAACACTTGCATCCCTACAGATTGACCTGTAAGCACACAACTACGATATGCACTTGCAGTTACAAATATTGAGACTCATGGACATACAACACTCGACCCCTTTTACTGGCTAACCATCACCGGCAACTGTAAGGATCGTCTTACCCTTGTAATACTAATAACAACACACTAGAGGGGGGATGAATAGTGTAATAGCACAAATTGCGTATTTAAAAAATAAACTTGCAAATGCGAAATTATAAATGCAAGAGAAATTTAAATACAACAAAAACAAACACAAACACAAGATGTTACCCTGGTTTCCCAAACTTGGGTACGTCCAGCCACACCAATATCCACTATAATTCTCACACAGAGAAGTGAATACAAGCTCACACAGAGATACCTCACACAGAGAATTTGGATTCTCACACAGAGAAATCCTTGCTTTCACACAGAAAGACTTATGCTCTCACACAGAGAGATCCAAAACCAACCCTCGCACAGAAGGTTATACTCTCACACAGAGAGTAACTAGCCCTCACACAGAAAGCTAGGGTTTTAATGAAATAATAAAGTAAAACAAATACTCTTACCTATGCCTTGAGATGAACGTACTCATTAATGAATGCAAGGCATGGAAGAGGATCTCCAAGTGATGAGATTTGCTAGAAATGCACTTGGATGATTTCCCTTGAGCTTGACTTCAATGCATGATGAAGATTTAGAGCGCTAAGAGGGAAATGAGAGCGTTTGAGAGTGGCTTAATCAATCTCTATTGATTTGCAATAGCATCAAGAAGTTCTAATGAACTCAGCCCTCTCATATATATAACAACCATATATAAACTCTCAAAACCCAAGGAAATAGCCAAAAACAAAAAGCTGTAATGGCTAGAATCTGGTCAAAAACGTCATCGACAGTAGACTAATGAACAACTAATGGTCGACTGTCCAACGGCTAAATAAATCCCAACGGCTATAATCTAAGCCAGGACAGTCGACTGTAGAAGACTACACAGTCGACTGAAAAACAGACAGTCGACTGTATTTCCTTCATCAGGCGACTGCTGCAGGTGTAACGACTGGTTTTTTTGTATCTGGATTTATTATATTATATTATATGTTTTGGTGGATTTTCTCCTCATATGTGGTTTTCGTCTCCGTAACTTTCATTTTCGATCGTTTCATCGTGTTTTCTTAGCTTCTTCCTTAGAATCGTCGATTTCGGAGCAATTCATTCGTGACGGGCTTCGTATCGGTCATATCTTATTGTTAGATCAAGCCTAGGAGTCTTAGGAATCGATCCCGGAGCTCCGCGCTCCATATCGGAACTTTTGGTGCTCATTAGCCGGTATAAGAAGGGGCACCGACCGACTAGATGACGATCCAGTCGGTCGGCAAACCTTCTTGAACCGACTAGTTGGCTTTGTGAATTTCTCAGGAGTTACTGTTTGTCGTTAGTCGGTCTAAGAACGTTGGTTGACCGACTAGGTTGCAAACTAGTCGGTCGGCAATGCTTCTTCAACTGACTAACTCATCAACTATTTTTGGTACTAGTTACTGTTCCTTCTTAGTCGGTCTAAGTTCATCTTTCGACCGACTAGTTTTTAAACTAGTCGGTTAAGTTATGTACTCAGACCGACTAATTCTTAGTTCTTCTGAACAGTCGAGTACTGTTTACTCTTAGTCGGTCTAAGAACGTTCATCGACCGACTAGATGCTAAACTAGTCGGTCAGTAGTTGTTCTTTGACCGACTAAATCTAGATCCTATTTCTGTGCAGGAGTTACTGTTTGGACTTAGTCGGTCTGCGTTGGTCAACCGACCGACTAGTTCCCAAACTAGTCGGTCAGTGGTTGTTCTCTGACCGACTAATCAGTGCCAAACCCCTAATTTCTGGGCAGCCGCCAGCCCTTCCTATTTAAACCCCTCCCAAACATTTTCTTCTCCTTCCTCACGACCCAAAACCCTAGTTTCTCCCCCATTGAGCCCCCTACTACCTCAAACCCTTATTCCTTCATCCCAAGCCCAAAATCCATCATCCAAACTCTCCCTTAACACATTCTACCTCTCATCTTCCTCAAAATCTCATCAACCCCCCAAAATGCCCCGAAACCCTATTTCTACAAACTTCTCCATCCATTTCCAGATCTGAACCCTAGGTTCCCCGGAGCGTTTCTTCCGTCGCCGTGGTTGCTCGGCATCATTCTCCCGTTTCCTATACGGTAATAATCGATCTCTTAATGTTTTCATAACCCGTTGTGTTTTTATAAAACCCTAATGAAATGAATGTTGTTTTGATGATTGTTTCTCCATGACAGCGACTCCCCCGTAGATTAGCATCCGTGGGACGAACCCTCGTTGATCGTCATCCTCGGTGCTAGGCAAGTGAAACTTGTCACTTAGGGTTTAGGCCATGTTTTAGGCCATTTGCTTGTTGTAGACGTAAAAGAGACAAGGCGACGAAATGATACTCGCCTAGGCGCAAATTGAGGAACTAGCTTGACAACGAAGCTAGATCCGACATTTATCATGTTGCACAATTACCATGTCATGTTTAATTTCCATTAACGGTACGCAAATTAATTTTCATGCCATTGCATTCTTTAAGTGTTTCCGTGATTGCGTAGCTTCGCTACAATGCTTGTGTTCCTGGCTCGTGTTCCAGAAGCGGGCCATGTGTTGGTTGATAGCCAATGCCCGAACTACTTGTTTCCGGCTAGGTACACCCCTATGCCAAATGCTTATGAATCGTGAACTAGAATGCGAGCTCATGTGCGGGGCAACCCTGGCTCATTTACTGAGCTCGTGTGCGGGGACCCTGGCTCGTTTACATGTGGGTATTGGGGGTAAGAGTTAAGCGGCCAATCAACTGGGAGTCTGCCCGATCAGCAACTGCAGTGGTAAGGCGTAAACTCTGGGTTTTGGGGGTAGTGTTAAGCGGCCAATCAGCGTGAATGCCAAACCACTCAGCTGTAAGGCGTAAACATCTACAAACAACTTGAAACATGACTAGTGAAATGATTGAGATTGTTAGTAGCTTGGCTACTCTTGACTTGTCCCGATAAGTGTCCTCCTGTACTTATTGTTTCATCATGTCTTGCTTGTGCACTCATGTTATAACTGCCATGTCACGCATACTAAAACTGCTAGGTTGTTAGTTTGCCTACTTTCAGTTTCCTTGCCCAAGTCTTTTAGACTTGCTGATATGTGCCCCTTTACTCTTTTGGGTGACACATGTTAGATCCTGAGCCTGAGTACGTTGTAGAGGACGAGGTGTTTGCTGACGCCGAGCCCGAGCCTGTGTTTGGCGAGGGGTACGTGGACACCGGGGACCAGTCCTAGTGTCTTCGTTGTGCTTTCCCTTTTGTTTAGACTGCTGTTTTGTTGTCGGTGCGTAGCACCTATACTTTGTTGCGTTGTTGCTTTTGTTGGCCTTGTTCTGGGCCTTTAGACTCTTTCTTTTAGCCTGGTGGCTTTTCTTGATGTTGAACTCAATTTTCATGTTGGACAATTATGAGATATGAGAATTGTATTTTCTGTCTCTCCTTGTGTTATTATTGTTGTTCCGTTTGTGGTTACAGGGACCTGTTTACGTTCTATTGACGCTTATCGGGTTTGGGGCTTCACAGCTCCACTCTCGTGCGGACCTTTTCACGTCTCGCCTCCATTTTAGGGAAGCGGGGCGTGACAGGTTTTGTTGGTGGCCCATGCAGGTCCCTCTTCTGTAACTGCGATTATCGGAATAACGATAATAATATTTGAACGTCCAATAAACTAAGTTCGACGTCCGAGTCATAAGCTATGAGTCTAATCTGCTTTGTTTTCTGTGTCATTAGATGGCAGGAAGGCGATTCACCCGTGGTGGAGGTAGTGGCACGTCCCCTCATGATGAGGAGCCTGAGCGGGAACCCACCAACGGAGAGATGATGCGGATGATGCTTTAGATGATGCAAGTGCATCAGGGCGTGCCCCTGCAAGTCCAGAATGCTCTACTTGCTCGAGCTGCCCGGGCACTTCCGGATGTCCCTCGCTCCGAGCCGGGAGCGAAGCAATTTCGGGAGCTGGCTCACGCATATTTTGATGGGTCTGAGGGTCCTCTGGCTGCCGATGAGTGGATTCGGAATATTGAGGATAACTTGAAGATGGCCAAGATCACCCCGGCTGGATGTGTTGATTTGGCGAAGAGGCAACTCAAGGATAATGCTCGGAACTGGTGGGATGCGGAAGAGAAGATGTTGGTGGAGCCGATAGCTTGGACTACCTTTAAGTCCAGGTTTGATGAGGAGTTCTTTCCGAAGGCTGCTAGGAAGGAGATGCTGCAGCGCTTTATTGATCTGAAGCAAGGGAGCTTGACGGTGGACATGTACCACCAAGAGTTCACTAGGCTGAGTCGGTTCGCACCGAAGATGGTGCAGGATGCTGATGAGAAGGCTCAGAGGTTCCTGCAGGGACTTTCTTTGGAGCTCCAGAGTTTTGTGTCTTCCTCTGATCTGGACTCCTATCAGAAGGTTCTGGTCGCTACGAGGAGGCATGAGCTGAACCTGAGTCAGAGGAGAGGACATGTTTCTGGTGCTGGGAAGAGGCCTATGGAGCAGGCCAGGGCGGTGGTTAGGACTGGTTTCAAGCCTAATCAGCCAGCTCAGTTCAAGAGGCCAGGAGGGCCTATTCAGAAGACTTGCCATTTCTGCGGCAAGCCTGGCCACGTCAAGGATCAGTGTAGGAAGTTTCTGGGCCAGTGTTTGGTTTGTGGTGATGCTTCCCATGTCGCGAAGGATTGTCGGCATGTGAATCAGCTGCGGAGGGCACCTGTTGCAACACAGCCGTTGCAGCAGCGAGCGTCTGTTCCTGATGGACGTGGAGCGGCTCTTGTTCCACAGAGGCAGGCTTTTCAGCAGGCTATTCCGCCGAGGAGGCAGGCTTTTCTGATGACCGCTGTGGATAGCGAGGCTGTGGATGAGGTTATCGCAGGTAATCCTCAATCCAGCTGTTACTTTCCTAGCTGGTTTTGATTGTTAGATTGTGTTGTTTGCTTGAACATGATTGTTTGCTAGACTAGGGTTTGATTGTTAATTGCTTGTTAGGTGTGGTTTTGGTGTGCACATTTCCTGCACGAGTCCTCTTTGACTCTGGTGCATCGATGTGCATTATTTCTCGGAGCTTCGTGGAGAAGCATTCCTTGTCGACGTCCCCTCTTCCCAAGAGTTGGAATATCGTTACAGGGAATGGCGTGGTCTCGGTGCATCGTGGTTGCAATTCTTGCTCGTTGGTGGTCTGTGGACATGAGTTTTACGCTGATTTCATTGTCCACGACATCATCAACTATGATGCAGTTCTTGGGATGGACTGGCTTGCGAGCTTCTATGCTACGATCGACTGTCGGAGGAAGAAGGTGGTGTTCGAGATTCCCGGACATCCATTATTTGAGTTCAGCCGTGGTAGCAGTTCGCTTGGTCCTGTCAGATTTCGGGCCAGACCGGTGGAGGTTGTGGCTTTGCAGATGGAGTTGGAGTGGCCAGCTGTGGTGCGGGATTTTGATGACGTCTTCCCCGAGGAGATGTCTGGTTTGCCACCTGATCGAGCTCTAGAATTTTCTATTGATCTTGTTCCGGGAGCGCAGCCCATTTCGAAGGCGCCGTATCGTATGGCACCCGCTGAATTGGAAGAGTTGCGGAAGCAGCTGGATGAGCTTTTGCAGAAGGGTTATATCAATCCTAGTGTGTCTCCGTGGGGAGCACCGGTGCTGCTGGTGAAGAAGAAGGATGGTTCGCGTCGCATGTGCGTGGACTATCGGGAGTTGAATGCGGTGACCATCAAGAATAAATACACATTGCCTCGCATCGATGATATCTTTGATCAGCTTGGAGGTTCGAGGGTGTTTTCTAAATTGGATTTGAGGAGTGGTTACCATCAGTTGAAGGTGAAGAAGGGAGATGTTCCGAAGACAGCGTTCAGGACGAAGTATGGACACTACGAGTTTATGGTTATGCCTTTCGGTGTAACCAATGCACCCGCAGTTTTCATGAATCTGATGAACCTGATTTTCTATGACTTTTTAGATAAGTTTGTCGTTATCTTTACTGGCGACATTCTGTTCTATTCAAGGTCGGAGGAGGAGCATGCCTCGCACTTGAGGACGGTATTGGAGATTTTGAGGAAGCATCGGTTGTATGCTAAATTTTCGAAGTGCGAGTTTTGGCTGGACAGAGTTGCTTTCCTCGGGCATGTGGTGACTGGAGAGGGTATTTCAGTGGATCCCGAGAAGATTATGGCCATCAGAGAGTGGCCTGTTCCGTCGTCTGCGTCTGAGATTCGGAGTTTCCTTGGGCTTGCTGGTTACTATCGGCGTTTCATTAAGGACTTTTCCCGTATTGTTGAGCCGATGACCAGGTTGACGCGGAAGGATGTACCTTTTGTTTGGTCGGGTGATTGTGAGAGTGATTTTGGTGTTCTGAGGGAGAGGTTGACGACTGCCCCTATTCTTGTTGTGCCTGATCACAGCGGTGGATTTGAGATCTTTTACGATGCTTCTGGCAAGGGTCTCGGTTGTGTGTTGCATCAGCACGGGTATGTTGTGGCATATGCTTCTCGTCAACTTAAGGTTCATGAGAAGAATTACCCGACGCATGATTTGGAGTTGGCTGTCGTTGTGTTTGCTCTTAAGATTTGGAGGCACTTCTTGCTGAGTGAGAAAGTGAAGATCTTCACCGATCACAAAAGCTTGAAGTATATTTTTACTCAGAAGGAGCTCAACATGCGACAGCGTCGATGGTTGGAGCTCATGGCGGATTATGAGATTGATTTGCAGTATCACCCTGGCAAGGTGAATGTTGTTCCTGATGCGCTGAGTAGGCTTCCAGCGGTGATGATTTTGACTTCGCAGTGGAGATTGCAGCAGGATTTTTGCGAGTCTGGTGTGGAGATTGTTCTTCCTGGGGAGGCTTCTTCGTTGATGTGTATGCAGATACAGTCGACGATTGTGGATCGGATCAAGGCTGGCCAGGCTGAGGATCCGAAGCTGGTGAAGAATCGGGAGCAGGTGGAAGCCGGTCTGCGGACTGACTTTTTGATTCATGAGGATGGCTCGCTGAGGTTTGGAGCCAGGTTGTGTGTGCCAGCAGGGGATATTAGAGAGGAGTTGATGGTGGAGGCACACAGTTCGCCGTATTCTGTGCATCCTGGTGGCACCAAGATGTACCAGGATCTTCGTCTGAACTATTGGTGGCATGGCATGAAGAGGAGTGTGGCTCGGAGTGTAGCCAAGTGCTTGGTTTGTCAGCAAGTAAAGGCGGAGCATCAGCGTACGGTCGGGTTGCTACAACCGCTTCCGATTCCGGAGTGGAAATGGCAACACATCACTATGGATTTCGTGACTGGACTACCTCGGAGTCCGAAGCAGAATGACGCGATTTGGGTGATCGTAGACCGATTAACCAAATCCGCGCACTTTATTCCATTCCGAGTGGGACAGTCCACTGAGGCGCTAGCGAGGAGATATATGGAGGTAAATTCTTTTACTCTCCGTTTTTATTTCCTTTTTCCTAGTTTGGATGGTGATGTAACGTGAATCGTGCAGGAGGACGTGTGACTTCACGGAGTCCCCGTGAGTATCGTGTCAGACAGAGACACGAGGTTCACATCTCAGTTCTGGCAGAGTTTGCAGAAGAGTTTGGGTACGCGTCTGAGTTTCAGCACGGCGTACCATCCGTAGACGGATGGCCAGTCCGAGAGGACGATTCAGATCTTGGAAGACATGCTGAGGGCGTGCATGTTGGATTTCAAGGGTTCGTGGGAGGACCATCTACATTTGGTGGAGTTCTCTTACAACAACAGCTTCCAGGCGAGTATTGGCATGGCGCCTTTCGCCGCTCTTTATGGGAGGAAATGTCGATCGCCATTGAGTTGGGATGACGTTGGTGATCGGGAGTTGTTGGGACCTGAGATGATCGTGGAGGCTGCGGATATTGTCAGGAACATTCGGGAGAGGTTGAGGATTGCTCAGGACCGTTTTAAGCATTGGGTGGATGCTAAACGTCGTCCTTTGGAGTTTCAGCCGGGCGACCATGTGTTTCTGAGGATTTCCCCGAATCGTGGAGTGATTCGTTTTGGGAAGCGAGGGAAGTTGAGCCCGCGATACATTGGACCGTTTGACATTCTGGAGAAAGTGGGCGAGGTAGCTTATCGCTTAGCCTTGCCGCCATCTTTGGAGGGAGTTCACAATGTTTTCCATGTGTCGCAGCTTCGTCGATACATTAGCGATCCATCTCATGCTGTGGATTTCTCGGAGATTACCCTTCGCCCCGATATGACGTATGACCAGCAGCCAGTGCAGATTTTGGACAGGCGTCAGAAGTCACTTCGGAACAAGATTGTCAATCTTGTGAGGGTGATGTGGCGACACGGCTCGCCTGGAGAGTCTACTTGGGAGAATGAGGATGAGATGCGAGAGCGTTTCCCACTTTTGTTCCCGGACACGTGAGTGTTGGGAAATTCCGAGGACGGAATTTTTCTTAAGTTGGGGAGGATGTAACGACTGGTTTTCTTGTATCTGGATTTATTATATTATATTATATGTTTTGGTGGATTTTCTCCTCATATGTGGTTTTCGTCTCCGTAACTTTCATTTTCGATCGTTTCGTCGTGTTTTCTTAGCTTCTTCCTTAGAATCGTCGATTTCGGAGCAAGTCATTCGTGACGGGCTTCGTATCGGTCATATCTTATTGTTAGATCAAGCCTAGGAGTCTTAGGAATCGATCCCGGAGCTCCGCGCTCCATATCGGAACTTTTGGTGCTCATTAGCCGGTATAAGAAGGGGCACCGACCGACTAGATGACGATCCAGTCGGTCGGCAAACCTTCTTGAACCGACTAGTTGGCTTTGTAAATTTCTCAGGAGTTACTGTTTGTCGTTAGTCGGTCTAAGAACGTTGGTTGACCGACTAGGTTGCAAACTAGTCGGTCGGTAATGCTTCTTCAACCGACTAACTCATCAACTATTTTTGGTACTAGTTACTGTTCCTTCTTAGTCAGTCTAAGTTCATCTTTCGACCGACTAGTTTTTAAACTAGTCGGTTAAGTTATGTACTCAGACCGACTAATTCTTAGTTCTTCTGAACAGTCGAGTACTGTTTACTCTTAGTCGGTCTAAGAACGTTCATCGACCGACTAGATGCTAAACTAGTCGGTCAGTAGTTGTTCTTTGACCGACTAAATCTAGATCCTATTTCTGTGCAGGAGTTACTGTTTGGACTTAGTCGGTCTGCGTTGGTCAACCGACCGACTAGTTCCCAAACTAGTCGGTCAGTGGTTGTTCTCTGACCGACTAATCAGTGCCAAAACCCTAATTTCTGGGCAGCCGCCAGCTCTTCCTATTTAAACCCCTCCCAAATGTTTTCTTCTCCTTCCTCACGACCCAAAACCCTAGTTTCTCCCCCATTGAGCCCCCTACTACCTCAAACCCTTATTCCTTCATCCCAAGCCCAAAATCCATCATCCAAACTCTCCCTTAACACATTCTACCTCTCATCTTCCTCAAAATCTCATCAAACCCCCAAAATCCCCCGAAACCTTATTTCTACAAACTTCTCCATCCATTTCCAGATCTGAACCCTAGGTTCCCCGGAGCGTTTCTTCCGTCGCCGTGGTTGCTCGGCATCATTCTCCCGTTTCCTATACGGTAATAATCGATCTCTTAATGTTTTCATAACCCGTTGTGTTTTTATAAAACCCTAATGAAATGAATGTTGTTTTGATGATTGTTTCTCCATGACAGCGACTCCCCCGTAGATTAGCATCCGTGGGACGAACCCTCGTTGATTTTCATCCTCGGTGCTAGGCAAGTGAAACTTGTCACTTAGGGTTTAGGCCATGTTTTAGGCCATTTGCTTGTTGTAGGCGTAAAAGAGACAAGGCGACGAAATGATACTCGCCTAGGCGTAAATTGAGGAACTAGCTTGACAACGAAGCTAGATCCGACATTTATCATGTTGCACAATTACCATGTCATGTTTAATTTCCATTAACGGTACGCAAATTAATTGTCATGTCATTGCATTCTTTAAGTGTTTCCGTGATTGCGTAGCTTCGCTACAATGCTTGTGTTCCTGGCTCGTGTTCCAGAAGCGGGCCATGTGTTGGTTGATAGCCAATGCCCGAACTACTTGTTTCCGGCTAGGTGCACCCCTATGCCAAATGCTTATGAATCGTGAACTAGAATGCGAGCTCCTGTGCGGGACAACCCTGGCTCATTTACTGAGCTCGTGTGCGGGGACCCTGGCTCGTTTACATGTGGGTATTGGGGGTAAGAGTTAAGCGGCCAATCAACTGGGAGTCTGCCCGATCAGCAACTGCAGTGGTAAGGCGTAAACTCTGGGTTTTGGGGGTAGTGTTAAGCGGCCAATCAGCGTGAATGCCAAACCACTCAGCTGTAAGGCGTAAACATCTACAAACAACTTGAAACATGACTAGTGAAATGATTGAGATTGTTAGTAGCTTGGCTACTCTTGACTTGTCCCGATAAGTGTCCTCCTGTACTTATTGTTTCATCATGTCTTGCTTGTGCACTCATGTTATAACTGCCATGTCATGCATACTAAAACTGCTAGGTTGTTAGTTTGCCTACTTTCAGTTTCCTTGCCCAAGTCTTTTAGACTTGCTGATATGTGCCCCTTTACTCTTTTGGGTGACACATGTTAGATCCTGAGCCTGAGTACATTGTAGAGGACGAGGTGTTTGCTGACGCCGAGCCCGAGCCTGTGTTTGGCGAGGGGTACGTGGACACCGGGGACCAGTCCTAGTGTCTTCGTTGTGCTTTCCCTTTTGTTTAGACTGCTGTTTTGTTGTCGGTGCGTAGCACCTATACTTTGTTGCGTTGTTGCTTTTGTTGGCCTTGTTCTGGGCCTTTAGACTCTTTCTTTTAGCCTGGTGGCTTTTCTGGATGTTGAACTCAATTTTCATGTTGGACAATTATGAGATATGAGAATTGTATTTTTTGTCTCTTCTTGTGTTATTATTGTTGTTCCGTTTGTGGTTACAGGGACCTGTTTACGTTCTATTGACGCTTATCGGGTTTGGGGCTTCACAGCTCCACTCTCGTGCGGACCTTTTCACGTCTCGCCTCCATTTTAGGGAAGCGGGGCGTGACAGCAGGGGATGGAAATAAACAGAGAGATGCATCTTTCGCACTTATGCCTTTAAGACGACTGATGACCATTTTACAGACAACTATAAATATACAGGCGACTGTAAATATACAGGCGACTGTATATACTTCATCTGTCGACTATCTTGGAAATTGGGATGAACTCCAGAAAATGCAAGTTGCGCACAATCGACTGTAGATCAATTCCCAGGCGACTGCGAAAACACAGGTGACTGTAAATTGAACATCAGTCGACTGATGCGAAAAGATCAAGAAGACTCAACAAAAATGTTAACTCGAGCAGTGCACTACAGTTGACTGTAGAAGGCTCGACAGTCGACTGGAATCACCCAGTCGACTAGAATCACCCAGTCAACTGTAAAACCTTCATCAGGTGACTATTGAAAAGCCAGAGACTCCAATTGAGTCTTTGGGCAAGATGAACCTATTGGGTTTGATTCTATGATAATCATAAGGCTCACTAAGATGGTTAAATGCATATGCATGAATGAGTAGACCATCTATTAAGGCATTACATTAAATCAAGACTCAAAAAGAGAAAAGCAATAAATGAAATAATACATGGATTATATTGCTTTCCTTAGAGTTTATGGCTTCAATCTTTATGCCTTGATGTTCTCCATCATCTCTAAGCTTTGGCACCCCTTGAGTCCAAGCTTTGGCATTCCTCATCTTGATGTCCATCCTTGCACCTAGTGTTTAGTCTCCAAAAATGATATTCTTGAAGTGTAAACTATGAGACTAAAACAAGAGAGTCATTTGCAACAACATAATGTTGTGATCATCATCAAAATAACATTGGTATGAAACACCAATACTTAACAATCTCCCCCTTTTTGATGATGACACACATTACATAAATATAAAGAAAATAAAGCACACTGCTAATGAGCTCCCCTTACTTATATGCACCAACTGTAAAATGAGATACACAATTAAAAAATACTCATTATACCAAATGAAATAATGAGAAACCATGGTGACATATAATAGGCATGGATTACATAAACCAATTGCAATAAGAATATAACATGCACACATGAATGGTTTACATAATCCCACATATCTCTCCCCATAGATATATCTCTCTTCCCAAATGCATATGTATGAAATACAAGATTTACATAATCCATATATCTCTCTCCATTGTCATTGTTAAAAAGGTGGACATCAATAATATCCCCATTGACATCCTAATGAGTAATGTGACAATATGCAAGAGTTAAGGAGATGTATGATATCAAATTTGTTAAATTTAGTGGGTATCAATCACTATCCCATGCTTCCCCCTAGATCATAGAAATGGTCAAATTTTTGACTTCTAGGATCTAATACCAATTGTAAAGAAAGAGATAAACGATCTCTAGCAATTGAGATAATATCACTTGTAGAAAAAGAATCTTGAAAGATAATCTTCTTTACCAATTGTTAATCATACTTGGAGCCATGGGCCTACAGTGTATCAAAGCAATAGATATGGACATTGCCAAAATAAAGTATAACATGAAACATGTTGGCAATATCAAAGGGGTTGAGTTTGAGACCAAAACTAACCAAATGTAAGCATTGATCTCAAAAACACCCCGAAATGAGGGTCAAAATATGTTTTAAAATTATTTTAAACATATAACATATTAGCTCCCTCATTGTCATACATATGGATCAACGAATGCATTCATGACAATGTATTCCCCAAGGTCCCCATTTTCATGAAAATTAAATTTGAAAATATTTTCAAAATCATGAAACACACACAACCAATGTGTATGCTAAAAATAAACATTTAAGCACTATACTCATGCAATATGCATATGTGTGAGGAACCTAAACATCAGGGAACTAAACCTAAGAGGAGTTTGATTTTCTAATGTAATCACATGAGGTGATCACATCCATAACTAGAGAGTTGATGTAACTATCCCTCTCTTGCATACTACACCTAGTAGGAATCCATAAACTCAAGGATTTCCTATGCAAGGGATTTGCCTTTGCAAGAGGGATGAATGTGGCATGCTTAGGTATAGAAAAGAATTTCTTGGCATGCATAAAATGAGTATTTTGCTTCTTAGCAAAAAATGAAGGATTTTCATTCTTTCTCATTGCCTTGTGATTTACATGCTTCTTGTTGGTGTTATTGTTATATAAGAAAGCATGGTGATTCTTCTTAGGTGCTTTTGCAATATTTCTTGTATTTGCACCATAAGAGGAATTAGAAGTAGGTTTAGGTACCACATTTTGAATATACCCCAAATCTCCTCTTTTGCCTGATGTTGTTTTTCAAGCAAACCGTGGAGTGAATCCCTAGCATAAACAAAGCTTATGAGCTTTTGGGATTCCTATTCGCATTTCAACGTAAGTTGTTGAATACGAGTTTCTAAGCTAAGGTTTTGAGCTACTAATTTTTCATTGGTTACACTCAAATCCTTAACTTGAGAGAGAAGCGTGTCTCTCTCACTAGTGTCACAAACATGTAAAGCATCATTATTATTTACATTAATAGATTCTAAGGCATGCAACCTACTCATAGCATTTTTAAATTTAGCTGTCAATTTAGCATATGAGTCGATGCACTTACTTGTCGCATTGGAAGCCACATTATAACGGTATTCGAGCTCCTCATAGGGTAGCTTTGGCTATTCCTCAACTTCCTCATCGCTTTCATCATCTTGACGAAGACTCTTCCCCTTTTGCCATGAAGCATGCTTCTTCATTGGACTTGAGCCAAGACTCCACCTTTTCACTGCTAGATCTTGAAGAAAGATATTCTAATGCTGTGAAGCACATGTAGGCTTGCTCCTTGTCATCATCTTCTTCGTCACTAGATGAATCCTCATCCAAGTCATCGAATGTACCGATAAGTCCCTTCTTTTGGTTCTTGAATTAGGACTTGCCTTTCCAATGCTTCTTCCCTTTCCATTTGTAATTTTCTTTGTCAGGTTTGGAAGGGCATTCGGTAGAAAGATGACCGTTTTCTCTACAATTGAAACGAATAGAATTGTTAGACTTGGAGGCAAACTTTGACAAAGATTTATCCTACTTGCCCTTGAGGAATGCCTTGAATTGCTTTGCAAGCTCGATGAAATCATCATCGCTAACATCATCTTCTCCATCATCTTCACTTGAAGCTTCCCGATGGAACTTCTTTCTCCACTCGATTGGCTCCTTCTCGGCATGGAATGCAACCCCTTTTTGCTTCTCGGGCCTCGTTGGTTGAATCTCTTTCTTTTGTTGAAGCTTGACTTCATACGCCATGAGATTCCCAATGCACTCCTCAACGGTGTATTTGGACATGTCATTAGACTCCAAAATACCGTTGGCCTTTGACTCCCATTGAGATGTGAGTGAGTCAAGGATCTTCTCCACTCGATCCTCTTGGAAAATCACCTTACCAAGTCCTTCCGACGTGTTCACGATATCTGTGAACCTTTTGAATATCTCCGAGATGTATTCACCTTCATGCATCTTAAACAACTCATATTTAGATCTAAATACGCATTGTTTAGATTTCTTTACATTCGAAGTCTCTTCATGAGAAATCTTCAATGTATGCCAAATTTTGTTGGTCGTTTTGCACATGGAGATGCGGTTGAACTCATTGTGAGTGAGGGCACAATGGAATGCATTCATAGCCCTCACAATGAATTTGATCGAGTCCTTCTCTGCTTTTGTTCTTGAAGCCACGGGTGTAGTAGGCTTCTCAAATGGCGACTCCGTGATGTCCCATAGGTCTTGACCCTCCAAGAAGATCATCATCTTGATCTTCCAGCTTGGGTAGTTGGTTTTGTTGAAGAGCGGAGGTCATACGGTTGATAGACCTTCTTCATGAGACGCAAATATAGCGTTGAATGCCATCGTTGTTGTATGCTATAACCTCGCTCTGATACCAATTGTAAGGATCGTCTTACTCTTGCAATACTAACAACAACACACTAGAGGGAGGGGGTGTGAATAGTGTAATGGTACAAATTGCGTATTAAAAAATAAACTTGCAAATGCGGAATTATAAATGCAAGCGGAATTTAAACACCACAAAAACCCAAACGCAAACCCAAGATGTTACCATGGTTTCCCAAACTTGGGTATGTCCAGCCACATCAATATCCACTATAATTCTCACATAGAGAAGCGAATACAATCTCACACAGAGATACCTCACACAGAGGATTTGGATTCTCACGCAGAGAAATCCTTGCTTTCACACAGAAAGACTTATGCTCTCACATAGAGAGACTCAAACTCTCACACAGAAAGATCCAAAACCAACCCTCACATAGAAGGTTATACTTTCACACAGAAAGTAAATAGCACTCACACAGAAAACTAGGGTTTCAATGAAATAACAACGTAAAACAAATACTCTTACTTGTGCCTTGAGATGAACTGTAACGGCCTGTTTTCGTATATACGTATCTCGTATGTATTCGATTAGTATAATGATTTATTTGAGCATTAATGTACGAGTTTATTTGGTATTATTATTTTCATAGTTCGAGAACGCAACTTAGCGACCGCGATAATATCTCCTTTTAAGTTGGTTGATGTTAATTGTAGAGGCGAGATCGTAATAATCCGATTACCCTAATCAGATGATCCTTAAATCATACCTCGAACAAAATCCAGACCAAATCTTAAACAATCTAATCTTAATTGACATTTATTCAATTCGATCTTATCTTAACGAATCTAGCAGAACTCAACCAATCTTAACCAATGATCTTATCATATCTCCCTGATCTTCGTATCAAATCTTAACCGAATAATTTATTTCATCCAAATTTTAGGGGTTATCCAAATCCTATTCTTAATATATTAACTATATCTATATGATTCTTAACCAAATCCCTTATAATCTACATTCTATCTTGATAATCAAATCGTACCTATTACTTAATCTAATTTTTATCCTTTAGTCTAACTAATACATATACTAAAATATCATTCTGAAATCCTGAAAACAGAATGAAATCTAACCTTGCTAAACTGACAGTAATAATCTTATATATCCTAACTTAATTATCTTAATAAGTATTTAGCCCCTCCCTGTCCTTCGCATGCACGTGGCCCCCATATCTCAACCTGCTAACAACTAACATATTTTTTTTATAATCCTAACTAATTGTAGTTGTTATCTGATCTTAACATAATAACCAATAGTTTTGTGTACCCTCTTCTGTTACCCCACGTTACCTGCATGGACCCAGCCTCCCCACGATTCACGCACGTCGCCCACTACCTCCCCCTCTCATTCTCCTTCTTCTTCCTTTTTACCCATCAGCTTCATCGCTCTCAGTTATCGTTAGCTATTCCCTTTATCAACAAATCAAGGGGGGGCCCACACTATCCCTCTCCCCTACAGCCTGAGGCCACACTACCCACAACCTCGCCCAGCCCTGACCTAACCCGCCATCCTCCGATCAGCCCACACCACCGGACAACCGCCCTCTCGCCGCGTCCGCCTGCACACTCCGCCGCCGGATGCTGCCACCGTATTGCCGCCGACTAGACCGCCTCCAGCCTCACCGCCGAACGGCCTTCCCCTGCTTCACCCAAACCAGAGGACCCCCAACGCCCGACCTTCCACTCACCCAGTCCTCCACCGTCCTCCCCGATCTCCAACCCATCCGACTTCCCTCCGGCCACCACGAGCTCCGCCCGCTCACCGTTGACCCCGCCATCAAACCACCCATCTGCAGCCTCGATACCCAAAGACATACAATGTCCAAAGTCCGAATATACAGTCCATAAATAAAAGAAAAATACAACTTGGAAACCCAGAAGGGTCCCTATATTTTCCAATTTTCGCCTCCGTCTTCATTTATCGGTACACCGGTCTTTGGCATTAATACATTTAATCCTCACTTACAAATTCTCTCAAAAAGAAAATAAAATTGCAAGGAATTTAAAAAGGGTATCAAAATGGCCGATCCCAAAAATCACATTTTAGCTTATATTAACAACCACGCAGTTTATAATATGCTACAGGCACAACATAGGCAACCACACAGTTTATATAACACAGGCATATATAATATGGAAAAAGAGACTATAAAATATAATAATCTCTCGGATCACGGGGAGACGTCATACACCGTTAGGTTAGTTGACTAACGGCAGAGCGGTCGCAGGATCCTTAAGATAAATTATATTTTGAAAAAAAATCCTAATATTCCATAAATTATTAATAATGCAAGAGTGTTATAATTTTAGCAATTTGAAAGACTAGGCGACAGGCCCATAACAAAGAATTAAAATAAATTAATAGTTTGAATGGGGCTGCAGGCCCATAAATATTAACCATTTTAATATATTCTTAATAGTTGGGCTGCAGGCCCATTTGCCAAAATTTAACAAATTAATTATTGCAATTGAATTAATTTGGCTTCAGGCCCAATAAGTCAAATTAAAATATTTAATATTTGGGCTTCAGGCCCAGTTTCAAAATTCTAATTGACACATTTAAAATTGCAATTGGATTTACTGGGCTTCAGGCCCAATATTGGTAGACAAAAAGTTATAATAAAGCCAAATGGGGCTGCAGGCCCAACAAACAGGCTATCTTATTTGTTTCTGTGGGTCGGCGCCGGGGAAGGGCCCCCCGTCTGGGAGGGACGGCACACAGTCTCCGCAACAAAAGAGTCACGGTATCGAACCCCGACAAGTTCAACAAAATTTTATTTTCCTTTATGAATATTTAACGAATAAAGGAATCCTTCAAATAAATGTATTACACTAATGAGACATGTATGTCGTAATAGCCCAGCGGTTGAAAGAAAGTCAAGGGATCTTGGGATCCCAGGGTCAAAACCCGACAGTCTCACAAAGAAGAAATTTTTTGTTTAATTTCAGTATCGGAATGCATTTAAATACATTAATGAGATAGTGTTTACAAACGCAAAACGTATCTCAGCGGTAATCCATTAGGCGCCAGTCCAAACGGTTGCGGGTTCAAGTCCCGGTCACGCCGCGTTTAACATTTTTTTTAATTAAACCTTTAAAAAAAATTTCTGCAGTGAAAAAGCACGACGCGAAACAGCGTCTCGCCTAAAAGAAAACGCGAAAAACTGACTTTTGAATCAATGAATTTTCTATGAAATCATTCATTAAAAAATATTCTAAAATATCATAGAATCAAATCCAAACAATCCTAGATCATGTTTTTGAAGTGAAACATATTTAGTTGGCATGAAAGTGAGTTTGTTGCTAAAATACGAACCTTTCCTTCTCAATTTATTCCGGCCAACAAACAATACTCAATATCTCAAATTCATTTTTTAATGCCCATCGTTATCATTGCTAGTGACTATTTGGATTCAACAAAAGATAAAAACGATTTCAATGGTAAAATAGTAAAAGATTTCACAATGTCAACTACAAACGTAAATTGAAGGAGCATTGTAAGGAGCCGAGGGGTTTTTGTTTTGTTTTGTTTTTTTTATATTAAAGATAATACAATAGCAACAGATTTAAAATGCCTCTAGATGAAGCATTAAAAACATAGCTAAATTAAAAAATTTTTTGTAGCTATCTACGGGATTGATAGATATTACCTCTAGATTAAAAATCTAGGGAAGATCGTAAAGATTAAGATCCGTAGATAGTGCCGCTCCCGATACGCTCCAAAGAGAAATCCCCGCAAAGCTTCGCCGCAACGGATTACCGCAACAACAGATTCCTTCGCGCGTAGGGGTTTGATTTTTGGAAGGGAACGAGAAGAAAAAGCTCAAAATAGAGCGTAGGTGCTGATAACGTGTTAGAAGAGGATTGGAGAGGATTAACCATGGCAAATAGCCATGGTACTATATTTATAAAACTCTCATGTTGAGGTGGGAGTCCAAGGGCCTCCCCACTAACTTAGTGGGGAGTAATGGAGAGTGATGAGGGGAGGGAGGCCAAAGGCCTCCCTCAACTCACAACAGTATTAATAATATAATGTAGGTAAGAAATTAGAATTTTCATCTTGTTCTTTAAACCTGATATCGCGTATCCGTTGGCACAGATATATCACGCCCCTTGTACGTCCACTCGGATACCCAAATCGTGTCGCATCAGGCAAGTGTGCATTTTCTGTTTTAAATATCGTTACCTTTAAATGCAAGATCATGAAATGCTAGTTTTACCTTAAGTCATGTTGCACATCATGCTTGTACACTCCTGATTGAATGATTCGTGATTGAATGCGTATTGACGGAACCTATTGACGGAATGGAATACTTGAAATCGTGAAATTATGAATTCGTGCGCCCAAGAGGCGAAATAGTGAAATCGTGATGTCATGTGAGTTGACAAACTCGTGCTTGTAATATGAATTAGGCTAGCTCGCGTGCCAACAGTACACTTGGGTGGGGTAGTTCAATGTAGTAGAGGCTGGAATGCTGGATTGCACTCTCGTGGTGAACTTGACCGACACCTGGCCGGGTCGGTGAGTAGAGAGCCACGGGTAGCTCCCGTTGGCTTGGGTGTGATGCTGGTCACTTTTCCCCCTCAGACATTGGGCTTTTCACTAGGCACACTTGACTGATTGTCACGGTCTTTTAATCCTATTGTTACTATTGAGGTTTGCGTACTCTGTTGGTTACTCTTGTCTTGTTTGTGTCCTAATATCATGCATATTGCTGTACACACTACGCTCATTGCTGTACACACCACACCTGCCATGTTTGCTGTTGTACACACCACGCTTGCCATGTTATTGCTGTACACACACTTACCACGCTTATTGTTGTACACACACTTACCATGCTTATCGCTGTGCACATTACACATTGCCATGTTCGTTACTTTTTGCACTACAATTCGCCTGCTCACTGCTTTGCACACTACACTTGTCAGTGCTCACATATTCCTCATGATGCCATGCTTTAACTAATGTAAATTCAATATTGTTACTCGTATTGCCATGAAATCTTTTCGAAAACCTTGCCGAGGGTCAAGTTACTTTTATCTTTTTAAATCTTGCCGAGCGACCCTCGCTGACGTATATTTCTGTCTTGTGAAATATATGTCAGGTATTAGACAGGTTTGCTGAGGAGTTGCTTAGAGACTGAGCAGTCGATCAGGAGTACGTTGCTGTTATGTTCCATCGCTGAGAAGCTTCGCACCTTTGTAACATCTTTGTACTTGTCGTTTCTTTCAAAACTTGTATGGGCTTTATGACCCTCTCTCTTTTATATCCCTTTTGTTGTATTCATTTTTGAGACTTTAAGATTGTAATAAAATTTATCTGTGTTGTTTGAGTCGCATGCAAGAACCTGCAGGATGTTATCACACAGACGCGTAATGTGCTTAAACCAAGGAGGAAAGAAAAGAAAAAGTACATCCTTCTTGCTTTAAGCACATGCGGACCTTCGTCGCGTCCTCGCTCCCAAGTACAATGGGAAGCGGGGCGTGACATGAACTTACTCATTAATGAATGCAATGCATGGAAGAGGATC
This sequence comes from Scilla litardierei, assembly GCA_030789695.1. NCBI lineage: Eukaryota > Viridiplantae > Streptophyta > Magnoliopsida > Asparagales > Asparagaceae > Scilla > Scilla litardierei. The sequence goes on from CM061142.1 coordinate 153,668,327, forward strand.
TCCAAGTGATGAGATTTGCTAGAAATGCACTTGGATGATTTCCCTTGAGCTTGACTTCAATGCATGAAGGAGATTTAGAGCCCTAAGAGGGAAATGCGAGAGTTTGAGAGTGGCTTAATCAATCTCTAATGATTTGCAATATCATCAAGAAGTTATAATGAACTCAGCCCTCTCATATATATAGCAACCATATATGAACTCTCAAAACCCAAGGAAATAGCCAAAAACAAAAAGCTGTAACGGCTTGAACCTGGACAAAAATGTCATCGACAGTCAACTGATGAACAACTGATAGTCGACTGTCCAACGGCAAAATAAATCCCAACGGCTATAATCTGAGCCATGACAGTCGACTGTAGAAAACTACACAGTCGACTGAAAAACAGACAGTCGACTTTATATCCTTCATCAGGCGACTGTTGTTGGGGATGGAAACAAACAGAGAGATGCATCTGTCATACTTACGCCTTTCAGACGGCTGATGACCATTTCATAGGCGACTGCAAATTTACAGGCGACTGCAAATACTTCATCAGTAGACTGTCTTGCAAATTGGGACGAAGCCCAAAAAATGCAATTTGCACACAGTCGACTGTAGATCAATTCCCAGGCGACTGTAGAAACACAGGCGGCTGTGAATTGAACATCAGTCGACTGATGCGAAAAGCTCAAGAAGATTCAATAAAATGTTGACTTGAGCAGTGCTCTACAGTCGACTAAAATCACCCAGTCGACTTAAAACCTTCATCAGGTGATTGTTGGAGAGCCAGATACTCCAATTGAGTCTTTGGGCAAGATGAACCTACTGGGTTGGATTCTATGATAATCCTAAGGCTCACTAAGATGGTTAAATGCATATGCATGAATTAGTAGACCATCTATCAAGGCATTACGTTAAACCAAGACTCAAAAAGAGAAAAGCAATAAATGAAATAATACATGGATTACATTGCTTTCCTTAGAGTCTATGTCTTCAATCTTGATGCCTTGATGCTCCTCATCATCTCCAAGCTTTGGCACCCCTTGAGTCCAAGCTTTGGCATTCATCCTCTTGATGTCCATCCTTGCACCAAGTGTTTAGTCTCCATAAACGATATTCTTGAAGTGTTAACTATGAGACTAAAACAAGAGAGTCATTAGGAAAAACATAATGTTGTGATCATCATCAAAATAACATCGGTATGAAACATCAATACTCAACAGCAACCACTAGTTGTAGCCACCAAGGCTAGTCATTAATAGTTCTGTAGGGCAACATAACTACTAGTGGCACCCTTGCAGATGATGTTTATGGAAATAAGTTCATAATAATTTACGAATATTTTACTTATCACAACTCTTTCAGGTGAATTCCTCTTATGATCAGCGTGATCATAACCTCTTGTGATCATTTAACCTTTATGCATCTCATATGCTTAAAGTTTCTCATTCGTTTATTGTGATGAGTGGATTACCTATGTCAGACTCTAAAAGCATGATTCTTACTTCGGTAGTGACTGACCATATTTTTCAATCCAGTCGCAAGTACAACCCTGACACTAGCCACATGTGAAGATCGCCTATTTCAAAATCGTAATTATTTGGCTGGTGCAAAACCGAGTTCTCATCTAAACACACTAGTTTTACCGATAACACCTACCGTACAGACCGCTTTCTTTGTCATAACTATTTTAATAAGATGTGTTGGGTATGGTACACTATCAAACAATACTAATACCCTTATTACTTTATCAATGATGTGCCGCCATAATTAACATGGTCAAGCTTATTAATCCATATAAGTTTATTCACTCTACATTGGGCAAGGATTTACTATGGTTTCACATCAACTACCTGTGACACATACCTCCCATAAAAGAGGATACAAATCTTATCTTGATCGACATCTTCCTTCACAATCTTGGACTATACTTAGCGAATACCTTGCAAAGACAGAGTGTCGTTGATCGGACAAGGTCAAAGTATAAACATCCCACATGCAAGATTTTGTCGTGCATATCAAGTTTAAAGACTAACTTATACTACCTGTCACTTTAGATCTTCTATTGATGGTGAGAATATGTTACCATTTAGAAGCTTCTTTGTGAGTCATTCTGTGAACTTGTTATCTAATAAGTACATGTATATTATCTCATGATTACTCCATTTCAAATGGTTATAAGACCAACCATTATAATTTTTATAGTAAAGATCAAAATGTAATGGTCTATCTAGAACATCAATATCATGTCTTGATATTCCTACAAACAGGAACATTCTAAACTATGATTATGCAGTTGATCAGGCCTCATTGTCATAATGTCATTATGATCCTAATCTTCTTGTGGAATCTAAGGACTTTATCAATATAATTATTATATTTTATGGACCCAATCAAATATTCATACAAGGCAATCACAATGTTAAAGATTATTTAACATACTATCATTTCGAACAAAATATATATGTATATTATAATAATTGCCTTAAGGTTACTCATTTCCCAACAATTTACCATAGTACAGAAGGTTTACGAAAAAATTACCATAATCATTAAGTTGTCATTAGGAAATGTGTTCACTCCATGTCTTTTGATGTGCTCCATAAGCACGTGACAAATAGACACAATAATAGCAACAATTAGCATTAAAATTGAGTTTTTAGTCATCACATTATTATCACATAGTCACTTAAGTGTTCACAAAATTATCACATTGTTTCATTATGTTTAATCATCCTTAACTTTTGACTTGATAGCTTCCTCCATGAATTCCTTGGAACTCTTCTTCCATTTGATCATTTGTTCTGTATGAAGATTTAGGATTGTGATATGGAAACATGAATATTTGTTCTAGATGATAGGGAAATATAGAAGATTTTAGATGCCAATAAAAACACTTAAAGATATAAGTCACAATCAACCGTGTTTAATGTATTAAAGGCCTCTGTTAGTTTTATAATTTTAATGACACCATTTTTATTTGTCTAAAGGGTAAATTAGACTAAACCTCTATGTATCATCATTGATCCTAGTTTAACACCGCAAGTGTTAATATGCCTCTTATTTTGCCCCGTCACTTGGTCCCATATGAATTTTTAAATATGTAAGCACAACTTACCAAGAGATGCCAAAGGACTATAGTGTAGCGGCATTTTCCTTCGCTTCCTAGTGAGACCATCAGTGTTCGATTCCTGGTGGATGCGAAACGCGCATGCCTTTAACCAGCTTTCCAATCTATAAAAAAAAACTTGACATCAGATAAATGTAGGCAAATGACTAAAAACGAACATCACTCGGCATTATTCTAGAAAATGGTGGCACGTGGAGTGGTAAGCTAGCATTATTGAACCATTCGATTACATCATATTAACCATTCTAATATATATTAGTTACCTTGAATTGTTAGATGATATAAAAGAGAATAGGTTGACCTTAGAAATGAACTTAACATAAGTCCAATATGTAGGTTCCTTCTATAGCTGTCTACAAGTGGGATCAGTGGCGCAATGGTAGCGCGTCTGACTCCAGATCAGAAGGTTGCGTGTTCGATTCACGTCGGGTTCATTTTTTTAAGTATTTGTTTTTTCATACCAGACCTCCTAAGCATTTCATTTCATTTTTCGAATTTTTGTCCTGACTTTCTTTTTCATAATGTATATAAAAGTCCCCCGCTCATTCTTTCTATGAAGTCATTTTTCTCGTCTTCAACACTGCCTTCGTCCTAATAATTGGATCTGGCTTGATGAACTCAATAAAAAGTGAAAGTTCAGTACGCAGTAATAAACAATAAATCCAAAAGAACGACACAAACCAATCAGAAACACTCAAGACTTGGTAACGCAGTTCGGTGCGCACACCTACATCTGCTGGGCCACGCCCAGAAAATCAGAATACTCCACTAAAATAATCAATGAGTATAATCACTAATTATCGCGATTTTATTAGGAGGAACAACCTCCCCCTCAATACAAACCGTGATGGGTGGTCTCTACCAACCCATGGAGTATTCTCGGCAAGCTTCCCTTGCCCGCAAGCTCCCCTTGCACAACCAACTAGATCAACTCCCTTGATCCTACGTGCGTAGCCGTCGGCCTCCTCCCGGAGTTCTTCAAAACTTTCGTCAAAAGTTATTTTTTCTAGCCGCAAAAACTCACAACCCTCACCCCCTCCGCTACACCTCAATTGCGGAGCAGATCTGGAAGGTAGCTTGAACAATCTGTTCAGATTCGGCAGCCCGCAAGAATCCAAACCAATTCAGGCAATTGGTTTCGCAAAATCCTTTAGCATTAAACAACTGATTTGCGGGCGAGAATCTCTCCAACCGATTCTATAACAAATTCCGAGAGATAGCAACTTCCAATTATATCTCCAACAGATCTTCAATTGCAACAATATATACCAGAAAACTTAAAAGAATCTGAAAGGAGATCTGAGGAATCCACCTTCAATAACCGCTGAAGACCGTCATTCGATTTCAGCCTTTTAAGCAGTAATGTTGGACATTATGTTGTATCATAACGTTCAACATAACATCCAACATTGTCACCAGACGAGATCTCTCATATCATATTTGCAGATTAATACCTTCAACCACATCGTCAGCAAATCTTATGCGTACCAGCATCCAACAGAGTATCTGGAGAAGATCTAAACAATACTGCAAGATCTGAAACCATTCAGATAAAAAAAATCTTCAACCGCACATATCTTCAACCGCACATACCATTCAGTTATGAAACCAACCAGATTTTGTAACCACTATATCTGGGTAAATAACTTCCTCTTTAATGCTAAATATCCACCAATATTTCTAGGATCACTTCGGGTAAGGAATCTCATATTCAAGGAACCACCGATTCTATTTCGGGTAAAATGATTAAAACAAATCTCATGCGGATATTTTTGCCCAAAGAATAAGGATCTATTTCTGGTAAATAGAACCAATAAATCTCAGCAACTATTTCCTCCCATCAATTAAGGAACTAACCATATTTCCAAATATTCTCAGCAAACCTCCACCAATTAAGGAACTAATTCGGGTAAGAGGAATATAAAAATCTCTCCAAGATATTCCATCAATCAATTCAGGAATCCCCAACATTCTAGGCAGTAAATCAGATCTGAGATCACCACAACAGATCTGTAGACAAAAGCAGCGTTTATGCATATGAATCAATATTCCAGATCCCGAATGTTGAACATTATGTTGAACGACATTATATTCAACATTACTGCTCAAACTGCTCAAAAAGACTTCTGATTCCGCAACCTGAAACCTTCAGATGTAGTGCCACTAATGCCAATAAATATCAGCAGAAATTCAACCCTAACAATCTCCCCCTTTGGCATTATGTGGCACAACCCAAGCAAGCACCAACCAAAGCACACATTCTCCCCCTTTGAGCCACAATAATCCAAACCACATTCTCCCCTTACTAGAACAACCCGAGCAGTGATCACCTCAGAAGAGACAGCCAAAAATCAGAAAAAGTATGTCCTCATGACTCTAATACTTTTCAGCTAGCCTCGCGTCTTAAAAAACTTATTCTCCCCCTTTCTGGCTCTCTAATTAAAAAAAATCCTCAGGCACAACGGAATAAGAGGAAGAACACTATACCTCACATCAGGTAGTAGGGTGACGAATGGAATGATGTCCAGGGTAGAAGTCGAGCTTTGAGGGGCCGAAAAGTAGTTGGAGAGTTGAAAGCATAGGCGGTGCCCGGGCCCGTACCCTCTCTCTCTCTCTCTCGTAATCTCTCTATCTCGTTCTCTTCAAACCCTAAACTCATGCAACCCAACCCCTGCTCTCACCCCTAACCCCTACATACACATACACAGCCTCTCTCTCCCTGTAACACTCTTTCTCCCTCTCTCTCTCCTTCCACACCGAACCCACGGCGACCCATGCCCTCGTCGTCCCTCCGACGTGTCTCCCATGTCCTCCATCTCCCGTCGAGAGCACCGGCAGCTCATAGCTCTACAGACCCACATCCGCTGCTCTGCTCGATCACCGCCGCTTCGTCCACGCTCTCTGAGTAGCTCCGATGAGCTCACACCGCTCGTCAGCATGTAACTCACCCCGCTCGTCGTCGACACGAACTGCAGACCTCCACACGGAGCTCTGGCAAATCTCGCTCGCTAGACCCCTGCTTCCCGCTACCCCCGGACGCAATCGCCGTCGTCTCCACCCCTACGAGCCGCTGCTGCGTTCGCCGCCCGTCAGCTCGCCCCACAGCACCCACGCTTCACCGCCCTTGTCCGATGTCGCCATCCAAAGATGCCCCGAGCCCCGTCGCTGCACTCTCGTCTGCCGCTCTGACGAGCACCGCCCTCGACCGCTCCACCGCCGTCGCCCCCTCAAGTCCGCCGCCCCACCCTCGCCCCTGTCTCCGACGACGGAGGGCCCCCGACACCCATGCAACGTAAAAACAGATAAGCGTGAGTTTTATTTAAAACATATTTTAATACGTATAACACGTGTACTTCCATATTTTAGAAATTAAATAATATGGTTTAAATAGTAAATAATTGATAATAAATAATATGGAGACCAATAAAATACAAGGCTAGCTCCAGAAAATCAGAAATAATATTCTGGACCCAATGGCACTAGTCTCACCTTAATCTGACGCTTAGTTTCTCTAGAATTAATTTTTAGGCCTAAAATTAAATATGTTATTTTCATTCAAAAATCAGTAACTTGTTATTTCACGTAAACTGATACGTGATAAAAAAATATAAGTTAAAGTACTCTTCGAGACGGTCATTTTGACAGCTTATTTGCGACTTTCCGAAGCAGATTACATCCGGAATAAATTGTTGAATAATTACGTTACTTAATTAAAAATTAGTTTTTAAATCTATTTTGAGCTTTAATAATTATAAAAATTACTATGAGCTTCAGAAAAATATTTTCTCCTATAGTAAAATTATTTTCATCATATCTAGCCTATATAAAAATTTAGAATGATTTTCGACAACGTTTCAACCAGTTTTAAAAATCAAAACGACCCATTAAATAGATAGAAATATGGTAGCCTGTAATTAATGAGTTCTTGTATTTACAGGTACCAATTCTTGTGCACCAGCATCTTATAAGCTCTAGCTCCAATCTCGTCTTACTATGACGATCTCAAAAAGAGTAAATCACTCTAATTCTAGTTTTAGAAATTTAGATAGTGTACTCATATGAACTTAGGACCTCATTTATATTCTCAAAACAGCTATTGACTTGAACCAATGATTAGAGACTTAATTAACTATAGAACTAATCAATAGTGGAATGACCAAAAGACTAAACTAAGATAGTGCACTTTTATGGAATTAAATATCATAGTTGTTGGACTTCAAAGCATTGCTCAGGACTGACATTCTCTGTTGAGGCTTCTGCCTTGACTTTTCAACAAGCAAGACTCTTTGGAATATTGTTAATGCCATTGAATATCTTTGGAATGAGACTATTGTGCATAACTCTATTGGTATGTAAGTCGGTCTATCACAACCGCCATCAGTATCTTTGCCTTTGAAACAACGCATTGACGTACGGTATTGAAAAGTAATGGTTGAATGGTATACTGTGGAACGTCCTATTGAAATTGAATGCTTATCTGTTGATGATGTGATGGACGTATAAGGCCATACGAATACGGATACGGATATGGATACAGACACAGATACTGATACGGTTATAAATGTTAAATGTGATACAACACAGGTTATGGGGTAGTCTTGAGATACGAAGTGTACGGGAGCGACCGGGTCCACCCTTATTTGGTAAGCTGTACCATCACCCTGCAGGAGATGGTAGGTAGATATTCCACGAGTTGCTCCGTGGGTTGGGTGCACTTCTGGTTGCATATCGTGCACTCGAGCTAAGACTGTTGCACTAGCTTGATTGATACCAGGGCCCATGAGGCTATATTGATACGAATACTAGTATGAACATTGGATTATGATAATACACGGGATACGTGGTAGTCTTCAGCTACGAAGTGTGCGTGAGTGACTAGGTCCACCATTATTTGATAAGCTGTACCATCACCCTGCAGGAATGGTAGGTAGATATTCCACAAGTTGCTCAGTGGAATGGGTGCACTTCTGGTTGCATATCGTACACTCGAGCTAAGGCTGATGCACTAGTTTGATTGATGTTGCACTAGTTTGATTGATGTTGTACTAGTTGATTGATACTATTGTCCAGTCACGACTACTAACTTGATATGACCATTCTACTGACTATATCGAGACTACTCGAACGTGATAGAACGGTATAATAATAAGCGGTCTTAAATTACTACTGAATCAGTGTTTAGATAGGAATGGGAAGGGGGTTGGTCAACCAAACGACTTGTCCTGCCGTCTTAGAAGTGACCTGTGCCTTCAAGCCCTGACTGCCTGGCTGATTTCGGAGTTAAACTAGACTTCTTATTATTAGGCCAGCCTACACTATTAGATACTCAAGCGACGCTCATCTTTTCTTAAGTGTTACTACGTCCACCTGGTTGTCTTACTATTGTCATCCCATTACTTGTTGGTTAAAATATTGTTGCTACCATATGCCACGCCATAGTTATCACTCTTACACTTACACAGTCACCTTTACTTTATGCATTACATGTACTTCACTTACCACACTTGAGCAGTCACCAGTACTTTACTTATCGCTCTTACATACCTGTCTGCTCATACTTTACTTTTTGTACCTGCATGACCATCTTTTGGTTTACTATAGTCTGTTCCATACTTTTTGCACCACTTTATTTCTATTGCTAGAATTGTTGTGACTTACCTACAGTTCCATCTTTGTAGCACCGCAGACGACATACATATGGAGGTAGATTCTCTTGAGTTAATGGCGCCAGAGTTCAACCCTGAGATCGCAGCTTTCAGAATCATTTTCAGTTGTATTTTTTTCCTTCATGTACGTTTGTTGGAACATTTTGTATAGTATGGATTGTAATAATTGGACACTATTTGGGTATTTTGTACATCTCTGTATCGTGGCTATTTTGTTTTCACTGGTTAACTGCAGGACCTGCGCAAATATAAAAAAAGTAACGGGCCCCGGGAACGGGTCGTTACACAAATCAATGGTGCCATTGATGTATCTCAGAATCCATTGCACCACCTGCCAATGTGCCTTCTCTAGATTGTGCATATAACGGCTCTCCAAGCTCATCGCGTGTGAAAGGTCAGGTCGCGTGCACACCATCGCATGCATCATTGTACCTACCGTATTAGCATATGGTATCTTCTTCTTAGACTCCTTATCCTCCTCATCCTTCAGAGAATGCATTGCACAAAGCTTGAAGTGAGGTGCAAGCGGAGTAAGCACGGTCTTCATCTTTTCACATCCAAATCTGTGAACAATAAATTTCAAGTAGCGATTCTGAGAAAGATGTAATGTACCTCCACCTCGATCTCGGTATATCTCCATACCAAGAATCCTTCGTGCATCGTCAAGGTCCTTCATCTCAAATGTGTAACTCAACTGGTCTTTCAACCTCTGGATCTCTTATTTATTTGATGACGCTATGAGCATGTCATTAACATAAAGCAAGAGGTAGATGAGGAACCATTTCCAAGCCTCCGAAAGAACACACAATGATCAAAGGGACTCCGGACATACCCTTGATCTTGTGTCATGAAGCGCTTATACCACTGTCTAAGAGATTGCTTCAACCCATAAAGAGATTTCTTCAACTTACATGCAATTCTATATCCATCCTCGTAGCCATCAGGTTGAGCCATGTAGATCTCCTCCTCAAGCTCGCCATGCAAGAAAGCCGTCTTGACATCTAGTTGTACCAACTCAAGATCGAGTTGTACAACTAATGCCAATAGAATCCGAAGAGTCCAGTACTTCACAACTGGGGAGAATACCTCGTTGTAGTCGATTCCCTCTTTTTGAGCATATCCCTTTGCCACAAATCTTGCTTTGAAGCAAATATCTCCATCTTTGGCTCCTTCCTTCTTAGTGTAAACCCACTTACACCCAATTGCCTTCTTGCCACAAGGAAGCTCCACCAGCTCCCATGTCTTGTTCTTCCAAAGCGATTCCATCTCCTCGTTCATTGCTTTCTTCCATCTCTGTGGGTCTTCGGAAAGCTCCACCTCTTGGAAGGAGGTGGGAGTATCAATACTAACTGTAGGGAAAGCATATGAGACCAAATCAGTATACCTTGCAGGTCTTCTAATCTCTTCGTGGTTTTGAAGATGCAATGGAATCCAGCTATTGTACATCTTGTGGAGAGTAAGCATCTCCACTACCTGAAGACGAACCACCATCACCACCATCTGTCTGGAGTAGACCGTCTGGAACATGTGGTGTAGGACTAGAGTCAATAGTCCTCTCCTTTGGAATCTTTGACACATCAATCTGAACCTGCTCCAGATGCGTCTCTAAATGCTCCACCTCCGGTTCGCTTCCTTTCTGTAGGGTTTTGGTGGACCCTCAGGGCACAAATCCGTGCCCGTCCTAAGTCGGATGGAACACAGAAGCAAAAATATGCAGCGAAAATATTATGTTAATCTAATTAACATGCAGCCCTAAGGAACCAGACCCTCTTAGCCAGGGTCTTTGCCAACTTGGGGTGGATCTGACCACCCCAAGAGGGATTAAACTACAACGAATAATTAAAACGAAAGCTTCTAAAAACATACTCGGAATCTTAACCCTAGGGCGGGTAAGATGTACCGCACCATCTTCCGAGCCGCTCCCCGTCCCACGCTGAGCTGCTCCTTGAACCGATCCTCAAACTGCTCCGCATCCCGAGGCGAGCAATCCTCGTGTCGCCTAGCCAACCACGCACCGAAGAAAGTTTCACACGAGTGAAAGCCTTCACCAAAATTTCGGATCCGAATCCGAACTCCTTCGTGGCTTTGCTAGAGCCCTCAGGAGTAAGGCAGAAATATAGGGGAAGAAGAATTAATTTAAGCTTCGATCCGAGTATGCTCCAACATTTGCGGGAGCTGCTCAGATCTTGAGCTTGAGACGAGTTTGGAGGAAGGGAGAGGCCCATATTTATATAGGCAGCTGACTCTCCCCTTTTCTGCACAACCGATGTGGAACTATTAAATGGAGTTAATAAATTTAATTTAGTTTGTCTTTCAAAAAGGCCACACTTCCTTGAATTTTAACTCCCTCACCGTTGAGCTTCATGATTGATACAACCTATAAATTCGAAGGGCTTTCAACGGTGAACACATAGAAAAAAACGGCGAGTCAATCAGAGTCCATTTGAACCTCCAATTGACTGCCCAAAATTCAGCAAACGGCTTGATTTTCGTCCAAAATCAGCAATCACAAAAATAGCACAGCACTTAGGGTTCTGCACCCAATGTGGGGCCCAGCATGTGGGCCCCACAGCTCAAAGGGCGGCTGACTGGGCGCCTGGCCCAAACCTGGGCACAAGCGCCCGGGCGCCTGGTGCCCAGGCGCCTGGCGGGCACCTCGGCCTGGTGCCCAGGGAGCCTGGCCCCGGACGCCTGCCCTGGGTGCCTGGGTAGGTGCCTAGACGCCTGGGCTTGGACGCGGGCCCAGGCCCAGGGCACCTGGTGCCCTGGGTACCCAGGCCCAGGGCAGGCCCTTGGCTGGCCACTGACCCAGACCAGACCAGAATGGTCTGGTCTGGGTCAGTCTGGTCTAGTCTGAACTGACCTGACCCATTGAACTATTTTGGGCATAACTTGGACATCTGGCGTCTGATTTAGACGTCGTTCGAAACTGCGTTTAGACCGGGACATTCCCGTCTTACCCGTGACTTTTCCTTGTGTTTATTTTATTAAATATTGTCTTAAACTATTTACGACATATTTAATCCAGTTTACATCAAATGCAAAATAGTCCATGTCTAAGCTTAAATTATCGTTTGCATCAAAATGCAATTTCCTCTTCCTTTGAATCAAATGCAAATTATTCTCTCTGATGTTGCTACCAATTACTAAATGAAGGTCGCACTCTATGTGAGACCCTATAGACTGACCCTTACAACAGGTTGGGCTCGAAGACCTATACGGCAGTGACCACGAGCAGTGGTTGCCATCCCTGCTTCAGAATCATAATTATGTGGTTAACTCATCGACGTGAGTATTTTCGGAACCACCCTGACTGTGTCTGTGATGAATTCTGCAGTTTTAGTCTCTTCGTCTAAACTATGTCGTGTAGATCAAGTCTAGGGTACGGTCAAACTGTCAACCCCAATAACTTGACTCCGCTTAGTTTCTATCGATCTTTAGTCAACTAATGTTGGACTTCTTCCAACATACTCTGATCAGATATTTTACTAAAGACCGAACTAACTCTACGACACTAACTCCCATTGACCGGGAGAGACGAATCCTCTCTTGGTCATTACTCTCCTCGTACGCTTCAAGTGACACCCAATTAAAAACTTTTCGACAGGCCTAGCCTCGAAGTTTGGTCAGTGATCTAAGTGGCACTGTTCACGCACAGGTTCGTAAAATGACCTCAAGTCAAAAGACCAACTTGCCTATCATCACTAAGAGTTATCATTGACAGATTGGTCAATATAACCATATGATAACTCTTGTGCATCGTTCAGTGAACTCATTCTCTAATGAGCACATGTGTCTCGTCTTCGACTTTCCCAAGTCAAACAATCATGAGATCATCGTCACCGCTAAACGGTGAAGACTAAGACACAATGGTCTATCCGATGTTTCGATATCCTTGTCTCGAAACATCTACGACCACAAACCCTTTTAGACTTATGCTACAGACGGTCAAACATTTCTCCATGATCGAGATACTCATCTCGGTACATGTTTGACCTTGCATAAAGTCTCAGGACTTTACCTAAGTTAATATCTAATGTTAACTACATTATAATATAACTTAGATAAATTATTACCAAATAGCTTACTGTTATTTCGAACAAGATGTTTATGCTATTCACACAGAGATAAATAGCCTCGAGGGCATCATCTCTGTACATCTCCTACTTGCACTCAGGCCCATTTATCCCGATATCTTATACCGTTTTTACACATAAGTTTTTCAAGACTTCATGTGGTAGAGCCTTCGTGAGTGGATCTGCTAAATCGTCTACTCTATAAACTTAAGGGGTTTCTATGTTCATGTTAGACCAACCATTTGAATCTCATTCAAATAATTCACTTGGTCTTTCGGAATTCATAATATTTTATTTCATTGGATCTTATCCAGCTCATCGTACCTTACGATAATAATTTTAAATTAGTTATTGGTCATTTTAAATGGCTCGTATATTTTTCTGATAATGTGTCAAACTTTTTGATTACTTTGTCAAAATAAATGCTCCATCCCTTTGATGCATCGCATGTAATTTATACGTTCTCACTGACCTTGAAAACATTCTGGTTAATTCATATAAGTTAGTTCGTCTAAATCATATATAGATAAACAAACTTATAAGTGAATGCTCTAATTTTCATGGCCAACATGAGTGTTTACATCGAGTTAGGTCCGAGTAGATCTGTACACATCTACTGGCAAAAACGGTTTCATCATAATCCGTTTTATAGGAATTAGGATTGAAAACCGTTCTCGACCAACAAGATTGTACTTCACTATTTTCTTTCTGCACCAATCTTTTAACTTAAAGATTTACTTGCAGAAAATGAGGAAACATTTTTCTTGGGCACGTAAACTAAAGTCCATACTTTTATTCACGTGCTCGGACCTATTCTAACTGCATCAAATTTTTAATCGGAGTTACTACTCCGAATTTCATCCCGGAAGTTGACTAAGCCATCATCAGATATGATGTCTAACTCGACTCTTCGTCTCACGAGATTCAAGTAATTATACAACTTCCTTACGATTGATTTAATGAATATCTTATTGATAATTTCCTCATAGAACATTATCACAACCTAGGCATTATTATTTGGGACTTAACCCAGAAGGAGGATTTAACTCAGAGTCACTGGCTATGGGTCGCACCAAGTCTAACTAAGTGCGGTTCATATCTTTTAACACACCGATGTGTTAACAGACTTGACCTGAGAGAAAATCACATTTTCTTTTAATTTCGCAAGATTTTATGTAACTAATATTTGACCATTCGATCTAATCGAATCAGTTTAAATACTTTAGTCATTTCGTTCTTTATTTTATCAGACTTGTGTTTCATCAAGAACACGTGTCTTAATAAAATATAGGGTTATTTAGTACCGGCACCCTATGGTTTTGCCGTATTTAGCAACACCCCCCTGATGTATTCAATATTAGGGAGACCCCCCTGATGTATCCAATTTGGACTCCCCCGTCCCCTGTTTGGAGGGGGCAGGGGAGTCCAAATTGGATACATCAGGGGGTCTCCCTAAATAAAAATACATCAGCGGGGTGTTGCTAAATACGATGAAACCATAGGGTGCCGGTACTAAATAACCCGAAAATATAAGAATAACTTATTTTGGTTAATCTAGACTCGGGTACTTCAGTATGTACGAGATTGAGTTCGACAACTCATTCTCCCACTGTCTTACAGAAGAGTTTCGGCCATTATATCTAAGAGGATAAGATTCACAAGTGTCCGCAGACTTCATAATACAAGAGGTCAGACCCCTCTGTCACGCCCCGCTTCCCAAAACGACAGAAGCGAGACGTGACAAGGTCCGCATGGGCCGGGGCTGAGGAGACAAGACCCAATAAGCGTCTGTAGGGATACCATAATGTTACAGGTTCTTGCATATAAAAGTTCTGAACAAAGAAATAAGAGTACAATGAGGAAACTGCATTCATTAATAATAAGAAAATATCCAACGAGTACAAAAAATCTAACAAAGAAGCCCAAGCATGGCTATAACACAGAAAAGAAAACTAATGGTGCTACGCACCCAACCTAAAACAGAAAGCGAAATGGTGCTACGCACCCAAACTAGAAAGCGACTAAACCTCCAAAGTCAGCAACAGAGGAACCTCTAAGACTGATCCTCACTTGGGTCGTACTCCTGATCAGCAACGTACTCCTGCTCCAAGTCCTCTCGTACCGGCTCCGAATCTACTAACCATGTCTCGGTACTTGACGTACAAACACCAAGAGAAAGTGGTTGTACGTCAGGCGAAGTCTGCAAGTAAACGTGAGAAGACTCCACTGCAAGGTGTATACCATTTTAAGGTTGACATTGTAAAGGTTGTTTACATGATGATGATGCAACAACATGACAGATATGTATATGTGCAAGAGAGTAAAGACAACGCTGAAAAGTAAACGTGACAGGCAATAGCCATAGTGTGTGCAACTGGCTACAAGACTAGACAAGACAATACAAGACAAGACAAGTATATGTCACGAAGGGTTCATGCCTTACGGTTTGAGGGGGATCAACCCCTCTCCCCATGCGACTGCTCAACCCTACCCCAGCCCAACTGCATAAGACAAGACATGACAAGAGATCACCCACTCACTCGGTGAGTGCCCTATTCGCCCGCAGGCTTATCCATTACCAATCGTGACAGGGGATCACCCTCTCTAGCTTGGAGAGTACCATATTCACCCGTAGGCTTATCCATTTCCAATCGTGATAAGGGATCACCCTCTCTACCTTGGAGAGTGCCCTATTCGCCTGCAGGCTTATCCATTTCCAATCGTAACAAGGGATCACCCTCTCTAGCTCGGAGAGTGCCCTATTCACCCGTAGGCTTATGCAATACATGACATGACATGACGAGAATGGATGAGAGTTGTTCTTTCTAGGGGGTCCACACACACGAACACATAGATGAAACCTGTGGTAGCAGTTGTTGTTGTTGATTCTAAGGGGTCCACACATGCGCACACAGATAAAACCTATGGTGTCAGTTGTTGTTGTGTCCGGACTTCGTCGTCAAGTCCAGGCTGTCGTAGGGTGTCCCAGACGCTATCATTTCATGTCTGGTTCTCTTGTTATTATATTTTATAGTTTAAGGGAAACAATGGCCTAAACGTGGCTGAAACTGCGCAAGTGAACACACGTCCCTCCGGTGGCGAGCGGTACGTCCGTTGGGAGCGTCTCGTCGAGTTGGAGCGTCGGTAATGGGTCGGCTGAAACGAGTCAAGCGACGGAGTCAGCTCACGCTCATCATTGGTCCTATTAAGGTTCATTTCTAGGTTAAACGTGGCTACCCTAACAGTCACATGTCAAAATGTCCTTTCAGCCTAATCGACGATATATCCTATGTGCACAGTTATTCAAGTCCTTCGTCGATGTCTAAGATTTAGCAACATTTTAAAGGATCAGAAATGAAATTTAATTATTTTTGACGATTTTTAGATTAGGTTTTTGGTTCGCTACGGTGTGGGTTCATACTACGCGTTAGAGGGCTAACTTTTTTGACGTTTGATCAAAGAGCGGATGTCGGGTCTGAACGGCAATGGATCTGCGTCGTTGGTAATGTCTCGGCCGTAGGTAGTGAAGCGAGACAATTTTGGACAGTGAGGTGGAGGCACGAACAGTGAGCAAGCATCGATCTCTCTTCCATTGCAGGTAGCGCAACGGATCTACAAGGCGGCGGCAGCGTCGGCGAAAAACACGTGAGTTCGGCAATGCGCGTGAACTCCTATGGTTAAAGGGGGTTGCCAGTGATTGAAGGAGGTCATTGGGGGTTGCTCGGCCTGATGGGTGGCCGACGGCGTTAGAGCACGGCGGTGGGCGGCCGTGAGAAGACAAAGAAGTCAAATTTGCACAACGGTCTTTGTCGTGCGTCGCAGCGGAAAAGCGGCGACCATAGGGGTCAAAGGAGACTAGCAGTAGTTAAAGGGATTTGAGGGGGATATATTGGTGGTGGAGTGGTTGTCAGAAGTGGCCAGAGATGGCCAGGCAACGGCGTTGAACGGTAGAGCACAGATCTGTCAAAAACTGCCGTTAGGGCTTGGTTTCAAGGGGATTTCGAGGAGATAGAGATGAGAGAATGAGGAAGGGGAGTTACAATTGATAGGGGGTTCGATGGAAGTATGATGGTGGTGGAGTGGTTGCCGTATGTGACCAGAGGTGGCCGGGCGTCGGGTTTTCCCGGTGATGGCGCAGACTGTCAAAAACTGCCGTTAAGATGAGTTCGAGAGGTGTTTCGGGGGAGATAGAGATGAGAGAAGAGGAAAAGGGGAATTACAGATGATAGAGGGGTCAAAGGAGAGTCAAGTGGAGGTAGCGGCAGCCAGAGGAGGTGGCCGGAGTGACGGCGGTGCCCGTGCAAAGCAGCGGCGCACAGATCTAGCCTGGGCTGTCAAAACTTGCGGTTTGAGGCTCCTTTGTTGCGGTTTTGAGGGCTCTTGAGATGGGAGAAGGATGAGGGATGGTGGAGGAGAGGGTGGCCGATGTTGAGGGGGCTGGTGGTGGCCGCCCACGGCGGGAGGAGCAAGGGAGAAGTGGTAGTCGGCGGCCAAGATGGGTTGTTTGCGTGAAATATTAGGGTAGGGGCTGGTTGGTTTTAAAAAAAGAGATGATATTGCTAAATACAAACGAAGAAGGGGTATAAGTTGGGTGATGACTAGGAGAGAGGGTGAGTGAGGAGGTGTACAAAGTGGGGAAAAGTTGGGTGAGGGTAGAGGCAGATCCTTTCTCATAATACGTAAGATATCTAGGAGATTTGATTAGGGATTTGAAATTTGAATGTTGATTAAGGTAAATTGGGCTTGAATTTTGATTATTGATTTGGTTGGGCTAGGGGTGTCTGAAAATTACGGAAAAAAATATCGAGACGACCGTGAAGAAGAGAAGCTCAGGGGTACGGTGGTCAATCGTGCGTTTGGTCCACAGAAAACGAACTAAAAATAAAAAGGTCTGGCGACTAAGTCTAAAGCTACGACGATCCTGCAATCAAACCTAATTTGTAGGAGAACGACCAGTGAAATGACGTTCACTAAAAATCCCACAAATAACTACTCTCCCATACGGTTACAATGACATATCACATTGTATAGTCCGGATTGAAGAGATGGCTAAGAAAAAAATACGCGTACGAAAGGGGAAAGTACGCGCAAAAGAATGAACGGTCGGAAAGCGGTCGTTGCATTCTACCCACCATAGAAATGATTCCGTCCTCAGAATCACTTATACTAATAATAATAATATCTATAAGCACTATGCATGTAATTCACATATCCCACATAATGATCGCCAATCATATAACTTCAAATAATGCTCCTCAAATAATTCTTTATTACTCGTCTCTCCACTGGATAACGCTACAACTAGAATCCCATCCTAGCACTTAACTATAAATCCACATTACCATCTACAAATCTACAATCATCATGATCCCAATAAATTCTCCATCATATTGGCTCATAAATCTATCCACCATAAATAATAAACCATCAAACTACATCTATCCTTACCCCTATCATCTAATCTCCTAATCATGTAAAATCTGTCTTCCTAACTATCCATTCATCCCAACATGTCGTGTTACTTCCAATGTCTTCTCACCCCAACCTATAGCCAAATCTTGATGCTTTAAATGCTCTACTCATTCTCATGATCACCCTAACTCATACTATCCCATCCTAGCTACTTCTATCTACCACTCGTCCAAGTTTCAGATCGATTAAGTACTCATCTCCATGTGTATAATTTCATTCAACCAGAATTCCCCATTGAGTCTTTCACGCATTGGTATTATTAAAAGTAAATAGATAAGTCTTGGACACCTCATTCTTTTCATCCGAAAGAAATCTAATCTAATATCCTTGTGTTCGAAATCAATTAATCACCGTTACATCCTATCTCCTCGCACACTATGCCTACCTGCACTAATAGCTAGTCCTAATAAAATAACAACAATAAAAATAACACTTCGAAGAGGGAAAGAAGAGAAAAGAAAGTTTAAGGCCAATGAAATATAAAAAACATGTGGGAAAACATGTGGGGTTGTGGTATTGGATGCGGGAAGATAAGTGGGTTGTGATCATTATGGGCTAGTCCCAAAACTTTAAAGATTTGATTTAAAAGAAAACAAATAGGTTTTGATACAATCACATGCAGCTAAAAATAAGCTATAATATAATATGAAAGACACAGTCTAAGGAATTGCCTGCTATAACGCTATCCATACCTATATGAATGCCATCATTCAGACAACTCCATATGTATATCACGGACCACACTGAGTATACACACATGACACAAGGGACAATCATTAAGATCCTAAGGGTAGCACACTCATAAAGGTCCTCACACTCTACATATATACATGCACCACGACGACATCACAAAACCAAAGTGCCCACTCCTAAACTAGAGTTGACACAGGCAACGGCAAGCACTAATGTCTAAACAATAGAAAGAAAACCGAAAGCAAAAGCGTAACGAAACTAGATTGGAAGGAACGAGTTCATATAAGGCGAGGATAAGAAGATAGCTAGTTGGGTGGGACAAGAATATTGCTCTAAGTAATTAAATAGATGAAAGAAGGATACGTGTAAAATATGGTATCATATATGTATGTATTCTTATGAAAAATATGTGAAAATAGCGAGCAGATGGTAATATATTACAACTCGGAAAAAGAGTTAGACGAAGGAAAAAGAGTAGGGTGAGGTAGCGATTGTTCTGAAAATGAAATAAGCTCACACAAAGATTTTTGAAATATGAGCATGATGAACATAAAACTTATATATATATATATATATATATATATATATATATATATATATATATATATATATATATATATATTGAAGTTCTTATTTAGTTTAGAAAATATTCTAAAAGCACGTACGGTAAGTGGTTAAAAATAAATTTCGCAGTTTAGAAAAAGAATGATATAATGAATTATCATAATGGTAACACAGTTTTAAAACTGAAATACAAAGATACCGGTTAGAAATATGGTTACAAGGTAGTAACTAAAAATTCAAGAAGGTTTCAAAATCCGTGAAAGAATTTTAACTCAACTGAAAAGCGAGAACTTTAAATACATATAATAAGGGGTTTTCAAAGAAGTTAAGCTGAGCGAAGAATTTAATAAGAAAATTCGAAAATACTTTTAGAGGAATCAGAATTTGCAATGGGGAGATTCGAAGAATTTACGATAATCGTCATGAAGCGATCACGTGAATCGAGGGCAAGGAATATGATCGCATGATGAATACGCCTAAGATATGATTCCTGGAAGCTACGATGGAATTCCACAGTCGAGAACACCGAAGTGTAATGATTGGAAAGATGCTAGAAATCAGGGGTTCTAATTATCGGGCCGTCTAAAGATCAGGGGAACTCAGCACTAAGACTTCCTAATGAACTAGACTGTAATAGAGAGATCTCAGGGAAGGGCCCTAAGAGAATCAAGATTACACTCTGCTGGGCCGGAAGTCGATGGACCCGAGCGAACAACTAAAAGAAGGACTCTAGAAATCTAACATGGTCAGAACCGGGTGAGAGGCTACTAGGGTATCCTAAGCCGAGTATGACTAAATCTTAACCAAGGCACCTGACTATCAAACCAGGATGTCTATCTAAGTCTCCCCACCATCTTAAGACAAGAAAAACCTAATTTAGACTTGTACATGGATATTAAATGAATACGGTACTCTTATTGTTTCGAACTTTTTGCATGACCTGCATGGGGCCACCACTAAAACCTGGCACGCCACGCTTCCCAAAACGACGAAAGCGAGACGTGACTAAGGTCCGTATTGACTGGGGATGAGGAGGCCAGACCCAATAAGCATCTGTAGGGATACCATAATGTTACAGGTTCTTGCATATAAAAGTTCTGAACAAAGAAATAAGAGTACAATAAGGAAACTGCATTCATTAATAATAAGAATATATCCAACGAGTACAAAAATCTAACAAAGGAGCCCAAGCATGGCTACAACGCAGAAAAGGAAACTAATGGTGCTACGCACCCAACCTAAAACAGAAAGCAAAATGGTGCTACGCACCCAAACTAGAAAGCGACTAAACCTCCAAAGTCAGCAACAGAGGAACCTCTAAGACTGGTCCTCACTCGGGTCGTACTCCTGATCAGCAACGTACTCCTGCTCCAAGTCCTCTGGTACCAGCTCCGAATCTACTAACCCTGTCTCGGTACCTGACGTACAAACACCAAGAAAAAGTGGTTATACGTCTGGCGATGTCTGCAAGTAAACGTGAGAAGACTCCACTGCAAGGTGTATAACATTTTAAGGTTGACATTTTAAAGGTTGTTTACATGATGATGATGCAACAGCATGGCAGATATGTATATGTGCAAGGAAGTAAAGACAACACTGAAAAATAAACTTGATAGGCAATAGCCATAGCATGTGCTACTGGCTACATGACAAGACAAGACAAGACAAGACAAGACAAGACAAGTATGTGTCACGAAGGGTTCATGCCTTATGGTTTGAGGGGGGTCAACCCCTCTCCCCATGTGCCCGCTCAACCCTACCCCAGCACAAGTGCACAAGACAAGACATGACAAGTGTTGAATATTGGACTCCCCGGATTTGGTTTTGGATGATGAGCAAACATAAATAATTCATGAACTAACAATCTGTGAGCGCAGTATTGGAGATCGTCGCCAATTTCACGAGAATATTCAAAGCGACATCTCAACACTTCCAAAAGCTCGTATTCAAGCCTAAAGCTTCGTTGAAGCTCTTACAACGCTTTGGAAGTAATGAAGATTCAATCGAAGCTCTCAAAGACCGTTTATTAAGGTTTTATTTATAGTCTTTTAGTTTCGATTGATAGAATGTTAAGCCTTGAGTATATCTTACGTTTCTTTCTTCATTTCGCTCATTTCGTAGCTCTAGGATTCTTGCACGAGTTCACTCTATCTTCCTCGAAGCGTCGCGCTTCGATTCGGCCTTTGTTGTGCATGTTAGTTGGTACAAGAACAAGTACTGACCGACTAGATGGAGATCTAGTCGGTCGGCCACTGTTCTTGGACCGACTAGTTTCTGTCAGTTAAATCTTTGTTCTTTACTGTTTACAGTTAGTCGGTCTACGTTGACTCACCGACCGACTAGTTTGTGAACTAGTCGGTCAGTGATGCTTCTTTGACCGACTAGTTATGATTTTCTGTTCATGCCAAATTTCTCCTAAGCTACTGTTTACAGTTAGTCGGTCTAAGAACGTTTGATGACCGACTAGTTGACAATCTAGTCGGTCAACTTTTGTTCTTGGACCGACTAAGTCAACTTACCTTCAGACTATGTTGTTTTGCCTCTTAGTCGGTCAGAAAGTGTTCTTGAACCGACTAGTTTTCTAGGTCTGAAATTCTATCTCTTCTCAGATCTGCTCTTAGTCGGTCCATGCTTTGTGACTGACCGACTAGTTGATGAACTAGTCGGTCAGTGTATGTTCTTTGACCGACTAATTCTCACAGATTTCTTTCCGTTGGAGATTGACCTAACTTATGTTTTTGGGTTCCTATAAATACGAACCTAGGTCATTTCTATCTTCAATAGAGCTGCCATTAAGAGATTCATTGAGTTCTAAAGAGATAGATATTCTCCCTCAAATCTAAAGCTCTCTTCCTCACAAGAAACCCATTCTCTCTCATTTCTAGATCTAGAGAGAAGCTTGTTCTTGGTGAGCTCTTCAAGCTATTGCTTGATCCAAGTCTCCAACTCTTCCCTAGGCACCCATTGCTGCTCATTTCCTTGGTGCTAGGGCTTGGTGACTTCATCTTCCTCAAATCCTTCATTCCACCTATTGGGTAAGAAAAACTCAAGGTATAGGATTTTGTGGTAAGAGTATTTATTTCATATAAACATGACAAGGGATCACCTACTCACTTGGTGAGTGCCCTATTCGCCCGTAGGCTTATCCATTACCAATCGTGACAAGGGATCACCCTCTCTAGCTTGGAGAGTGCACTATTCGCCCGCAGGCTTATTCATTTCCAATCGTGACAAGGGATCACCCTCTCTGGGTTGGAGAGTGCCCTATTCGCCCGTAGGCTTATCCATTTCCAATCATGACAAGGGATCACCCTCTCTAGGTTGGAGAGTACCCTATTCCCCCGCAGGCTTATCCATTTCCATTCGTGACAAGGGATCACCCTCTCTAGCTTGGAGAGTGCCCTATTCGCCCGCATGCTTATGCAATACATGACATAACATGACAAGACGAGTATGGATGAGAGTTGTTCTTTCTAAGGAGTCCACACGCATGAACACACATATTAAACCTATGGTAGCAGTTGTTGTTGTTGATTCTAATGGGTCCACACACACGCACACACAGATAAAACCTATGGTGTCAGTTGTTGTTGTTGTGCCCGGACTTCGTCGTCAAGTCCAGGCTATCGTGGGGTGTACCAGACGCTATCATTTCACGTCTGGTTCTCTTGTTATTACTTTTTACAGTTTAAGGGAAACAATGGCCTAAACGTGTCCGAAAATACGCAAGTGAACACACGTCCCTCCGGTGGCGAGCGGTACGTCCGTTGGGAGCGTCTCGTCGAGTTGGAGCATCGGTAATGGGTCGGCTGAAACGAGTCAAGCGACGGTGTCAGTCACGCTCATCATTGGTCCTATTAATTTTCATTTCTAGGTTAAACGTGGCTACCCTAACAGTCACATGTCAAAATGTCCGTTCAGCCTAATCGACGATCTATCCTATGTGCACAGGTATTCAAGTCCTTCGTCGATGTCTAAGATTTAGCAACGTTTTAAAGGATCAGAAATGAAATTTAATTATTGTTGACGATTTTTAGATTAGGTTTTCGGTTCGCTACGGTGTGGGTTCATACTACGCATTAGAGGGCTAACCTTTTTGACGTTTGATCGAAGAGCGGATGTCGGGTCTGAACGGCGATGGATCTGCATCGTCAGCAATGTCTCGACCGTGGTTAGCGAAGCGAGACACTTCTGGACAGTGAGGTGGAGGCACGAACATCGAGCAAGCATCGATCTCTCTTCCGTTGCGGGTAGCGCAACGGATCTACATGACGGCGGCAACGTCAGGGAAAAACACGTGAGTTCGGCGATGCACATAAACTCCTATGATCAAAGGGGGCTGATGGTGATTGAAGGAGGTCAGTGGATGTTGCTTGGCTCGGTGGGTAGCCGACGGCATCAGTGCACAGCGGTGGGCGGCCGTGAGAAGACGAAGAGGACAGATTTACGCAACGGTCGTTGTCGTACATTGTAGCAGAAAAGCGACGACCAGAGGGGTCAAAGAAGACTTGCAGTAGTTAAAGGGGTTCGAGGGGGGACGGAAGTGGCCGGAGATGGCCGGGCGACGGCGTTGAACGGCAGAGCACAGATCTGTCAAAAACTGCCGTTAGAGCTTGGTTTCAAGGGGATTTCGAGGAGATAGAGATGATAGAAGTGAGAAAGGGGAGTTTCAGTTGATAGGGGGGTCTACGGGAGTCCGATGGTGGTGGAATGGTTGTTGTAGGTGGCTGGAGTAGGCCGGGCGTCGGGTTTTCCCCGGCAATGGCGCAGACTGTCAAAAACTGCCGTTAAGATGGGTTCGAGAGGTGTTTCGGGGGAGATGGAGATGAGAGAAGAGGGAAAGGAGAATTGCAGATGATAGAGGGGTCAAAGGGGAGTCAAGTGAAGGCAACGGCAGCCGGAGGAGGCGACCGGAGCGGTGGCGGCGCCCGTGCAAAGCGACGGCGCACAGATCTGGCCTGGGCTGTCAAAACTTGCAGTTTGAGGCTCCTATGTTATGGTTTTGAAGGCTCTTGGGATGGGAGAAGGAGGAGGGATGGTGGAGGAGAGGGTGGCCGACATTGAGGGGGCTGGTGGTGGCTGCCGGTGGTGGGAGGAGCAAGGGAGAAGTGGTAGTCGACGGCCAAGATGGGTTGTTTGCGTGAAAGATTAGGGTAGGGGCTGGTTGGTCTTAAAAAAAGAGATGATATTGCTAAATACATATGAAGAAGGGGTATAAGTTAGGTGATGACTAGGAGAGAGGGTGGTTGAGGGGGTGTACAAAGTGGGGAAAAGTTGGGCGAGGGTAGAGGCAGAATCCTTTCTCATGATATGTAAGATATCTAGGAGATTTGATTAGGGATTTGAAATTTGAATGTTGATTAAGGCTAATTGGGCTTGAATTTTGATTAGTGATTTGGTTGGGCTAGGGGTGTCCAAAAATTACGAAAAAAATATCGGAACGACCGCGACGAAGAGAGGCTCGGGGGTATGGTGGTCAATCACGCGTTTGGTCCACGAAAAACGAATAAAAATAAAAAGATCTGGCGACTAAGTCTAAAGCTACGACGATCTTGCAATCAAACCTGATTTGTGGGAGAACGACCCGTGAAATGACGTTCACTAAAAATCCCACAAATAACTACTCTTCCATACGGTCACAACGACATATCACATCGTATAGGCCGGATTGAAGAGAGGGCTAAGAAAAAATACGCGTACGAGAGGGGAAAGTACACGCGAAAACACGAACGGTCGGAAAGCGGCCGTTACACCCTCTTTATGTGACTTGTGAAGCTTAGTCTCTCGATACGGCCTAGTCTATTTTGCCATATAAGTTTGCTACTATCTTGTATATTTATATATTAACATTTAATATATTATAGTTATTACAAATTACTAACACAAAACATTGCTTCAGAAGCAAGTTGACGACATTAGTCAAAATGTGTTAGACGTCTTTTGTATAAAAATTATTATGAAATCGTGACATCAAAATATGTCACATTTTCATTTCCTCCTACTTATGCCTTTACAAATGATAAATTTAACTAACTTTCTCAATTGACTTTCCGGAGTGCCTTCTTCCTTTTCTAAATCACATTTAGATATTAAATAGCCCAACATAAATGAATAGCTATGCAAGCACCTCATGTATACAAACGCCTGAGCTTTGCAACCTTGAGTGTAGCTCGACAAGTTGCTTTTCTCAAGATCCAGTTTGGATACATAGCCTTGCATGGTTCATGCACTCGTATTCGACTCAACCAGTTTGATCGAATTCTCGAACTTTGCGGATCAAAATTGTTTTTCCATACAACCTTGAGCATAGCTCACTAACTTGTAGGGAGAAATATACTTTGAATATCCTATATGTTCAAGCTACCCCATATAGAGGCGAGTGGCATGTAACGTGAATTTATTTGTTGGACCCAGAACTAAATGAAATCATATTTCTTAAGTCTGTTCTTTAGAAGGTCATTTTAATGTCAACGAGAATATAGTTTAATTCTATCAATTAGAATTTAATTTGATATTCAATTAATCAACCTATTTAACCAGTTAACTAATTCCATTAAAAGATTATATTTTGATTCCTTCGATAAACATAGTCTTGCCCTAGTTTTGCATATGTTCAATATTAAATATAGGTAGAATGGCTTTTATCTATCTATATCCTCCCACTATTTTTACGATCATTTTTAAGCCTTAACAATGAACGATTTAATCGAATTAAATAAATGGATAAGAGATCTAATCACCCAGAGCCTAACAACCTTGAGTGTAGCTCGACAAGTTGCTTGACTCTGTAATCGGAAGATGACTCTTCATCGACCATATCAGATATGACCCTCTTATCGGTTTTTACCCCTAGCCATTTGTGATCATGAGTGTGCTCATCCAATCACAATGTCTAGTTTAGTCGGACCCTTGTTTTCGCGTCTAGCCATACTTGCCCCGCGCTCGGTGTATTCACGACCCGTCGGTTTGGGTCAGGTCTTAGACTACATCTAGCCAGACTACATCATTGACTTAACTTACGCCGGCTCTCGGTGTATTCACAACACGGCGGTTTGGGTCAAGTCAAGATTTCATCTTATGTATAGAGAAGTTGGTTTCTACAAGGTTGCCATGTCACAGCTTGAGTGTAGCTCAACAACTGGAACACGGGTCCTATAGTTTCCAACCCCTAAAACATGGAGGGCTACAGCTAATCTTAAAGAAGATTATTAACGTATTTGACTTAGATATAGTCCATGGTGTCATATAATCATGATTTGCGTCATTGCAGTCCAGCAGAACACAGCCAGGAAATTGACTAAGCCAGGATCACTTATCCCTTAGACTAGTTAGGGTGATCCAACAAACTTAGCCAATCACATTGACTGGATCATGGTCCATTGAATGAAGCTTGTCATTTTTATATGTGTGTCATAGACTAAAAGGCTGTTATTAACAACTAATTAATCCTATCAACTAGTTGAATCCTTAAATTCAAAATTTTAGGATTTGTTTAATAACTTTTATTAATTTCTTATCAACTATAAGGTTCACGTGATATCCTAATCGTTATTAGGATTTTAATAAATTTATTAACAACGCTAAAAGCGAAGCCCTTTAATAAGAATTAATTTCATAACAATTAGAATTAAAATTTTCATTAAAGGGACTACCCTAATCAGGAATTGGGTCTTAAAGTGTTGTTAATGTTTTATTAAAACAAAGCATTTCATTAGAATTTATCTCATAAATTTTAACAAGTTCTTTAATGGCTAACCTAAGAGGGTTGTCTTGTGTTATCAAATAAGTGACAACATTTACATAGCCATTAAAATAAAGTTACACTGATTTTATCGCATAAAAGAGTGTACAACTATTTAATAATTAAATAGAATAACGTTTATCAAATAAACAAGTTTAGCATGCATGCTTAAATTTAACATTTAAATTTAAAAAAATTTATTTTTTAAAAACATTTTATTTTATCTCATAAGAATAAAAAGACTTGTTTTAAAAGATCAAAAAATTTGAATGCTACTTAAAATATTTATCGCATAAAATTTTAAACTTTTAAAATCAGTTTTAAAAATATCACATAAATTTAAAACAACATTTTAAAAATTTCA
Source organism: Scilla litardierei (assembly GCA_030789695.1). NCBI lineage: Eukaryota > Viridiplantae > Streptophyta > Magnoliopsida > Asparagales > Asparagaceae > Scilla > Scilla litardierei. The sequence goes on from CM061142.1 coordinate 153,696,013, forward strand.
TGCTCAAAAATTTATCATATAAAATTTTTAAAAATCTAAAATCATTTTAAACTTATCGCATAAATTTTTAAAGTTTTAAAATCAGTTTTAAAATTATCACATAAATTTAAACCGTCATTTTAAAATTTCCATGCTTAAAAATTTACAATATAAAATTTTTAAATATCAAAAATCATTTTAAACTTATCACATAAATTTAAAGAAAACATTTTTCTGTTTTTAAAAGCGTTCAATTAATTAATCGCAGTCCTAGATCAACATACAGACATGGTTTGATGCCACTGTATGGTTTTGGTGGACCCTCAGGGCACAAATTCTTGCCCGTCCTAAGTCGGATGGAACACGGAAACAAAAATATGCAGCGGAAAAATTATGTTAATCTAATTAACATGCAGCCCTAAGGAACCAGACCCTCTTAGCCAAGGTCTCTACCAACTTGGGGTGGATCTGACCACTCCTAGAGGGATCTAAACTACTGGGAATAATTAAAACGAAAGCTTCTAAAAACATACCCGGAATCTTAACCCTGGGGCGGGCAAGATGTAGCGCACCGTCTTCCGAGCCGCTCCCCGTCCCACGCCGAGCCGCTCCTCAAACCGCTCCTCGAACTGCTCCGCATCCCGAGGCGAGCAATCCTCGTGTCGCCGAGCCAACCACACGCCGAAGAAAGTTTCACGCGAGTGAAAGCCTTCGCCAAGATTTCGGATCCGAATCCGAACTCCTTTGTGGCTTTGCTAGAGCCCTCAGGAGTAAGGCAGAAATATAGGGAGAAGAAGAATTAATTTAAGCTTCGATCCGAGCGTGCTCCAACATTTACGGGAGCTGCTCAGATCTTGAGCTTGGGACGAGTTTGGAGGAAGGGGGGAGGCCCCTATTTATATATGCGGCTGACTCTCCCCTTTTCCGCACAACCAATGTGGGGCTATTAAATGGAGTTAATAAATTCAATTTAGTTTGTCTTTCAAAAAGGCCAAACATCAGTGAATTTTAACTCCCTCACCGTTGAGCTTCATGATTGATACAACCTATCAATTCGAATGGCGTTCAACGGTGAACGCATAGAAAAAAACGACGGGTCAACCGGAGTCCGTTTGACCCTCCAATTGATTGCCCAAAGTTCAGCCCACGGCTTGATTTTCGTCCAAAATCAGCCGTCACAAAAAGAGCACAACACTTAGGGTTCTGTACCCAATGTGGGGCCCAGCATATGGGCCCCACAGCTCAAGGGGGGCTGACTGGGCGCCTGGCCCAGATCTGGGCACAGGCGCCAGGCGGGCGCCTGGGCCGGACGCCCGCCCTGGGTGCATGGGCAGTCGCCCTGGGTGCCTGGGCATTCGCCCTGGGCGCCTGGGCATTCGCCCAGGCGCCTGGGCCTGGGCGCGGGCCAGGCCCAGGGCGCCTGGTACCCTGGGCACCCAGGCCCAGGGCAGGCCCTTGGCTGGCCGCTGACCCAGACCAGACCAGAATGGTCTGGTCTGGGTCAGTCTGGTCTAGTCTGAACTGACCTGACCCGTTGAGCTGTTTTGGACATAACTTGGGCATTTGGCGTCCGATTTGGACGCCGTTCGAACCTAGGTTTAGACCGTGACATTCCCGTCTTACCCATGAACTTTTCCTTGCATTTATTTCATTAAATATTGTCGTAAACTATTTACGACACATTTAATCTGGTTTGCATCAAATGCAAAATAGTCCCTATCTAAGCTTAAATTATCGTTTGCATCAAAATGCAATTTCCTCTTCCTTTGCATCAAATGCAAATTATTCTCCCTAATGTTGCTACCTATTACTAGATGAAGGTCGCACTCTTTGTGAGACCCTACAGCTTGACCCTTACAACAGGTTGGGCTCGAAGCCATATACAGCAGTGACCACGAGCAGTGGTTGTCGTCCCTGCTTCAGAATCATAATTATGTGGTTGACTCATCGACGTGTGTATTGTCGAGACCACCCTGACTTTGACTGTGATGAATTCTGCAGTTTTAGTCTCTTCGTCTAAACTATGTCGTGTAGATCAAGTCTAGGGTACGGTCAAACTGTCAACCCCAATAACTTGACTCCGCTTAGTTTCTATCGATCTTTAGTCAACTAATGTTGGACTTCTTCCAACTTACTCTGATCAGAGATTTTACTAAAGACCGAACTAACTCTATAACACTAACTCCCATTGACCGGGAGAGACGAATCCTCTCTTGGTCATTACTCTCCTCGTACGCTTCAAGTGACACCCAATCAAAAACCTTTCGACAGGCCTAGCCTCGAAGTTAGGTCAGTGATCTAAGTGGCACTGTTCACGCACAGGTTCGTAAAATGACCTCAAGTCAAAAGACCAACTTGCCTATCATCACTAAGAGTTATCATTGACAGATTGGTCAATATAACCATATGATAACTCTTGTGCATCGTTCAGTGAACTCATTCTCTAATGAGCACCTGTGTCTCGTCTTCGACTTTCCCAAGTCAAACAATCATGAGATCATCGCCACAACTAAACGGTGAAGACTAAGACACAATGGTCTATCTGATGTTTCGATATCCTTGTCTCAAAACATCTACGACCACAAACTCTTTTAGACTTATGCTACAGAAGGTCAAACATTTCTCCATGATCGAGATACTCATCTCGATACATGTTTGACCTTGCATAAAGTCTCGAGACTTTATCTAAGTTAATATCTAATGTTAACTAAATTATAATATAACTTAGATAAATTATTACCAAACAGCTTACTGTTATTTCGAACAAGATGTTTATGCTATTCACACTGAGATAAATAGCCTCGAGGGCATCATCTCTTTACACTTTCTTCAACATAGCTGACTCGTCGAACGTCACGTCTCTGCTGAGGATCACCTTTCTCTGTGTAGGGCACCACAGCTTGTACCCTTTCACTCCATCGCTAAAGCCCAAGAAGATGGTTTTCTTGGCTCTAGGATCTAGCTTGTCCTCCTTTACTGTGAAGTAAGAAGGACACCCCCAAATATGCAAAGACTCGTAGTCAGGAACTGGCTTTTCCGACCAGAGGTCTTCCATCAAGTGCTGCAGAAGGTAGCCTGTTGACCAAGTAGGTCGCGTACGCCAAGGCCTCTGCCCAAAACTCCTTCCCAAGGTCAGATATCGATAACATACATCGAACTTTCTCCAGCAAAGTTCGCTTCATCCTTTCGGCTACACCATTCTGCTATGGCGTACCGGCTTCAGTGAAGTGTCGTTGTATCCCCTCCTTTCTGCAGTAGTCAAAGAAGGGGTCCGACCTGTACTCTCCACCGTTGTCGCTACGGAGTCGCTTGATCTTCTTGCCTGTCTGAGTCTCGATCAAGACTTTCCACTCCTTGAACTTGCTCAGCACCTGGTCTTTGGACTTCAAGGAGAACACCCACACCATCTGTGAGAAATCAACAATAAATGTCACGAAATAGTGGTTATCTCCCAATGAAGCCGCCCTCGGTGGTCCCCACATATCAGTGTGGACATAGTCAAGCACTCCCTTCGTGTTGTGGATGGCGGTCCCAAAAGATGCACGTGTCTTCTTTCCAAAGACACAATGCTCACAAAAGTCGATCTTCCCGCTCTTCGCTCCTCGTAGATGGTCACCGTCATCAGCTTTTGAAGAGCCTTCTCGCCAACATGTCCAAGGCGCATGTGCCAAAATAGAGAGTCGTCTCTCTCATCCTCTCGAGTAAGATCCACCGTGCCTGTTACCACCTCGCCATCCAAGTAGTAGAGGTTGCATGTGTGCTTCCCCTTCATTACAATCAAGGCACCACAAGTCACCCTCAAAGCTCCATCCTCCATGGTCACTTTGCAACCCTTGGCTTCAAGTGACCCAAGCGATATGAGGTTTCACTTTAGGTCGGGAACGTGGCGGACCTCATCTAATTCCCTTGTGACTCCATCTCCCATCCTGATGCAGACCGTGCCAATGCCCGTCGTCGTGCAAGCTCTGTTGTCTCCAAGAAGAACTGTACTTCTACTACCATCCCTCCTTCATCACCCCCTTCGCAGCACCGACAAGGACCCACTCATCAACCTCTATACCTTTGACGATGTTGGCGGTAGCCACTTTCTTCTTCTTGGCCTTTGGGCACTCCCTCGCCCAATGTCCTCTTTTTTTGCAGAAGGCGCATTGATCCTTCTCGATGTCGATGCGTGAAGCTCTACTCTTGTCCTTGTCTTGGATCTTTGGTTCCCTTTGCGGCCTCCCCTCCTTTCATTGCTTCGACCTCTCACCACGGTAAGCGCATCGGACACTTGGTCCCTCATCTTCTCATCATCCTTCTTTCTAAATTCATTGCTTGTAAGAGCGTTAGAAACTTCAATGAAGGTAATAGATTCTTTACCGTAGGTTAAGATTGAAATGATGTGCTCATAGTCTTTATGTAGGAAGTTGAGGAGAATCATCGCCTTGTCCTCATCTTCCACCTTGACGTCGATATTCCTCAGATCTGTGAGGAGTTTGTTGTAGTAGTCGAGATGTGCTTCAACTGAAACTCCTTCCTCCATCTTGAGGCCAAAGAGCTTCTTCTTTAGGTGTAGGCGATTCTCGATGTTCTTCTTCATGTACTTCTCACCAAGAGCATCCCATAATGCTTTTGCGTCTGTCTCCTCCATGAAAGGATATTTCTCTCATTTGTCAATTAGAGCCGGATCGTACCGCAAGCATTCCGGTTCATCATCCTCCACTCCAAGTCCGACGTCGTAGTCGGCCTCTCATCTAGTACTTGATCTTGACCAATTTGGTTCAAGATGTCAAGTACCTCGCATCTCCACATGCCGAAGTTGATCCTCCCATCAAACTTCTCAATTTCGAACTTCGTATTGGATACGATAGTTTGTGTTGTTAAAGATTGCGCCATTGAAGTAGAAGTGTCGTCGTCACCTTTGCTCATCTTTGTCGTCTAGATCTTCGTCGTCTAAAGGCTCTGATACCAATTTGTTGCGCTGCAGAAGCAATCGAGACCACCGAAGTATCAAGTACAAAGAAGAAAGAGAGAGAGCACAAACAATTTAGATCGAAAAACGATCAAGGAAACACTTTATATGATTTCTATTGAGGTTACAAAAGAAATCTCAAGTTTTGGATGATTATAACAAAAAACATTAGCCTCATTTTATAGGGCTAAAGGGGAGGGGGTTGGTGCACCAACCCACCACCAACCCCCTTGGGTTGGTGCACCAGCCCAAGGGCTGCCCATATCATATGGGGCTGCTGGAAATTTCCAGCAACCCCAATTGAGCCAATTATCACAACATCGAGCACTTTAAACATTTTTTTGTCAAATGAAAAGGTAACATGAAGAAAAAATATTTAGAGCTATCTTTTATGAAAGCAAAGAGCAATAGCAATTGTATTGATTTAAACCACTTGAACGCTAATACATTGGAATCACAGAGCACATCTCTCTGAAATTCACAAACATTGTAAGCTTTGTGAGTTTGGAGGCAAGCATATTCAAATACGCAGCCAAGATCTTTTAAAATTCAAATCTGACTCGACATTGATAATAATTTAAAATATATCATCTATATTCAATGTGTATGTCATATTTAGATCGGATTAGTAGTTTAACTACCTCCATTGCTGCTCCTACTTAAAGTTGGGTTGAGCTCTTCCCTTGATATTTCAAAATTTATACTATATGCACCTTAACTCATTCATCTAAGCACCTTAACCCTTCATCGCCGTTATAAGTAGGAAACTCCCACCTTAACTTCTTAACATTGTGACATTAAATCCTGGGACTTTACAAGTATGCCGACCTCACATACTTCAAGCATCTCATCGTAGAAGTTGATGGCTTGAAAAAAAATGTATTTGAGGAAGAGAGATCAACGATGTATGAAGAAAATGGCGGGAAAGAAGCTCAACTAGCTCGCGGTTTTTTTTGGTTTGGAGGGGGTGGTGGGTGTGTGTGTGTTGTGTTTTTGGTGCTCCAAAAGTTTTCACATTATTTTGGGGTCCCTGGCTTTGATGTAGTTGTTGGGGACTAAAATTTTTTTGTTTTTGTTTTGGTGTGGGGGTGGGGGGTGGGTGGGTGGGTGGGTGGGTGTGTTGTTTTTGGTGTTGCAAAAGTCTTCAAAGCACAGTCTTTTGGGCCCCTAGTTTTGATGTGGTTGTTGGGGACTTAAATTTTTTTTGTTTTTGTTTGTGTGTGTGTGTGTGTGTGTGTGTTGTTTTTGGTGCTGCAAAAGTCTTCAAAGCACATTCTTTTTGGGCCCCTAGCTTTGATGTGGTTGTTGGGGACTTAAATTTTGATTGGTGGCGTTCTCTTTGTGACCGACAGTGAGAGAAATGAGTGAGATAGCCGCAAGTTTTCAGAGAGCTGAAAACATCATGGATCTTGATGTCATCTTTGCTAAGTGAGAATAGAAAAAGAAGGTAGACCTGCCATTTTCAGAGTAGAGAAAAGTGTGAGCTTTGAGAGTTTAGAAGAGAGAAGAATCAAAAGAATTAGCTATAGGCTAAGAGGGTTACTTTGATTCTTTGGTCTTCTAGTGTTTCTCTTTCACTTCTTCTTTCTTTGTGAGATTTGTGGGGGCTTGGAATTGCCAAGTTATTGCTCACAAGAGTGTAAAGAAGAAGGTGTGTGTAAGCTCGTGTGTTCTCCTTGATTATAGTGGATCGTCTCGGAATACTGGTGTAGTTTGTCCACAACCGAACCAGGGTAAAATCTCTGCGTCTCATTTACTTTCAGTTTGTTGATTTTGTCGCATTTCGCTAATTTGCTCTCATAAGATCCGAAGAGAGATTGGTTGTTTGGTTTATTGTGTGACCCGATTTTTCAAGCCTTAGCTCCCTAACTAGTTAGAGTTTCGTGTTCCGCGGGGTTCCAACGGTTTTTTATCAACCGGTCTGTGTGTGTGTTGTAGGGGCTGCAGATCTCACTGCCAGAAGAAGCTGAAGATGGGACAGAGGTTGGAGAGTGGAGTCTCTCTCCATCGCTCTGATTAAAAAAATTTAGGACTAGGAACGGATCAACATGTAACCAACCCGTTTTTTATGGCAGGTTGGTATTTTTGACCCTAATTTCATTCGAACCGGTAAGGTCTCTACACTTACAAGTAACACTTTAATTATGTATTTATGTCCAAATAACTCATAACCAACGTCACAAGACGTACAAATATCCTTCTAATATTCTATTACAAGTCATAACCCGTGCCCGCGGGCACAGTTCATTTAAGATTTTTTTCCGCAAAATCTTTGTCCCCAAAAAATATTTCTACAGCCAAAATTTAAAAGAACAACAAATTAGCGTAAAAAAATTTAGAGGCTCGACAGCCTTTGGCGAGAAACAATAAATTCGGTGCTCCTTCGGCGCAGAACAACAAATTAGCATATAAAAATTTAGCGGGGGCGCCTTCGGCGCGAATGGGTTGGTTAGACCTCTGCTTGACGCCCAAAAAACTCAGCCCCCCTCTTTGAATGCACATTCCCTGTATTTTTTTGGGTTTCAATTTTTTTGGGTCAGCCGAAATAAAGTTCTCTTTTGCATTTTGGGTTTCATTGTGTGTGTGTTTTTTTTTGGGTTTCATTTTTTGGTTCTCATTTTTTTAGGTCATTTTGAATGAAGAGTATTAAGTGCTAATGGTGCCAATTTCAAAAAAAGAAAGGCTTTTGTATTCTCCCAACAAATTTCTCTTCAACCCAAAAATTTCCCTCCAAAACTTGACCCAAAAATTTCCCTCCAAAACTTGACATGACACTGCCACATAGGACAAATTCAAAATCTGCCCTCAATTGTAATATAGACTAGTCATAACCCGTGCCCGTAGGGCACGGTTCATTTATGATATCCTCCCCAAAAAAAATCTTGGATCCCTTAATTTTAAACCAACATTAATAATTTAAAGACAATAATTGGTATTCAGTTTCCCTAATCATTTTAGTTACCCAAAATTTAGTTCCCATAAAGAATTTAGTTTTCCCAAAAACTTTAGATCCCCAAAATTTTGTTCCCTCTAAATATAACTTGTTCCATAAGGGCACAATTTATTTAAAATATTCTCCCCTCAAATTCTTGGATTTCTTAATTTTAAACGAATAACAATAATCAAAACATAAAAATTGTTATTTATATTACCTCAAAAAATTTAGTTCACTCAAAATTTAGTTCCACCGTTCATTTAAAAAATTCCTCCCTCAAAATGTTGGTGATCTTAATTTTAAATGAACAATAATTAAAGCGCAATAGTCGTTATTTAGTTCTCCAAAAATTATAGTTCCTCCAAAATTTAGTTCAATCAAGATTTAGTTCACCCAAAATTTTCAAATTTTTTTACTTCACTTCAAAATTTAGTTCACTCGGAGGATTTAATTCTCCCTAAAATTTTAGTTACTCACAAATTTTACTTTCCCAAAGAATTTAGTTCCCAATGTTTTTGGGATTTTCACCAAATTTGATATTGATCAGTTGGTGTAATTATTTCTAATTTTTCACCAATGTGGAACATTTTTCCTATTAAGAATGGAGTATCGAAAAGCGCTTCAAAATAGTATATGGTCAAATGATTAAGGCAACATGATAAACTATGTTAATTAAGGGTCATCTGTCATTAATGAACTACATTCTGTTGGCAATGCATTTATTGTCCCCTGGAAAAAGAAACTGCATGCATGTACAACACGTTCAATTATTAATTCGAAAGTATATACTCACTTTATTATATAAATCCATGCTCTACCTGCATGAAAAGAGAAGACCGTGCGATATGACATATTAAATGAGAATGATCGGGAACAAAATCAGTATTTTATGTTTTCGCATCTTAACGAAGAGGGAAGGATGGGGAGAGAGATTTTATGTTTTCGCATCTTAACGAAGAGGGAAGGATGGGGAGAGAGATTTTATGTTTTCGCATCTTAACGAAGAGGGAAGGATGGGGAGAGAGATTTGAACGATGTGACTTTGTTTTCCACATAGAGTTTCCCCACAAAATTTAAGATTTTTCCTCCTAAAATTTTCACAAACACTCATGCAACCAGTTGATTCCTTAAGTTTCAATCCCAACCATTTTTCTATCAACCCTTTTATCCTAGTCAACAAAACAATATAAAAACACCCCTTAAATGAATAATAGAAGACCAGAAAGGCTACCAAAATATCAAGGCAATTCTCAATTACTGAAATAATTAGAAGAAATCAACCAGGAAAATTCATATACATTTACATAGGTGATACTCAGATTGCATTCAAAACATAAAAATTTAACAAAAAAGATAAAACCCCCACATAGTTCTCATGCTAACCACCTCCACACACTTAACCAACATGAAAAGTTGAAGCAACAGATTGATTTTGATAATGTCACTGAATGAGTTGGAATGCAATAGAGTAGGATATCGAAAGAAATATTATTCCAATAAAAATTTTGGACCATTGTTCTTGATTTCAATTGTCCTCAGGAAAATAGAAAAACTTCTATGCTATAGTATCATACAGCCATTGGCTTCTCATAAATATAAGGAAACTGTATCTGCAATTTTATATGATGGAAATTGAAGAAACATAGTGGCAAAAATAGCCATCAAGAGACTGGAGAATAAATAAGAGCATTTCCCTCTTCGGAAGAGCACTGGCAGCGCTCAAGTATACACTCAAATTAAGCTCCTGTGACACGAAGAAAATAAGATATTAGTTAGTAAAACCAACATGAATAACTGTAGTTAATAAAACAATAAGGGAATCGTCGATGAGTTCATATAGCTTCATATAGCTGACTAAATGTTTTTGAAATAAGTCCTTGTTGTTGCAAATTTCAGATACTTGCTATGCAAGATTAAAATGTATCTCTAAATCACAAGCAATGAATAGTGAGCATATTGAGGTAGAAAAGCATACCTTGCCAGTTATCCTGCTGTACATGGATATCATGCCTTCAACTGTAGATTCAAACTGTGTTGTTGCATCATAAATCTGCAAGCAAGTTTTATCAGACCTGATACTCTATGCAATGCTTGATAATATTCATGAACATGTTAAACAAAATCCAATGTTTTACGCATACATACAGTGGATATGTAGCAGTTATCCTCGTCTTCGTTATTAATTGGTTCATATCTGTCATAGATAACAAATAAGATTTCATCTACAGCCCAAAGCAGGTTGATACCAGCCTTCAGTTCCACCTCAAGGTTACCAATCTCTACTTCAGATCAAACAAATGATATATATTTTCTTTTTTGTGCTACATTGTGGGAGTAAGAGCAACAGAACATATACATGTAATTGTTGATAAGTAATAAGTATAGATTGTTAACAAATAACATGTGTCATAACATATTTTCCATGTGAAATTTCATCTTGCAACATATCGCACTAATTTTAAGCAATGCCTAAATGCAATTTCATGATAAATTGAATTAGTTCCATGTTATATGTGCAAAATTAAAAAAATGAAGTTACAATTTTAAAGATGTGGAACTATCTGTATGCATTCCATTGTTCAACTAATTGTATGCATGCCATGGTAAATAATGGAGTTGCATGGAACCCAACTGTTCAACTAATTCTTTCATTCCAGGGCTCATAAAATGAAGTTGCATTAGTTCTATAGTAAATTGAATTAGGAACTAATTGCATTATTTAAAGATGAAATTGTTAGATGAAATTCTGTTGTTAACAAATAAAATGGAACCCATAAAAATTGCATTTTTTAAAGTTGCAGTGCAATATGTATATAAGAATTGCATTTTTTAAGATGCAAGATGAAACAGATAACAGGTGTCCATAAACCCACTACACTAATTCTATTCATACCATGGTTCAAAAAAATTGCAGTGGGTTCATAAAAATTGCAGATACTCATAATCAAATGATGCATTTTGAGCACATAATTAAATAGCGAGCACATAATCAATAAGCATAGAGTTCAAAAAAATTGCATGAGCGAGGGTGCAACAAATTAGCAGAGGGTTCACATAATCATAAGCAGTGAGCATGTAAACAATGGGCTTCCTCATCTTCTTCTAGAGTTAAACAGAGGTTTCAAAAAATGTTTGGGGCTGAATTTAAATAGAGGGTCAAAAAATAGGGTGACCTGTTTTGCTCGCTATCTGCTTCCTTCTCTTCTGCGCAAGCAAAAAAATGCGCCATGAGCAGCTTCCTCCTCTTTTATGCGAGAAAAAAAGAGCACTGAATTACTTCCTGAACAAAGAAGAAAACATAGTATTACTATTTTTGTTCTAGAAAACATAATGCTTCAACTTTAAACAATGGAATGCCATCCTAAAATCAAATTTTGTTTTGTTTAGCTAAAAGTACTCTAATCCAAAAAAAATTCTTCGTTCAAACTTTCCTAAAATAAAAAACCATGAGGTCTTGGTTGGGATGTGTTTCCTAATATATTTTACTAACTAATATCAGGTTTCTTTGAGCAAAGCCAAAACCTTCACTGGCTTCATGGATCGCCAACAACAATCTTTCTTATAGGTCTAGCTGGTTGAAACTGTAGTTTTAAAGAAAACTGGTGTAAATAAACAGAGAATCTTCCAAAAACCAAACTACTATGCAAAATTAAAAACAAAAGTTGACCAAGTATGTGCAGCTGGAAGCCTCTACGGAGCACCATAAGCCTTGTGGATATGGAACCGTTAGGGCCAGAAATACCAGGTAGTGCTTTAAACCCCTCTATGGGCAACTGATCATTGAAAAGGTGGTTACTGATTTGTGCATTTAGGCAAATGACTACAAAACAGAGACATGATTTAACCAACAACCAAATTTTATCCTCATGAATCAAGATACAGAGTGCTGCATTCATAATTGTTAACATATTCTAATAGATTACATTCATAATATTGGTAACCGATTTAGTTTTTACTAACAATTTCTTTAAATAATGAAACACATGTTCTGATTACGACTTACATAACTTACAGTATAATAAGCATGCTATCAACCAGGAAATGGGATCCTTTTGATTTCTTAATGGGAGACATCAAGGGTATTCAGTGACTTAAGGAACCAGCAAAGAGTCAAATGTGCCTTCAAGATTTCACAGGCCTCCTACCAGAATTCTGGAAGGTAACAAATAATACAATAACATCATGCTATAATGGGCAAAAGATTTCAGCATTGACATTACCTACCAGAATTTAAGAATAAATATATATGTGTGCATAACTGGATCATAGTACTTAATTTGACTCGAATATCAGATTAAGTTCACATAATTAAGACACATTTTTAATAATCTCCAAAGTTTAACAACCCTAAAAAGTAGAACTTTCTACAGGCCTCTTAAATAATTGACAGGTTATGCATAAATAGTATCTAATCACACGTAACAGCAATAAATAAGACGGAACTGGAGACACACTAATTAAAGAGGTATCGCAAATATCTCAAAAAAAGACGTCTCTCCTATCTAATTGATGAATCCGGGATTCTAACGAATGAAAAATTGTGACAATATAACCAGGTGAAAAGGAGAAATAGTCAAATAGCATGTGTACCTGTATCAACTTGTCCATGTGCATCAGCTCAAATACGCACTAATATACGCCAAATGTTGCCTAGCATCGTCCTGTACAGCGTCTGCAGTCTCTACCATTGATAGACATTATCTCATCGAATTTCGCGTCTTAGCATCCCAAGAGAGACAATTTTCCCCTCACTTTCTCTCTATGAAGCAAGTAATCTCAGATTGGAGCATGAAATTACATTGCATGAACACAATTATAGCCGATCATAGGGTCACAACCATCTTTCGTTGCACTGCCAATGGAACACAATATCGAAGATTTAGTTGGAGTTAGTTCAATGGACGCATACACTTGAAGACAGAATGTTTCCAGGATCAGTAAAGTTCTATGCAAGCTACTGAAGTATGTTATGAATGAATAGCAGAGTGTGAAGGAAAGACAGCTCTTAACATCTCCATGTATGTCGTCTTCAATCACCAACCCACCTTGGCCCTTGATTGTAAAATATTGAGAATGCAATCAGATAAGAATAGAAGGACAACATCAATTTGAAAATTTATCTAACCATTCTTATGATCAGACTATAAAGCTGATTGTTCAAGTATATAATCAATCTTCCGCCTTTAGACTATAGAGCTGAGAGCCTCTTTTTTAGACAGATATATAGAGTGTGTGGAGTTTGATGGGAAAGTACACGGGCTGTGGGTTAATAGAGAGAACCACAAATTTTGCACATTCCCAACACACACAAAATACCAAAAAACTCCACAGCTTTGAGATTTTGATACCTCTCTTCAAATGCATCAATCACAGTTCTCCATGGACTGGATGAATATTAAATCCCAAAATCCGAACATCAGGACCCAATCTTTGCATCAAAATATCAACCAAAATAACACACAGAATTAATAACTGAACAAATTGAAGCCTACTCTCACCTTGACTAACATGTGCACATCGAACACCTCTTCATCGAGAGAAGCAATCCTACACCACCACCACCAATAACAGCAGCAACAACACCAATGGTATGAAAACAAAAAAATCATTGAGACAATGAATCAAACAATTGGTGCACACTGTTCCTGAGGACATGCTTGATTTGGGAATTTGAGAATTTGGTGAGCGCCAATCCCCATTTGGGAATGCATTGTGGCTCTCTCTCTCTTCAGTTTTTTCGACTATTGCATGTTGTTGTTGATGCTGGCATCGGATGCTGTTGCTTTCAATACAAACAAACAATAATAAATCCCATGGTACCTTTCAATACAACTTCCCCATTTAACATGCATGCTGATACAGTTTTTATTTGAACATTAACAAACAATAAACACATGGGATCAAATGAAGGGGATTGAAAGGTACCAGCATTGTGAGAGGCGATCATGCCAGTACTCTGCCCCCTGAAATCATTGAACACTGCATTAGCGGCAAACCCTTCAATTTCCAGGCCAGATAGAGTTCCCTAGGGGTTTCAAACCCTCAGATAGAGGAAGACGATTAAACACATGGGATTAATTCACCAAATCGTACCCAAAAAAAGAAAAGCAAATGGATGTGGATACATACCAGTGGTGAGAGTTTTGATCGTGTCGTCCCTCCACCTTGGAAATCCTTGACCACGGCCTCGGTAGAGTGTGCATGGCAGAGTGTATCCAGCAACGCACCTCGATCAGCACCGTCGAGATCCAGCAACACACCTCAGCCCTACCCTCGCGGTCGTCGGCTCAGCCCTGCACCTCAGCCCTGCCCAATTAAGTATTTCTTGGGGCGAGAAGAATTGCTCAGAAGAATTCCAGGATTTAGGGCGAGCGATTCCTCTTGATGCTTTGGGGTTCTTGCTGCTTGATTTTGGCGAGAAGACGTTGGACGAGAAGAATGCTGAGAAGAATTCTAGAATTTGGGGCGAGCGATTCCTCTTAATGCTTTGGGTTTCTTGCTGCTTGATTTTGGCGAGAAGACAAACGGAGATGGGTTCATGGGTTCTGCTGCTCTTTTGGGGAAGAGCAAGAGCTGTTTTGGGAAGCTCTCTCCTAAAAACGCATCTTTCTCTTCCCTAAAAATCTGTTGATATCCCTCTTTATCTTTTCCAAAAAAAGTCTTTTGATATTCCTCTTTCTCTTACCCGAAAATGATTTAAAAGGCTGAGTTTAAAAGTCTGTTGCTATCAATTGGGACCCACAAATATAAAAAGTATGTGTTAAAATAAAACTATCAAACAGTTTGTCCTAGTCTTTTATCAAACAGTTTGTCATGTGTTAATATAAAAAGTATGTGTTAAAATAAAATACCATCGATTCATCAAGATTAAATCCTGGCCGTCTTTTATCAAACAGTTTGTCCTAGTCAGCTTGTCCTAGTCAGCCCTAGGATTCAAAAATCGCTGTCAAATATATAATAGATTTTGACAAAAATCGCTGTCAAATATATAATAGATTTCTCCAAACAGTCCACCAAGATTATATAAACGAGGAATGCAGCATGAACGAAAGCATTTTTAAAAGCCGGCTGACATTTGCTCGGTTGTCACTCTCTCTTGCTTTAAAATGCTTTTTGATGTGTCAAAAAAAAACTTAGTAATTCTAAAAACCCTTTACGCCTGGAACATAAAAAATAAAAAAGAATCAGCCGTATCCTTTTCAACGTAACAAAGACACAGTTCTATGCCGCAAATTTTCCAACAGTCGAAATACCATTTTTGAGGAACAAAACAATATCCTTGCCTGAAGGCACAACCCGGCGTTTTTAGAGGGCTTACTGAAGATACAGCTTAGCCCTGAGTGGGCTTGAACCTCAGATTCCTTAAAATTTTAAAATTTCAGGGCTGATATTTTATAAATAGTTTTGCTTGTTTATACTCTCGTGTGCATTAGAGAAATAACGGGGCTGGGGGAGGAGAATACTTAAGTTTTCAAAAAAATTTAAGTCATTGTGCGCTGAGCAAAGCGGTGAGTTCGCAAAGTAACTCCCCCATCAAAGGCAATCGACCAGCATATTCAATGTATGACTGCTCGCAAGACAGTTAAAAAAAACATGCAATTTCAAATTAAACAGATGCTAGCAAAGAGAAGAAGCAGAAAGGATCATGATTAGATAGAAGAAAGGAACAAGCCATAGCAATGTTTTTGTGTCAGTTATACTCCTTACATATCCAAATATTTACGGAAATGTACAAAACACCCCAGGGACTCTTCTGCTGCAACCGAGTAGAGGATCTTTCCAGTTTCCTACATCCCAGTCTCGCGTCTCTCTTTGTTCATCTTCCGATAAACCTGGAACGAAGCATCACAGCAAGACAAATGTCATGTACATTGTTACATCTTCCTTTTACAAGGAAACTACTTTCTTGGGAACACGTGCACACGCGGGCGCGCGGCAAGAGATTGCATGATCTGTCAGTGATAGTTCTTCGTAAAGTACAAGCTCTTTAAGCCTTTACTAAGCATCTAATCAACAAAGGCATCAATCTGTCCAAGTTAGAGGCATCAATCTGTCCAGATTTAGTCAGAATTCGAATCAGGTAAGAATTCCACATCTCCCAAGACCCGACAGAGATTCGGAAAGATTATTCTCAAAGTATTCCACTAGTCTCAAAAACCTAACCTAGCAAAGAAAACAGGGAATATAGCATTGTTGGATAGCATTATAAAACTAGGAAATATCCATAAACAATGCTGTCCTGTAAGGAAAACTCTGAAGACCCTCTCATCACACAAAAATGACATTTTTGCATTTTTTTTTTTTTGCATCTGTGATGAGTTGATAGCAGCGAGCAATCTACTGTGTTTCGCTTCTTCGATTGTTTAAGGATCATCATTATCAGAAACGGAGAGAAAAGAAAACATAAATGACAGTTTTTCCTTCAATAACAAAGAAAACAAGAGCTCGTGTTGGTGTTTAAAAAACTAGATTGGAATATAAAAAGATGAGGAAATCAAGTTCATGAACTTCTCCATTCATTTCTTCTGTTCTGTCTTCTTTCTCCACTTTTGCTTCTTTTGGGAAGATTTTCTTTCCCAATTCTTTCTGATCTGGTTACCTCAAGAAGAAAAATGTCCTGTCTTTTTTTATTGCCCAGCCAAATAAGTGGACGGTTTGTTTTTGGAAGAATGGGGTATGGCGAGCTAAGATAACAAGTGACCAAATTGGTGTGCATGTTCATTACTAAGTGTAAAAACATTGAAGTGCTAATTTGACAATAATTATAGTCACTACTTGAGCTAATATATGGTATGCATGTTCATTATCATGCGAGTGATAAATACAAAAATTAAGAGAAGATAGGGGGGAAATAAAAAAAAGAATAACTAGCGTGCTTTTTAAACAATTTACCTCTTTATCAGATTCCGTAAGATTATTCCAGAGGGTGTTTATAAGCTTGACGATAACCTTTTCCTTCCCATGATATAAATGCCTTAGTTCTGAGTAATGCTCAGCAAAGAAGACATTGTAGCCATCCGTATCCAACTTGAGATTTGAGAGGTCAGTCTCCTTCGGAGAGCACTTCCCCATATCCGACTCGAGAGTCGAGGGGCCAGTCTCCTCCTTCATAGACAACTTCCCCATATCCGACTTGAGATTTGGGGTGCCAGTCTCCTTCCTAGACCTCTTCTGGCCACGCCGCTTAGAGGGAAGAGGTGAATTATCTGGATCAGGAGGTTGGCGAGAAGGAACATGAAATAGGACACCACTCAAGATCTCAAAGCCAAAATCTGATGTAACAATATATCCATTCTCAAATTTCCCGTTAATGTTTCCTTTTACCATGCTCCCTACGCTCAATGAACAATGTTCTGTAGCCAAAAAGTCAGACAAAAAGGTTTTTCAAAAATCAGTAACATAATGTCAGAACATATGTTCATATAGATGGAATGTTAGGAAAAACATGCATTCTATACGAGAATGGTAGCATAAAAATGTAGGCTGGTCCACACTATCAATGGCAGTGGCCGATATTATGGCTAAGATTATTAGATATCAATGGCAGATATTATGGCAGATATTATGAGATATCACAGATATTATGGTTGATATTATGAGATTTGTTTTACCATAATTAGTGTATTAGCTGTAGATAAATACATCCTTACCTACAATAGAATATCAACCGTTAATGTATAAAATGTATATAGATTCCTACTAAAAATATATTGTACAACATTTCTTATTAAATGGAAAGGATCTGAATGAGGAGGCATGTGGCCATTTACACAAAAAAATTTATGGTATCAGAGCCTGGGTTTTTTTAATTCATAGCAAAATTTTCGATGTAGCTTTCGTCTTTCAAACTTTTTTGGTCTACCTTCAATTTTTTTCGTTCATGTTTTTGGGTTGATTAATCTTTTAATCAACAGCTTCGCTCTGGGATTTTTGCGTTTGATTTTTTTGGAGAATGTCTACTGTATATAATTTTGAAAAAGCATCTGCTAATACTTTGGCTATCAGATTTACAGGAAAGAATTATGCAGCATGGGAATTTCAATTCAGAATGTATTTGAAAGGAAAGGAGCTTGGGAGTCACATTGATGGGTCATCTACTATTCCTAAAGATGATAAGGAACTCAGCCAATGGGATGCAAAAGATGCTTGAATTATCTCTTGGATTTTAGCATCTGTTGAAAGTCATATGGTGAACAATTTAGGCTCCTTCAAAACATCTAAAGGGACGGGGATTATCTAAAGCGCGCATATACCATCTAGTGCAAGACGCTTTCAATTTGAACTTGAGATTAGTAATTTCAGTCAAGGTAATCAATCTATTGAACAATATTCTTCTGGATTTATTAATTTCGGGCGCGAATATTCTGGTATTATCTATTCTAAGGTACCTAAGGAGGCCTTAGTTGGTCTTCAAGCGGTTCATGAAGTTAGCTGGTGAGAACAGTTTTTGATGAAACTAAGACCCGAATTTGAGGTTGCCCGGGTTGGATTACGAATGGAGATCAGGTTCCTTACTTGAATGTCTGTTTCGGTGAATTATTGCGCGAAGAACAGAGAATGGCTACACAAATAGTTTTAGGGGGGTCTAATGAGGCAGCAGAGGCTGTTGCTTATGCTGCTCAAGTGAGGAATCGAGGAAAATGACCAATGCAGTGTTATAGTCGCAAGGAGTTCCGGCAATATATGCCCGTAATTGTAATAAGAAATGACCAATGCAGAGGCTGTTGCTTATGCTGCTCAAGTGAGGAATCGAGGAAAATGACCAATGCAGTGTTATAGTCGCAAGGAGTTCCGGCAATATATGCCCGTAATTGTAATAAGAAATTCTGCATTTAATGTAAGCAGACTGGACACATCATCAAGGATTGTCATACACTTCTAGAAAATTAGCGAGACCAAGCCTTTCAAGCAGTTGTTTCAGGTCCTACACCTACTACCACTAGCACCAATTACTATTACTCCAGGAATGGTACAACAAATAATTCGCAATTTTCTGCTCTTGGACATCAGGTCAAGGTACAGTTGTCTTTTCTCCTTAATTTGTTGATTTTGAAGCATCCAATCGTATGACTAGCTCAGCTGATTTATTACATAATCTACGGCAGTATACTGGTACACAAAATATTCAGATTGCTAACGACATAATCTGCCAATTACGGCCATTGGTGATATTGGATCTTTCTTTTGTCATGTATTTGTCTCTCCTGGGTTGTCTACTAGTCTAATGTTTGTTGGTCAAATAGTGGATAATAACTGTAAAGATCACTTCTCTCGTAATGGTTGTCTTGTGCAAGATCAGGCGTCGGGGAAGGTGATCGCGAGGGGGCCTAAAGTGGAAAGGTTATAACGACCCGTTTCCAAGAGGCTGTCACAATTTACAATAATATGCAGATCATGCTGGTTACCAATGAAAACAGAATATGACAAAATAGAAAATAATACCGAAATTGGAGGCATATCTGTGCGAACAATATTAGAAACTTTGTACACCACGAAAGCTAATCTCCAGTGCTAAAAGATCTCCTTCTAAACATGTAGATTAAAAAGTAGCTCACATCTAAACCAATCTAACAGTTTATATACAAACAAAAACAGTATCAGTATCACGAAACAAGAAGAGTAATCTACTGAACTGAAAAATGTAACGAGTCATGAATGTCTTCGAGTGTTGGTTTAAGTTTAATTAACCATTCTAGGCCGTGACTCATGTCCAAGTAAGTGATGTACATTAATAGGTTTTGTTACCCCGTTATTAGTGTGAATAGCGGACAATTGAATATTGAAAACGCCTCATTCTATAAGAAAGAGGAAAATTGCATTTGAACACTCATTCGATAAAAGGAGGATAATTGATTACTTTTATGATATGCCCTACTTCCGTCAGGAGAGTAGTAAAATGAATACGTTAACCATTAGCACATCCACACCCCTAGACAGTACGCTAAGTGTAATGTCATCCTAGATGTTGGTTTGGTGTCATGAAGTGTCAATGTCAACTGTTTCTTGTAGTTCTCTAAAAATGTCCATAGTTAACATTACGTAATTAGGGATCATGTGCACCAGTCAATATTCCAATGATGATGTCAAGATTATAACAAGTCACGTGTCAATGTTCAATGTCAAGTCATGAATGGTCACTCAAGTGTCGTTATGCGTTATGCACAGTTCCTAATTACATAAATTAATGATGTCTTTCGTTGATCTCTAATAGCCATGCATGCTAAACAATCAAACCCATGCCGAAATATAAATAGTTGCATAACAATTTAATTGAACCTGAAACAATGGTTTACAATCATAAATAAAAAACTTTATAATTAAACAAAAAATAGTGTTAAAAAGCAGTGGGATCAGATTCGCTTCTTCGGCATGTTAACTAGTCCACGTCTACCAACCTTGGGGGCTGCACTACAATAAATACCAAATACAACATTAGTTAGCCGCTAAATCCAAAAACAACCAAGCCTTAATACAAGTAACGCAATGAGTAAAATGGGCCGAAAAACCTAAATCAACAACGCAATCAGCAGGACAAAATCGACCCAAATTCAGGCCTAGCAGATGTGGGTTGCAAACCCAGCTCGAGGGAACAACGGCAGACCAAAACCGAAGGCAAGAAGACAGAGGCGAACCAATACCAAAGGCAAGGAATAGCAGTGAACCAATACCGAAGGCAATGAACATCAGCGAACCAACACCAAAGGCAAGGGACAGCAGTGAACCAACAACGAAGGCAAGGTGGCAAAGGAAGCCCCCGGCGGCCAACAAAACTGCCAAAAACTCAACCGAAACAGAGAAAGGGAAAGCTGTCGATAATCTTACACATATGGGAAACATCCCTAAGAAATCTGTGAATGACCATACCCCTAACAAACTCAAAACAAATAGAACATAAACTGAAAGTTGGAGAAGAAGCAATCTACCTCAATCGAAGCAATCGAAAGCATCAAAAGCCCTAGATCCAAGCTCAGAAAAGATTAGAAAAATCCCAAGATTTGAAACCAGAATTTTAGAGAAAGAAAGAAGATTTTGAAAGAAAGAAGATTTTCTTATGCAAAAACCCTAGAAAATAATCGATAAATAGAGGGGAAACGCGTAAAGAGCTTGGAGGAGTTCGGTTCGGATATGAACTCTCGTCAATTTTATCAGCCAGGGTTTTTGAACTCGGGAAGAGGTGGCGGCTTCAATTTCGTAGTGGGGAGGAGGGGTGCTGTTGTTTATTTTGTTCGGGTGAAAGCAGCACACGAAGTCATGTGGGTTAGAGCTCAATCAAGGTGGATGGAATTAATCGATAGGCCTGGGAACTCTTCGCCTTTTGTTTTCTTTAATTTAGAGTGCTATGTGGGCCAGCGCTTTGAGTTTTAAATAAGAGACATGAGATGTTGGGCTGGGCCGGCCCAAAGTGAACAGAGGGAAAGTTAAAAAACAGTAGGAGTTGGGCTTATCTTTGAGTGGTGAGGAGAAATGCGGGCCAGTCTTTAGGCTTTTAATTTAGCTAAGAAATTAGAAGGGAACGAATCAAATACTGATTGTGAGTTGGCACAAATGGAGAAAATTAATTGCATAAAATTGTGAGAAAAATGTTTGAAAATTCCCAAATTTTAGGTCATTACATCCTCCCCCTTATAATAAATTTCGTCCTCGGAATTTCCAAAAATCAAAATACCAATAATAAATGCAATAGTAAAGCCTAATCTAAGATAACTGATAGTGTCTTCTAAGCGAGAGGAGCATCCGTCTCTGTTGCTGTCAAGGTGTAAGTCTGGCATCCCTGAGTTTGGGGTGGTGGATCAGCAGTTTGGGATGGTGGATGCTGATCTTGTTGACTGACACTGGCAGTGGTGATCTCATTCTTAAGACTGTCCGCAATAAAGTGTTCAGACGCATCGCAAATCAAACACTTGTTGTAGCGACGATAGTCCTTCACGTATCCAGGTCGTTGGCAATAGTGACACACTACAGATCGTTGAGTATTGGTAGAAATCTCGTTCTTGAATTACGAAGTTTGCGTCATCTGTAGAGCAGGCTCTTTTGTTCACTGTGGCGAGTATTTGCTGGAGGGCGTCGGTTCTACTCTACTACAGCAGCTGGTGGAGGTTGCTGAGTTGGAGGGACAGTCATCTGTCGTTCTTGCTCTCCCTTTTGTTGCACGTATTCTCCCTTTTGTTGCACGTATTCGTAGTCTCGAGCCGCGGAAAGTACTTCAGTATGAGTCTTCAGCTTCAGCCCCACTAATTGTTTTTGAATCTTGATGTTCAAGCCTTCTTGAAAACGCCGAGCCATGTCCCATAGATCGAACACCACGTTCTTCGTGAACTTGTTGAGTCTGGAAAATTCAGCATTGTACTACTCCACAGTCATGGAACTTCAGAATCATAATTGGGCCTACAGTACCCTCTTCGCCTCTGCGGAGAAATACAGAGCATTAAAGTTCTTGAAGGTGCTCCATGAAATTGGCTTTGTCAATCAGTCTTCCTCTGAATCCCACCACGACCTGGCGTCTTCAACTAACTGCAGCTTTGCCATGTCTACCCATGTCTACCCACGAATCTGGCACGATCCGTGCCGCTTTTAGCATGTCAGCTGTGCGACGTAGCCATTCTTCTGCTACAAGAGGTCCATCTGTTCCTTTGAAAACCGGTGGACGTAGTGATCTAAATTGATGTACTCCACCTTCCTGTCTATGCTCAGGCTCTCTTTGCAACGCTCTAATCATCTATCGTAAGGTCTGGTCTGATATCTGGATCGTCGGTGCAGGTTTTTCAAAGTTGTTATCATTTCCATTGTCAACATTGTGATTACCGCCATTGCCATTGTTGTCAGGACCATTGAGGTTGGGATTGATGTTGGCATTCTCGTTGTCGACGTGGTCATTGGATTGGTTGTCAACATCGAGGTTATGGTATTTGCCATTGTCGACGTTTTCATGTAGTTGTCGAAAACGTTGTTGGCGTTGTCGCTGACGATGATGTCGGTATTTTGTTCACGATGTTGTTGCCGATGTCGTTGACAATGCCAGATCCACTTCTGTCGCCTGAATTCCTCGTCATATCCTTACTAATAACGATAGAGTCGTTCGCGGCCGATCATGCGCGACGTTTGAATGTCATCATTCTACTAATCTAAATACCGTGAATAAGTACGGGTACGATTTACGGTATATTCTACTTAACATATACTGTTCACGAGGCCGTCAGCGCAGACCTGCATGGGCCACCACTTGCAACGACCCGTTACCAAGGGGCCATCACAATTCACAATAATATACAGATTCTACTGGTTACCACTAAAAACAGAATAGGACAAAGTAGAAAATAATACCGAAATTGGAAGCATACATGTACAAACAATATTAGAAACTTTGTGCACCACGAAAGCTAATCTCCAGTGCTAAAAGATCTATTAAACACGTAAAAGATAATATAAGGGGGATTAAAAATAGATTGCATCTAAACCAAGCTAACAGTTTATATAAAAAACAGTATCAGTATCACGGAACAAGAGTAATCTATTGAACTGAAAAATGTAACGAGTCATGAATGTCTTTAAGTGTTGGTTTAAGTTTAATTAACCATTATAAGCCGTAACTCATGTCCAAGGGAGTGATGTACAATAATAGGTTTTGTTCCCCCGCTATTAGTGTGAATAGCGGGCAATTGAATATTGAAACCCCCTCGTTCCATAAGAAAGAGGAAAATTGCATTTGAACCATCGTTCCATAAAGAATGATAATTGATTACTTTTATGATATGCCACACTTGCATCAGAAAAGTGATAAAACGAATATGTTAACCATTAGCACATCCACACCCCAAGACTGAGCTAAGTGTAATGTCATCTTAGATGTTGGTTTGGTGACATGAAGTGTCAATGCCAACGGTTACTTGTAGTTCTCTAAAAATGTCCATAGTTAACATTATGTAATTAGGGATCCTGTGCACCAGTCAATATTCATTGATGATGTCAAGGTTAAAACAAGTGACGTGTCAATGTTCAATGTCAAGTCATGAATGGTCACTCAAGTGTCGTTATGCACAGTTCCTAATTACATAAATTAATGATGTCTTTCATTGATCTCTAATAGCCATACATGCTAAACAATCAAACCCATGCCGAAAGATAAATAGTTGCATAACGATTTAATTAAAGCTAATAAGGGAACCTGAAACAATGGTTTACAATCATAAACAAAAGGCTTTATAATTATAAGCAAAAGATAGTTTAAAGAGCAGTGAGATCAGATTCGCTTCTTCGGCATGTTAACTAGTCCATGTCTACCAGCTTAGGGGGCTCCACTACAATATATACCAAATACAACATTAGTTAGCAGCTAAGTCCAAAAACTACCAAGCCTTAATACAAGTTACGCAAGGAGTAAACTGGGCTGGAAAACCTAAATCAACAGCACAATCAGCAGGACAAAATCGGCCCAAATTCAGGCCTAGCAGATGCAGGTTGCAAACCCAGCTCGAGGGAACAACGGCAGACCAAAACCGAAGGCAAGAAGACAGAGGCAAACCAACACCAAAGGCAAGGGACATCAGCGAACCAACAGTGAAGGCAAGGAACATCAACGTAACCAATACTGTAGGCAAGGAACAGTAGCGGTGGCAAGGGAAGCCCCCGGCGGCCAACGGAACTACCAAAAACTCAACCGAAACAGAGAAGGGGAAAGATGCTGATAATCTTACACAGGGGAAAAATCCCTAAGAAATCTACGAATCATCATATCCCTAATAAACTCAAAACAAATAGAACATAAACTAAAAGTTGGAGAAGAAGCAATCTACCTCAATCGAAGCAATCGTCAAAAGCCCTAGATCCAAGCTCGGAAAAGATCAAAAAAATCCCAAGATTTGAAACCAGAATTTTAGAGAAAGAAAGAAGATTTTCGTATGTAAAACCCCCTAGAAAATAATCGGGTATAAATAGAGAGGAAAATGCGTAAAGAGCTCTGAGGAGTTTGATTCGGATAGGAACTCTCGCAGATTTTATCAGCTAGGGTTTTTGAACTCAAGAAGAGGCGGAGGCTTCGATTTCGCAGCAGGGAGGGGCGCTGCCGTTTTATTTCTCTCGGGTGAAAGCAGCGAACGAAGCCATGTGTCTTGGGTTATGTTTTAGATAATAGTGGGTTAGAGCTCAATCAAGGTGGATGGAATTAATTGATAGGCATGGGAACTCTTGGGCTTTTTTCCCTTTAATTTAGAGTGGTATGTGCGCCAGAGCTTTGAGTTTTAAAAAAGAGACATGAGCTGTTGGGCTGGGCCGGCCCAAAGTGATCAAGGGGGGAAGTTAAAAAAACAGTATGAGTTGGGCTTATCTTTGGGTGGTGAGGAGAAATGTGGGCCAGTCTTTGGTCTTTTAATTTAGCTAAGTAATTAGAAGGGAAAGAATCAAATACTGATAATGAGTTAGCAAAAATGGAGAAAATTAATTGCATAAAATTGTGGGAAAATGTTCGAAAAAATCCCAAAATATGGGTCATTACAGATTATTCATTACAACTTACTGTTCCAAGAACTATCTTTAGCTTCTATTGCTGTTGAAAATAAAGCTGCAGTTTGGCATAAACGATTGGGCCATCCGAATAATGTGATTGGGTCTGATTTAATGAAGCGTGGTTTTCTTGGTAATGATCATTGTTCTCACAGACTGCTTCTTGATTGCTCTACTTATAGACTAAGGTAAAATAAAATTTTAACTTTTCCTACCTATGGTAGCTTGTGCTAATAAATGTTTTGAGATCCTACACTCAGATGTTTGGGGTATTACTCATGGCATTTCAATGCGCAGTATAAATATTTTGTGACCATTCATTGATGACTACAGCCGTTTCACATGGATATATTTTCCGTGCACCCAAGCGGAGGTGTTTACTGCTTTCCAAACCTTTTTGGCTTATATTGAGACGCAATTTTCCACCGGCATTAAGGTTCTATGGTCTGATAATGGAGGCGAATATATGTTACAAGACTGTCAAGCTTTTCTACAACAAAAATGTATTATATCTCACCGATCATGTCCTTATACCCCTCAACAAAATGGGGTGGCTGAACGTAAGAACCGTCACTCGAACGCTACTCTTGGAGTCTTCAGTTTTGCCTAAATTCTGGGTGGAGGCTTTATCTGCTGTACTTTATTTATTTAATCATAAACCTTCTTAACAATTGAATTATGATTCTCCTTACTGTCGTCTTTTTGGTATGCATCCTGATTATCACATGCTACACACATTTGAATGTGTTCGCATTGTTCACTTGTCTTCTCATGGATGCCACAAGCTTACTGCTCAATCAGTAAAGTGTGCCTTTACGAGTTATAGCTCTACTAAAAAGGGTTTCTATGTAATGATGTCGTTGCTAATCGTATGTGTAATTCAAGAAATGTGATTTTATTTGAACATGAGTTCTATTTTCAACAAGTATCCCCTTCTGACGGTGATCTTCCTCCAAGCTTTGATGATATCTCGCCACCAATTGAGCACTTTAAGCATGATTTTGTCTATCATCGATGACAGCCCCCCTCGTCACATATCATTTCTGACACTGATCCAATACCTGCTTCGGTATCTCTTCGGAGATCCCTTCGTCTCAGCCGTCCTCCACATTGGTATGATTTCTCTACCATTTTGGTTGATACCACAATTCCTAATTGTTATTCTCTAGCAACCAAATATTTGTGTTGAATAAAATCTATGTAAGAACTTCAGGCTCTTCAAGAGAATCATGCTTGTGATATAGTTCCCTGTCCTACTGGTGTTAAGCTCATTGGTTGTAAATGGGTATATTCCATTAAGATACGATCGGATTGCTCACTTAACAGATATAAAGCAAGATTAGTGGCACTCGATAATCAATTGGAGTAGACTATGAGGAGACATTTACCACTGTAGCAAAGATGGCAACTGTGCGATTTTTTCTACCTATTGCTGCTTCTAAGGGCTGGTCATTAAGATGGATGTTAAGAATGCCTTTTTACGCGGTGATCTTAAAGAAGAGATTTATGACTCCACCACAAGGGTTATTTTCTACACCATCTTCTGATGTTTGTAAGCTCAACCGATCATTATATGACTTGAAACAAGTACCACATATTTGGTTTGATAAGTTTCGCTCTATGCTTCTTAGCTTCTCCTTTGTCCAAAGTTAGTATGATTCCTCTTTGTTTCTTTGCAAGACTGCCAACGGAATCGGTTTACTTCTAGTATATGTTCATGATATTGTCATTAGAGGGACTGACCCTGAATTTATTTTTTCCAAATTTAAGATCATCTTCACCGTTCTTTTCATATGAAAGACTTGGGTCCTTTGCAGTATTTTTTGGGTCTTCAGGTGCATTCTACTGATGCGGCTTGGAATTTGGTCCCAGTGGCATTTTAGGAAATTGACAAATTCTGTAATTCTCTATTTATAGCCTAGAGCCGGCCCTAATTGGGGTATGCGAGATTTGTGGAAATCCCTTTTAGTTTATTTTCTTAGATAATTTGTATTAGGATTCCTAGATTAATTCCTAGATAGTTGTTCTATCAATTTGTAGTTGTTATTTAGCGAGTAGTTGATTTGTAGTGGCATTTTGATATTTTCAGATATGATATTATCAATAAAAATCCCATTTTTATTATCCTTCCACCCAAAAATCCTTCTTTTAGTCCACAAAAATTGCAGATCGGAATAAAAATGGGATTTTTATTAATATTATCAGATATGAAAATATCAAAATGCCACTACAAATCTACTCGCTAAATAACAACTATAAATTGATAGAACTATCTAGGAATTAATCTAGGAATCCTAATACAAATTATCTAAGAATATAAACTAAAAGGGATTTCCACAAATCTCGCATACCCCAATTAGGGCCGGTCCTAGGCTATAAATAAAGAATTACAAAATTTGTCAATTTCCCAAAATGCCCCTGGGGCCAAATTCCAAACCGCATCATTACTTCGCCCCCCCAAAAAACCACCTTGTCCTCAAGGTGGTGCGTGAAGTGTGTGGACGGGCTATTCCATGTGCAAATGCTCATGCTCCTCTTCCTCGCCA
Organism: Scilla litardierei; assembly: GCA_030789695.1. Lineage (NCBI taxonomy): Eukaryota > Viridiplantae > Streptophyta > Magnoliopsida > Asparagales > Asparagaceae > Scilla > Scilla litardierei. The sequence goes on from CM061142.1 coordinate 153,723,923, forward strand.
ACTTCCAGCATTACCACGCCACCTCCAACCTCTTCATCGCCATTCACTAGCAGGATCTGAAGAGTACGGTCCCTACACCGATATCCTGGAGTAAATTTCTCGTTCGCATTTGAAATACTGCCCCTTGGCCCGCTTGTCACGAATTTCCGCCTTCGTCGTCCTCCGTGTCTGTCCTTCAGGTTGTGGTTCCACACTGTTCTTCTTGCTAGCCGCTGCCCCGTCTGTGGATAATGCTCCCACTGTGGTCACCTTCTGTGCCCCTACAGGATCCTGCCCCTGGACAGAGGAGCCTCCCCACGCTCTGCGGGCCATCCTCTCTGCGTCATGATGATCCTCCACCATCCTCGCCAAATTCATCTCTCGCAGATCCCCAGGCCAATGGAGTCTAAGCCCCGATCTGATAGTGGGTTTCAACTCCTTCATAAAGAACCCTTCCAAAGACTCTCCTGACACTCTGCGGACGCTGCTACATAGCATCTCGAACTTCGTGATGTAGTCTCTCACAGTCACATCCTGCCTCAACGCATACCTCTCATAAGCTCCACCAGTCTGCACCTCCCCAAAAGGCTCCAACAAGAGGGTGGTGAACTCCTCCCACGTACGGAACGGCCTCTGCTGTTGTGTCCATCTAAACCATCCCAGTGTCTCCCTCCAAATAGACTCCCACTGTCCTGAGCCAGTCCTTCTATACCACTGTCACCTCGAAATATCTCTCTACACTGTATAACATCGGGATCCCCTCCCTCGAAAACGGGCATCTTCAGCATCCTCATCCGATCTCCGCAGCAAATCCTCCTCTCTCCATTGGATGGTCATGGCGTCTCTGTTGAAATGGTTGTGGTCCCTCATGCACACACCCCGCGGTTGGATTCCGAGCACCTCCATCTACACCATCCCACGACATGTCGCCCCAAGATGCTCCACCACACCGATCGGGGTTCCGAGCTCATCCATCTGCACCATCCCACGACATGTCGCCCCAAGCTACTCCACCACCCCGATCATCTCCCTGCCGTCGTTTGTAGTTCTCCTGGAGAGCTCTGTGGGGACCCTGATGCCCTCTCCAATCCCTTGTAAGACTACCAAAAGGCGGTGGAAACGTCGTCGTCCTCCAAAAAATTTGTCGATGTGCTCCGGGTGACTGAAAAGCTCCAACGGTCCCATTCTCCAGCTGAAACGACGGTGGTTGCACATGTCGGGCCCCGTAATGGGCCCACTGGGTCCCTGAGACTTAGTGGATCAAACTGAAGAAACACGATATTTAATTTGAAGAAACCCAAGCTCATCCAACAGTCCTCGAAGACAAACAATTTCAAAGCAGTTGCGCAAGTTGAGGGGCTTGTTGACAATCACCAACTTGAGTCTCTCTCCTTCTTAGTAGCAAGCCAATGGATCTCCAAGGGAAGACGATGAAATAGGATAGTTGTTTAGGCTGTGGATATGTTTGGGAAGGTGTTTTTGGCTTGAGGAATCTTGCGGCAATGAGGAGAAGTTGCGGCTAGGAGAAGCAATGGGGTATTGCACAAGTTGTTGGTGGCTTCTGATACGAACCGCTTGCCGTTTGGATCAAATCAGCGATTAATTGATCAAAACAGCGATTTAAAGGTGGAAAAAATGGAAAATAATGGAAGAACAATGAGAAATTGAGAACTTGATAAGGATTCTTCGAGACGAATCAATCTCCCAGCTTTTATTGAACGCCTAAAAGCCTAAACAGCATCAAATTGATAACTAGATTGTTCGAAGACAAATCAAGCATACCCTCCTAATGACGGCTAGCCCTAATTTATAAAGGGAAATGGGGATTTACTAATTTGGTCTGACTAGACCAAAATACCCCTGAAATGACTAACGCTAATTCCGGCCCCCACGCCTCCTCCTGCGCACGTAAACAATCGTGGGCTCCCCGCTAGCCGCTACCCCCGCGCGTGTGCCCGGCTCAAGTGGCGCGTCCGCATCAATACTCCCCCCTAAAAGAGCCACCTTGTCCTCAAGGTGGAAGTCAGGAAACTGCTCTTGCATCACGTCGTAGGCCTCCCAAGTCGCATCACAGTCCGGTAAACCCGCCCAATAAATCAACACCTCCTTTTGCCGCCCCGGGCCCTGACGAACCGCCCTCACATCCACAGGCTCGAGTAATACCTCCATGTCCTCCGTCAAGGTAGGAGGCAAAGTAGAAGATACCGCCTGATCTCCGATAGCCTTCCGCAGCTGTGACACGTGGAACACCGGATGTATCCCTGAGGACGCGGGCAACTCCAACCTGTACGCCACCTGGCCAATCCTGGCTACCACCCTGTATGGACCAAAATATCTAGCTGACAGCTTCTCATTCGGCCTCCTTGCCAACGATCTCTGCCGGTACGGACGCAGCTTGAGATACACCATGTCTCCCACCTGAAACTGTACATCTCGACGATGCCCATCGGCCCTGGCCTTGATCATCTGCTGAGCGCGTAGCAGATGCTTCTTCAGCTCCTCTAGCAAACTGTCCCTCTCCTCCATGTACTCCTCCACCTGAGACACTGGAGTCTGTCTGTCACCAAAACGGAGCAAGGGTGGGGGATCCCTCCCGTACAGCACTCTAAATGGCGTCGTCCCTACCGCGGAGTGGTACGAAGTATTGTACCAGTACTCTGCCCACGCTAGCCACCTATGCCACTGACGTGGTGTCTCTGAGGCGAAGCATCGCAAGTATGTCTCTATGCTGCGGTTGACCACCTCCGTCTGGCCGTCGGTCTGGGGGTGGTAGGCCGTACTCCGCTTCAGGACCGTACCCTGCACCCTGAATATCTCCCGCTAGAAGCCACTCATAAAAACCTGGTCCCGGTCGGACACAATGGACCCGTGCACCCCATGTAACCGTATCACCTCCCTCGTGAAAGCGGTAGCTACCGACACTGCAGTGTATGGATGCTTCAATGGAATAAAGTGAGCGTACTTACTCAGGCGGTCCACTACCACGAATATCACTGTGTAGCCATCGGACCGTGGTAGTCCATCAATGAAGTCCATTGTCACCTCCTCCCAAACCCTCTCCGGCAGTGCCAACGGCTGTAGTAGGCCCACTGGAGCCATAGCCATGTACTTGTGACGTTGGCAAACGTCACAAGCTGCGACTAGGTGCGCGATCCTCTTCTTCATTCCAGGCCAATACAGCTCTCTGGCCATCCTCTGGTAGGTTTGATGTACCCCTGAATGGCCCCCGGTCACCGAACTGTGAAACTCCTGGAAAAGGACAGGTATGAACTCTGAGCTCCGTGGTATCACCATCCTCCCCTGGTACAACAATCTGCTCCCTACTACCGAGTAACCAACCGGTCCGTCCTCGACATTCTGCAGTCTCTCCCGGATCTGTCGTAACTCCGCATCTGCCTCTGCCTCCAGCAACATCGGCTCACAACCCAACCACATAGGCAGTGACAATGCCCTCAAGTCGATGTCCTCCCTCTGTGACAAGGCATCAGCAGCCTTGTTCTCCAACCCGGGTCTGTACTCGATGTCGAACCGGTACCCCACCAGTTTGGACAACCAGTGCTGGTGCTCCTCAGTGACTAGCCTCTGCTCCAGTAAGTACTTGAGGCTCCGCTGGTCCGTACGGACCACGAACTCCCGCCCCAACAAGTACGGCCGCCACTTCTGAATCGAGAAGACTATGGCCATCAGCTCCCGCTCATAGACTGATTTCAGTCGTGCTCTAGCGGTCAGCACCTGACTGAAATAAGCTATGGGTCTACCCTCCTGCATGAGTACCGCTCCCAACCCGTACCCCGAGACATCCGTCTCGACCACGAATGATATGCTGAAATCTGGCAAGGCTAGGACCGGTGCCGTCGTCATAGCCACCTTCAAGGCCTCAAAGGCCTTGGTGGCTTCCTCCCCCCCACTTGAATCCGTCCTTCTTCAACTGCTCGGTGAGAGGCCACGCAATCGTGCTGTAACCCTTGACGAACTTCCTGTAGTAGCCCGTCAGCCCCAAAAACCCCCTCAAAGCTCGTAGCGTAGTAGAAAGCGGCCAATCTAGCATAGCTGATATCTTCGATCTGTCGGCCGCTACCCCCTCTGCCGACACTACATGGCCCAAGTACTCAATCCGCAGCTGCCCAAAGCTGCACTTCTTCCTGTTGGCGAAGAGCTGATTCGCCAACAACTCCTTGAACATTATCTCCAAGTGGCCTATGTGCTCCTCCATATCCCGGCTGTAGACCAGGATGTCGTCAAAAAATACAAGTATGAACCGCCGTAGGTAAGTCTGGAACACCTTGTTCATGAGTGCCTGGAACGTCGACGGAGCATTCGTCAAGCCAAAAGGCATGACGAGAAACTCGTAATGACCCTCATGGGTACGAAAAGCGGTCTTCGGCACATCCTCTGGCCGCATCAGTATCTGGTGGTAACCCGCTCTCAAGTCGATCTTCGAAAAGACCGCTGCCCCATGTAGCTCGTCTAGCAGCTCGTCAATCACCGGAATATGGAACTTGTCCGCGACAGTCTCCCTATTCAGCGCCCGGTAATCGACGCAAAATCTCCAACTCCCGTCTTTTTTCTTCACCAACAGCACTGGTGAAGAAAAAGGACTCACACTGGGCTGTATCACCCCCGCTTGCAGCATCTCCCGCAACAACCGCTCTATCTCGTCCTTCTGCGAATGCGGGTATCTGTATGGCCGCACGCTGACCGGAGCCCCATCCCCCCGTAGCACGATCGCATGCTTGTGTCCCCTCTGCGGTGGCAGCCCCTGTGGGCTCTGAAATACCTCCTGGTACTGCTCCAGTACCGGCTCCACCTCCCCTGCGGTCTCTGTCTGCTGCTCCTCCTCAGTCGACAACCCCTGGCACTCCACCAGGAAACCCTCACCCTCATCCTGCAACGCCCTAGTGATGGCCTTGAAGGCCACCACCGAAAAGCAAAGTGTAGGGTCTCCGGTCAGCACCACCGTCCGGTCGCCGTCCTGGAACTCCATCCGCAGGAGCTTCCAGTTTACCTTCATCTCCCCCAACTTCTTCAACCACTGTACCCCCATAATGACGTCCACATTCCCCAACTCCAGTGGTAAGAAGTCATCCACTATCTGTATGCCCTGCAGCATCAGGCACACCCCCTTGCAGAGCCCAGCGCTCTCCTCCATCTTCCCCGTCCCAGCAACACTGTGAATCTCTCCAACGTGCTCAGATCCAGCCCATGACGCTCCACCAACTTCCTTGAAATGAAGTTGTGAGTCGCCCCACTATCAATAAAGACCGTCACTGCATGCTCCGCCAACGTCCCTGATAACTTCATGGTATGATTCGGAGTGAATCCTACCACAGAGTTCAGGGAGACCTCCGCCACATCCATGTGTACACTCGCCTCCTCCGCCACCTGCTCGGGCTCCAGTACCTCCTCCTCATACTACTCCTCGTCTGGTACGATCACAATCTGCAGCAACTTGCTCGCACATCGGTGACCGGGGCTGAACTTCTCGTCGCAACGGAAGCACAACCCTGCTGCACGCCTGGCCCGCATGTCCGCCTCTGTCAGTCGCCTGCCTGGTACCACCCCCGGCCTGACCTCTCCTCTAGGCGCCACTGGGACTCCTGCTGCTGGCCTTGGTGGAACTGATGATGTCGTGTTGCGCTGGCCCTGGGCTCCCCAAGCCCCTCTGATGTGCCTCTCCTCCGTGTGCTTCTCCTCCGCCATGTGGGCTAGACGGAGGACATCCTCCAAGTCATTGGGCCTCTGCATCCGAAGCTCTGCCCGTATCGAGGGCTTCAACCCCCTCATGAAGCTCCCGATCAACACCTGGTCAGACACCCCCCGCAACCTGCTAGCCAACATCTCAAACTTCTCCACGAAGTCCCGAACTGTCCCCTCCTGTCGCAGTGCTGACAACTGCTCATAGAAGTCCCCTCCGGACTTCTCCTGGAACCGGTCGAGCAGGTAAGAAGAGAGCTCCTCCCAGGAACGAAAAGGAGAGCGGGCTGTCTTCCACCGGTACCAGGCTAGGGCCTTGTCCTCGAAATAGATCCATATCGCGCGCAGGACCTCCTCCTCTGTCAGCTGCATCACCTGAAAGTAACGCTCGGCCCGATAAACCCAGCCGTCCGGATCGGTGCCATCAAACGTCGGCATCTTCAGCTTCTTCAGCCTTCGATCCGCGTTTATGTCACCGTACTGTGCTCCTACCCCCCTAGGGATGCCTCCCTGCACCATCACGCCCCCCTGCCCCCCTCCGGGGCCTCCGTCGCCACCCTCGTACAGCTCATCAGGCCATTGAGGTCGCTCCCTATCCCCCGCAGGGATGTAGTTCCCCAAACAATCCGGTAGTCGGGGAGGTGGTGCAAAAATGGGCCCTCTAGCGCCTCCGTGCTGCTGAACGGGAGCTGTCCGGCCCTCCAGATGGCCCCCTGGGCCCCAAAATTGGGCCGCAGGAGCCCCAATCGTCATCCCGGGAGCCCATCTTCCACTGTCGGGTCTCGCCGTCGCCCCTGGGGTTTGAACAAACCCCGCCACGTCCCCAAAAGGCCTCAGTGGTCTCGCCGGGCCTCCAAAACACGCTGTCGTACCCCCAAAAGGGGTTTCCCAGCCTTCCGCGCCCCCCAGCAGAGGCGCACCGCCTCCAGCGCCCCCCGCTGGGGGCGCCCAGCCACCAGCGCCCCCCTGCGGGGGCGTCCCGCCACCTGGGCCCCCGGATGGGGGCGCCCAGCCACCCGCGCCCCCGGATGGGGGCGCTCCGCCTTTCGCGCCCCCGCCTGGGGGCGCCCAGCCTCCAACGCCCCCGGAAGGGGGCGCTCCGCCTCCCGCGCCCCCGGATGGGGGTGCGCTGCTGTCGGCAGGCCCTATTGGGCCTGTCGAACTTACGGCAGGCCCAGTGGGGCCCGCCGTGCTTGCCGTCTGATCTGGGTGGGTCCCGCTTCCTTCCCCCGCAAACCCTAGAAGATTTGGGTAGCCGCCGCCTTGGTTTGGAAAATTTGTAGCCGCCGCTTCGACAAAAAACCCTTCCGGCCTCTTGCCTCGATCTCCTCCTACGGCCGCCGAGATGGTTTGGAGCATCGCCATCATCGTTGGGATTTGAGCAATCTCTCTCGCCGTTTTCGCCGCCTCGATCCTCATGTGTTTGAGTTCGGCTTGGATGTCCTCTTGCGTGTGGGCATGATCCTTGTTGAAGATCTCCATGGCCGTCTTCAATGATTGAATATCATCACACATGGCTTTCTTTAATTCCTCCATCTCGCGGTTGATTTCTTCACGAAACCCTTGAAGCCGTTCTTCCGTCGCGCCGCTTCTTATTCCTCCCGCCATTAGATCTCACCGCTCTGATACCAATTTGATACAAACCGCTTGCCGTTTGGATCAAATCAGCGATTAATTGATCAAAACAGCGATTTAAAGGTGGAAAAAATGGAAAATAATGGAAGAACAATGAGAAATTGAGAACTTGATAAGGATTCTTCGAGACGAATCAATCTCCCAGCTTTTATTGAACGCCTAAAAGCCTAAACAGCATCAAATTGATAACTAGATTGTTCGAAGACAAATCAAGCATACCCTCCTAATGACGGCTAGCCCTAATTTATAAAGGGAAATGGGGATTTACTAATTTGTTCTGACTAGACCAAAATACCCCTGAAATGATTAACGCTAATTCCGGCCCCCACGCCTCCTCCTGCGCACGTAAACAATCGTGGGCTCCCCGCTAGCCGCTACCCCCCGCGCGTGTGCCCGGCTCAAGTGGCGCGTCCGCATCAGCTTCCCTCTTGTGTGCTAGGTTTGCTTGGATTTTTGCCCGACTCCCTTTGCCCCCTCTTTGGATGCTAGCTTATATAGGAGAGGCTAGGGCTTGTTGCGGCAAGGGGATGCCCATGTGCAAGGATGGGGTCGGCAAGAGAGAATACCTAAAAAGAGGGGATTGATACTTTGGATTTGGATTTGAATTGATCTCATCAAATTCAAATAGGATTCCTCCATCTCTTTAGCATTTGACTTGGTCCAACATCAACTAGGATTTGGTTTTCAAATAATCACCCAAGCGTTGGCTCAATTTAAAAGTGATATGAATCAATCTTAAATTGATTTGAATAAGATCCTCTCCAATTTGACTTGGTCCAATTTGCAATGTGAATAGCAATTTCTACATCATTCAAATTGCTATATGAATAGCAATTTCTCTATCTTTTTGATCAAGTTCCTCTTGCGAATTTACGAGCGTGCCACTCCTGAAAACACTTATAGCACACACGTCAAAAACGTTCACACACGTTTGTTATCATCAAACACGAAGTTTATAGATCGTTGCTACCAACAATCTCTCCCTTTTGATGATGACAAACTAAGTATAAGATTTGAACAATAGATTTTCAAAGAGTGTGTGAAAGTGTGACGATAGAGGGTGACATGCAATGATATATAATGACGTGCAAGCAATGATGTGAAAAGATAACAATATGCATGCTCCCCCTATACTCATGCTCCCCCTTAATCAAATATTCAAATTGATCATACTTCAAATTGCGGGTCGGCAGCAGTTGCGCAAGTTGAGGGGCTTGTTGACAATCACCAACTTGAGTCTCTCTCCTTCTTAATAGCAAGCCAATGTATCTCCAAGGGAAGATGGTGAAATAGGATAGTTGTTTAGGCCTTGGAGATGTTTGGGAAGGTGTTTCTGGCTTGAGGAATCTTGCGGCAATGAGGAGAAGTTGCAGCTAGGAGAAGCAATAGGGTATTGCGCTAGTTGTTGGTGGCTTCCCTCTTGTGTGCTAGGTTTGCTTGGATTTTTTCCGGACTCCCTTTGCCCCCTCTTTGGATGCTAGCTTATATAGGAGAGGCTAGGGCTTGTTGCGGCAAGGGGATGCACATGTGCAAGGATGAGGTCAGCAAGAGAGAATCCCTAAAAAGAGGGGATTGATACTTTGGATTTGGATTTGAATTGATCTCATCAAATTCAAATAGGATTCCTCCATCTCTTTAGCATTTGACTTGGTCCAACATCAAATAGGATTTGGTTTTCAAATAATAACCCAAGCTTTGGTTCAATTTAAAAGTGATATGAATCAATCTTAAATTGATTTGAATAAGATCCGCTCCAATTTGACTTGGTCCAATTTGCTATGTGAATAGCAATTTCTCCATCATTCAAATTGCTATATGAATAGCAATTTCTCCATCTTTTTGATCAAGTCTCCTCTTGCGAATTTACGAGCGTGCCACTCCTGAAAACACTTAGCACACACGTCAAAAACGTTCACACGTGTTTGTTATCATCAAACACGAAGTTTATAGATCGTTGCAACCAACAGATATTAATGGCACAAAAATTATGGATGAGATTATGAGATATCAATGAAAGATATTATGGCTGGGATTACGAGATATCAATGGCCGATATTGAGATTTGTTTTACCGTAATTATGTATTAGCTGTACATATATAGTCTTACATACAATAGAACATCAACTAATTAAATGTATATAGATTCTTACTAAAAATAGATTGTTCAAAAATTCTTATTTAATGGAAAGGATCTGGAGGCATGGAGGCATTTACACAAAAAATGTTACACACTTCCACATAGTAATATAATTTTAAAAAAGTGTTGTGTTTGTATGTCCAATAAAATGCCAAAATGCGGTTTCAGATGGAGTTTGAAATAAGAAACGTGTTATATGTTTTGGAATAGTGACTGAAAGTAAAAGAATATGGAACTCTCCTGAAATCACGATTTACAACATTTAAACTAAATGTTAAATGAAAAAGAAGATTCCTTAAAATGCAGTAATTTCAATATCTATGAACACTAAAAAGTTTGGATTTTTTTCCGTTGAAACAAGTTTTCAAACATCAGGCAATTCCGATACACTGGATATCATATCAATTTAGGGATAATTGAGACACTATTGACTGATAGGATCTGAATGTCACGAATAATATCTTAAAGTTAGGATCTTATCCAGATTGTATCCCCTGAAACAAACCCGGTACCATTTGAATTCAGTATTTAAAAACATCCATAATTTAAAATTTTGTTTTTGAAATGAGTGTTCTTCCCAAATTCTAAAAGAAAAAAGAGGTAAAACTGAAATAAATATCAGCCATATCACATCCCAACACATTTGGCAATTCATGAATGTTAAATCATTCTTTTCGTGTTAAATTGTTAATGTTGTGTGCCGATGACGCACAACGCATCGGAATACACAGGATCGTCGATGACCGAGGATAAGAACAAGTAACAAAACAATCGAGGAGCACTAAGAAAGATAACTACTTTAGGCCGTCGGCCGGCCAAGAGAACACCAATAAGCTTTATTACGAAAGGAGTGAACAAATACAAATCTTCTTTCTTCACAACCGAAGAAAAAGCACAATGATCTCTCCAAAAGCTCAAAACAATATATCTCAATGTTTGCTCTCACAAATGGCTGCTCAAGAACTCTCTACTGTGTTACACACCAAACCCTCCTCTAAAACTACCTATATACCCCTAGTGTACAATAGATGCTATCATTGAGGAGTCTCCAAAATATACGAATCCCAACTTTAAGGAAATTCATATCCCATCGCAACTCTACGCATTTAATGCGTCGCACCCTACTGTCCTCTGTCGCATCCAAGTGGGCCCCGCTCCGCATGATCGAGCTTCCTCCTGAAGACCGAGCGATTCGAAGTCCTGATCCAAGCTGTTCGACCCACTGGATAGGTCAAACAGTAGAGCTGCCGATCCATCTGAGCCGCCGACCCTTACAACTCTTACGATCGAGAGTCCAATGCGTTGCTGAAGTCACATAGCTCGGCATTCAACCTATCTGACTTGTGTAGAGTCAGATGGGTCGTATCCGAGCACAGACGAGTTATCTCGGCACAAGATAGTTCGACTGAATAACCAATGACTCATCAACGCCAAAATCGAGCCAACTTCCACAAATCTCCACCTTGGTGAGATTTAGGCATCCGTCACATGAACGACCGTCCACACATCGCCTTGGTCGAGCATCATATGGTGTCCCCTCCATTTTGCTCTGAAGAGCCCAATGCCCCTAAGGGCTACAATTGGCTCCACATAGCCCAATGCCCCCTCCTGGGGGCCGACACCAGCGTCATCTCGGAACCACATTGAGCAAGTCCAAACAGCGCTTGAACTTGACTCCCGATACAGCCTTCGTCAACATGTCCGCTGGGTTATCCTCTGTTCCGATCTTCAAGTTGATGTCGTCGTCATCGTCTTCCACATAGTCACGGACAAATGGAATCTTACATCGATATGCTTGGTGCGAGCATGTAAGACCTGATTCTTAGCCAAGTGCAATGCACTCCGACTATCACATTGGACGTCATACTTCTTCTGGTAGACTCTCAAATCATCCATCAAGCCTATCAGCCATATCGCCTCCTTTACCGCTTCAGTCAATACCATATACTATGCCTCCGTAGTAGACAGGGTCACCGTAGACTGAAGGATACTCCTCCAACAAATAGGAGCGCCTGATAGGGCGAAGATGTAGTATGTCATCGATCGCCTCCCATCCAAATCGCCTGCATAGTCGGAATCGACATAGCCAATAGTGTGCGGACCAAGAACACTTTGACTACAGGTCAATCCGACATCAAACGTGCCACTGATGTACCTTAGTATTTCATTGTACTGCTCGTCAGTGCTACTTCCCCAGATTATGCATGTACCTACTCACCATACTGACCGCATGTGATAGGTCGGATCCTGAACAAACAATATCATACATCAAGGCCCCCTACCGCATTGGCATACGGTATGTTCTCCATGAGCCTCTTCTCTTCTTCGTTCTTCAGGCAATGCTCAGCACAGAGCTTGAAGTGGGGTGCAAGCAGAGAAGCTACGGACTTCATCTTTTCACAGTTAGATCTCTGTATACAAACTTCAAATAGCGACTCTGCAAAAGCTGAACTTTACATCCACTTCGATTTCTTGTGATCTCTATCCCAAGAATCATTTGTGCTTTGCATAGGTCCTTCATCTCAAACTCACAGCCGAGCTGAGATTTCAATCTCCAAATCTCTACTTTATTCGATGAAGCAATGAGCATATCATCGACATAAAGCAGAAGATAGATGAACGACCCATCATCCAATTCCTGATAAAACACACAATGATCATAGGGGTTGCGAACATACCTTTGATCATTCGTCATAAAGCGTTTGAAACGCTTATACCATAGTCTCGACGACTACTTCAGCCCATAGAGCGACTTCTTCAGCCTACATGCAATATCGTCACCGCTCACATAGCCATTGGGCTGAGCCATATAGATCTCCTCCTCGAGCTCTCCGTGCAAGAACACCGTCTTGACATCAGCTGCACCAGTGCAAGGTCGAACTGAGAAACTAATGTCAACAAGATCCGAATCGAGTAATGCTTCACCACTGAAGAGAAGACCTCATTGTAACCGACCCCTTCTCTATGTGCGTAGCCCTTCGCTCGAGGCGAGCTTTGTAGCGAACATCTCCTGCTTCGACTACATCCTTCTTAGTGTGACTCATTTACACCCAATTGCCTTCTTGCCTTTCGGAAGCTCCACAAGATCTCATGTCCCATTCTTCCTCAGTGATTCCATCTCTTCGTCCATCGCCTTCCTCCACCGCTCCGGGTCTTCAGCTTGCTCCACCTTTGTGAAGGAAGTGGGAATGTCTATACTCACAGCAGGAAAGGCGAACGAGACCATCTCCGTATACCGCGCTGATCATCGTATCTCACGCTTTGGTCTCAATGTTGCTATAGAATCATTCGGCCAAGTCAACTGTGGAGGTGAGCTAACTCCACCATTTGAGCTTGAATCACCAACTTCACCAGCATCTGTCTGGAGGACGATTCCTGCAGTCTCTGGTGAGGGTCAGTGTGAGTCAGTGGCCGACTGATCTGGAACCTAAGACACATTGTCTTAGACCTTCTTCAGCTGTATCTGTTCGGTCTCCACCTTTGGTTCATGCTCCTTCAATAACGCCGACTCATCAAACGTTACATCTCTGCTCACGATTACTTTCTTATGTGTCGGACACCACAGTCGATATCCCTTACCACCTTTACTAAGCCCAAGAAGATGGCTTTCTTGGTACAAGCATCGAGTTTGTCTTCCTTCACGGCATAGTAGCTCGGATACCCCCAAACTCGTAGGGATCCATAGTCGGAAGCTGGCTTTTCCGACCAGACCTACAATGGAGGTCGTCCTCTCAATGCAGCAGACGGTAGCCGATTGACCAAGTAGGTCACGTACGCTAGGGACTCTGCCTAAAACTCCTTCGATAGGTCGGCTATGGATAACATGCATCGGGACTTCGTCCGGCAAAGTCCGATTCATCCTTTCAGCTACACCATTTTGTTGCATGTACCACTCATGGTGAAGTGCCTCTGAATCCCTTCCGATCTGTAGAACTTTTCGAAGAGATCCGACATATACTCTCCATTGTTGTCGCTTTAGAGACGCCTGACTTTCCGACCTGTCTGAGTCTCAACCAGCTTCTTCCACTCGATGAAAGTGCTAAAAACTTGAACTTTTCACTTCAGCGAAAACACCCACATCATGCGTGAGAAGTCGTCGATGAACGACACAAAATAGTTGTTCCCTTCCAATGAGGTCGACCTACTCGGCCCCATACGTTGGTGTGTAAATAGTCAAGCGCTCCCTTCATACTGTAGATGGCCATCCCAAATGAAGCACGTGTCTGTTTTCCAAACACACAGTGCTCGCAGAACTCGATCTTTCCGATCTTGGCACCCTTCAGACGATCTCCAACGATCAGCTTCTACAAAGCTTTCTGGCTCATATGCCCGAGGTGCATGTGCCACAGCAATAAGTCGTCTCGATCGGTCGTACGAGTCAGAGCTGATGTGCCAGCTACTACCGAACCATCCAAATAGTAGAGGTTGCCTCGTCGCTTCCCCTTTATCACGATCATTGCTACTCGAGTCACCCTCAGAGCTTGATTCTCCATACTCACTCGATAGGCCTTGGTTTCGAGCGAACCGAGCGATATGAAGTTACGCTTTAAGTCGAAAACGAAGCGTACTTCATCGATGTCTCATGTAACACCATTGCTCATCCTCATCCGCACTATCCTAATGCCTGCAGTGCTGCAAGCTCGATCATCGCACATCAAGACAATACTTTTACCCCTTCGCGAAAGGTCGTAAAGTACTCTCGATGTGGCGTCATATGGAACGAGCACCCAGAGTCGAGTACCAACCCATCTGACGTCACGCCTTCCGAAGCACCGACCAAAACCCACTCCTCGACCTCAACGCCCTTCACGACGTTGGCTATTGCGTCGTGCTTTGGAGGGCGTGACATCAGATGGGTGGGTACTCGACTCTGGGTGCTCGTTCCATATGACGCCATCTTCGCCTTTGGACAATCTCTAACACAATGTCATCTTTTTCTGTAGAAAGCATATTGGTCCTTCGCTAAGTTCTTACGCTGAGGGCTTCTGCTCTTGTCTCTAGACTTGGATCTGAAATATCCCTTCATCGCTCCCCCCTTTTCTCCACTACGGCCTCTTACGACTGTAAGAGCGGCATTGGCTCGACTTTCGGTGACCACATCGTTCTTCCTGAACTCGTTGCTCATAAGAGTGTTTGACACCTCTTTAACTATGATCGATTCATTACCATATGTAAAAACCGATATCAAGTACTCATACTCAATAGGTTAAGAATTAAGGAGAATCATCGTTTTGTCTTCATCGACCTTCACGTCGATGTTCCTCAAGTCGGTAGAAGCTTGTTGTAGTAGTCGAGATGTTCCTCCATAGAAACCCCATCGGCTAACTTCAAACCGAAAAACTTCTTCTTCAAGTGTAGCCGGTTCTGGATGTTCTTCTTCATGTACTTGTCGTCGAGCTCCTTCCAGAACTTGCTTGCACTTGTCTCCTCCATGTATGCATATTTATTTTCCTTCGACAGATACAGTCGGATGGCATCACATGCATTGCGATTCAGAGTTCTTCACTCCAAATCAGACATGCCCGTCGACTTCTCGTCCAATGCGATGTCTTGACCAAGTTGGTTCACGACATCCAAGACTTCGCATCTCTACATACTGAAGTTGATTTTTCCATTAAACTTCTCAATTTCGAACTTCGTGTTGGACACGATAGTCCGACCAACTGGAGCATGCACACCGGAAGTCAACGCCTTTGAGGATCGCCACCGCTACTCATGTTTGCCTTCTACGTTAATCTTTGACACCGTAGAGCTCTGATACCAATTTGTTGTGCGCTGATGACGAATAGCATAGCGGAATACACAGGATCGATGACCAAGAATAACAATAAATAACAAAACAATCAAGGAGCACTAAGAAAGATAGCAACTTTAGGCCATCGGCCAGCCAAGGAAACACCAATAAACTTTATTATGAAAGGAGAGAAGAAATACAAATCTTCTTTTTTTCACAACCGAAGAAGAAGCACACAATGATCTCTCCAAAAGCTCACAACAAAATCTCTCAATGTTGGCTCTCACAAATGACGGCTCAAGAACTCTCTAATGCGTTCCACACCAAACCCTCCTCTAAAACTACCTATATATACCCCTAGGTACAACTCACTTTAATGGAATTCCTATCACATCACAACTCTATGCATTTAATGTGCCGAACCCTAGTAGGCATGTGTCGCACTCTACTGGCCCTGTCACATCCAAGTGGGCCACGCTTCGCACGACCGAGCTTCCTCCTGAATACCAAGCGATCCAAAGTGCTTACCCAAGATGTTCAACCAACTTGGTAGGTCGAACCGTAGAGCTGTCGATCCATCTGAGCCGCTAACCCTTGTGACCCTCACGACCGAGAGTCCAATGCGCTGTCGAAGTCCTATAGTTCGACATTCGACCTATCTGGCTTGTGCCGAGTCAGGTGAGTCGTATCCGAGCACAGACAAGCTATCTCGGCACATGCCGAAATCGAGCCAACTTCCACAGTTAAATTATTAGCCTTTGATCCCCATTAACCATGAAATTATAATGAATTTATGGTGGAATACCAAGCTTTCCATGCTAGAGATCAACCCCAAAACTAAATGCCACATCTACATATAGATTATTGTCCCCCAACTATTGTGTGACATGATTCATTATTGAAATATAATCAGAATTGCATAAATTATTCCAAAACATATGTCAAAATGTTGCCCATCATCTCATCTTTTATACAATATTCTAACTTTATTTTATTTTTATGAGCCGATATGACTGATCCAAACTAGGCGGTGTTGTGGATGTTGATGATATTAATACTACAAAATTGGCCGATACCAAAACCAAGATTTCAAACCTTGCTCCAAAGTCCAAACTATTTCATAAAAAAATTTGGTAGGATTCTTGAAAGCGAGGCAGCCTATTTTTGATGACATCTGCAAGGATTGTCAATTCATTACGGGCATGTATAGATGGCCCCCATCCAAAGGATTTTAATTCTAGATTCCATTTTTTTCACAAATGAGTTGGGGCAACACAGTGGATTTGCATGTTTGGACACCTTTTTATGACACAAATCCAAAAGATTCTACTCCAAAAAGTAGGCTGGTCCTCTGGATTAAAAAAAAGAGGGATTGACCTTATTTTTCTAATGCATAAGAATTCTTCTATTTGCAAAGCTACTTTTTGACAAAAATTTATTGAGGTATGATAACATTATTATGACATCCAAATAAACTTTATGGGTTATCATCCAACGCATTTTAATACTTTGGAACCCATGTGCAATCCAATGGATTATCATCCAAGATGGTGTCCAAAAGATTTTTATCCCAAGTATCCATACAAGCCCTAAAAGGGTGCATATAAGCTTGTTTTAAGTTGACATATACATAATACCTAACCATATTACAAATAACTCCAAAGAATAACTACCAAGTTTAGCCCTATTAACTTGAAAAGAAACCGTGGAACCTTCCTAAACAAGAGGCAAGCTTCCAGTAATTATGTCTGATATATTATCTAAGTCGCTAAAACAGTTGGCAACGTCCAGACCACCAAACAAAGTCAGAAACAAGAATAGCTTAAGAACCCACAAAAGCACACTCTGCACTCATCATCTCAATAGCAATACTTATGCATACTGGTTAACAAGCTTTCTGGTATGTTCACTAATAAGCAATACCATTTAACCACATATTCTCAGATTAGGCAGATGAACCAGTGCCTTCAGAGTTAAAAGGGTATCATGATGTGCGTGCGTGTGTGCGTGCGTGTGACAGAGAGAGAAGAATCAGTGCTCACCATGTATCTGAGGATCTGTGGTGCTCCTGAGCATTCGTGATATGGCAGCACCGCATGAATCTGATGCACCACTGGCCCTAGCATCTTGCAGAGTTGCAAAGTTATCAGCTCTTATCAAAGAAAAATGGTATAACAATATTAAAAGAACCTTTTACGGTTTGTTAAATATTCCATCAATATAATTTCCCCTGCATAGATAGGTTGATGGCTGTACCATGTACTTTTTCAAGCTTCAGAATGTCGCACAATAAAAAACACTAATGGGTAAGAAGAACAAAGTAAAGGAGAGGGAAAATTGAAGACATAAAGCATTCTTTCACGGTGATTAATGCATCTACTAGAGAAGGAGGGCTTACACGATGAACTTATTTGTTAACCATAAAAGAAGGAAAATAGGTACAACATAATGAAAACAGAGAAGAGAATAGAATAGAATTAAAAAAAGGAGGCAATCTACTAGAACTTAATGGTGCGACCTATACAGGCAATGGTCAATGGTGGTAGCACTAATACTAAAGGACCCTAATCCTAATATCTAATAGATATTTCAATGAAATTGGGGAATGAAGTTGAACACAGGCATGCATAAACCCGTAAACAATCATGATGCAGAAAAAACACAAAACACTCACTCGGGCGCAACATGATACCTAAACATAAAGAGCAGAAAAGTCATACCGTTTGATGAATGCTTGGAGTCTCCCTTTCGGAAGAAGTAGAGTTGTTCATACACTTGGAGCAAAGCAATATAGTGCTTCCGTAACACAAATGTTGCATTTGTAAGTGTTGATGGGAAAGTGAATGCAGATGCCACCTCCTTCCACTTGCGACCTCCTATAACCTGTTATCAGATAGAAAGCCTAGGTTCAGCAGTAATCATAAGCATTTTTTTAATATACCTCTCCTCATAGGCAAGTGAATCCCAGCATGAGACCATCTCAAGTGATATATGCTAACACAAATGGTGTGCAACTAATATTAACTAATTGTATGACAAAACTAACAACGTCAAGAAAATATAGAAAAAGGAAATCTACACACGTGTCCAAAACATTATTTTTCACCGAAGATTTACTGTGAAAAAAGTAGTTACACCAACCTTTTGAAGACCTCCACGACGAGTGACTTCCACAAATAGGCAATGCAGATCAAGAGGCTTCCCTCCAATTGTGGGAACCCTTAATAACCAAAAATATTTGAATAAATATGTGTCAACAAAATATACAAGTTAGGATGTTTAAAAAACAAAAATTTGATTTCACGTTATACACTGGAAATAAAACTACAATAATATTATTTAATAAATATATTACATGTCAACCATTGCTTGATTATATTGAGAAAGCTTGTTTCAGCACACAACTTCAGTATAACTATTTAATTTGATATAATTATCCAGGCTTGCAAGGGATCGTAGGAAGAGCTATCGCTAATTGTCAAGCATTATTTTTCCTTCCATAAATCAAGTGTTCTTACTGTTAAGATGATAATTATTAGTGCCTAGGAAATAAGTGTGTGACTCTCGTGTCATGTCTCTTGGATTCTAGTGCATGTGTCTCTTGGGCTTCTGTGTGTGTGTGTGATCCATTCGGATGGATCAAACATGCAGATCCATTCAAGTGAAATTAAATATTGGGCAGCCTAAATGGATAATTCGCTCTGTTGGATGTGATCTAACATGTCTAAACTACATACAAACAAAATTTCAAGTGTTTTAGACATGTTTTGTCCATCCATCAAGTGGTTGCAAAATTCTTTGATTTTATGAGTATTCAAAAATATTGATTTTGCAACTTCTTAATGGATGGGCAAAACATACCCAAATCACTTGAAATGTTGTTTGTAGGTAGTTTAGACATGTTAGATCACATCCAACGAAGTGTATTATCCATTTATGTTGCCCAATTTTAAATTCCACTTGGATTGATCCGCATGTTTGATCCATCCGAATGGATCCTAGTCAATCTATATATATATATATAAGGAATATGGATGTGTGCTGACAGCACAGGAAATTTGCATGTGCTGTCAGCATTTGGGAGGTAAAAAACAATTTTTTTTAAATTTTTTTGCAGTTTGTTCTACTACTTGTTAGCTACATCCCCACCAATTTTCAAGTCAATCCAATACTTTTTGAGCCTCCATCCATACATTTCAAAAAGATAGCTCAAGTTTTGAAACTGTCGGTGCAATCTTTTTGAAATGCATGGATGGATGCTCAAAAAGTGTTGGATTGACTTGAAAATTGGTGGGGATGTAGCTAACAAGTAATAGAACAAACTGCAAAAAAAATTTAAAAATGTTTTTAGGGGGTGAAATTGCTGACAGCACTGGACAACCGAGCATGTGCTGTCAGCACACCTCCATATTCCTATATATATAAGAATAATGTAAAAAGGTGGCAACTGATCTAATAGATCAGGTGCCAAGACACAAAAAAGTGGAAAGTACATGCCCCACATGGGCTTGTACTTTCTGTGGGGCACGCCTTTTGTGTCTTACACCTGATTTATTAGATCAGGTGCCACCTGATCTACATGATTCCATATATATATATGTTGATTAGGATCCATTCGGATGGATCAAACATGCGGATCCTTCCAAGTGAAATTTAAAATTGGACAACCTAAATGGATAATCCACTCCGTTGGATGTGATCTAACATGTCTAAACTACCTACAAACAAAATTTCAAGTGATTTAAACATGTTTTTCCATCCATCAAGTGGTTGCAAAATTCGTCGATTTTATGACTATACAAAAACATTGATTCTGCAACCACTTGATGGAGAGGCAAAACATATCCAAATCACTTAAAATTTTGTTTGTATGTAGTTTAGACATGTTAGATCACATCCAACGGAGCGGATTATCCATTTAGATTGCCCAATTTTAAATTCTACTTAGATGGATCCGCATGTTTGCTTCATCCAAATGGATCCTAGTCAACCTATATATATATATATATATATATATATATATATGGTCTTCTATTGTAACCATCAAGTTAAGGCAATACAAATTATTTTATTCTTCTTCAAATTTAACATGGTATCAGAACCATTCTGATCTAGGATCCAAATCTTCCGATGCTACTCTTCCTCCCCCAATAGGGGAGAGGGTGAGCAACCACTCCAGCCCTCTGCAGTATATCACATCGGCACCCTCGCTGATCAGACCAGATCGGTGCTCTCTTCTACAACATCGCAGCATAACCTCCTCAATCACCAAAGTCGCAGCACATCCTCTTCAACCACCAAAGTCGCAACACAGCCTCCTCCTCAATCATCGAAGCACAATCTCCTCGGCTCCTTGCAGCCTCGGTCCACAGCGACACCCCATCGGCCCCAATGGTCTCTGCCCACTGTGGCACCTTCTCGGCCCCCAGCGGCCTTTGCCCCAAGCGGAACCTCATCGCCCACATGCGGCCTCTGCCCCCAGCGGCACCTCATCGCCCCTAGCGGCCTCGCCTCCAATGGCATGTCATTGGCCCCCAGCGACTTCGCCCCTTGCAAAACCTGTCACCCTTTGTAGCACCTCATCGGCCCCCATGTGACCACACTGCAGCTCTTCCTTGGCCCCCATGCGGCCTCTCCAACTCCGTGGCCATCGTGACATTCACTCTTCATCCCTGTGTCTTCCCACTGCAATTCCTCTCCAAACTAAAGTTACACGTTGAGTTTGAGTGTGGGGTGTTAAGATGATAATTATTAGTGTCTAGAAAATATGTGTGTGACTCTGTCTCTTGTGTCATGTCTCTTGAGGTGAGTGTGTCTCTTGGGTTCTAGTGCATGTGTCTCTTGGGCTTCTATGCCCAATAATGAGTCATGTATTATATATATGAGGTCTTCTATTGTAACCATTATCAAGTTATACAAAACAATCTTTCTTCATCTACTTTTACACTTACTATGCAAAGTTCATAACAAAAACATCATGTAATAAATAGTGCACACTGGGGGGGCACTACTTCATCCCTGCAAGTGTATATGTATGTGTGAAGCTACCCTTTGAGAACGGTCTTCAAATTAAGCTTCGCATGAACTCCTCAGTAGGTCATCGTATGAATAATCCGAAATGTTCATCTTGATCTACACTTAGATTAACGTAAAGATGGAAAATCATATCATTCCAAACTTGTTTGTATATGTATCAAATGATATTTTATAACGGTAATAAATGATGCATTTCGTGCAATCACTTGATCCATAGACAAACAAGTTGAAATTCCACTTGATTTTTCAAAGTTAATGTAAGGGTGTAGATCAATATGAACGGTTTCGGATCGTTTGATTTTTCAAAGTTAAGTTAATGTAAGGGTGTAGATCAATATGTAACGGTTTCGGATCGTTCATGGGATGACCTCCCATGGAGTTCTCCTCAGCCATATTTTAATAACCGTTCTTAATCAATCTCTTCCCTGCGCATAGTTACATACACAAAGGGATATACACGCGCGTAAATATATGAGAAGTATGAAAAAAAAGCCATCCCAGGATGAAACCTTCCTTCGATGGATGAAACCTTCCTATGCGGTTGTTAAAAATTCCACGTAAATTTTTTGGCTGATTAGCACCGTTTTATTTTGACGTTCAAGGTTAAATTTTAAGAAACACCCTCGGCTATGTTTTCAAAAAAAAACTCATAATTGCTTTTGTTCACTAAACCCCACCCCGCCAAACTTTATCTGTTGGAATTAATGGCTCTTTTAGCCATTTGTTCACTCCCATTTTCCTTTCTATTTTTTGTCCCACATTGCTTGAGCAATTTGCCTTGGAGGAGTTTATTAGGGGAGTTGTAAAGACTTGGGTTGTGCCCCAAGGGGTACGACACTTTTGTGAATGGGACATGACTTATATGAGTATGGGTCCACCACACGCGCACCGCCACCGCCGGCCGGCCGTGGCGCGCGCGACTTTCCTTTTTTGGACGCCATGACTTTCCTTTTTTGGACCTAACACATTGATGTCTCATTCTAAATGTTGGAAACAGCTAATTGATTGCAGCATTCAAAACCTCTAATTAATACGCAATTAAAGACTCGCTTTAATACGCAGCATTCAAAGCCTATTTTAATACTCGTTTATTATTTGGCCGTTTGAATTCATAACAGCTATTTTTTGAACTCAATTTATATCCCTCTTCATTCCTCTAGAAATATACGTAGAAAGAATTCTTTACTCCAAATTTCCTCTCTCTCACTCCTGGGAAAACTGTACTGTGCAAACTCCAAGCATCTGGCCACGAGTGGACGCGTCCAGGGGCTGCTGTGTAAACCTTCGGAAGCAACCGGCAACAGCGATTACCACCGAGGTCGCACCGTAATTGCTTTCAATGTGGTGGTCATCCCACACTACAGCGCTTTCAATTACATCTGCTAAGTATTCTGTTTCTCTGATCTTCCTCGTATATCCACGGTAGTCTACCAACCTTTCCTATAATTTGAAAGCAATTACTCTGTGATTATAATATGGCTATCATCGCAAACAAATCTATTCTTGTTGCTTATCGGATATTGTTGGACTAAAGCTTGGGGTACATTTTACGTTTAATCTTTATATGATTTGCTTCATATGCTATATAGATTAAGCTATAAATAGTATTTTTTGGATCTAGAAACAGCCAAGTATTTGTCAAATTGATGTACCAAAGAAGCAGCACAGAAAGATGCAGTTAAATATAAATCAATCCCCAAAGTCTCTACTACTCAGAGAGAGAGGAGAGAGATGGCGAAGCTCTATGTGAAGACGACTCCGCCTCCTAATTTGAACAAGAAAACCGAGTGGTTCATGTACCCGGGTGTGGGGACAACCTACATCCTCATCCTCTTCTTCTCGTGGATAATCGTCCTCTGGCTCTTCGGATGCACCCCTGGAATGGCTTGGACCATCGTCTGTTAGAAAATGGGATAAACACATCACCTTAAAACGCAACGGATGGAGGAGCGCCTTGAATCGTATTGGAAATTACCGAAGAAAATCCAATTTGTTTTCACCACCAAAATTACCTTAGACTTCTTCTTGCTGGTTGTGTTGGGAGAGAGAAGAGAGAACGCAAAACAATTTCCTTTTGATTGAATGCATGTTTCTGTCTGCCTATGGGAGATATTTATAGGGATTTAAGAAGAGCAGTTTCCTCCCGTTGAAAACTTAACGTTAACAAAATAACGTAAAGTTAGTTACAAAACAAATTTACATTGAGAACCCTGAACTTCTGTAAATTGCAATTATCCACCAAGGCTAATTCAATTTACATAAAGCCCCTTAATTAATATTATAACTGCGATTTATCCCCTCGGTTAAAACCCGTCATGGGCGTACCCAATTTCCAACATCGTCAATCTCTTCCACTTTGTTGTATGTTTTTTCATTCACCATCCTTCAATTTTACGACCTGTGTATTGCTTATTTCATCCTGTTTTTGTGACTATGTAATGGGATAATGGCCTTAGACTGTTAAAATTTTGGTTTTGATTCGTTTTGTTGATCAAAGGTGAGATTTTGCCATCTGGGTGCTCGATAGAATTGAAATTTTCGGTCTAATTTTGATGGGTTGGGGCAAAAAATGTTGTTTTTATATATTTGTATGATCACTAAAGGGTGATTCTCATACTTTTTTTATTGCCTGATTTGGTGCAATTCAAAAGTCAACTCTTGCCTTGATCCATTTCCCCTTTGAATGCTTTTGTTCTTGGAGGAGTTGACCTTTTAGTGGTGATGGTTTATCCATTGCTTAGTGGAACCCCTGACATTGGATTTATCACTTGAAGTCACGGTTTTCATTCTTCGACTGATTCATCCTCAGTTCCTTAAATTGTTGTGTGGGTTGAGATGCATTTGGGATCTAATTGAGTATTTGATTCTAGACTTTTAAGGTGGATTGGCTGTTGTAGAACTTTTCATGGAAACAATGAAACAAGCCTTCATATCTCTATGCTTGAGTTAAACAAGCCTTCATATCTCTATTTCCATGAAGCTAGAGCATGCTTGAGTTAAACAAGCCTTCATATCTCTATTTCCATGAAGCTAGAGCATGCTTGAGTTAAACAAGTATTCATATATCTAAAACACTTTTTCAAGCATCATCATAACGTATCCTGAGTCCCCGACTTATTTTGTTTCATATTTCACTGGAACCAGTCATAGATTTGTTCAATTTTTATCTTAACATTAATTTGTTTTTCTGAGGCTTTAGCTTGGGAGAATCGTTCGCTCAAAGCTCTGGGTAATATGGTGTCTACATATTTTCAAGCATAATCCAATTGTTTTTGATTGTATTATATGATTTAAAAAATCAGTAAAGATTTTTTTTGGCATAATGCTCAGGGCAAATCCATTAGCACTGATGCATTTTATTTTGTGGACGGTAAAACTCAAATTTTAGATCAAATTTTGTTTGTGGTGGTATAAAAAGAAGGATGTCATTTTATCATGTGTAAATTGTGTAAATTGCACCCAGACCCTTATTGTAGATGTGGTATGTGGCTAATAATCCCAAATATATGAGTATGTGAACATCCAAAGTGGGTCGTTGACAATGATAAGGTGAAATTGAGATGTTCATCTACTTTAAGGGAATGACCATCTTGGAAGGGTCACCATATGGTTTATGCAGTCCCCTTTGGCATTTGATCTGCCTAAGAATTGAAAGGAATTAACAGAATCCATGTCACTTGTACCTCCTATTGAGTCTCTTCCTTCTTATTCACCTATATCTTCTGATATGCATACATGTAGTTCTATTTTTAGTGAAGAACCTAGAAGGAGTAAGAGACAAAGGACTGAAACCAATTTTGGACCTGACTTTATAACTGCCTTTGTGTCAGAAAATGGATGCATAGACATGCTTAGTGATGAGATAGTGTCTACCTTTATAATAGAAGAAGACTCAAAAACCTATGATGATGCAATGAGATCCATTGATGCTAGTTTTTGGAAAGAGTATTAAAAGTGAACTTGATTCTATTGTATCCAATTAAACTTGGGAATTAGCTGAGTTACCTAAAGGTAATAAGCCCATTAGTAATAAATGGATTTTCAAGAAAAAGATGAGACCTGACGGATCGATAGAAAAGCTCAAAGCTAGACTTGTGATTAGGGGTTTTACTAAAAAGAAAGGCTTAGACTATTTTGATACTTATTCAGTAGCATATTCAGACATGTATAGCACGATCCACCATAGAATCTAAATTCATTGCTCTTAAGTTGGCAGGGCAAGAAGCTGATTGGCTACGGAACTTGTTAGCAGACGTGTCATTGTGGGGGAAATCTGCAGCAATTTCCCTTCATTGTGATTCTCAAGCAGCCATTGGAGTTGCTAAAAACAGTGTCTATAATGGAAAGAAAAGACACATACGCATCAGACACGGAGTGGTTAAACAACTCCCGAAAAATGGAGTAATTTCTTTGGAATATGTAAGGTCTGAAAGAAATCTTGCAGATCCGCTAATCAAAGGATCGCCAAGGAAAGTGGTTCTTGATTCGTCGAGGGGGATGGGGTTAAAGCTCATGAGTTAAGCTTATATGGTTGATACCCAGTGTGGTCTAACGAAGCCATATGATCCTTAACAAACACTACATTTCCATCCATATGACGTGTGGTAGTGTTCTTTGAATGCATAGTCAAGTTTGGTGGTGCTATTGAGAAGCACTTGATGGATTCACTTTGAGACAAGTCCATAACCAGTTTTAGTGGTGCCATTGAGAAGCACTTGATGGACTTAAGGAGAGGTTGAGCTGTAAGCTCTTAATGGTTTCATAACCAGTTTTGGTGGTGCTATGGAGAAGCACTTGATGAAACACATATGTGGGTGTGAGGGTTTGGCCGCCCTCTATGAAAGACAAGGGCAGTCTTTCTAGAGCACTCACGAGACCCAAGGTATGCGCATGGCCTATAACGTTTGTTATGTATCGCGGAGTTTGCACAAACTCAAGGGAACAATATGTGTTGTGGAGGTCTCAACCGAACTCTAATGAGTTCAAGAGTAATTCACTCATTAGAAAGTAAGTTGTTGCCTCACTTCACTGCGTATCAATTCAATCGAAAGACATTGATACTTAAGTATTCATCCCTCTTTACCTAGGAGATTTTTCTTTTCTTTCTTGAGCCATTAAGTGGGGGATTGTTGGAATTAATGACTCTTTTAGCCATTTGTTCACTCCCATTTTCCTTTCTATTTTTTGTCCCACATTGCTTGAGCAATTTGCCTTGGAGGAGTTTATTCGGGGAGTTGTAAAGACTTGGGCTGTGCCCCAAGAGGTACGACACTTTTGTGAATGGGACATGACTTATATGAGAATGGGTCCACCACACGCGCACCGCCACCGCCAGCCGGCCGTGGCACGCGCGACTTTCCTTTTTTGGACGTCATAACTTTCCTTTTTTGGACCTAGCACATTGATGTCTCATTCTAAATGTTGGAAACAGCTAATTGATTGCAGCATTCAAAACCTCTCATTAATACGCAATTAAAGCCTCGTTTTAATACGCAGCATTCAAAGCCTATTTTAATACTTGTTTATTATGTGGCCGTTTGAATTCATAATAGCTATTTTTTGAACTCTATTTATATCCATCTTCATTCCTCTAGAAATATGCGTAGAAAGAATTCTTTACTCCAAATTTCTTCTCTCACTCCTGGGAAAACTGTACTGTGCAAACTCCAAGTCTCTGGCCACGAGTGGACGCGTCCAGGGGCTGCTGTGTAAACCTTGGGGAGCAACCGGCAACAGCGATTACCACCGAAGTCGCGCCGTAATTGCTTTCAAGGCAGTGGTCATCCCACGCTACAGCGCTTTCAATTACATCTGCTAAGTATTCTGTTTCTCTGATCTTCCTCGTATAGCCACGGTATTCTACCAACATTTCCTATATTATCAAACTTTTTCTAGAAAATCCTTCCATCATTCTACATTCAGAATCACATGGTAAATAGATGTCAATTTATGAAAATACCATCACATCTATCTTCTTCATCTGTCCCTTTACAATTGCCCATAATCAAAGTTCATGGCAGCACCAGAAACTTTAAGGCTGGAAGATCAAATAAGACTATTTTTACAATGTTTATCAATTTTTAGATATATTCAATTTTTAGATAATATTGAGAGGATAAGCAGTCTACCCCCAATTCAATTTTTAGGGAAAAAAGACTGGAGGAGCAATCAAACCGGATTCAGTTTTTAGATTAAAATCGATAAAAATTGATCTAAAATTTCTCCAGTTAACCCATATCAAAATTGGTTTGGAACTTGGTTTTTATTTGGGCTTTGCTGCTTTTTTTTATGAAGAGAGTGATGGTGATGATTCGATTCTTGAGATTAGGTTAAAGGGGTTGAATTCGGGTTGTTGGAGGAGAAGATGAAGACGATGCTATTGACGATGAATTTGGGCGTAGGAGTTGAAATTACTGGAGAAGGAAGATGAAAAATGCTGTGTGATGCTTTTTTTTTTTTGAAAATTTCTCTTTTTTGAAATTTTCTGATTATTTGCTGAATTTTTTGAATCTTTCTATTTCTTTCTGAATTTTTCTGATTTTCTTATTATTAGTCTTAAGAGTAATAATGTCAATCAACCGCCATCAATACTGTTGAATTTGGGTATGCCCATGATGGGTTTAACCCGAAGGGGTTAAAATGTAATTATTAAAAGATTAAGGGGGCTATTTGCAAATTTCAATTAACCTTTGTGGATAATTGAAATTAAGCGAAGTTGAGGGTTCCCAATGTAAATTTTTAATCCTATCATTGAAAAAAAAACTTTTTAACAACATTAACAATTCTTACGGAAATAAACTTCTCTTCCCTAATCCTATAAATACATATCAACTCCTCATGGGAACATGGGAATAGTACGTTCTATATATGCAGAAAGTTTAAGTTCTTTCTCTGTAAACTCTCTCCCAAAATAACAGAAGAAGAAGAGAAAGTGTAACGTTGGTGGTGAATAAGCGTTTGCTTTCCTTGTTATTTCAAATCTGATCCAACGCGTTGTAATTCCTCCTTGAACTTATTCCGCTGCAACAAAAAAAGTGATGTGCTCATAATTTCTACATTGATATTAGAGCCATATGGAGGAATTTGTGTTGTTTGAATCTAATATTTATTTTTTTCGATTAATTAATTGATCGTGCATGGAGAGGATTCAGAAGTCAGGCTTCAACCCCACCCTGCGCCCGACCCCTGCCGTTCGTCGGCCATGGGTTTCGGTCGCTGCTTACGCTGCCATTTGAGGCTTGGGCTTCAGTCACCGAATGTTGCTCGGGCTCTAAGGCTTCACAGACCGTCGTGATTCATTGTCCCATAGGGGTTCGACCGGATCTATTCGGCGTCCCTGGGGCTTCGACTCCGCCCACTGGCACTCAGGATAAGGGCTTCTCTCTCGCCGCCGCTGTCGCCGCCGTCGCCGCCGATGGAGCTTGCCCACCACCCCTGTTTGCTAGGACGTTAAGGCACCGCCATTCGTTAGTTGTTGAGGGGATCCGTACCATTGTGTTTCTCAATCGGCAAAAAGGGGCTCTGCCCCTAATTTTCGGTCGGCAAAGGGGTTCTTGTTGGAAGCTATTGAAATTTTCAAAAGGAATTTGGACTCAATTTTGGTTTTCCCTCCATTTGCTTTAGTCCCACATTGCTTGAGCAAAAAGACTTGGAGGAGTTTATATAGAGTTTGTAGAGCCTTAGGGGTGTGCCCATTGGTCGTACACTGCTGCACAAACTTGGGCAGAGCCGCGAAACGTCTTAAAGAGAGCGACCTAGTCCGCGACTCAACCCAAGGCATCGGTAACCTCGTTCCTATTATTTTCTTCTTCCTGCAGCAACAGTTCTGCACCTGTGATTTTCAGTCTGTAAAGGGGGTGCTGCCCATGTGTTTCTCGATCGGTATGGGGTTCTGACCCTTGATGCTAGGCATGGGGTTTTGCACCTTCATTATCAGCGATGGGGGATTTGCTTTCCCATGTTGCTCGACCATTCTGTCGATGATGCACAACCATATAGGCTCCGAACCCTGTTGTGGCTGTTGGCTTGTCGTGGGGCTCTACCCTTTACCGTTAGTCTGCCAATCGCCTTTCGCTCTACCCTGTCGTCAGTCGGCCGTAAAAGGCTACGCCCCGCCGTGGGTTGGCGTACCATTGATCATTGGGGAGGATGATCCCATGTTTGCTCGGACATGATCCTCTATTGTTTGGGCCAAAGGGATCCAATCTCTTGGGCTTGCAAAAATTCTAATTGTTTTGAACTCAATCCTCATCAATGCCTATATGGTTGCCATTTTTGTTTTGGGCTCAACCCTTGCAAAAGAATATTGGGCCTGCATTTTTTTGGGCCTTGCTCATTAATTTTATTTGGGCCTGCAATTTTATGCATATGGGCCTACTAATGATTGTTACATATTTATTTGATTATTAAATCAATTCTATTGCTAATAGTAATATGTTGTATGTGCCATAATATGTTGTACAGGCCATATAATGTTAAGATTATTAGTACCATAATATTATGTTGCATGGGCCATAATATTATTAGTAACATATTATGTTGATTGGCCCATAGTTTTATATAGCAAATTATAACATACTATGATTCATGATCAAATTAATTTATTTCTCGAGAAAGAATGTTTGGAAATTATTTTCATGATTAGTTCTTGCAAATATAATTTGATTAGGAGTTGATTAATTTGATTAGGATTATTAGCTCCTTAGGATAAATATGCAAGAATTTGTTATGCATATGATGAGCATAATATGCTTAGTTGCTCATAATATATCTTAAAGTAATTTATGACTGATGCATGTCATTTATGTCCGTAAAATTCTTTTTATGCATATGTTGCTAATTAATTCTCATGCATGTATATGCATGTATTTGCTATATGATTTTGCATGAGTTATATGTTTATTTTTCTTATGGACACTTAATGTTATATGTTTACATTAATAATTTAAATTGACAATTTTAGTTTGCTAATTATCAAACCATCCCAATTGACTATTTTATGTAAATAGTGTCGAAACAATATTTTATGTAAATATTATTAAGGGTTATTTAGTACCGACCCCCTGTGTTTTCTCCAAAATTAGTACCACCCCCCTATGGTTTCAATAATTAGTAAAACCCCCCTCTGGCACCTCAAGTTTTTCGCCACAATTAGTATCACCCCCGGTGTTTTCTCAAAAATTAGTATCACCCCCTATGGCAGGGGGGGTCTTACTAATTATTGAAACCATAGGGGGGTGGTACTAATTTTTGAGAAAACACAGGGGGTCGGTACTAAATAACCCTATTATTAATTTATTAAAAGAATATGTTTCTATCTGAATTTATGATTCTGTGTAAATACATAAATTAAGTGGGAGTAAAATGGTATGCTGATAAAATGTGGGGACTTCTATTTGTTTGATGTGAATATAATTATAGATATATTTTTGCAGGTGTCTTTAAAATAATGATGAAGTTTTAATCATGGACAATGAACTTTCGACTCTATGCTATTAACTAAATCATTATATTTAAAGACTAAGCAATTGTCAAAAGTATATATTTTGAGCAAAATAACTAATCTTCTAAATGTCTTTATATGTTTCAGTTATATCTTAGACCATCCTACATAATGGCTGCTACCAAAAATATTGCTAAAATAAAAAAAAAGATAGTCGCAATTTAGTAACTTCAATGTCTAGAGTTTCCGTATCAAGTATGTCTTAGAGAAACAAGATGTCATTGAAACGATTAACCATAAGTTGGAAGATCCTAGTGAGGGTAACACTGCCCAGCACAGACGTGCAGTTGAAACTTACAACGAATGGAAGAAAAAGGATGCCACTGCGGGTGGTATTCTTGTAAGCTCAATAAAGGATGAATTGGCTCATGTGTACCAAGGACTATCCTACTGCTAGTGACATGTGGAAGGTCTTGAATGAAACGCTGGGATGAACTTCTGTGTCGAAGTTGAGGCAATTGACAATTAAGTTTGATACATACAAAATGAACTACAATCAAACAATCAAGCAACATCTCTGGGATATGTCGAGAATGACTAAGGAGCTAGCTGCTGCTGGATGTAACCTCAATAATGCACAAGTTTAAGCTGTAATTCCTTCCTTGCTTAGCTTTTGGGAACATATGAAAGTCAACTTGATTCATATGTAAGTGTAAAGACATTTGATGATGTGACATGTCACGTGGAATTAGAAGATGAAAGATTATATTCTCTGAAACCGCAATCTCATTCCTAGTGACCGAGTCAAGTTCCAGAGGATGAAACTTAAGAACAAAAGGTTTTGGAAGAAGAATAAAGGCAATGGTGTAGCTTTAAAATTCAAAAGGCTGATGTTAATGAGAAGAAGAAAAAGAAATGAATGTTAATAAGCTGATGTGCTTCAACTGTCATTAAAAGGGACACATCGTTTGGGATTGTCCTGAGTCGAAGAAGGTAACTTCTGATTCTTCTTCTATTTTATGTCATAGTGCATGTGTCTGTTCTGTTATGCTCATAGAATCAGATCCTTGGTGGATTGTTGATTCGAGAGCAACAGACCACATAGCTAGAGACAGAGTACGGTGTGGAGTATCACCAGGTTCCTAGTGGAACAAGATGGATATATGTGTGCAACAACAAATTAGAAGTAAAGGAAGTCAGTACGTGCAAATTCGAATTGCGTGGACGACGGATCTTACTACTGCACGATGTGTTGTACACTTCTGAAATAAGGCGGAACTTAGTCTCTGTTATATCCTTAACTAAGTTTGGATTTGATTTGTAGTTTGGACAGCATGGTTTGAAAATAAGTTTTTGTAATGAATTTTATGGATCTTATACTTATTTTAATGGTTTGACACTTATTAATACTGATAGTAGTTCTTCGGGTTATATATTAATCTCATCTTCGTCGGGCACACATGATAATGATGCATTATTATGGCATTCTAGACTAGATCACATAGAAAAAACCAGGATGGACCGCTTGGCTAAAGAGGGACTTTTGGGGTCTCTTAACAAAATAGACATTCCAGTATGTGAACCATGTCTAGCAGTCAAAATCACTAGGAAACCATTTAGAAAGACAAAATAAGATGACACTTCTTTATAACTTATACACTCTGATATGTGTGGACCCATGAGTGTGAGGGCGATATGTGTGGACCCATGAGTGTGAGGGCAAGGCTTGGTGCCTCGTATTTCATTACATTCATAGATGACTTCTCTCGGTTTGAAAAGGTATACTTTATATCTCATAAATCCAAGGCATTAGATTGCTTCAAATTGTTTCTCAACGAAGTTAAGAATCAATTCGATAGAAATGTTAAAACCTTGATGACAGACCGAGGGAGAGAATATTCATCAGAAGGATCTGTGTAATGAAAAGGGGATTCTACGACAACTTAATATTCCTTAAACACCTTAGTAAAATGGTGTGGCTACTAGAAGGAAAGAACTCTCTTAGAGATGGTTCAATGCATGATGTCACAAGAAAATTACTAATTAAATAGTGAGAAGATGCATTATTGACAGTCGCACATGAACCTAGTGCCCTCCAAATCGATTCATAAAACCCCATATGGACTCTAAACTGGGAGAAGTCCAAACTTGAATTACTTAAAACCATGGAGATGTGCAGCTTATGTACATGACACTTCTCATAAGCATGGGAAGTTAGGACCCAGAAGAAAGAAGAGTATATTCATTAGATATTCTGAACACTCAAAGGGTTATGTTTTCTTAGATGAGCAAGAAGATGATGATGTCACAACATATGAATCAAGGGATGCCACATTTTCAGAGGATGTGTTCTCTAAACAAGGTAAAGTCGGAAATAAAGATGATCTACATGAGTTGGAAGATACATACTTCGTAAGTTTTAAGTCATTTGAGGTACTTGAGAAGTGTCAAGTCCCTAAAGTTAGTGGGAGTGACGTGTTCAATAGAGAAGTCATTCAAAACTCTCAACTTGATGAATAGAGGCAAAAGGGTTAAGACTCTTCGACGGAAATTTGAAATCGAAGGGAAAGCCATAATTGTTATAACTCAAGATGACGAAGAACCTCATCGTGTTAAAGAAGCTTTATCTCGTCATGATCGAGATTATTGTAAGAAATCTATGGAGGAAGAAATGAATTTCATGAAAGTCAACCAAGCTTGGAAACTGTTTGACTTACAGTCTAATCGAAAAGCAATTATGAATAAGTGGATTCGCAAGATAAAGAGACTGGCAGAAGGATCCATTAAAAAGATATAAGGCTCGTCTGGTGACAAGAATATATCCAAAAAGAAGGTATAGATTACAAAGAAACTTTTTCACCAATTGTCAAATTTACCTTTATTCGCATTATACTTGCTTTGGTTGCTAACATGAACTTAGAACTTCACCAAATGAATGTCAAGATAGCATTCCTAAATGGTGAACTAGGTGATGAAATCTACATGGATCGGTCAGTAGGTTTCATTGTTAAAGGCCAAAAAAAACAAAGTATGTAAAAATTTATATATGGCCTTAAACAAGCATCTAAGCAATGGAACCAGAGGTTTCATAGGGTTGATAGATTCTAGGGCTTGCTTGTGAGGATATATGGTTTTTAGTGGAGAAAACAAGAGAAAAGTGGAATTTTTGTATTACTTTCAAATCTGAACAATACAAGATAAGCCCCGATTAGAGATGGGAAGATCTCCTAACTTTCTATTCGAGAAGAAAGTCTAATCCTCCAAAGAAGACACCTTGGTCTTAGGGTTCAGAATCTCAAAATAAGCATGAAAGAAACTATCTATGGTCGGCCTTAGCTATAACCCCCAATATTAGCCCTTTTACAAAAAAGCCCCCCCAACATTCAAAATTGCATAAACAATCCCAGAAATTACGAATCTGCCCCGCGCATCCTCCGCATGTAGTTGATAATCGTATCATTACTCTCCCCCAAAACGCCACCTTGTCCTCAAGGTGGAAGTCAGGAAACTGCTGTCGAATCACCTTCCGAGAATCCCACGTAGCATCATAATCGGGTAATCCGTGCCATCTGATAAGCACCTCCTGAACTTCTGATGCACTCTAACGAACACCCTTGACCTCCTGTGACTCCAGCATACCTCCATGTCCTCGTTCAAGGTGGGTGGAAGAATAAGTTACAAAGTGTGGTCCCCGATGGCGCGCCGTACCTAGGACACGTGGAACACCGGGTGGATGGTGGACGTAGCAGGCAGCTGTATGTAGGTGATATTCCACCTTTCCAATCTTGGCCATCACCTCAAAAGGACCGTAATAGCGAGCCGCCAGCTTTTCATTGCTCATATGCGCCACTGTCTTCTGTCCGTACGGCCGCAGCTTCAAATACACCTTATCGCCCACCTCAAAATGCGCATCTCTCCTGTGCATGTCTACCCTGGTCTTCATGATCTGTTGTGCTCTCAACAAGTGCCGCTTCAGCTCCTCTAGCATACTATCTCTCTCCTCCAAATGCTCCTCCACCTGAGACACAGTGGTTGTAACATGGCTGTAGTGTATCAGATGGGGAGGGTCACGCCCATAAAGGATGCGAAATGGGGTACTCTGCGCCGTCGAGTGGTAGGAAGTATTGTACCAGTATTCTGCACATGCCAACCACCTAGACCACTGCTTCGGTGACTCCGATGCAAAACATCTCAAATATGTCTCTACGCTCCTGTTTCCCACCTTCTTCTGACCATCTGTCTGTGGGTGGTAGGCCGTGCTTCCCCTCAAAGTAGTCCCCTGCACCTTGAACAGTTTCCTCCAAAAGCTGTTCAAGAAGACCTTGTCGCGATCTGAAACAATAGAGGCAGGAAACACATGCAGTAGCACTACCTCCTTTATGAAAGCTGCAGATACAGTCACCGTTGTGTAGGGGTACTGTAGGGGAATGAAATGGACTTATTGGCTGAGGTGATCCACCACAACAAATATGACAGTGAAGCCCTTTGACCTCAGCAAGCCCTCAATAAAATCTATGCTAATGTCCTCAAAGACCCTCTCTGGCAAGGCTAGTGGCTGAAGTAGCCCTGAGGGAGCCATCACCAAATACTTGTGATGCTAGCATACATCCAACTCTGCTACAAAACGCGCAATGTCCCTTCATCTAAGGTCAGTACAGCTCTCTGGCCATCCTCCTGTAGGTCTGCTGCACCCCAAGTGACCCCCCTACCGAGCTGCCATGGAACTCCTGAATAATCGTCGGTATATGAAAAGATCCCTGCAATATCACTAACTGCCCCTGGTACAGCAGCCGCTGCTCACTCAGTGTATACCCGGATGCTCTGTAGACCCCTGTTGCAAAGCCTCACGTATAACCGTCAGCCCCTCATCAGCCTCTATCTCATGTGCCAGCGGCTCCTAGTCTAACAGTACCCGCACTGAAATCGCCGCCACCCCTGTTACCTCTTCCATGCGAGACAAGGCATCTGCTGCCTTATTCTCCAAGCCGGGCATATACTGGATCTCAAACTGGTAGTGCACCAACTTGGAGAGCCACCTCTGATGCTCCTCTGTAACCATGTGCTGCTCCAAGAGATAATTCAGACTCCGCTGATCGGTCTGTACCACAAACTTCATTCCCAACAGATATGGCCGTCACTTCTGTATACATAGTACTATCGCCATCAGCTTTCTCATATACCGACTTCAGCCGTGCTCGGACAGACAGCACATGGCTAAAGTATGCCACCGGCCGCTGATCCTGCATAAGAACCGCCCCTAGCCCATATCCTGACGCATCTGTCTTCACCACAAATGGTCTGCTGAAATCCAGCAAAGCTAGCACATGCACGATCGTAATATCCTGCTTTATGGCCTCAAATGCCCTAGTCGACTCCTCTCCCCAATGGATGCTGTTCTTCTTCAGCTGCTCAGTCAATGGCTAAGCAATCGTACTATATCCTTGGACAAACTACTGATAGTACCCCGTCAAGCCTAAGAATCCATGCAGTCCCCGTAGTGTCGTAGGGCGTAGCCACTCCAGCATAGCAACTATCTTCGACCCATCTGCCGCCGCCCCCTCTGCTGAAACTATGTGTCCCAAATATTCCACCTGATCATGTCCGTAGAGAGACTTCTTTCTATAGGCATATAGCTAATGATCATGCAACTCCTGCAGCACCACCTACAGTGCTCCACATGCTCCTCCAAAGCAAGGTTTTAGGTCTCGGTTTCGGTCTCGGTATCGTTCTTTCCAAAATTTAGGTTTCGGTATCGGTATCGCCCGTTTCGGCGGGTTCGGAAGCAAGTTTCGGTTTCGTCCGTATCGCCAGTTTCGGCAGTTTCGTTTCGGGTATCGGTTTCGGTTTCGGAGATACTTTAAATATGTATATAATATATAGACATAGTGATGGTTTTGGATATTCTTAAATCTAAACCTATCAAATACTATTAAATACTTAACAAACTAAAGTATTAATCATATACTATCAAAGACTACATACTAAATAGATAAACTAAATTTGAGTTCGTAATCATATCAAATACTAAATACCTAAAGTTTAGTACTTAAATACTAAATATTAGAAAAATGAATAGGTCCTAAAGCTTGCCTTGCGCACCCACGTTTTACCTTGCGCACAAACCACTTATTTACAAGTTTGCCAAAAAAAATCGATGGGCATTGCTTTGCGCACAAACCATTTTGCTTTGCGCACATACCACTTATTTACAGGGTTGCCACAAAAAATCCGCTTGCTATGTGCCCAACTGTTTTACTCTACGCACATACCACTTATTTACAAGTTTGCCTTTTAAAAAAAGCAGCATCTCCTGAAAGGCGACTCGGGCCTCTCTTTCTCTCTCTTTGCTCTCTGTCTCTCTCACGCTAGATGGTCGAGGTGGGGCGGCGAAGCAAGAGGCGTGTTCGACGAGGCAGGAGGCAAGTTCGGCGAGACAACGACGCGATGCGGTGAGTTCAATTTTTTCATTTTCCTTTTTTTCCTTTTTCTTTTTTCAGCAATTTGTTCTTGGTTTTGCCTCTTCTTCGTCTAATTCTTCATTATTTTCAAGTCGAAACCCTAGGGTTTTCTCCACTCTTTTAACCGAGCTTTCTTTGCAACCTCTTGATTCACGAAATTTTTTGGGTTTTAGAGAATTTTTATTTAATTGCATATTCTTCTTCCTCCGTCTTCGTCCGATATTGAACGGTACCGGTCTGTTTCGACCGAAACTGAACGGTATCGGTCAGTATCAGCCGGTATCGGTCGAAACTGAACGGTATCGGTCAGTATCGGCCGATACCGAAACTAACCCCTAGTTTCGGTATCGTTACACACCGATACCGATACGATACGGGCGATACGCATGGGTATCGACCGAAACCTCAAACATTGCTCCAATGTATGGTTGTAAATAAGAATATCATCGAAAAATACCAGCACAAACCTCCGTAAGTGGGGGCGGAAGACCTTGTTCATTAAGGCCTGGAATGTCACAGGGGCGTTCGTCAATCCAAACGGCATGACCAGAAACTCATCGTGTCCCTCATGCGTCCTAAACATCGTCTTAGGAACATCCTCCGTCCTCATTCGAATCTGGTGGTACCCCGACTTCAAATCTATCTTCGAAAAAATAGTGGCCAGTGTAGCTCATCAAGCAATTCATCAATCACCGAGATCGAAAATTTATCTGACATTGTCTCCTTGTTTAAAACCCGGTAGTCTACACAGAAACACCAGCTACCATCTTTCTTCTTCGCGAGAAAGACCGGGCTAGAAAATGGACTCACGCTCGGCTGGATCACCCCTGCCTGCAACATCTCCCCCAACATCGTCTCAATCTCGTCCTTCTGCACCTAGGTTATCGATAGGGTCACACACTGATAGGGGAAACTCACTCCCTCAAGACAATAGTGTGATCACGGTCTCGTGGCAGTGGAAGACCATGCGGGGTCTGAAAACCCCCCTCAAACTGGCTAAGCAGCTCCTCCAACTCTGGAGCCAACTCCTGCTCCCCTCGCTCACCGTCCTCAAATAACAGGCCCTGAAACTCCACCAAGAATCCTCCTCACGTCGACTGAAGTGCGCTAGTCATGGCTCCATAGGAAACTCGAGAACGTCGTAGACTAGGGTCCCCCTGCAAGACTACGGTCTGCCCCCTCCTGACACTCCAGCCTGAGCAGCACCCAATTGGTCTTCGTGTCCTTGAGGGTCTGCAACCATTTCATCTCCATGATGATATCTGTACTCCCCAACTCCAACGGAAGAAAGTCGGGTATGATCTGTACCCCTGTATAGTAAGAAGTAACCCTCTACATATGCCACTGCTCTGCGCCACCTGTCATGTCCCCAGCACCACTCCAAACCTGCCTATGTCACTGATCATCAGCCTCAGCCTCTCCACCAGCTGGCGGGAAATGAAATTATGGGTAGCCCCACTATCAACCAACACCGTCACCTCAAGATCTGCAATCTTCCCTACCAACTTTATGGTATGGTTCGTAGTGAATCCCGCCACAGAGTTGAGAGAAACCTCTGCCAGGTCCAAATGTGGGTGCTCCTGATCCTCCCCCTTGTCGGCCTCCAACTCTAGCACCTCCTCTCTATCCTCCTCGTCAGCCACTATAAATATCTGCAGTCTATGGTTGCCACACAGATGCCCAAGAGAAAACTTCTCATCACACCACAGCTGAAACACAACCCCTTGGCTCTCTTCTCCCGAATCTCCGCCTCAGTCATCCGCCGTACCTGCCACCTGGTCATGTCCATCCCCTCTCTCCCTACTGGCTCCTATCCCCACAGCTGATGATCCTCCTCCTATGGCCGCCTTCAGCCCTCCTGTCGGTGCCTACCCCGGAAAGAGGATCCTCCCCAAACCCCGCAGGCCTTCCTCTCCTGATCCAGCCTATCCTCCACTATCATCGCCAAGCTCAAGCAATCTCGCAGACTCATCGGCCTATGAGACCTCACATCTGAACTGAAAGATGGCTTCAACCCCTTAATGAAGTTCCCTTCCAGCGACTCTCCTGACACTCCACTGATCTGACTAACCAACATCTCAAACTTTTTGATGTACTCACTTACGGTCCCATCCTGCCTCAGCGCATACAACCTCTCAAAAGCAGTGCCCGCATGCACCTCCCCGAATCACTCTAGCAAGAGCGCAGTAAACTCCTCCCATGTATGAAAATGCTAGTCCTACTGCGTCCATCGATACCACGACAACGCTTCTCCCTCCAACAGACGCCAACTGCCCTAAGCCCCTCCTCCTGTATCACGGAGACCTCAAAATATCTCTTGACCATGTACAGCCACGAATCTGGGTCCTCCCTTGAAGATGGGCATCTTCAGCTTTCTGACTCTGTTTTCCGCAGAAACCCCTCCTGGAGCTCATCTCCCTGCTGAAAATCATGTCTTCGATAAGGAGGGTGGCGTGGTTTCCCATACCCAGGCATTCGTCTCTCCCGTGCCTCACGCCGCCTCCCCAATTAGCTCCTCCCTCTTCGTAGTACTCACGATCATCCTCAGGGTACCTTTCATAGTCCTCAAGCTCCGCCTCATACTCCCGAGGTCCTCCGTCGTAGAAATCAGCTCCCCAATCATCTCGACGACCATCAAATCCTTCGTCGTCGGCTCCTCGTCCGATTCTCCCCCGGAGGGTCGCCGGAGGCTCCAGGAATTACCGGCGGCCCATCTCCAGATGCCGGGGGCCATGGCGGGCTGCCAAGGGCCCAGAATGCCCCTGGAGAGCCGTCGATGCCCCTGGATGTGTCAGGCGAACCGCCAGGGCATTTGCCGAGCCCTTGCGGGCTCACCAGGACTCGGTAAAGCCCTGACGAGCCGCCAGGGTACCACGCGGCCCCTGGCAAGCCGTCAGGGGCTCGCGGAAGCTCCGGCGGTTTGTCAGGGCATGTGATCTCCCGACTGCTTGTGTTGCGCTCCTTCGGCCTCTCTTCTAGTTCTCCAGCCTCCATAGATCTCTAATAGCGCTCCCTCACCTTCTTGGAAGTCAAAATCTTCATTATCCGTTACTAAATTTGCATCCGAAAGAATTCATTCACGAATAGGATCCATTCTCTCCTTCCCCTTCATTAAAGCCCTCGTCTTTTTCTCCAGATCTAGGGTTTCGATCTGTTTTGGATCTCTCTGTTGCGACAATGCATTAATCTTCTGATTTGTTTGCCCTAAGGCCTCCATGAGCTGCGAAAACCTCCGATCCAACTCGCTCCTTTGCTCGTCGGCGTTCTTCTTAATCACATCACGGATCTCGACTTCAAACTTCGCCAACTTCTCTTCCAACGCTTCAACATTGTCTTTCAATTTCGTGATCGCCATGAATCGACCGCTATGATACCACTTTGATATATCCTAAGGCTTGTTTGCGGGGATATATGGTTTTTAGTGGAGAAAACAAGAGAAAAGAGAAATTTTGTATTACTTTTAGATCTAAACAAAACAAGATAAGCCCCGATTCGAGATAAGGAGATCTCCTAACTTTCTATTCGAGAAGAAAGTCTAATCCTCCAAAGAAGACACCTTGGTCTTAAGGTTCACAATCTCAAAATAAGCATTAAAGAAACTATCTAGGGCCGGCCCTAGCTATAACCCCCAATATTAGCCCTTTTAAAAAAAGCCCCCCAACATTCAAAATTGCACAAACAATCCCAGAAATTACGAATCTGCCCCGCGCCTCCTTTGCATGTAGGTGATAATCATATCAGTTGTCACCTCATTTGGTTTCGAGATGGTCAAAGAAAACCATTGTGTTTATGTGAAGCAACATAATAACAAATTTGTCATCTTGACATTATATGTAGATGACATTTTGTTAGCCAGTAATGACAAGCAGTTTCTAATGACCATATAATTATGGTTGTCATCAAACTTTGAAATGAAAGACATGAGAGAAGTAGATTATATACTTGGTGTAAAAATCCGAAGGGATCGTTTTAAAAGATTTCTTGCATTATCGCAAGAAACATATATCAATAAAGTTTTAGAACAATTCAACATGTCGAACTATAATTCAGTTGAAACTCCAATAGTGAATGGCGATAATCCAAGTCTGAATGGTTGTCCTAGCAAAGCAAACGAAAACAACAAGATGTCAAAAGTGCCTTATGCAAGTGCGATGGATAGCTTAATGTTGGCTACGTTGTGTACAAGGTCAGACATAAGTCATGCAGTAGGATTGGTAAGTCAAAATCAGTCAGACCTGAGCATTGGAAGGTTGTGAAGAGGATCATGAGATAGTTGAATGGCACAATCAACTACGGTTTGTGTTACGAAGGTTCGTCTACTAAACTGGAAGGCTACACTGATGTTGACTATGTGGGAGATGTAAATGAGAGGAAATCTACATCTGGATATGTTTTCTTGCTCGGAGATGGTGCCATCTCATGGTGTAGCAAGAAATAAACTTGTGTAGCTTTATCAACCATAAAAGCAGAATTTGTTACTGCTTCACTATGAGTCTAGGAAGCTATTGGGTTACAACAGTTCCTATATAATATGGGTGTAAAGCAATACCAGTGATTGTCTACTGTGACAATCAAGTTGTGATAGATTACATCAATGACCCAAAATATCATAGTCGTAATAAACATATCGACATTTGATATCTTTTTGTAATGGTCCAAATTTTTCTAAGAGGATTTTTGGGATTTGCCTTATAACTTTAATTCTAATTATTTATTAATGCTTTGCTTTTCTTTCATTTTCCCTATTTCTATTTTTTTCATTTTTCTTTTCTTTTTCTTTTTCTCTTCCCTCCTTTATTTTGGCCCAAACCCTCCCCTTTTCTTTCTTTTATTTCTTTCTTTTTCTCCTTTTCTTCTTTTAGCTGAGCCCACAGCCCACTGAAGCCGGCCCACTTTTCTGTCCACTTAAACCAAACCCACCCATCACCCGCACAAACTCAACCCAACCCGATCTTTCATCTCTCTCCTTCTTACCCTATGTCTCTCTCGTGGCGACACCCAGCAGCCGACAGCAACAAGAAATCCTAATCCTCTCCAACGTTGCGGCTCCTTTCGAGAGGAATTTTTGTCAAATCAAAACTCCGATTCCTACAGATGATTCTTCTCCTCTATTTAAGTGTTGGTAATTCCAAGGTTTTACTATGCGAAAATTGTTTTCATTTTCTAAAAACGTCTGGCTTTGATCAATTAGCTTCTTGAAGATTTTCAGTTCATTTCTGAGCTTTTTTGCTTGGAGTTCTTTGCGCGTCTTCGGTGAACGATAGATTCGATCTTTACTAAATTTTTAGTTATTTCATTTTGTTGGAATTGATGGAGATGGATATGACGATTCATTACGTTTTGAAGGGGTCTTCCTCCGATGACTATCTTTTGGCACTAGAATTTATATGG
This sequence comes from Scilla litardierei, assembly GCA_030789695.1. Classification (NCBI taxonomy): domain Eukaryota; kingdom Viridiplantae; phylum Streptophyta; class Magnoliopsida; order Asparagales; family Asparagaceae; genus Scilla; species Scilla litardierei. The sequence goes on from CM061142.1 coordinate 153,766,429, forward strand.
TTCCGGCGACCCTCGCCGATGCCTTATTCGTCTTTGTTTTGCTTGAGGTTTTGGGTGGAGGTTAGCCGTCGGGAATAGGCTTGGCCATGGGTTGGTCAGTTGGTTGGTTGTTCAGGTTTTCTCTTTGTCGGATGTAATTGCCGTGGGTTTTCTGATTTGTTGTTGGGGCTTTCGCAACTTGTCATGTGGTGCTTTGGGCTTGTCGACCTGCTCCTGGGCTCAACCGTGATCTCGATCATGATCTGGCCTTGGGCTGTGGTGTTCTTGTTGCGTGTTTGCTATTCTGTTCTGGTTGTGTGTGTTCTGTTCTGGTTGTTTCATGTTCTGTTCTGTTTTGCCTGTGTGTGTTCTGTTTAGTCAGTGTGTTCTGTTCTAGCTGTTTGCTGTTCTGTTGTGACTGTGTGCTATTCTGCCATGTGTGATTTTCTGATCTTGTTGTTGAGCTGATTATGTTACTGGGATAACTGACTTTATTCTGGACCTATTTTTTTGGGTTGTTATGTGCTGGACTTTATTATTTGGTAATAATTGTTGTGGTGAAGGTCTAAGCAACCACTCTAGGCAGGTAGGCAAGAATCCTATAGAGTGCTAAACATGAATTTGATCCTGATACGTTTCGCTTGCCGATTAGATCAAAACAGCGATTTAAGGTGGAAAAATATAAAAAGAGGAAATTTATTGAGAATGATTTGCGAATAACAAAAGATAAATGGATCTCCTTCGAGACGAGTTACGGTCTCCTAACTTTGAATGCACGGATCAAAGCCTAAAACCCCTCACAGATGATAACTCAAAGTGTTTTCACAAATCAAGCATAAACCCTCCCTAATGACGGCTAGACCTAAATATAAGAAAAGGGGATTTACTAATTTGGTCTGGAAAGACCAAAATACCCCCTGAAATGACTAATTCCCGCCCCCACGTCTCCTCCTGCGAAAGTACGTGATCGTGAGCTCCGCTCTAGCCGCTCCCCCCGCGCGTAGGCTCGGTGGGCCTGGTGCGTCCGCATCAATAACCCCCCTAAAAGAGCCACCTTGTCCTCAAGGTGAAAGCCAGGGAACTGCTCCTGTATCACGTCATAAGCCTCCCACGTCGCATCACAGTCCGATAGGCCCGCCCAATAGATCAGTACCTCCTTACGCCGCCCCGGGCCCTGCCGAACCGCCCTTACATCCATGGGCTCGAGTAGCACCTCCATGTCCTCCGTCAGAGTAGGAGGCAAAGTGGACGAAACCGCCTGATCCCCAATCGCCCTCCTGAGCTGCGACACGTGGAACACTGGGTGTATCACCGATGAAGGGGGCAACTCCAACATGTACGCCACCTGGCGAATCTTGGCCACCACCTTGTAGGGACCGAAGTATCTAGCTGACAACTTCTCGTTCTGCCTCCTCGCTAAAGATCTTTGCCGGTACGGACGCAGCTTGAGATACACCATATCGCCCACCTGAAAGTTGACATCACATCGATGCCCGTCAGCCTTGGTCTTCATCACCTGTTGAGCCCGTAATAGATGCTTCCGCAGCTCCTCTAGCAAGCCATCCATGTCCCCCATGTACTCCTCTACCTTGGACACTGGAGTCTGCATGTCACCAAAACGGAGCAAAGGCTGTGGATCTCTCCCGTACAGCACTCTGAAAGGTGTCGTCCCCGCGGCAGAGTGGTACGAGGTGTTGTACCAGTACTCCGCCCAAGCCAACCACCTATGCCACTGACGAGGCGTCTCTTAGGCGAAGCACCGCAAGTAAGTCTTTATGCTGCGGTTGACAACCTCTGTCTGGCCTTCGGTCTGGGGGTGGTAGGCAGTGCTCCTCTTCAGGACCGTACCCTGCACCCTGAATAGCTCCCGCCAGAAGCCGCTCATAAAAACCTGGTCCCTGTCGGACACTATGGAAGCAGTCACTCCATGCAGCCGTATCATCTCTCTCGTGAAAGCCGTAGCCATCGACACTGCAGTGTAAGGGTGCTTCAATGGAATGAAGTGCGCGTACTTACTCAGGCGGTCCACTACCACAAATACCACCGTGTAGCCCTCTGACCGGGGTAACCCATCGATGAAATCCATCGTCACCTCCTCCCAGACCCTCTATGGCAACGCCAGCGGCTGTAACAGTCCTGCTGGGGCCATGGCCATGTACTTGTGACGTTGGCACACGTCACAAACTGCGACTAAACGCGCAATCCTCCTCCGCATCCCAGGCCAATATAGCTCTCTGGACATCCTCTGATAGGTTTGTTGTACCCCTGAATGGCCCCCAGTCACCGAACTGTGAAACTCCTGGAAAAGGACCGGTATGAACTCTGAGCTCCGTGGTATCACCATCCTCCCCTGGTATAGCAATCTGCTCCCTGCTAACGAGTACCCAGCCGGCCCCCCACGCCACTCTGCAGTCTCTCCCGGAGCTGCCTCAACTCCGCATCTGTGTCTACCTCCTGTAGCATCGTCTCCCAGTCCAACCACATAGGCCGCGACATCGCCCTCAAATCGATGCCCTCCTCCCGACGTGACAAGGCATCAGCAGCCTTGTTCTCCAATCCTGGCATGTACTCGATATCGAACCGGTACCCCACCAGCTTGGACAACCAATGCTGGTGCTCCTCTGTGACGAGCCTCTGCTCCAGTAGGTACTTGAGGCTCCTCTGGTCCGTGCGGACCACGAACTCCCTCCCCAACAGGTATGGCCGTCACTTCTGCACCGAGAAAACTATAGTCATCAGCTCTCGCTCATAGACCGATTTCAGTCGTGCTCTAGCGGTCAGCACCTGACTGAAATAGGCGATGGGCCTACCCTCCTGCATAAGCACCGCCCCTAGCCCATACCCCGAGGCGTCCGTCCCCACCACGAACGATATGCTGAAATCCGGCAAGGCTAGAACCGGCGCCGTCATCATAGCCACCTTCAAGGCTTCAAACGCCTTGGTGGCCTCCTCCCCCCACTTGAAACCGTCCTTCTTCAATTGCTCGGTGAGAGGCCAAGCAATCGTGTTGTAGCCCTTGACGAACTTCCTGTAGTATCCCGCCAGCCCCAAAAAGCCCCTCAAAGCTCGTAGTGTAGTAGGCAGCGGCCAATCTAGCATAGCTGATATCTTCGACATGTCGGCCGCAACCCCCTCTGCCGAAACTACATGGCCCAAGTACTCAATCCGCAGCTGCCCGAAACTGCACTTCTTCCTGTTGGCGAAGAGCTGGTTCGCCAACAGCTCCTGGAATACTACATCCAAATAGCCTATGTGCTCCTCCATATCCCGGCTGTAGACCAGGATGTCGTCAAAAAATACAAGTATGAACCGCCGTAAGTAAGGCTGGAACACATTGTTCATGAGGGCATGGAACGTCGACGGAGCATTCGTCAAGCCAAAAGGCATGACGATAAACTCGTAATGCCCCTCATGGGTCCGAAAAGCGGTCTTCGGCACATCCTCTGGCCGCATCAGTATCTGGCGGTACCCTGCTCTCAAGTCGATCTTCAAAAAGACCGCTGCCCCATGTAGCTCGTCTAACAGCTCGTCAATTACCGGAATATGGAACTTGTCCGCGACAGTCTCCCTATTCAGCACCCGGTAATCGACGCAGAATCTCCAACTCCCAGCCTTTTTCTTCACCAACAGCACTGGTGAAGAAAAAGGACTCACACTGGGCTGTATTACCCCCGCCTGCAGCATCTCCCGCACCATCCGCTCTATCTCGTCCTTCTGCGAATGCGGGTATCTGTATGGCCGCACGCTGATTGGAGCCCCACCCCCCCCCCCCCCCCCGTAGCACGATCGCATGCTCGTGTCCCCTCTGCGGAGGCAGCCCCTGTGGGCTCTGAAACACCTCCTGGTACTGCTCCAGTACCGGCTCCACCTCCTCTGCGGTCTCTGTCTGCTGCTCCTCAGTCGACAACCCCTGGCACTCCACCAGGAACCCCTCACCATTATCCCGCAACGCCCTAGTGATGGCCTTGAAGGCCACCACCGAAAAACAGAGTGTAGGGTCCCCGGTCAGCACCACCGTCCGCTCGCCGTCCTGGAACTCCATCCGCAGAAGCTTTCAGTTCACCTTCATCTCCCCCAACTTCTTCAGCCACTGTACCCCCAAAATGACATCAACATTCCCCAACTCCAGCGGCAAGAAGTCCTCCACTATCTGTATGCCCTGCAGCATCAGGCACACCCCCTTGCAGAGCCCCTTGCTCTCATCCATCTTCCCCGTCCCCAGCAACACTGTGAATCTCTCCAACGTGCTCAGCTCCAGCCCATGACGCTCCACCAACTTCCTTGAAATGAAGTTGTGAGTCGCCCCACTGTCAATAAGTACGGTCACTGCCTGCTCTACCAACGTCCCTGATAACTTCATGGTATGATTCGGAGTGAATCCTACCACAGAGTTCAAGGAGACCTCCGCCACGTCCATGTGCATAGGCACCTCATCCTCGACCGTCAGCTCTGGCTCCACCACCTCCTCCTCATAGTCCTCATCGGGGACGATCACGATCTGCAGCAACTTGCTCGCACATCGGTGACCGGGGCTGAACTTCTCATCGCATCGGAAGCATAATCCTGCTGCCCGCCTCGCCCACATGTCTGCCTCCGTCAGCCGTCTGTCGGGTACCACTCCTGGTCGGACCTCTCCTCTAGGCTCCGCTGGTGCTCTTGCTGCTGGGCGTGGAGGGACCGGTGCTGCCAGACTGCGCTGACCCTGAGTACCCCAAGTCCCCCTCAGGCGCCTCTCCTCAGTATGCTTCTCTTCCGCCATATGGGCCAGGCGAAGGACATCCTCCAGGTCGTTGGGCCTCTGCATCCGAAGCTCCGCCCGTATCGAGGGCTTCAGTCCTCTTATGAAACTCACAATCAACACCTGATCGGACACCCCCCGTAGCCTGCTGGCCAACATCTCGAACCTCTCCACGAAGTCCCGAACTGTCCCCTCCTGCCGCAGTGCTAAAAGCTGCTCATAGAAGTCCCCTCCTGACTTCTCCTGGAACCTATCGAGGAGGTATGATGAAAGCTCCTCCCAAGTACGAAAGGGGGAGCGGGTTGTCTTCCATCTGTACCAGGCTAGGGCCTTGCCCTCAAAGTAGATCCCAATAGCCCGCAGGACCTCCTCCTCTGTAAGCTGCATCAGCTGGAAGTAGCGCTCCGCTCTGTAGACCCAGCCGTCAGGATCGGTACCATCAAACGTCGGCATCTTCAGCTTTTTCAGCCGACAATCCGTGTTTATGTCTCCATATTGTTCTCCATACCCCCCACGGCCGCCTCCCTGCACCATCACGCCCCCTTGCCCCCCTCCGGGGCCTCCGTCGCCTCCCTCGTACAGCTCATCAGGCCATTGAGGTCTCTCTATATCCCCCTCAGGAATGTAGTTCCCCAAACACTCCAGTGGTCGTGGTGGCTGCGCAAATATGGGCTCTCTAGCCCCTCCGCACTGCTGAACGGGCGCTGTCCGGCCCTCCAGATGGCCCCCTGGGCCCCAAAATTAGGCCGCATGAGCCCCAATCGTCATCCTGTGAGCCCCTCTTCCTCCGTCGGGTCTCATCGTCGCTCCTGGGGGTTGAACAAACCCCGCCACGCCCCCAAAAGGCCTCAGTGGTCTCGCCAGGCCTCCAAAACGCGTCGCCGGGTCGCTGTTCTTCTGTCGCGCCGCCTCTTGTCCCTCCCGCCATTAGATCTCACCGCTCTGATACCAATTTGATACGTTTCGCTTGCCGATTAGATCAAAACAGCGATTTAAGGTGGAAAAATATAAAAAGAGGAAATTTATTGAGAATGATTTGCGAATAATAAAAGATAAATGGATCTCCTTCGAGACGAGATCCGGTCTCCTAACTTTGAATGCACGGATCAAAGCCTAAAAACCCTCACAGATGATAACTCAAAGTGTTTTCACAAATCAAGCATAAACCCTCCCTAATGACGGCTAGACCTAAATATAAGAAAAGAGGATTTACTAATTTGGTCTGGAAAGACCAAAATACCCCTGAAATGACTAATTCCCGCCCCCACGTCTCCTCCTGCGAAAGTACGTGATCGTGGGCTCCGCTCTAGCCGCTCCCCCCGCGCGTGGGCTTGGTGGGCCTGGTGCGTCCGCATCAGATCCATGCATCACTTTGTTTCTTTTTATTTGCTTTTCGAAACTATGGTTTTAGAGTGTTTTCTGAACCTTATTAGTTTTATGCAGAATATTGGAAGTAACTGTTAAATAAATGATTGTCTCTAAAACATGAAATTGGACATAATGCATGACTATGACTTTTGAACTATTATTAGATTCACTAGATTACATTAATTAAAGGCTATGCAACATGAATGATACATAACTACGTATGGACTTGATACTTGACTTGACGCATGACATGCTACCATTGATATTTAGAATTCTTACAAAGCACTTTAATTGCGTAATTTAGGGACTAGAGACATACCACTCGACATAACGTAGAACTAGAACAACTATATACTTGACATGACACGAAGTTTTGAAAAACTTATAATTTAGAGAGTGCGTGAGCGACGGAAGCCATGCTTTCGGCCTGTATCTGAGAGGATTCCCTTTTCCTATTCTCTTGCCTTCAGGATCCTAAGTCCCTCTGTTGTCTCTTTGTTCTTGGACTCGGCCCGGGGTCGCACCCTGTGGTACATGGTGGACTTCACGTTGCACGTCGTATTCTCCTTTATAAGTCATATCATGAACTATTTACTACTTTCCTTTAGCTGATAGACCTTACTATTGTTAGACTGTGCCCAGGTTAGTACTTTTTTATTTATAGCTTTTCTGTTGCATGCATGTTAATTCATGCCTGATAAATAACTGAATGTTTAGTATAGATTTAATCTAATTTATTAATAGTGGTTCGATTCTTATTGTTTCCACTAGGTGACGAGCAGATTTACGAGGAGGCGACACAGTACGAGGAGTCTGAGTTTTCCGTGGAGAATGCAGAGTTTTGAGCTCAAGACTTAGTAGGAGAGTATTTGCAGCTTTTATTCATTTATTTTCTTTTAATTTTTTCTTTTAATGCTTTCTAGTCAAGAGATTGTAGCTTCTTTTCTGCATTAGCCATTGTACCCTCGCTAAAGGATGAATAAAATAGTATTCCATTTTTATAATATTTCATGTTTATCTCTATATTGTTTTCACGGGTACCTATAAGACCTGCATAATTATTGAAATTGTAACGACACCCTCGTGAATAGTATAAGATAAGCAGAAATACGTATAAAATACTCAACTGAACTGACATCCCTCCTTGGAATACAAAATGTCGCAGGCATACAATTATCTCGCGTGCACTACTGGGAACTTCATTGTTATTAACAAGGACATGATGAGGAATCTTGGCGACGAAAGTGGATCTAGCACCACCACTACCAACATCAACAACATCGTCAGTGACAAAGTCGACAACGACGCCAACCACAATGCTGACAACAATGCCAACAACAATGTCACCAATATCGGCAACGATGACAACAACAATACTGAACAACCCCCGATGGTGCATTAGAAATCTGATCAAGCTCTACGAGAGATGGTTGAAGCTATACAAAGAGAAAACAGGCAGGACGGAGTACAACAATTCCGGGTGCTACAACCGCCAACTTTTATTGGACAAGAAGACCCTCTGGCAGCAAATGAATGGCTACGATGCATCGATGACACCTGAAGGCAGCATAAGTACCGACAGACTCATGGGTAGATATGGCAAAACTGCAACTGATCAAAGAGGCCAGATTCTGCAGAAGACCGACTGACGCAACCGATCTCATGGAGCACCGTCAAGGACACTTTCAATGCTCAGTATTTCTCACCAGATGTGAAGTTGGAGCTGGAGGCACAATTCGTAAATCTGAAGTAGTGCTACATGATCGTAGAGAAGTACGACGCTGAGTTTTCAATGCTCGGCAGTTGCTATTTGACACGTGATTATTAAATATATTGCGCATGTAATTTTTTACCTACACATTGTTATTGCAGGTTTGCCGATGATATGATGTCCACCCCTCTGGCTTGAGCCACTTTCATCAAGGTCTGAACATCGACATCCGAGAAAAGCTGGTTGGGCTCAACTCGAAGACCCATGCAGTTGTGTTTTCCACATCTCGTGAGTACGAGTATGTACAGAGGGAGCAAGCACGCGAGCGACAAGCAACGGCCCCTCCACGACAACCACGAGATTGTTGGAAATAACGGTTTATGATTTCTTGTTTGATGATAACAAACCTTCATGGACTGTTTTGATGTGTTTGTTAAGTGATTTCAGTTATAAAAGAGTTCATCTTGACCCAAGTGCATTTTGTCATTTCACAAAGTTCTAAGAGCATCATTGATCACTCCATATTTTACATCCTTTTTCTGCATGTTTGCATGCCACTTTGATCGCTCATATCGCGTTTTTCACGATTATTCGACAATATTGCGATGCTTTTCACGATTTCTTGTTTTTGTCGTATTTCAGGAGATATGGAGCGATTTGGAGTGATTTTGAAATCAAGAGGATTTGCACCCACTCCGGAGTGTCACCCAAGGCTCTTTTGAGGGCTATTCGGCGATGGAAGACGAGTGGAAGAGGAAGAAACTTCGTAGGAGCGACGAGGAGGAGAAATAATGAAGATTGGTCATCTACAGCATGTCACTCGGCCGAGTGAAGCACTCACTCGGCCGAGCAAGAAGACCACTCGGCTGACCAGACCGGACATGCACCACAGAAGGAAATCAGCGTGCACTCGGCCGAGTGACGATAGTCCACTCGGCCGAGTATGAAGATCCCCTCGCCCGAGTGGCACGGGAAAATCCACCCATCGAAGGAGACGACTTACTGGAATCCGTCAGGCAATTGAGGGTTCCGACTCGGCCGAGTACCGAATGCCCCTCAGCCGAGTGAGTAAAGCCACTCGGCCGAGTCACCTCCGAAGACAGACCCCCAAGACCCCCGACTTACTGGAATTTTACAGGGTCTGTCACTCGACCGAGTGACATTTGTCACTCGGCCGAGTGAGCCGCTCCGCCTGCTGCGTAAAGTGCGATTTCTGGGCTGCGCAGGGGCGTTTTGGTCACGATTTTCTAGGCGATTTTGAGGGGTATTTAAACCCAGTTTTTGCCCTAGTTGAGGACTTTTTAGAGCTTTGTGGCAGCCTTTTTGAGAGTTTTAGATCATTAGATTTAGCTTTTCTCTTGGAGATTAAAAGGCTACTTTTGTTGGATGCTATTGGATTCTCATTGGTTTGTCTCTCTTCTTATCAAAACCCCTATTTTTGTTGATAATTTCTCTATTGCAATGAATTGTGTTGATTTTGTTATTGATTTTCTTATGAATTGCATGACGATTAGTGAGTAGTTTTATCGTCTTAGGGCGTAGGGATGAACCCTATAGACCCTATTTCTAAATTGTGATGAATTGGTGAAATTCTTGCTAGAATCGATTAGGGTTAGGTTGGGATTGATTAATTACGGATAGCTAGGGATTCATATCGATTGGGATTTGCAAGAGATTGGGTCCCAATTGATAGGAAGACCTAGAAATTCGATTTAGATTTACGATTGGACTCCTCTAGAATTGGTTTGCAAGAGATTGGACCAAAGCTAGGGTTTTCAATCGTGATTCTATACCAATACCCGTTTGCAAGAGATTGGACGGATAGGAACTATCTCAACCTAGGTCGTAGCTCGAGTTTGCACGAGAGTGGGCTCGAGGTACGATTGAACGATGATGTCGTTCTTCACGCTAGCGGCTTAGGTTAGGGTTTGCAAGAGATTGGGCCCTACCCTAGGTTTGCTATAGACCGGCAATAGCGCGAGAGCGTGAGCTTGGTTCTACATTTAGTTGCGACTAGTTCACCTAAGATTCAAGTCTAGCAATGATGAAACCTACGAATCACAACGATGGGATACGGTCCGTAGCGGGGATTCCCTATCCCTAGGCGCTTTATTTTATTGATATTTTTATTGACATTTGAACGATTGTGACCATTTCATCCCAAATTATTCTCGACCATTTTGATAGCTAGATGATTAGAAGGAGACACTGTCATTGTTCCTCCCTGAGTTCGATACCCGCTCGCCACTACACCGTGCGCTTGCGGTAAGACTACAAGTCGCTTGTCCCGAGTGTGTGTACTCCGGGGGCGCGATCAAGTTTTTGGCGCCGTTGCCAGGGATTTATCTCCGTGTATTTGCGTCATACTAGGTTGTGCTCTAGGGTTGCATTTTGAAGTGATCAAGTTTTTGGCGCCGTTGCCGGGGAGGCGACAGTGTTTGATTCTGCCTACTTAGCTATTTCTTTTCACTTTATTATTTTTATTTTTACCCTTCTATCGTGCTAACAATTCCTTTGAAACTCTGTTTCTCTTTGCATGAACACAAGATCGACGGCGGATCCAGAGGATATTATATTTGATCCGGAGATCGAACGTACCGAGAGGAGGATCAGAGCCAAGAGAAGGCACGCTACGGAGGATAATTGTATGAACCGTGCTGAGACACCAGATGAGCTAGCAGCACGTATGGCGAGGATCATATCCATCAAAGATAGGCTTAGGCCTAAGACTTCCTCCACTACCTCTTCCATCGCTATGCCGGAGTTGGCGGCGGACAAGAATTTTGAGCTAAAGACGAGATTGGTAGTATTGATGCAACAAGACCAGTTTCATGGGAACTCCCATGAGAATCCGCATTATCACATCCAGCTTTTCTTGTCCAAATGTGCCACCTTCCAAATGCCGGGCGTCTCCGTTGATGCAATCCGACTGCGACTCTTCCCCTTTACACTCAAAGACAAAGCTTTATATTGGTTGAGGACGCAGGCAGAAGGTATATTCACCACTTGGGATGAGTTGGCTAGCGCCTTCGTCGACAAATTCTACCCGCCATCCAAGACGGTGAAAATACAGAGTGCTCTCATGTCCTTCAAGCAAGGACCGCAGGAGACCCTCTATGAGGCATGGGAGCGCTTCAAGGATTTACAGCATCAATGCCCACATCACAGTATAGAAGATTGAGAGCTTGTTCACAGTTTTTATAATGGACTCCAACCGGGCACGAAGCAAATTATAGACGCGACCGCCAATGGAGCCATATTATCAAAGACCACCGGATGAAGCTACGGCCTTGTTAGAGGAGATGGCCTCTAATAACCAACAATGGGGCAACGAGCGACGTCATTCTTCTTCCTCCTTGAAGCCCACTAACATATATGATGCCAAGGCCGTAGCAGAGCTTTCGAACAAATTTGACTCTCTCCACAAGGTCGTGGAGAGGCTTGAGAAGTATATCACCGAGCCACATGGAGCACCCTCTACATCTACGCCGATAAGCAATATGAGTGATTGGCAAGACCAATCTCAAGTCATGTATGTATGAGGGGAGCATGGAGAGGGGGCCTTGGAACAAGTGCAATATGTTACGGTGAACTCCGGATATTGGGCCAACCCGGCCGCTAGAAACCATCCGGGCTTTTCATATGCAAACAATGATGGTGCTTTAAACCCTCCGCCACAACAACTTCCTCAAGCTCGACCTCCACCACCACAACCTCAGTACCAACCAAGGGGGCCACCGCAACAAAATTACCCGCCTAGGCAACATGCGGGACCGTATAGACCGCCCGGTTATAACCAAGGTTGGAGAGCTCCCAACCCACCTCAAGCTCAACCACGATCGGACCACGAAGCTAGGGTGGAGGAATTCATGGTGGAGCAAAAAAAGATCAACCTAAGTTGGCGGCGGGACAAGATTCACTAAATACCGTCGTCGCTCAACTTGGAGAGCAACTTGCGTTGCTAAACAAAAACACCCAACAATTGCCGGCTCAACCCGAGCCCAATCTGCGGAGCAACACCGGCCACATCAATGCGGTGGTGGCGGTTACAACAAGGGGCGGGAAGGATACCACTCCCGCTATGACCCAAAACAAAGAACCCGTAGGGGAGATTTTGGAAGAAAAAGAGACGGCAATTGAAGAAGAGAGCCAAAAGGAGCCGCTAGGAGAAGGAAATTCTAAAGTGGTGGAGCCAATTGATGAGCGCCGCTACATGCCGCCGGTGCCGTTTCCACAACGGCTAGCTAGAGCCAAGATAGAGAAAAGGCTCGCCAAGTTCCTTGAATATTTGAGGGGAGTAAGCCTCAATATTCCTTTCTTAGATGCAATAGTGAAGATCCCGTCTTACGCGAAGTTCTTGAAGGACTTGATATCGGGAAAGAAAAGGAAGGAGAAAATCATGCTTACGGAACAAGGAACTTGGTTTACCCGGAAGGAGAAGGAGCCCGCGAAATTCAAGGATCCCGGGAGTTTCCGCATCCCTTGCACACTAGGAGGCTTTCCATTGCAAAAAGCTTTAGTTGACTTGGGCGCGAGTGTGAGCCTTATGCCCCTTAGCATGTTTCGGAAATTGAACACGGGCACCGACTTGAAACCGACCGACATGAGAATTCAACTTGCGGACGGTCGGATTACTAGGCCGGTAGGGATCGCAGAGAACATTCCACTTCAAGTTCCGGGAGGGATATGCTTACATTGTGATTTTGTCATCATGGACATCAAGGAAGAGGGCGACACTTCGCTCATACTTGGACGTCCGTTCCTCGCAACCGCCGGTGTTATCGTCGACGTGCGGGAAGGAACTCTATCCCTGAATGTCGGGAACATCGAAGTCGAGCTCCACATACCCAAAGGCATGAAGCATATGCCCTATCACGAGGAGTTGGACTATGTGGTTCTCCTCGATGAGGTGATTGAAGAAGCAATCCCCCACTCTATTGGCGCTCTCCATGACGATGGCTTCGAAGAAGGCCAAGCTTCGGGTGAAGAAGAGAAGTTGGAGGACCCTCCAGATAGCTCCACAGCCGATGATGAAGACGATGCTGATGTCGCGAGGATACGTGAGCTTTGCAAGCTCTCAACGGCCAAGAATCCAAAGAAAGCTTCACCATATCGAAGATCGGTGTCACCGGCCAAGAAGAAGATAGGAACTAGCTCAAGCTTGGGGGACTTATCCCCCAACATTACCCATGATGAGGGGGCACCGAGGAAGACCAATTATTTGATGGGTTTTATTAGATCCGGGGCTTACTTTCGACTAGTGCATTGTTCGTCCTTCGCCCTACTTGAGAGCGAAGGCCGGACAACCTTGCACAAAATTTAACGCAGCGGAAGCGGAAAAATAAAGAGAAAAATTTTATATAAACACTTTATATAAACTAGCCCTATCTTCATAAAACCCGAGCCAAGAAAACGCTACTATCCCGGGGTTGGGTCCAGACCAACCCCTGAGGATACTACTATCTAATTAACTACTATAGCTACTGCAATAAAATAATGCACATTAATTAAAACTAAAGTTGAGAAAACTCAACATACCCGTAACTCTTGCCTTGCAGCAAAAGTGTTACCGAAGGCAATCAATTGCCCTTCCCGCACGAACCGCTCCGATCCCAGCAACCACTTGCGCCGATCCCAGCAACTTCTCGTCGCCGAGCCAACCACTTGCTCCAGAAAGTTTCACGCGAGTGAAACCTTCGCCTAGATTTCGGATCTGAATCCGAACTCCTTTGCGGCTTTGCTAGAGCCCTCAGGAGCAAGGCAGAAATTTATAGGGAGAGGAGAAATATTAATTTTAGCTTAGATCCGAGCGTGCTCCAATAGTTTTGAGAGCCGCTCAGATCTAGAGCTTGGGACGAGTTTTGAGGAGGAGAGCAGACCCCTATTTATATAGGCGGCGGACTCTCCCCTTCACTCAAAATCCGATGTGGGCCTATTAATATAAGTTAATTAAAATCAAGTTAGTTTGCACTTCACAAAGTGCAAACTTCCGTGAATTTTAACTCACTCACCGTTGAACTTCAGGATTGATACAACCTATCAATTTGAAGGGTGTTCAACGGTGAACGCATAGGAAAAAACCGTTCGTCAATCGGAGTTCATTTGACCCTCCAATTGACCGCTCAAAGTTCAGCTCATGGCTAGTTTTTCGCAAAAACTGAGCCGTCAAAAACTGCCCAACTTAGGTTTCTGAAAACCTATTCTGCGGGGCCCACCAGGTCAGCTGGGCAAGCCCAGACCAGGTTCAGAACCTGGTCTGGGCGCGCCCAGACTGGCGCGCCCAGACTGGGCGCCTGGCCCAGGCGCCCAGGGCGCCTGGGCCTGAGCCCAGGCGCCCAGGCCCGGGCGCTCAGGCCCGGTCAGCCTGGGCTGGGTCCAGCCAGGCGTCCAGGCCAGACCCAGTCTGGCCTGGGTCAGCTTGGACTGATCCGTAGAACTCTTTTGGGCATATCTTGAGCATTTGACGTCCGATTTGGACGCCGTTCGAACCTGGGCGTAGACCGGGACATTCCCGTCTTACCCGTGAGCTTTTCCTTACGTTTATATTATTAAATATTGTCTTAAAAAATTTAAAACACATTTAATCTCTTTTGAATCATATGCAATTTAGTCCCTATTATCATTTGCATCAAATACAAATGATCTGAGGGCATATTTCCCTACATCTCCCACTTGCACTCAGGATCATTTATCCTGAATGTTGGAGACTATTGCAAACATCTTTTGCAATACTTTGTCCCTTGCATCAAATGCAAATGATTCTCCCTGACTAATTTCTACCTATTACTAGACGAAGATCGCACTCTGTGTGAGACCCTACAGCCTGACCCTACTACAGGTTTGGGTTCGAGACCCTAGACGGCAGAGACCACGAGCAGTAGTTGTCGTCCCTGTTTCGGCATCATAATTATGTGGTTTAACCCATTAACAAAATCGTCGGGACTACCAAGACTGTATCCGTGATGAATACCGCAGTTTTAATCCTTTCGTCAAGACTATGTTGTTTATTCAAGTTTAGGGTATGGTAACATGTCAACCCCACCAACTTGAAACCTGTCAGTTACATCGGTCTTTAGTTAAATACATGTTGAACTTCTTTCAACATACTTTGATCAAAGATTTTCACTAAAGCACCGAACCAACACATACAACACTAACTCTCCTTAATGAGAGAGACGAATCCTTTCTCTCACATGCTTCAAATGCCACCCAACCAAAATCCTTTCGACAAGTAAAGTCTTGAAGCTAGGAAAATGATCTAAGTGACACCATTCACATGCAGGTTTGTTCAATGTCTTCAAGTCATAGGACCAGCTTGCCTATCATCACAAAAAGTTATCATTGACATTTTAAATTAAGTTTAACCAAATGATAATCTTTTATGAGTCGTTCAGTGAACTCATTCTCTAATGAGCACCTGCGTCTTGTTTCTGACTTCACCAAGTCAAACGATTACGAGTCCATCGTTACTAATCCATAGTGAATACAAAGACACAATGGTCTTATCGATGTGTCGATATCCTTTTCTCGACATATCAATGACCACGAACCAGTTTAAGACTTTAAGCTCCAATCGGTAAAAAACACTTTCTCATAATCGTGATCGGCATCAAGATAAGTGTATACCTTGCTATAAGTCTAAGGAAATTATCTAAGTATATAAGATGACACGAATGCACAAAGATAATTTGATACCAATAAATTTATTTTATTCATGAATAAGATGTTTTCAGGACAATGTGCCTCATAGGCATACAACTCTCAAAACATCTACCACTCACTACAAGGCCCACTCTTTATGATATTTCATACCGCTTTTACACATTAGTTTCTCCAAACGATCACGTGCAAGGGCCTTTGTAAATGGATCAGCTAAATTCTCTTCAGACGAGACTCTGAGGATTTCTATGTCCTTCCTCTTCTCAATATCACGTATCAAATGATATTTTCGAAGAATGTGTCTGGATCTCTTGTGGAATCTGGGTTCTTTGACCAAGCTCAATGTGGCATTGTTATCACAATACAACGGTATTAGATCTATAACAGTAGGCACCACTCCTAGCTGGCTCACAAATTTCCTAATCCAGACAGCTTCCTTTGCTGCATCATTGGCCGCTATATATTCGGCCTCCATAGTTGAATCAGCAACGGTGTCTTGCTTTGAACTCCTCCAGCTCACTGCACATCCGTTGAGAGTGAAAATGTATCCTGAAATTGACTTGCTGTCATCCACGTCACTCTGAAAGCTGGAATCCGTGAAGCCCTCAATTTTGAGTTCTTCACTTCCATAAATCAAAACTAGATCTCTTGTTCTTCGCAAGTACTTGAGAATCGTCTTGCCTGCTTTCCAGTGTTCTTCTCCATAGTTAGACTGATATCGACTTACTGCACCTAGTGCAAAAGCGACATCAGGTCTGGTACATATCATGGAATACATGATCGATCCAACTGCCGAAGCATATGGAATATTGCTCATGCGTTCTCTTTCCAAGTCAGTCTTTGGAGACATCTTCTTGGAAAGACTTATTCCGTGATTTGCGGGTATAAACCCACCTTTACTGTTTTCCATGTTAAACCGTTTTAACACAGTATCAATGTACCTAGATTGGGAGAGTCCTAGCATCCTTTTAAATCTCTCTATAGATCTTCACACCTAGTATGTAGGATGCTTCTCCCAAATCTTTCATGGAGAAGTTAGTTGATAACCAATCCTTAACAGACTTTAACATCGGTATGTTGTTACCTATTAAGAGAATGTCATCAACATAAAGTACGAGGATGACTAAATTGTTTCCACTTGTTTTCTTATAAACGCATGGCTCATCTTCATTTTTAATAAAATCAAACTCTTTGACCGTATTATCAAATCGGATGTTCCAGCTCCTGGATGCCTGCTTCAATCCATAAATGGATCTATGCAGTCTACACGCTTTCCCTTTGCTCCCACTGACTTCGAAACCTTCCGGCTGAGACATGTAAATATGCTCTTCTAAATCACCATTTAGAAATGCAGTTTTTACATCCATCTGCCAGATTTCGTAGTTGTGATAGGCATCAATAGCGAGTACAATCCGGATGGATGTGTGCATGGCTACGGGTGAGAAAGTTTCGTCATAATCTACACCTAGAATCTGACGATAACCTTTCGCAACAAGTCTAGCCTTGTACGTTTCTATTTTTCCATCTGCACCGATCTTCCTTTTGAAGATCCATTTGCAGCCAATAGGAACACTTCCCTTGGGCACATTCTCTAAAGTCCAAACTTTATTAATGTGCATGGAATCCATCTCAGATTTCATTGCATCAAGCCATTTCTTAGAGTCTCTACTCTGAATTGCTTCTTGGAAGCTAATAGGATCATCTTCAACTAAGATGCTATCCTCAACTCCTCCATCTACGAGAAATCCGTAGTATCTTTCTGGAGCTCGAGGAATCCTATTTGACTTCCTAATAATTGCTTCAGGAGCATTAGGCTCTGCCTCTCCCACTGGTTCCGCGATCTGTTCATGTGTTGATTCAGTCTCTAGACTTTCGTCCAGTTCTATTACCTCGCCATTAGACTCCTTCACAAGGAATTCCTTTTCAAGAAAGGTGGCATGTTTGGACACAACAATCTTTTGTTGTTCCTGGTGATAGAAAATGTGTCCCGTCGAGTGACTAGGATATCCAATGAATCTACACATAACAGACCTATCCTCCAGTTTATCTGGATTAAGCTTCTTGACATACGCAGGACAACCCCATACCTTAATATGCTTAAGGTTTGGTTTCTTCCCGTTCCATATCTCATATGGTGTCATTGGCACGGATCTAGATGGAACTCTATTAAGGATATGGGTGACAGTTTCTAGGGCATAGCCCCAAAGGGAGATAGGTAACCCAGAGTCACTCATCATTGATCGAACCATGTCTAACAAGGTACGATTCCTTCTCTCTGACACACCATTATGTTGAGGTGTGTAAGGAGGAGTGATCTGAGAGAGAATCCCATTCTCTTTTAAATGCGCAAGGAATTCATGGCTCAAGTATTCTCCTCCTCGATCAGATCGAAGAATTTTAATACTTTTGACCGTCTGTTTCGTTACGATACTCTTTGAATCGCTCAAATGTATCAGACTTGTGCTTCATCAAGAACACATGTCCGAACCTAGAGTGATCATCAGTAAAAGTAACAAAGTATGAATATCCTCCTTTAGCTAAAGTAGACATTGGTCCACATACATCAGAATGTACTAGACCCAAGAGTTCACTAACTCTTTCCCCTTTACCCGTAAAGGGAGTTTTAGCCATTTTACCTTTGAGACAAGACTCGCAAGTGTCGTACGACTCATAATTCGAGAGGTCAAGAGACCCCTCTTTATGCAACTTGCTAAGTCTTTTCTCTCCGATATGGCCTAGTCTACAGTGCCAAAGGAAAGTTTCATTAAAACTAGATTCCTTACGTTTTCGTGTGTTAACACTTAACACAACGTCATTTGACAGAGTGTATACACCATTATTCATTGTTCCAAATCCCAGCAATTTATCATTAAAGAAAATGTTCATAACAGATTCATTAATGGTAAATTTATATCCGTCTTTGGCCAAAGCCGAAATGGAAATAACGTTGCATAGAAAATTTGGTATATAATAACATTGTTTCAAAAACAATGTGGCACCGTTTGCCAAGGTGTGCTTTAGGTCTCCTATGGCTTTAGCAGCTACATTAGCTCCATTACCAACTTGAAGAACTTTTTCGTCCTTTCTTAAGTTTCTAAATTTGCTCATACCTTGTAACGAATTACAAATGTGAGTACCCGCACCAGTATCCAATACCCATGCGTTAGAAGTTACAGAAAGGACTATACTCTGTATAACTAATACCTTAGAAGTCGAGACATCAATATGTCATTTCTTCTCTCCGTTAAGCCCAAAGTTTTCTAAGCAATCAATATTTAAACCAGTCAATTTATTATTCAAGATAAGATTCATATTCGTTTTCATGCTGCAAAAGACATAGAATGAATTTAGTGTAATTCATGATAAAATAATATAGTTAATATGGTTTTTAATTAACTATGGTCTCCCACTATTTTACGATCATTCTCGGAAATGAACGAATTTTAATATCTTAAAATATAGTGAAAGAGGGACCCAATCATCATGAACCTCACAACCTTGAGGAGACTCAACAAGTTGATTGGTTCCATGATTGGTAGACTAAATCTTAGTCAATCACATCACATGTGACTCCCTATCGATTCTTACCCACAGTTACTTATGATCTTGAGGAGACTCAACTAATCATAATGACTGGTCTAGTCAGACCCTTGATTTCGTGTTCAGATTTGACTTAGATCGATGCTCGAGGAGACCCGACGCATCGATTTGGGTCAAGTCCAGACTACATCACATGTATGTTGGAGTTTGTTCCTTAAAGAAAAACATGTCATAGCTTGAGGAGACTCAACAACTATAAATGTTTTCTTTGAGTTACAAATCTCCAAAATCAAGGAGGGATACGAATTAATCTTTAACAAGATTTATAACGCATTGACTAGATATAACCAAAGCTAACACATTTTATTATCAGCAACTTTACGGTACAAGCGGGCATGACCAGGGTTAGGGCCGGGCAGGATCACTTGCGCCCAGCAAAGCTGAGTCGATCCACAACACCTTCCCTAACTACCTACCCATACCATTCTCCATTGAAAGTGCTAATGATAAAAAGTGTTATATTGATTTAATCTAGTTGTTATGATTTATTTAACTAGTTAATCCTATCAACTAGTCATAACCTATAATTCAAAATTATTAGGATGTGTTTCATAACTTTTATTAGAAACCTATCAACTATAGGATTTTAATAAATCACATCAGAATTGTTTCAACAAACAAGGGACAATCCTAATCGTTCATTAGGATGTGTTATTTAAAATATTGTGAACAACATTTTAAAACATAGCCAAAGCTAGTCATTTAAAATTAATCAGATTAAAGATTTAAATGAATTTTAATGGCTAACCCTACAAGTCTTTCTTTTAGCAATTATCAAATAAAAGCAAAAAGAAACATAAAGACATTAATTATCACATAATTAAAAAGATCTAATCTTGGTTTTCAAAACAATTTTCGAAAAATTTGAAAACCAACATATAGTTAGTTCAAGACTAACTACAAGTTTTAATAACATGCATTTCATAAAAGCAGTATTTAGATAGTCTATGTAGCCTGGCTCTGATACCAATGATGGGTTTTTTTAGATCCGGGGCTTACTTTCGACTAGTGCATTGTTCGTCCTTCGCCATACTTGAGAGCGAAGACCGGACAACCTTGCACAAAATTTAACGCAGCGGAAGCGGAAAAATAAAGAGAAAAATTTTATATAAACACTTTATATAAACTAGCCCTATCTTCATAAAACCCGAGCCAAGAAAACGCTACTATCCCGGGGTTGGGTCCAGACCAACCCCTGAGGATACTACTATCTAATTAACTACTATAGCTACTGCAATAAAATAATGCACATTAATTAAAACTAAAGTTGAGAAAACTCAACATACCCGTAACTCTTGCCTTGCAGCAAAAGTGTTACCGAAGGCAATCAATTGCCCTTCCCGCACGAACCGCTCCGATCCCAGCAACCACTTGCGCCGATCCCAGCAACTTCTCGTCGCCGAGCCAACCACTTGCTCCAGAAAGTTTCACGCGAGTGAAACCTTCGCCTAGATTTCGGATCTGAATCCGAACTCCTTTGCGGCTTTGCTAGAGCCCTCAGGAGCAAGGCAGAAATTTATAGGGAGAGGAGAAATATTAATTTTAGCTTAGATCCGAGCGTGCTCCAATAGTTTTGAGAGCCGCTCAGATCTAGAGCTTGGGACGAGTTTTGAGGAGGAGAGCAGACCCCTATTTATATAGGCGGCGGACTCTCCCCTTCACTCAAAATCCGATGTGGGACTATTAATATGAGTTAATTAAAATCAAGTTAGTTTGCACTTCACAAAGTGCAAACTTCCGTGAATTGTAACTCACTCACCGTTGAACTTCAGGATTGCTACAACCTATCAATTTGAAGGGTGTTCAACGGTGAACGCATAGGAAAAAACCGTTCGTCAATCGGAGTTCATTTGACCCTCCAATTGACCGCTCAAAGTTCAGCTCATGGCTAGTTTTTCGCAAAAACTGAGCCGTCAAAAACTGCCCAACTTAGGTTTCTGAAAACCTATTCTGCGGGGCCCACCAGGTCAGCTGGGCAAGCCTAGACCAGGTTCAGAACCTGGTCTGGGCGCGCCCAGACTGGGCGCCTGGCCCAGTCAGGCCAGGCGCCCTGGGCGCCGGGCCCAGGCGCCCAGGGCGCCTGGGCGGGCCCGGGCCCGGGCGCCTGGGCCTGAGCCCAGGCGCCTGGGCGCCCAGGCCCTGGCTTGGGCCGGGCGCCCAGGCCCGGGCGCTCAGGCCCGGTCAGCCTGGGCTGGGTCCAGCCAGGCGTCCAGGCCAGACCCAGTCTGGCATGGGTCAGCTTGGACTGATCCGTAGAACTCTTTTGGGCATATCTTGAGCATTTGACGTCCGATTTGGACGTCGTTCGAACCTGGGCGTAGACCGGGACATTCCCGTCTTACCCGTGAGCTTTTCCTTACGTTTATATTATTAAATATTGTCTTAAACTATTTAAAACACATTTAATCTCTTTTGCATCATATGTAATTTAGTCCCTATTATCATTTGCATCAAATACAAATGATCTGAGGGCATATTTCCCTACATTATCATCACGACCCAAATCCAAATGACCTTCCCGGCAAATTTGACGGGTGTATCTCGTATGCGCCCAACATCACGAGCTAAATGAATATCTAAAGGGGTCGAGCTCATGACCTTAAACGAGCGCTTGTCGGGAGGCAACCCGACGGTTTTTGCATTATTTTTATTTGATTTTCATTTTTGGTTTAGACTTTTATTAGTGTTTAGAGTCTAGTGTCTATGAAAATCGTGACAACGGGTCCTAATTTTCATTACAGGAGAAGGAGAAAGGGAGATCACTCATATGGAGGATGACCGAGGCAAGGAAGAGCGCTCCAGGGACGCGCTCAGGCCTTAGGAGGAGGAAGAAACAGACTGGAGGAAGAAAAACAGAGACTGGAGCGAAAACGGAGAGCCGATGCAGAAAAAAGCACCTCACTCGGCCGAGTAGCTTATACCACTCGGCCGAGCAAAGACCCCACTCGGCCGAGTGGAGCACCAAATAGGGAAGTTTCTGCAGACCAACTCTCTGTCACTTTCTGTAACTTTTAGTCTTAATTGTCACTCGGCCGAGTACCTTATCACTCGGCCGAGTGATACAGATACCCTCCTAGCTCAAGAATTGGTGAGTGGCAGAGCCACTCGGCCGAGTGGAGTTTCTCCCTTCGGCCGAGTGAATCAAAGCCACTCGGCCGAGTCGTAAGTGGCGAGGAGTATTTGAAATTTTTTTTAGTTTACGTCACTCGGCCAAGTGACATTGTCACTCGGCCGAGTCGTAAAATTTCCTATATAAGCGGCAGCGGGCGCGATTTACGATACTCAAATTTCCCAATTTTCGCCCGAGCTGCTGCCGATTGCGCTTCCCTCGCCCGCTGCGACCTTCCCTCGCCCGATTCGCCCACGCCGACGCCCGAGCCGGCCACCACTCGCCGGCGACCGACGCTCCGTCGACCGCCGACGACCGGCCAACCTCCCCACCACTGGCGCCGCCTCCGATCACCCCTCTTTTGCCCTAAAAACCCCATTTCTCTTGATTTGTACGCCCGTGAGCCCCAAATTCAAATTAATTTCCATATCTATCTATTATCCCATATCTCCCCCATATATATTGAATATTATTCGCTGATTTGATCGTTGATTTGCATGCTACCTTGGTGGGGCTTTAGGGAGTTTTTGGACGCGCTTTGAGCTTCGCAGCGAGGCGTCTCTTCGCACACACTGCTGATTGCTCTCGCGGCGTGTTCAGGTATACTCGTTGCATCATTTAGCACGTCGCATTACTTATTTGGTTGGGACACGTCTCGCGGCACACATGCCGTCGCGCACTAGGCCACGTACACGGGGAGCCGCCGCCAAGCGGAAGAGACAGGATGATCATGGTCCCTCTTCTGCTAGGGAGAACTCCTCTCCACCTAGTCCACCCCCACCTACACAGCCGATCCCTGCTGATCCCGTCCCTCCACCCGCTCCCGCCGTCAGGCCGATGGGGATTACGTTTCAAAATGACGCACACCGCGCCAGATTCGAGCGTATCTGTCATCGCTCGATAGTACTCTCTAGGTTTGCACACCTAGCCGACCTAGACCGCCTAGGGGTACTGTAGGGGCTTCTCACGTTGTACGACAACGTGGGATGGCGCGACTTTCTGTCGATGTCGACGGACACTTACGTCCGTCCGACACTAGAGGTCCTTAGCTCTATTGACCGGACCGCTGGAGGATGCTCCTTCCGATTGATGGATCGAGAGTGCGAGATCACTCTCGACATGCTTAGAGCATTCTTCCAGTGGCCCGCCGTCCCTGACCCAGACCGCGCTTACGCTCCCACGCACATCCCACCCCTGTCGTTCGACACACACGCCTTCTGGACCCGGATCACGGGTTCGCCACTCGCCTTTGACCCTAGTAGGGCCAAGGCCTCAGCTATCCTCCACCCCTGCCTCCGCATTGCACAGCGCCTTATGGCGACCACTTTTCTTGTGAGGTATGAGCCCGGGACGATGTCGACGCCAGAGCTCTACATGCTCTACGCGATGACTTGCCCCAGGGTTCTGGATAGGGGTAGCAACGTTATGGTCCCCGTCGTCGAGGTAGACATTTCCAGCTGGTTTTTGGACCGCAATATTGTTTCGGTGAGCGCTCGCTCACCTATCTGTTGCGGCGGTCTGATCACCCTTTTAGCACTTATGATCGGCGTCGACCTACCTGACGACTTGCGTCGAGCTCCGGGCCCCACTACGCTTTCGATAGATGTTATGGCCCGGATGAAGATGCTTCGTCCCCACGGTCGCCAGCACTGGATGTGGTTGCACGGTCCTTTCAGCGCTGATTACATGGTTCTCCCGAGCCCCGCTCGGACACATATTGGACCTGCTCACGGGGACTGGCTTCCAGCGATGGACCTCCTTATCCCCGCCGCCTACGTGCTTGAGCCCCAGGATGCTGAGCAGGCACCCCCTGCACCATCTGTCGACCCCGTGATCCCTCGGCCTGCCCCTGCACTGTCTGCACCTCCCGACACCTCTGTCCACACGTCTGTTAGTGTCGGGAGCACCTTAGCTGAGCCGTCCACCACCACCACCGCTGCGCCTATCTCTGTCGAGCCTATTTCCACCTTGAGCCCCGAGCGTGCACCCACGATTTTAGAGAGCGGCGAGTCTTCCTTTACCGCTGCCGTGGAGACCCTCTCCCGATTATTGTTCTCGACTCCTGGGGAGTCATCTTTTGTGCCCTTCACGGCCTCCCCAGCCGTCGACCTTTCGGTCTCCACCGCAGCCGTCTTTTCTGAGAGTGTCGTGACATCTGTCCCCACGTCTGCGTCACTGACCTCTCACGCCGTCTAGTCGCCCATTTTGACTTCCACCTTTGCTGCTTCTGCTTTTGCTTCGACCCAGCCTGCGTCCCAGCCTCACACCGAGGCTGGGCATCACTTAGTGAGCACAACACCCCTTCCACACTTTCCTGCTGGCCCCATTCACTACACCTCCCGCGTGAGACAGCCCCGTCCCTCACCTACTAGACCTGTGCGTCCCTCTGCTCCACCTCCCCCCAACACTCTACTTCAGAGCATTCGTGCTCTTGAGGGGGCTGTTAGTGGACTCAGAGGTGACTTTAGGGCTCTCTCCGCCACGGTCAGCGCCGTGCAGTCTCGCGTCGCCATACTCCCCAGTATTCAGGCTTACCTGAATCAGATTCTGGCGCGACTGCCTCCACCACCACCACCACCCACCCACCCAGTAGCTACCTCACACACCACCCCCACCACCTCCTCCGCCACAGGACGGTGCTGGTGCAGCGCCACCACCAGCTTAGGCACACTCTTGATGCCTCTGATATTTTTGTCGCTTTGCTGCCCGTTTGTTCTTGGGCCTGGTGATTTTTGCCCCCTCCTCCACGTACTACTTTGTTGCCTTTCTGATCATATCTTTTTATATCTTTTTGAGAGTAAGGGAGAGACTTTTTGGGGACACTTATATCTGCACCATACTGATCTTTGCATGCATCACATTCATTCACATCTTATTTTCTTCTTGTTTTTCCTTCTTTTTCATCATGCATGCATCCTCACCCACCCCACCCACTTCACATCTCTCGTTGTGCTACACTTCGCACATTGAGGACACTGTGCACTTCAGCTTGGGGGAGTGAGTTCTCACACTTTTTATTTTTTTGCCGCCCTTCATTTTTTATTTCTCACATTTTTCCGCTTTTGCACTTATTTTCACCACTTTTTCGTTTTTTTCTACCATGCATCACATTTTCCTATTTTCTTTGTGTGCTGCATTATATATATAGTTTTATTTTCTTTTATCTTTATTTCTTTCATCTTTTGCTAGAGATGACTTTTCTGTGATGATGATGACGTGGTGTTAGCTTATCTCTATGTGCATGCTATTTTGTCATGTCATAGCTGGTGTTTCAGATATCATATGCTATGTTCTGCTTTGCATTTGAAATAGTAACCCACTCTTTTTCTGTATGAATATGGATAAAATTTTGTTATTAGCTGATGTCTGATGATTCATATGTATGCTTTTCATAGAAAACACACCAAGCTTCACGCATTGATTGCTTATATCTGGAGTACTGCTTTCCTTTCTCGTATCACTTCTTATTGCATGAATTATACGCTTCACCTTCAGGTTGATTGAATGTTTGCTAGGATGATATATCTGGACTAGTTTACTTTTTGAGATTAAACTGAGTAGATTATATTACTCTGCTGAAAGTTGTCGTGCACGTCCTATAGAGTGAACCGAGTAATACATTTATTTCTTTCTCCACATATCTTAAGCATTATTTCTCTATTTGAAATTCATTGGTGAATCCCCCCTTAGCAAGTCTATTATTGGCATTTCCCCGCTATTATATCACATGCTCCAATTCCCCAAAATCAAAAAGAAAAAAAATATACATGTATATCCTTCTCTCTTTTGATTTGGGATCGCTTATTTGCTTATGTATATATGTTTATTCAAAAAAAAGGAAAAGCAAAAGAGAAAAAGAGAAAAATTGAGAAAAAGAAAAGAGGAGAAAAGAAGTTTATAAACGATCACATCTCATACTTTCTCCTTTCTTCCCTCTTTTTTTTGGAGCTTCAAAAGAAATGGGGAATGTACATATTGATTTGTTTATGCCACCACGCTTATGGATAAGCTTGGGGGAGAGGATCCAATGATGCGTGAAAGAGTGACTACTTGACGGTGCATGACAACCTAGGCTAAATAATCTTCTGTACTCGGTGAGATTGCTAAAGTTTCACGAAATCCAGAAATTGACACTTAGCATTCATTTCATTAAAACCATACTTTTCTATTCTTACTATTCCATATTGTGTGATCTCTTATACTCCTTATAGAAAGTATTCAATTGAAAAGTGTGTGATCTATGATTATGCATACCGCTTTAGATGCTTCAGACGATGTTAATCCTAGAATGATTCCATATTTCATGTTATTTTGATATTTTGGGGTTTTCTATTTCGAATGCATCATTATACTATGATATCGAGATAAAAGTCTGTGACATATGTTTTATATTCGATGTATGCTATATGAGTAAGCAAAACCCACGTCCTGAGAAAAATGATCTAGCACCCCCGTTCTTCGCTTTCTATTCTATTTTTATTTTTATTTTCCTTCTTTTCCATTATTTTGCCCGTCGGGTTCGCTTTTTACTCATCTTCCTCGAGGACGAGTAAAAGGTAAGCTCGGGGGATTTTGATCACTCCATATTTTACACCCTTTTTCTGCATGTTTGCATGCCACT